>OZ038315.1:28074949-28271143 GCA_964035775.1 Osedax frankpressi
GATGCATTAGTGTACAATGTTCGTTTTTACATTAACGGGAATTAACTACGTGTAATATATTTTATACACTACTGTATAGCTGTATATTATACAGTGTATAATATACGACGTACATTGTACGTCATATAATTCACGATGTACATTGTACATTGTACAATGTAAAATGTACAATATACAATAATATACAATGTATACTCTATTAGCCTGGCGCTGGATAATTCACGTTTGAAAAACAACTTATTCATAAATATAGATCATTTATGGAACGCTAGTCTGATGTAGGAGTCTTCTATAGTAGGTATCGCAGTGGGGGGTTATCATTTGCAGACCCTTTTCATGCCCTCGACGTGACGATACGGTTAGCTCTAGTTGAAAGACCGACCACGTATATTATATGTCGTATATGACATATTTATATATATGTGGGGTTAGCTTAACCTCGACGAACACCCGATACATAATTCGCATAATTACAAACCCTATTTTGCGGTCCAGGCAGAAAAGAAGTTTGGTGTCGCAATCTCCAACCCAGAACATGCTGTCGCAGTTCTTGTTGTTCCATTCTTTCCCCTTCGGATTCGAGTACGACACCATTCTTAGCTCCAGGTAGCCACGACCAGTCGCCATACGAGCTATCTACATATTAGTGACGAGAGTAGATTAACATAACATTGTGTAATAAGATATCATATGAAGATTAGTATCTATTGTATACTGCAGTATACCATTCGGTATCAAATACATTTTTTACAATAATGTAAGATACAATCTATATAAATAAATATTTGCTTATATAATAAGTGTATAACTGCTTCGGTAGTGTAACGGTTAACGTGGTCAGTCAAGTAGTGCATTGATCTAGGTAGTAGTTAAAATATCTGGTCGGACTAAAAATGAGCCATAAAATAATATATACAACTGTTTAATTATACAACGAATCATATTAAAATAAAAACATCCTTAAAAGCGGCTTTGAAGATATATTTAGTGTCTGTTGACAGTTATAAATATGACTTGTTTCACTTCGCCAAATTTCTTATAGGGTATGAAATGTTCCACAGAATACAATACAATATAATGTCTTAATAAATATGTTATTTTTCTATAATACGTTATAACAATCATAATTAATAATTTTAATCATTAATAAAAATTAATAAAAATAGTATATCTCCTAAAATATGTATATTTACATATTAAAATAATACATGTTATGAAAATAGAACATTATATTTATTTGAAGATATGTTATTATATTATAGAGATAATCTTATATTATATTGAAGATGTGTCATTATACTATTATGAAAATAGATAATTATATTAAAGGTAAATAATTATATTATATTGAAGATAGATCATTATGGTAAATTGAAGATATGTGTGTAAATAAATTCATAATTATCAATTCATACATATAAATATTAAATAGATTATAAATATATATGTATGTATGTATGTATGTGTGCATATGTGTATGTATGTGTGTGTGTGTGTTTCAGTGTGTGTCTATGTATGTGGGTGGGTGTGTGATAATATGTTCAATTCACCTTTTGAACATAATAATTAACAATAGAATAATGGCCTACTTAAGGGAATAATGTACACAATAAAATATAGCGTTGTACAATGTACAACGCTATATTTTATTGTGTACAATTAAATCTCGCAAACTTTTTCTGATATACTATTGCTATGATTATTATACCTAAAAAATTAATGTCATAAGATGTATGAATGATCAAAGTTTTAATTAATCTAGAAATATATATAGTATAGATATTTAACAGATATATGTTATTAAATTCAATTCATTATATATACTAATTATGTCAATAATGAATACTATATACTATAATATAGTGTTAAAATAAATGTTTTACTCCGTGTATGAGGAATACGCCTAGTTTATACAAATATTTGAAATAAATATAAATATGTTTCCAATTTCGTGTATGTTCACAAATTTAGCAAAATATATTATTTTACTGTGAACGAATTCATTGACATATATTTTAATGAGTTTAAATATTGATCTTACTATATTGAAATAGATATTTATATTAATAAGAAATATGCATTAGATTTACATTTAATATATGACTCTATATTTGAACATATATTGACGTTTATATACGTTAATATAGTATACTATATAGCATACGTAGTATATTCTATATAATATGCATAAGCATATGTGTAATTATTTAATTCATGTTATATATAATATATATTCATATATACTAAGATATATATACATGTATACTAAGATTGCAGGAATATTTTAGATTTTCTGAACACATTTCTAAAAAAATACATGTGCTATACTTAATTAGTATAAATTAGTATAAATCAGTATAAATCGGTATAAATCGGTATAAATCGGTATAAATCGGTATAAATCGGTATAAATCGGTATAAATCGGTATAAATCGGTATAAATCGGTATAAATCGGTATAAATCAGTATAAATCAGTATAAATCAGTATAAATCAGTATAAATCAGTATAAAACAGTATAAATTAGGAATTACTAACAGTTCCAAAGTAAAAAACAAAAACGAGCGTATTCATTTTGAGTGTGTTTCGATATTCGAGTTTATAGTCCAAGAATAGGTTTCACATTGATTAATAGCAATTGAATAGCAATTGAATTCAATATCTGTATTAATATGTTGTATGTTTATATTTATCATATTCACATTGTGTGTAATTAGTGACCTGTATTATAATGCGCATTTCTTCAGAGTATATATAACGTATGAGTTCACGTTATTTTATAAGCAATTCAATAGTATCATCATCATGATAGTTTGTGCATTGTATAAACTTCATTTATATATATATATATATATATATATATATATATATATATATATATATATATATATATAATATATAAATTAGGTATATAGTTTTCTATTTAAGTTCCAATAGAAGTTTTAACTTAAGCTATACTTAAGCACGAAACGGTAACCAAGTTATAAAATTTACTAATTTTGCTTTTAATATGCATATATTCTAAATAATGGATAGTATAAATATAATGATATTGAATTATAATATAATTATTATGAAGATTTGTTTTCAAATAATACCTTCCTAGTTATAATATAGTTATGCATAGTATTTTAAATGTAATAAAACTATTATTATGTAAATGTTAAATTATAATAGTTATACAATAGACTAATATAGTTTTACATATTACGTGTGTTACTACTATTATTGAATAATATATATTATGTAATATATGCAATTACATCACCTGAGTAATATTCTGGAAACTTGCATACGTTTATTTAATTTATATGTATATTATAATTAGATATTACTATTACGTATAGCAAATGAATAATATTATTTGTTAACAAAACCTAACTGATAACTGAGAGTTCTTCAATTTGTTAACTATTGACAATGATACGCTTGACTGAATAAATACGCCCAGTATTTAAGTACCGCCCATTTGAAAACAATTATCAATTTATATTATTTATAGATATATGTATGTATATATATATTTATATATAAAAAATACAGTGTATAACCAATATGGTATACACAATATATATATATATATATATATATATATATATATATATATATATATATATATATGTATATATTTATATAGTAGTACTATAGTATATACTATAATCTTATAATTATAATTTATTCCATATGTTTAAATAATCCCAAAAAGGTATATTCTATAAAGTCTACTAATAATCGATAATAAGGACAGCTGTATTCAAATCTATATGAGATAATCTCTATTAGTATATCTAAACTATTATAATATAATTGTGCATGTATAATGTACGACGTATAATGTACGTCTTACATTTAATTACCTAGGGTTACCTAAAGATTAACTTTATGTTAACCTACATTATATAAAACTTTTATAAATTTATTTTCTGTATAATGTATCTAATATGTATTATATATATATATATCTATATATATATATATATATATATATATATATATATATATATATTATATATTATATACCATCTTTACATTTATAAACACCGTGTAATTGATGCTATTATATATGTAAGATTATTTTCAATATGGGGTATATAAATATAACCATATATATTTATATATTTACAATTTTCCCGAAAATTATAAAACCATGGATGTATACCCATATAAGCTTCACTATATTATTTGATTCTATAGTGTAATTACATTATCTGCTAGTATTGATTCAGTAAAATCTATGTATATTTGACTTATACCAATTAAATTAAAAGAAACATGTATAGTTGCTGAAAATTATTAAGGAATATTAAAATGTTTCACCTTAATAGTTTTCGTTAAATTTCAATGATTAATAATCCAAATTTAAGGTACTCAAAAAGATATAGGCAAATGTTATCGTACATTAAATAAATCATGTCCGTAGCAAAAAAAGTTTATTTTCTGAGAATGCTATTCAGTTAATTATCTTAAAACTAAACAATTAACATATTAAACAATTAGTCACTTCCTAAATAGAGCATCAATATCACCACGTAATTGTGATGTATTGTACCTACTAAATCTAGAAACTATAAACTACTTCAATCCTCCAATATATTAAACTCCATTTATATAATCATATTTATATCTAACTCATTCATTCTTTGTTTAAATAACTATCCAAGTAGATCACACCACTCTATAAAAAATATCATAATACTCCTCATGTTATATCTATATATAATATTTTTGTGAGTTATATAAAACTTATTAGCATTTATTTTACCAGTTATATTAATAAAAATACAAGATAGAATTAACTGATATGTATAGTTGTCGAGAATTAATTAAATTCTACTGCACTTGAGTAATATGTTACCATATTATTTTTCAGTTTGAAATTTATATTCGACTTTCATGATAGCGAATATAAACTTTTAGTCTTTTAGGAATAGCCTTGCAACGCTTCCAACCCAAATTATATATGTAATTTATAGATATTATTAATGAGAAGAAATTCATATTAGTTTTATAATTAATTCCAAAATTAACAAAGTGGAAATAAAAATTGATAATTATAATATATTCCATGTATATAGCATTTAAAAATAAATTTAATTAAAGAACAACTATATTTATAAATTTCTACATTGACTTGAAATCCAAGTATACAATAGTTTACTTCAATATTCATGGATAATTCATCAAATATACTTATAACAGCTATTATTATACGATGTTGATTAACAATTTACCTGAATGTAATTAAAATACAACGAATTCAATATATATTAAATACATTTAAATATTATATATAACAGACTAAATAGACTAGAGTAAATTATGTATGAAACCTAAATAGCAGCATATGAAAAATAGTGAAATGATTTCAATTATCATTAAAAAGCATTTAGATTTCATTAATTTTGCATTAACCAAATTCAACTTACTGATACTGAACATAATTGGATTGGTCTTTTTAAATCATATATTACAGAATATTTTACGATTTTGATGATTATAAACAAAATCAACTAAAAATTTTAGACAATATAAAAACAATAATTAAATATCCCAGGTATACCCCACTAAATTCTTAAATAATATAATTCTCTAGTATTAGGATAATATTCGATGTAGAATTAAAACCATATTTATCAAATTCTACCATCATATAATTGCCGATTTATATTTAATCAAAATAACGTTATGAAAGATTAAAAAACGTAATAATTATTACCGGTTACAATCAGTTAAACTGGATTAAATAAAATATTATAAATTCATTAAATAGGTTATTTCTTTATAATTTTAGTGAGATTCATACAAAGTATTTCATTTATTAATAAATACATTAATCTGTAATATATTATATAATAAATATAATAGCATTACTATATAGAGCATTTATATAATACAATATACAATAAAAACTTGGCAATTAGTAAAAATATACAAAAAACAAAAAAAAATTAAATTAAAAACAATTAAGCCAACAAATAAATGAGGTTTATTATTGTGCAGGTGTTCTAACATCATCTATTTTAAGAATCATTCTAACAACTTGAGTAGCCAACATAATCTGTTGTTTTTTGCCCATTAACGTTTCAGTAACATGTTGAGCTTTCATATCTATAAATTTATAATTATAACAAAATAAATATAAATATATACAAAATAAATAATTATTTTGAATTTATAACAGCTAATTTAGTAAATGAATACATTAAATAAATAATATAAACCAACCATTAGTTCCAACCAACATACAATCAACTCCGAGATTGGGATTGTTTTCCAGAACTTGACGACTTTTAATATCTGCCAATGTAACTATAGGTGAAAGTCCAGAATTTTCGGCAAGTGAAAGAGGAATTTTTTCCAAAGCATCCGCAAAACTTCTAATAGCGTATTGTTCTAAAGATGCTACCTATTTAAATAATGTTTTTTTAAATTATACAATATATAATTATATTATTTACTGAAAATAAAACTAGTTAATTTCACGATATAATTATCACATAAAAGTAAATAATTACTTAATTTAATATTAATTAGAGATATATAAATATAGATCATCCCTTAAATGTATCATTAATTAATTTTTAAATATCTAACTGTATCGGCATATTTCTGAACAGCAATAGAAGAAGCAATCTCAGCAGCTCCACCTCCGTATATAACTCTTCCATCTTTAACAAGATTTCTAACTACACATAACGCATCATGTAATGATCTCTTAGCTTCATCAACAATCATACGGTTAGCTCCTCTGATGAAAATTGTGACAGCTCTTGAATCTTTACAATCTTCTATAACCAGCATTCTTTCTTTTGTTGTGCCAAAACTTAATTCCTTGACAATACCCGCATGACCGAGCTTTTCAGGCGTAAGTTCATTAAACCTCGGTACAATGCGTCCACCAGTTGCAATAGCAATTAATTCAATTTCTGGACCACCTACCCATCTAACTGCTGGTAATTTTTTCTGCAACAATAAATGATTTGCTTCATCATCGAAACCCCATTGACAGATGACAAGATTTGCTCCGACTGCTTTAACCTTGATAATAATTAACAAAATAATAAACACATAGGATAGATGAAATGATATAGATAACTATGTAACTTATTTATAGTTATTAACTTAGCCATATTAAATCTCCAATCTTAAATTTTATAGAGTAATCTCCTATTTTGAAAGCTAATAAAAATGTCATACTATTTTCTTATAGACACTAACTTGATCAATCATCTCATCAAATTTCTTTTGTTCATATTCTCGTAATTTATTATATTCTTCTACACTACTAACATCTAATTTATGTTTTGTTTTGGGCTTAGGTGGCTCAAACGGGCATGTTAGTATAGCAAGTTTGGCATCTTTGACAAACTATAATAAAAAATAATAGATGAAATAAAATTGGTTATATTTCCTAAAAATATAATATTTGTAATAGCATATGATGTAATACTTATATAAAAAACTGTTACATGATTTAAAAGAATTGATAATTATTATTTAGTAAAGATAAATTGTAGGATTTCATGTCTACAAAAAATATTTCTTTAAAAATGTATATTTATAATCTATATTATAGGATATGTAGTATGTAACTGTAGTCAAGAATAAATACATTAACTACATTATATTAATAAATTAAAATAACACATTAATAAATTATAATTACTGTATTCTATCATAAAGATTCTCCGGTATAAAATTTATAATCACAATAATTTAATGAAGTTTCATTTTTTTTAATTAGTTTTTACAATACTGATAAACAGTTCATATAAAAATTCTTGTCATTTATTATAATTAAATTTACATATTTAAATCTTTCAGCGAAATATCAATTTTGGTAATAACCTTAGGCATTTGTGGATGACTGAAATCTTTATTGATGATAACTCCCCTGACAAGCATTGTATCTTCTAATATACCACCAACTTTAGTTTCAATTTTAATTAACTCAAAATCAATATCTTTCCTTTTCATGTCAGCAACTGATAGTACAGCATCAACAGCAATTTCAGCCATATGGCGATGGCATTTATTTACACTAGAAAATATAAAAATATATATTTTATGAAATTTGATTAAATATTTATTCTATTTGTATGTAAATAATATATAAATTATTTAGTAACAATAAATACAAACATTTTACTTCCTAGTGTTGTCATTGCTGTTTTAATAAGAGGTTCTTTATCTTCAAAGCTAACTGGAAAGTCATCAGATATTTCATCTAATCGCTTGATAGCTGCATGTGCAGCCATTTCATATCCGTCAGCAATACGAATAGGATGAATTCCTCTATCCAACAATTGTTCTGCTTGGTCGAGTAGTGCCCCTGCTAATACAACTACTCCAGTAGTACCTATAAAATAACAATTTAAAAAATAAATAACTAAATAAAATAACAAAAAATATATTTAAAATTATAAAGATTATACAGTTTTCCTATGAATATTAAAATGTATACAAATATTACTAAAATAAAGCAAAATTTTAATTAGGTAACATTAAAATATTAATTACATTTAACTAATGTTTTCCCCCGATTATAAACATTGATTAAGTTTTAAGCCAGTGGATAACACAGTTTAATTTCGCAATTTTTTCTGAAGAATATTAAAATTTATACAAATTTAATATTACTAAAATTGCTAATGTAAAATTTAAAATAAGAAATACTAAAATATGAATTACATTTAACTAATGTTTTCCCCCGATTATAAACATTGATTAAGTTTTAAGCCAGTGGATAACACAGTTTAATTTCGCAATTTTTTCTGAAGAATATTAAAATTTATACAAATTTAATATTACTAAAATTGCTAATGTAAAATTTAAAATAAGAAATACTAAAATATGAATTACATTTAACTAATGTTTTCCCCCGATTATAAACATTGATTAAGTTTTAAGCCAGTGGATAACACAGTTTAATTTCGCAATTTTTTCTGAAGAATATTAAAATTTATACAAATTTAATATTACTAAAATTGCTAATGTAAAATTTAAAATAAGAAATACTAAAATATGAATTACATTTAACTAATGTTTTCCCCGGACTATAAACATGAATTAAGTTTTAAGATATTGGAACACAGTAGTTGTGATATTGCAATGTGATTTATTAAATTAATAATCACTATATTAAATAATATTTTCTAATTGCTGTATAAAAATATCATACAAAATGAAATAATATATATTTTTAAAAAAATACATCAAAAAATGTAATTTGTATTATTTATATGTAGAGTCTGGCCATGTAATGAAATGAACATAATATACAGGAATTCAGCTACAAGTTAATTAATAAAATGTAACTAATGTTTTCCCCTGATTATAAACATTGATTAAGTTTTAAGCCAGTGGATAACACAGTTTAATTTCGCAATTTTTTCTGAAGAATATTAAAATTTATACAAATTTAATATTACTAAAATTGCTAATGGAAAATTTTAAATAATAAATACTAACATATGAATTACATTTAACTAATGTTTTCGCCGGACTATAAACATGAATTAAGTTTTAAGATAGTGGATAACACAGTAGTATATTGCAATGTGATTTATTAAATTAATAATCACTATATTAAATAATATTTTCTAATTGCTCTATGAAAATTTGATACAAAAAAAATAATGAATATTTTAAATAAAATAAACATTTAAAATTTAATTTGTATTATTTATATGTAGAGTCTGGCCATGTAATGAA
Organism: Osedax frankpressi; assembly: GCA_964035775.1. Lineage (NCBI taxonomy): Eukaryota > Metazoa > Annelida > Polychaeta > Sabellida > Siboglinidae > Osedax > Osedax frankpressi. The sequence goes on from OZ038315.1 coordinate 28,084,663, forward strand.
ATGAACATAATATACAGGAATTCAGCTACAAGTTAATTAATCAAATTTAACTAATGTTTTCCCCTGATTATAAACATTGATTAAGTTTTAAGCCAGTGGATAACACAGTTTAATTTCGCAATTTGTTCTGAAGAATATTAAAATTTATACAAATTTAATATTACTAAAATTGCTAATGTAATATTTTAAATAATAAATACTAAAATATGAATTACATTTAACTAATGTTTTCCCCGGACTAAAAACATGAATTCATTTTTAAGACAGTAGATAACTCAGTAGTGTATTGCAATGAGATTTATTGAATTAATATCTACTATACTAAATTATATTTTCTAATTTCTCTATGAAAATTTGATACAAAATAAAATAATGAATATTTTAAATAAAATAAACATTTAAAATTGAATTTGTATTATTTATATGTAGAGTCTGGCCATGTAATGAAATGAACATAATATACAGGAATTCAGCTACAAGTTAATTAATAAAATTTAACTAATGTTTTCCCCTGATTATAAACATTGATTATGTTTTAAGCCAGTGGATAACACAGTTTAATTTCGCAATTTTTTCTGAAGAATATTAAAATTTATACAAATTTAATATTACTAAAATTGCTAATGTAATATTTTAAATAATAAATACTAAAATATGAATTACATTTAACTAATGTTTTCCCCTGACTAAAAACATGAATTCATTTTTAAGACAGTAGATAACTCAGTAGTGTATTGCAATGAGATTTATTGAATTAATATCTACTATACTAAATTATATTTTCTAATTTCTCTATAAAAATTTTATACAAAATAAAATAATGAATATTTTAAATAAAATAAACATTTAAAATTTAATTTGTATTATTTATATGTAGAGTCTGGCCATGTAATGAAATGAACATAATATACAGGAATTCAGCTACAAGTTAATTAATAAAATTTAACTAATGTTTTCCCCTGATTATAAACATTGATTATGTTTTAAGCCAGTGGATAACACAGTTTAATTTCGCAATTTTTTCTGATGAATATTAAAATTTATACAAATTTAATATTACTAAAATTGCTAATGTAATATTTTAAATAATAAATACTAAAATATGAATTACATTTAACTAATGTTTTCCCCTGACTAAAAACATGAATTCATTTTTAAGACAGTAGATAACTCAGTAGTGTATTGCAATGAGATTTATTGAATTAATATCTACTATACTAAATTATATTTTCTAATTTCTCTATAAAAATTTTATACAAAATAAAATAATGAATATTTTAAATAAAATAAACATTTAAAATTAAATTTGTATTATTTATATGTAGAGTCTGGCCATGTAATGAAATGAACATAATATACAGGAATTCAGCTACAAGTTAATTAATAAAATTTAACTAATGTTTTCCCCTGATTATAAACATTAATTCAGTTTTAAGCCAGTGGATAACACAGTTTAATTTCGCAATTTTTTCTGAAGAATATTAAAATTTATACAAATTTAATATTACTAAAATTGCTAATGTAAAATTTTAAATAATAAATACTAAAATATGAATTACATTTAACTAATGTTTTCGCCCGACATGAAAACATGAATTCATTTTTAAGACAGTAGATAACTCAGTAGTGTATTGCAATGAGATTTATTAAATTAATAACTACTATACTAAATTATATTTTCTAATTTCTCTATGAAAATTTGATACAAAATAAAATAATGAATATTTTAAATAAAATAAACATTTAAAATTTAATTTGTATTATTTATATGTAGAGTCTGGCCATGTAATGAAATGAACATAATATACAGGAATTCAGCTACAAGTTAATTAATAAAATTTAACTAATGTTTTCCCCTGATTATAAACATTGATTAAGTTTCAAGCCAGTGGATAACACAGTTTAATATCGCAATTTTTTCTGAAGAATATTAAAATTTATACAAATTTAATATTACTAAAATTGCTAATGTAATATTTTAAATAATAAATACTAAAATATGAATTATATTTAACTAATGTTTTCCCCTGACTAAAAACATGAATTCATTTTTAAGACAGTAGATAACTCAGTAGTGTATTGCAATGAGATTTATTGAATTAATATCTACTATACTAAATTATATTTTCTAATTTCTCTATGAAAATTTTATACAAAATAAAATAATGAATATTTTGAATAAAATAAACAATTAAAATTTAATTTGTATTATTTATATGTAGAGTCTGGCCATGTAATGAAATGAACATAATATACAGGAATTCAGCTACAAGTTAATTAATAAAATTTAACTAATGTTTTCCCCTGATTATAAACATTGATTAAGTTTTAAGCCAGTGGATAACACAGTTTAATATCGCAATTTTTTCTGAAGAATATTAAAATTTATACAAATTTAATATTACTAAAATTGCTAATGTAATATTTTAAATAATAAATACTAAAATATGAATTATATTTAACTAATGTTTTCGCCGGACTATAAACATGAATTAAGTTTTAAGATAGTGGATAACACAGTAGTATATTGCAATGTGATTTATTAAATTAATAATCACTATACTAAATTATATTTTCTAATTTCTCTATGAAAATTTTATACAAAATAAAATAATGAATATTTTAAATAAAATAAACAATTAAAATTTAATTTGTATTATTTATATGTAGAGTCTGGCCATGTAATGAAATGAACATAATATACAGGAATTCAGCTACAAGTTAATTAATCAAATTTAACTAATGTTTTCCCCTGATTATAAACATTGATTTTTTTGAAACAATGAATTTTTTCTGAAGAATATTAAAATTAATATTACTAAAATTGCTAGTGTAAAATTTTAAATAATATTTAACTAATCAAATTAATATTGTAATTAAAAATATATATCAAATACAAACCATCTCCAATTTCATCATCTTGAGATTTTGATAATTGAACTAATAATTTTGCAACTTCATGTTCAATATCCATATGTTCAAGAATTGTTGCACCATCATTAGTGACAATTACATCTCCATCACCAGATACAAGCAGTTTATCAAGACCCTACATTAGAGTATAGTATAATGATTTTGCATCATAATTTGAATGTCTATATTTTAAATATATAAGTAAATACTTAAATACTATTCTAAAAAATATATTATTAAGGGAATATGTAGGGTTGTAAAAATAAAATGAACAAGATATTTTTATATAACATAACATAAAATAATGATTTATTTTATATCATCTGTAAAAAAAATTTCAAATTATAAAATAGTAAAAATGCCTACAAAAATATCAATCTCAAGAAATGTATCAGATTTTTCGTTATAAAATAGAAAATATGGCATATACATTAATACATGGTATTTATTTATCAAATTTTATCTAGTTTTTTTTTTTTAAATTAAAGAATGGTCTTTCTTTTTTTGTCAGATTATTTGATATATAATGATATACTTTATATAATTTTTTGTATATGAATTAAATCTATTAATTATTCATAGACTAGTAGTTCTTCATAAGTATTACAAAACACTATCCTTAACATAACAGATCCACTTAAAAACCCCATACAAATTGACATATACAAATAAATTAAATATAATATTATATTATAAATTAAAATCACAATGTATTATGGTCTACGTTATTATGTAGTTAATTTACTAGATAATTTAAATATTATTATTATATTATTATAAAATAATTGAGAATAACAATTCAAATATATAAAATCTACAACAATACTCATATAGTGTATATTTATGTAATCAATTATTTATTACAATTATTAAATTTAATAAACTAATTAAAACCTTAGGTCCAAGTGAAGTACTTAATATAGACGCAATTGATTTAGCTGCTAGTATATGTGACTGAAAATTGTTTATTATATTTCAGAATTGGAATTTCATATATAAAAATAAAATAAATACATATATATATATATATATTTGTATATAACAATTACAATTACAATTTTAATTACGAATCTTAACAATAAAGTTAAATTAATTAATTTAATTATTTTATACAAATATTCATATGTATATGTATTACCTTATGAGCCTCTAGACCTGTTAATCTATCTTGTTTATCTTCATCACGCATTATTATAAATGGTCTTCCAAACTCATCAAACGCAACACCACCCATTGAACCCATATTTTAAAAAATAATGTGTTACCTTTCGGTAAATGTTATTCTATACTTTATTGGATTTTATGAGATTTAATAAATAAAAATAGGGAGTAAACGAAACTTCTAGATTTGACATGTTATTATTTATTTATCGAACTTTCTCGTAATAAAGCTTTCCTAGATACGCAATGATATTAGAAATACCTTACGAAAATAGAATTATATAAATTGTTTTAAGAAATCGGTGTTATTCTAGTATATTTTAGACAATCACTTATTTACGTGTTCATCACACTAACTCGACTCATCTCAACACAATAATTAGCTACCCATTTTAAATTATTTAAATTATTTCTAAAAAACCGTAGATAATTATAATAATCCATCAAACATTCAAATGAACAGTTGGTCTTTTGAGAAGTATTGCTATAAAAACTGTTCTTTTTAACTTTATATAATACGTACAACGTACGCCGTACGTATACAGATTATGAGATACGTTATAATGATAAAAATATGTATACTATACTTAAATACAATAACTGCGTATTCGCAAAACAAGTAACAAACCTACTAAAACACTCGAATAACCATGCACATACAATAACACTACGGTATCAGAGAAGTGAAGAAAACCAAGTATATAAAATCACTTAAAAATATCTAAAGATTGACTTTCAATTTATTAGTATTATAAAATATAAAAAATAAGTACCTTCTTTTACATTCATAACTACCTTCATTAGAGATAGCCTGATTAATTCGAAACATAAATTGGTTACATATATAACCAATTTATGTAGAATTTCCGTATATACTGAAATCTCAGTGAATTCTAAACTGTTTATACATAAACCATTATCATATGGTAACTATCAAATTAGTAGAATGCATAAAAAATGATAAGCTTAAAGACTATAGTTATATCCAAGATCAATAAAGCCAATGTAATATTAGGTCATATTAAACTTTAATAAAATTAATATAAATTAAAATTGCTATTATTAATACAATTGATTGTCTCAAACAACCACGTAAATTGATTAAATCTGATAGGACTTAATTTACAAAATATATAAAGTAGGCAAAACTAATTTTAAATTAGAGTCTATAGATTATATGTTAGATATTTCTAAAAACATTAATTACTAGAATCCATTTAATAAATAGCATACATTTAATTAAATATGATTTTGTCTGCATTAAAGAAATTTGACTAGGGGTCAAGCTTTACCCCTTAAAAGATAATACATTTACGTATATCGCCTTGCCTTAAAACGTGTATCATTGTCGTTGTAGAGCTTATCATAGAGGTAGAGGTATTGGTATAATTATTAAGAAATGCAATAATAAAATTTCTCAGAATAATATTGATTTAACTGAATATAAATTATGAAACTTTTACTTCTTCAAATCATACAAACATCACAAGTTACGTAATATTTACATAACCTTCTTAATATACTTTTTGACTAGCTACTTACTTACTTTACTAACATTTACAGCTTACAATAAAAGTATGCTTAGTGAATTTAACATTCGTTTATATCATAACAATTCAAAATCAATAGAATTTATAAATATTCTATATGTATTAAAGCAATATATATTGATATATAAACATATTACTTTCCCTACAGACTAACTATGACACATGATCAATTTAATTATCACGACTAATTATACTACTAAATACTATATCACCGACAGAAAAATAACTACAAATAACACCACTTTACCAACAATGGCCAATTACAATCTAATAATATAATCATTAACCCTTTACTTCTCAGCGGTCGCTCGCATTCTCCCAACGGTCGATGTTGAAATATTCATTTTAACTCAATTATTACTTATACGAATAAACACATATTGATAGATAATTTATTTATCTATTATAATGAATAAAAACACAAATAGCTTTATATTTTATTTATAGCTATAACAAAAAAAAGACATGCATTAGTAAAAATATTTATTTGGATTTCGAAAATGTTCGTCATATTATAATTAAAAGTTTAATATAAAAATATACATTGTATTTTCATTAATATAATGAATTAAATAGTCAATATATATTAATTATTAAAATTAAAAACCTTAAATTTAAAAAAATTACATAATATAATTACGATTTTTAATATATAATAATATGATTTTACATTGGATTTATATTATTTTTTAATAAATATAAAGAATTATTATTTCTGAATATAAATAGTCAATAATTTGAATTCCGATATATTTTAAATTTTATATACCCTAAATATATTATTATAATTTGAACAATAATACAAAATATATTCATTTTATTAATTTAAGTTTTAATTTGGATTTTTCTCTTATTTTCTCTTGCCTGCAATAGGTGTAATTAATAATATTTATTATATTAATTCGCTATTAATGATAATTATGTAAATTATTAAATACATTATTATCCAAGAATAACAGGTTTAGTAATATACAAAAGTAGTTTATTTTAATATTATTTAATTTAGAGGCAATTCAATTCATAATTAAGGTCTAAAAACTACTACTTCGATATATAATTTTTGTTATCACGGTTACTTGCTACACTTCTGATATGATATTATATTTATGTGTCTAAATAAACAATTACTATACATTTATAATTAATAATAAGTCATATTGTTAAATATATTAACTGCAGTAATTAATGATATTATAATTTTAATTAATATGATTAGTAAATAATATAATTTTAAAATCATATTTAATCTAGTTGTTCACATTAACACATGTACAATGTTATTAAATAAATATAATTAACAATGTTAACAAATAAATATATAAATCATTCTAAATACTTTTGCATTGGACTTCATAACAACTTCTGGATTTCGTTTATTAGTTACGATTTTAAAACCTTTACATATTGCTTTTTCAATATCTTGCATAGAATTATCTCGAAAAATGGAATCTGTACAAAGTATATTATTGTCAATTCTGCACATTATATATATAATAATAATAAGTTATAAGCATATAGAATTTAAATATAATATTAATTTAAAACCTGATAATAATCTATACGTTTTTGATTTTTTGAATGATAATTTCGAAGGAATTTCACCATTATATGCTTTTCCAGTGAAGCTGTATTTCTCTAGAAATCTTGAATTTGTATTTATTTTGCGTAGAATAAGTTTAATTTTATCTTTACTTGGCTGAAAACAATTGAAATATTCCATCTAAAATAATTTTAAAGTAATATAATTTATATATTATAATATATATTTATAATCAACGATAATAAATATGAACCAAAAATGTGTATACAAATTTCATTTATATAAAATTTGTATATATTCTTAAATTGAAAGACATAAGACACTTATCTATGCATGGTATTATAGGGAAATTCCCAGAAAATGTATAAATTGTTTAAGCAGTGTTTTGTGAGGATGTATGTATATTTTAATATATTTTAATAATGATATAACAAAATTCCAAATGGTTAATGAATAAATATAAAATTTTATATAAAAACTTTTGAAAAATAACATTTAAAAAATATGAAATTAAAGCTATAAAAATGTACATCTTTACCATATAACTCCCTCCATATAATTCATTGGCTCAAGATGTTGCCCAAGTTGGTATTTCCTATTTCAATAAAGTCAGTTTATATCTATTGAATAAATATCTTAATTTAATAAAACAAATTAATAATTATTAATTAGATATATTAATTTATTTTTGTTTCCTGGTCACTGGTCACCTAATCGCACACACAAATTTCAGTTGAATTTAAGCTAGTTTAAATACCCTATTAGAATCACCGGGTATAATACATATTATATATTTTTATATCCATGCATTTATAATCTCATACACTGTAATAATGATCTTTTCTACTATTTTATATCTAAAACTTATATCATCTTCCTTTTATTATCTTTTATAATTTAATTTTATCTTGTTTATTTGTTTTATATATGATATGTTTATAGTGATTATATATATAGATACTTCTTTTTTTTGTTCCTATTATTGAGTTTTTAAAGTTTTTTTTAATTTTAATTTTATTTGATTAATTTAATTTTTAAATTAATCAAATTACTATAAAAATATTATAATTAATATTTTATTTGTTAAAATGTATTATATTTACTATATATATATATATATAATAAACACTCACCCTGCAAAGAAAATAAATGCATTAGGTTAGATTGAAAATATATTAGATTGAGTTGAAGTAAATTGAAGACCTACTTTAACAGTTGATTAGAAATCAACTTTAATAGGAGATTGATAACCCCCGAGATTGTGGATTTCTCATGGCATAGATGTTAAAGAAAAAGGATGTGAGAAAAATAATATATAACATGATTTTTTTAACACTATTATTTCTTCACTATTTATTTTTTGATTTATGTTAAATTGTTATTTACCCTGAATTTTATTTTGTTATAATTAGATAAGGCTCTATTATAGCAAAAAAATATTACATATATTTTCAGTGTTAACATTTTGGATATACACACATATTTAAACACCAAATATTATTTATAAACAAGCGACCATGGATACATTATGAAATATGATTCAAGAAGTTTTGATGTATAGAATAACACAATTCACAAACCACGCTGTCGTCACTGACAATTCCAGATTCAATAGTTTGCATAGATATGGATTGATTTAAAACAGCGGGTTTCAATTCAAGTTTCTGCCTTTGCATTGTATAATCCACGAGTTCTATATAAAAATATATAAATCCAGGTACCTTATTTTAATATATTTTTGAGTATCAATTACATATGAATTAAAAAACAATTTACTAAATACCTGTAACAATCTCAGCCAACATCTCCAGTTTGTTATGGACTTCAACTATCCGTTGATCTTGCATTTCTATTCTTTCTCTTAACTTTTTATTTTCTTTAACGCCTGCATAAATATAATGTTATCAAAAGATATATATAAACTATATTCCTTTGTTTAATGTTTAATTATTTATAATCTTATTTATTAACAAATTTGTAAATAATTACTGGCAAATATTGATACACTCGTTTCATACCATATTAGATGTATTTAAATACACATTATATAAGTACAACTACAAACAATGTGATTAACAGAGTTTTGTGTTTAAATAACAATCATAGATTCGCTTTTTTCAGAGCAATTTCAAAAATCAACAATGTCACAAAAGGATACAATCTATTTTATTCATTAAGGCAGCCTCACAAAGATTATATCAGCATTTTTTAAGTCGAAATTCAAATAGTAACAAAACAATATTAAATGTTTTTCTATTTCGGCTTTATTCTAAACTGAGTGAAAATAAATGCAATTCAAAATACTCTCACTTACTCGGATGTAAATGTAATACTGAAGTTGTTTTAAATCCGAAAGTGATTGATTAATAAAATTAACCTAAATTCGTGTTACATTTTTTAATGATATATGTTATTATATATTTACTTATTTCTAATAATATACTATTTATATAATATATTAAATTATGAATATATATTCAATTTAAGATATATTTTTAAATATTTGAAAGAAATGTTAGAAATTATAATAAAATAATGGATATAATATAAAAATTCTAAGAACTATGATTATATATTATATTTAGCATTATTATTGAAAATATATATATATTATATATATATATATATATATATATATTTATATCTAATTTAAACTATGCTGTATTAAACATTTCAATAAGCATTACAATAATATATAACATTTCAATATATAAACTATGTTAATAAAAGTAAAAAAATCCATTATTTGTCAAGACTTAAAAAATCCCTTAAATGTGAATTCAGGGATCACAATAATAAAGCCATGATTCAACTACATATTAATTAATCAAGGGTGAAACCGTATAATTTATATAATTACTAATGGAATAATTCTTAATATATTTAAGTATAATAAATGTTTAATCATTATATTATATTTGATATGTTCACTCGATCACACCAGATTCAAAATGACTCGCATCTATTTTAATCTAAGATTCAACAACTTTTCAACTATAGTCGCTGAAACGTTTCTTCCTAATGATTTTAATATTGAAACTTAATAGTAACTGGACTATTTTCACTTTCACAATTATTAGAATTCAACTAAAAACAATAAACTGAAAAGTATTAAATATTGTATCCCCGTAACATAGCCGGTGTTTTAATCCTACATAAATGAACTAAAATATTTACTTATTATTTCATTATTTATGTAGAGTTTTGCATTACAATTATATAACCATGTTTTAAATATAGTTAACATCTAAATAAATTAAATTAAACGTAAATAAATATATTTTTAAAGATAAAACAGAAATTTAATAAAATATGATAAATATATTTTATAATTGTTTAAAAAATACTAATTTAGTGGTCATCATAAAGTGATACTAACATTCATTATATGCTCTTTGTTGAGCATCTCCCATATTATATAATGTTAATTGTTTTTTGTAATCTGAATATAAGTATACATTATTTATAATTATGATAATAAAAACAATATATATTAAAATTTAAGATATAATCAATTTTATAAGATCTAATAAAATTATTATTATTATCACTTTCAATACAAATATAAATCTTAAATAATATATCATAGTTTATAATTATACGATTTATAATTTTTTACAATGTTTGTCACAATTAATGGAATGTATGTATATAAAACTAGTTAATATAACCAAGATATACACCAATAATTAATTTAACAATAGCAATACATCTTTGATAAAATATAAATAAAGTATATCTGATGAAGTACAGTGAAATAATGTTGATCATTAGATAGACAGAGGATGAGTTCTTAAAATTCTTATCATAATAATTATTGTTAAATAGCTAATTTTCTATCTGTATTCTTACAATAATCATATTTTTATTTATATTAAATGTATTAGATAAATATGATATATTACATACATATATTACATAGGTATTAGAATATATATTTAATGATTTATAAAAATTACCTCTTTAGTATTCTGCTTTCCAACAACTTGAGCTGGTGAAGATATTATTTAAAGTGAATATTATATAATGTGTATATTATATAATGTGTATATTATATAATTTGTATAGTATATAGAGTGAATATAATATAGAATGATATTATATAACATGGACTTATTGATGTAATAGTTATCTAAAGTCACATGCAATAAATATACACTACTATGATTATGTGATTCCATATAAGATGCACAATGATATTCTTTTTAATACATCTACACTATATGTAAACTATACATATTATATAATTAATGTATTTATTCATTGTTTATCAACATCATAAATCAAGAATAAATTTGTTGTTAAATAAATTGAAAGATCACAAATTGAAATAAATAGAAATAGATGAAATATATATCTTAATACAGTTGAAAGAAAAATATTGATATAATATATAATAAAATAGATATTGTGGTTTACTCATGTATATAGCTTATAATAGTTTATGCATTATTATTGTATATTATACTATGGAATTATGAAATTATTTTGTATGTGCAAGTAATTGGATACTTGTGGTTTTTAAATATGGATATTTAAACTTTATTATAAATAATGGCTCTCAGAAATTGACCCACGATGAGGAAAAGTTAATGGATATTACCTTGGTTCTAGTCATGGTTAAGAAAATCTCAGTAAATATGTTAAAGAAATAAGCATTTTTAATAATTTACATAATAATATTAATTTACTTACTTAATCAATAAATCATATAATATGAATAACACTTAACATGTTACAAAGAATTATGCTAACAACAATACAGTTGCTAACTACAATTATTGTTATTCGTCTTATATTCTCAGAATACAACACAAGGGAGAATATGTCAGAAGATGGTATCATCAAAAGAAGTTATTAATTAACCCTTTCAAATGAACCTTTTAATTTATCTAATGACAAGAGAATATATACAAATTTTTTTTACTTGAATTCAATACGCAATACACATCAATATATAATAAGGTATATTATATATAGCATATAATGTTATACATATATAGAACAGTATATTAGTATGACGTTTACCTTCTACAACTGAACTCCCTCCATATAATTCATTGGCTCAAGATGTTGCCCAAGTTGGTATTTCCTATTTCAATAAAGTCAGTTTATATCTATTGAATAAATATCTTAATTTAATAAAACAAATTAATAATTATTAATTAGATATATTAATTTATTTTTGTTTCCTGGTCACTGGTCACCTAATCGCACACACAAATTTCAGTTGAATTTAAGCTAGTTTAAATACCCTATTAGAATCACCGGGTATAATACATATTATATATTTTTATATCCATGAATTTATAATCTCATACACTGTAATAATTATTAGAAATATGATTATATTATGTATATTTGAATGCTATCATAGGAGAGCTTTGGTTCTATTATAATTTGTTATCATAATTTTAATGTCATCAAATATTTTCATTCTACTGCATATTTCAAACAAGTTATAAAGTTAATATGATGAATTTTTTATTTTATGATTATTTATAATAATATTTACATTTTCATATTTCATACAAATTTGATATAATTTAAACATATATATTCAAATTATCAAATTATGATGAGATTTATATAATAAAAACTGGAAATTTATTTGAACTCAAAAGTTTTGCTAATTAACCCTTATTGCGTCAAAGGACCGGGGAGGATCCCTAGCGAAATAACCGAAGGATCGGAACGGATCGCAAATCAATTAAATACTTAATTACTTAAAATAAATGATTAAATTATTAATAAATAAATTGTTTGAAATTGTTAAAATATTAGATATTATATTTATATATATAAATATTATATTAGATCATTTAGATTTTTAAATATAGGTATTTAAATGTTATTATAAATAATATATCTATTTTTAATTAACATATATTTATCTAATTACTTATCACTGATTATGAATAAATAGTATTATATATTCTATATAAATATCGATATACATGATATTGTATGCTATGTACTGATATATAAAACTAATATAACTTAATAGAATCATAACAAAATTGATATTCAAAATGTCGGATCAATTTTTTCAATTAAGTACAAAAATGTGTGTCAATTAAATACATTCATATTGCTTACACTGTATGCTATAGAGTAGTGTGGGTCACTTTTTTCAGAATTAACTGGCTCACTCAGCATATAAACTATAAGGCATATAAAAATTAATCATATAATTAAAAAAAATATATTTTCAATATTAAGGGAGCGCCAAAAGTCTGAATTTATCGACTTATTAAAAATTATAAAGATTTGATGAAAAATTTCCCATTAAAAATAAATAAATACTTGTTTATCCTATTATTTCCGCCATTTTATGATTCATTGTTTATGCCCAGGGTTTATGCTATAAATATTTTTCACAATGAAAGTACGCAATAAATCTCCATTTTATACTTTATTTACACCAATAATGATGAGTAATCGGCAGTTTCCAATTAATATATATTTCCATTTAATATTGTCAATTAAATTATCCTTATAGATTAAGTTATTTCAAAGTTACAAATACAATTTTTAATTTTGCAACTAAATACTTTTACCTACAATATATTAGATGTCAATTATTATTGTAAAAAGTGTAATATATATTTATGTATACATCTTAAATAATAATTACTCATTAACTACTGATTTAGTATTATTTCTAGGTTTACTATTAATATTAATATTTATAATTTTTAGAATTTCCAGGAATAATTTTTAATATTCTAATATTAATAAATTATCAATACTACTACTATAAGATGTTCAAATTAACTTATATTTAATATTAACTATATTCAATGATAGCTAATATTACAGTTATAACTATTAAAAAAATAAATAATATTTCGTAAAAATTTATGGTAAAATTTATTATATTGTGGTATTACATATCTGCATATAATTTAATAAGTTTTACTTTTTTATCTCTACGGTGTATATGGCATTACATATAGTTTATTTTATCGCATAGTAAGTATATATTTAAAAAAAATTATTTCTAAATTAAATATTTATTATTTGAAATTTGAATTTGTTTTCATGAAAAACACTTAGAAATTTAAATTTGTAATATTTTTTATCATTACCCATTTAATAGGGAACAAATATAACTAATATAATATTGATTATAAATTTTTCAATATTTTAAGAACAAATTTTAAAAATATACAAAAAATTATTAAAATTTAATTTTCCTGGAATTTCCTAGTACAAATTTTTTTAATAAAATTTTAAATATATTTTTATTTAATAATATATTATATAAAGCTTTTAGCCATTTTTCATTATTAAAAAATCATTATTACCATTCAATTTATAATTTAAAAAAATTAAAATTTATATATATTCATTATAACTCATATCTTTACTATATATAATAGATGAGCCAATAAATAATATTGAAAAAAGTATCAAAGTGATCCACCCTACTATACAGTATACACTGAAGTATCTCATTCAGTTTCTATTATAAAATATCTAGAGCTTTTCTAATGAAAGTAAAATTTGAATTGTACAATAAGATGCAACAAAGACTGGTGGATAATTGGAGTATAAGTTTACCGTAAGATACCTTGAGCTAAAGTATATTCATATATACATAAAGTATGTTACCTTTAAATGAACAATTTACCATCACTTATGAATATTATTAAAACTAATTATCATCACACTGTTCGTGGACTAGCAGTGTGCTGTCATGTGAATTGTGAAACATGTGTTAATGTGTATTTATTTATAATAATGATTATGCAATCAGATATTCGTGATGCACATTAAATTTGGGCTGACTTCATCACATGATTGATATGAACATTTGCTTAGCAATAATTGAGGCATTATTGAAGACTGGTTTGATGATTTACATGTGGAGGTACGTTGCAAAGACTATGGAGTGAATGAACTAATAGATTACATGAGTACACGAGTACGTGAATACATGAATACTTAGTTTTAATATTACGAGTAATAATGACCCAGACTATTACCATAACCATCTCGGAAGTATGGCATCTGAAAATATAAAACCATACAAATTAATGCGTGTAATACATTCATTGCTGAGTTATACAGATGTCCTTTTGTTTCAACCATAGAATTGACTCTGACATAGAACATTTTTATAACCGAGCTATACGTTCTAATGAATTCATTGTTCACATAAGTTACATGTTAAACGTATTAGGTTTTGTATTTGTTGTTGTAGTATATAAATATTGTATTATTTTATGCACTATTATTTGACTGTAAATAAATATTTATGTTTATATTAATAAAACATAGATTTCACTACAAATTAATTTCGCTAATTTAATAACAGACTATATATTATGCATATCTGAATATAAGAATTGAATTGATAGAATGAACCTATGGTAGTCAACAAAATCTAGTGTTTACAGTACTGACTTATTATACATAATTATGGAACATATAACTTTAATTTCATAACTGTTTATTTTTTATTTAATATAATAGAACTATATCTTATTATATATATATATATACAGTATGCACTTTATATAATATATTATATATATATGCATTCTATAAAGGGGCATTCACACAGAGCTTTTTTACAGCTTTTAAGCTGCCTAATTAGGCAGCTTTATGCTGGATTCGAGATATGTTCAATATTTCTAGCTTTTTTCTGCTTTTTTATCAAAATAGAACATGTCCAATATTTCTAGCCTAAAGGTCAGCATAAAGCTGGCTGAATGCACCTTATTGGTTAACCTATTGATTGACAGCTGATTTTCTTTGTTGATATATGCAAATTTATTATTTATTGACAGATTCATTTCTTTGTTAATATTATTTAATTTTATTTTAACATGGATGTTTTAATATCTGCCTATTTAAATATAATATTAATAGTAGTGATCGTATACGACGTGATTTGGTATTCATTGTATTGTAATATTAATGTAATTTTTATATAATTTAAATATGTGCGTATTAAATAACGGTTTAAATATGGGCGTATTTACATTAAGCTCAAAGTGACAGCTCGAGCTTTTTTATTCAAGCTTTTTCTAGCTTTTTCAGTGTGAACGCATTTTAAATTACCAGCTTTTTCTGCAGCTTAAAGCTGCCTAATTAGGCAGCTTAAAAGCTGTAAAAAGCTCTATGTGAATGCCCCTTAATAAATAAACTATATTAATATCATTATATGATCAATTTATATATATATATATCTACATGGGTATTATATAAATATTAAATATATAGAAAAAGTGGTCATTGGAAATAATCTAGACAGAATTAAACATTATCTAGGTCAGATGATTGATATTATTTGTTATATAAATGTTTATACCAATCTCATATATGCAATCGGAGTAGCAGCCCCCGTCCAATAACATCTTACGCTAACTTTTATCTGCTATAATCGATAGAAATATAATTGACTAATGTACTATTTACTTTAAGACAAACTGAAATCAATTGATCTACAGTCAACATACGTCTTACTGCTAAGAATATGTTCATGTTGCGGTAAAACAAGTAGTTACATGTCTGTCTATCTAATATTCATCGATAAATATTATAATTAAATTTCAATGATGAAAATATTCTTTCATTCTGCTATAATTTATTGTTATTATAAATTATATTAACTATAGATATTATAATAATAATATAATTAGGATCAAGTCCGCTGTACGGCGAGTTCAAAGGAAGGAGTTGCGTGTGATAAAAATTTTAAAAAGTCGTGTTAAAAATAAAATTACTGACATTTATAATAGCTAATGTATATTAATAACACCTTGATTAATTATGATTCATGGTTGAATCTGTAAATTTCAGAGAATTAAATATTAAGGATATATATACTATACATAATAATGCATGTATACGTTATTATATATACATAATATATATATATTATATATAATAATAATACATTATGCATATATTATGTATATATTATATATATAATATACAGCATTGGTACTTTTGTATATTGAGTAAGTCATTCTTAGTTATTCATATTATTTAATGATGTTATGTAATATTGTGAAGCAATTAATCTACAGTGCACACTGACCAGCAACCTTAAGTAATGTATAACTATCAGATATTAAAAACATATGACACCACAATCTAATATATAATTACCGTGAATTATATCTGCTACTACTTCTAAAGAATATGAACAAATTTATATTATTAAATTAGATAAAAAATTGAATTATATTAATAATATGACATTTATATTTATTTCTGCAATAACTGGAAAATATTTGAATATAAGTGATAGTTATGTATGTTTTATATATATTATATATATAATATACATATAGTTATATATATATATATATATATATTATACAGGTATATATATAACATATATTACTTAAATACATATGTATATCAATATAGCAAAGTGCTTTGACTATATGTGCACAATATATTATTGTGTATTATTTGACTATAATACACAATATAAAGTGTATATAAAATTCTCCACGGGGTTAAATTGTATATGCTAATAATTAACTATATACAAGATTTAAATATGCTTCACAATATTCAAAAAGTAGATGTGGTTTATTTCACTTAATTAGATTTGGAGTGATCTTCGAAAATACGCTGTATAATTTGAACTCGCCGTACAACGGACTTGATCCTATAATTATTATAATTAAAATAGTATTAGCATAGATTACCCATTTTGGTGCCCACTCAACAATTTATGATTTGAATATTAAATATAGTAAAACAAAATGTAATATGTTATTGGTAATTCCTATGAAAACTAACTCTAAAGATTCCAGTATATTTATAATAATTAGATGAATTGAAAATGTAACTTTAGTAAATCAATTGTAAAATATATATTATGGAAATTAATTAATGTTATGTGATATAAATAGGAAATATTGTTATAATAATAATATTTTTATATTTTTATGCAAATGTTATCAACGATATGAAGATTTCTGTGATTTTCAAGATTATTCGTAATAAATGTATTTCCGAATCAGATAATAGATATTAACTTGATGAAGTATAATATTTGTTGTATTTAATTGTTGTATTTAATTTATATAATAGTACTAATAGGAGTATTTTCTAAATTATTTTAATTTTGGTTGTCTTAGTTTTAAAAATATATATATTAAAGTACATTTGTTAGGGAGGGTGAATTCTACAATTTACAATGCACTAATATCAATTAGTATTGAATAATGATTTGTTTATAAAGATGTTTTTAATAGTTTATCAAATTAATTGATAACCATAGCTATGATATTACATTACCTTGCATCTTAGGTGATACATTGGTCTGTCTCAAACTAAGTATTGTTTTGAAAATGATATTTGATAAATAATCAATATAAATTAAATATATTTAATCAAACATAATTTAACAATTTATTTAATATAGTAATAGTATGTATATAAAATATAAAATGTATTACATAGGTATTGTTATCGTCACCGGGAATTTATTCATAATTAATAATATGTGTCTCCGTTGTCACGTTTAAAATGTATTGCTCTGCAAAATGGGTTATAGCATTGAAAATAGCGTATTTTATATCATCGTATACTATTAAATAAATTAAAAATAATCATATAAGTAAAATATATTGCTTTATATATATGTATATTAAAGGTATATAAAATATTAATAAATTTTTAGAAGCTTAATCTTGCTTAAAAATATATATATAACATTATGAATATTATACATTACTCCGAATAAAATAAAATTCTGAAGTAGGGCTAGATGTCAATCAGATCAATATCAACTTACAAATCATATGGATAAACATTAAAATTAAAAAACTTGATTGTTTAAAAATAGCTTATACGATCAATAATATCTGATTCTTTGTCGTATCTGATATATTGTTATACTATTTTAAATAAATCTTCAATCTAATTTGAATGTTTCATCGAAATATAATTTAAAGATTGCGCTTATATGAGTTATTCTCGGCGATACTACCGCCTGTAAATGTATTATATTGTTACTTTTTACACATTATAATTTATAATCATTTATTGGAGTACTGATATGGTGTATTTGTAGAGGATGAATTATTTTAGAAAATATAAATCTCATATTTGAATTTCATATTATATACGCCCATAGCGTCTATTAGCCTGCCCACTTTTAATTTGTATAATACATAGATTTCTATTTACCATTGGTAAATAGAAATCTTATTATATGCTATCATATATTTTTTCTATAATATTAAAAAATATAATTTTCAAATTCTTAAATGTTGGCGTATCAATATCTGGAATATAAATCAGGGCGTGTTTACACAAATACAAATTTATAAATATATTTCAATATTCTAAATACTATTATTCCAATATGATGTTAAATGAGATTAAATATTATATTAAAAGAGATAACATATTTGTTAGAAAATGAAATATTCTCTAATAATATAACAAAAAAGCACATATTATATTTATATTGATTTATAATCTCAGGCTTCCTGAACTATCTTTTATTTATTTCACTTACTCAGAAAGTAAAAACGGTCTTGATTAATTTACCATATTACTATGATACACTACCGAGGATATAATATACATAACATATCTTGCCATGACTAGACATTATATATATATATATATATATATATATATATATATATATATATGTATATATATATATATATCTTATTAGTAGTAAGTACTTACATTATCTACAAATCTACTCTAGAGTAGTGTCATGTGCAATATTGTTATCTACGCAATTTTGTCATATTACACCTATATATTGGATATTACAATGACTGTCGGTATTTTTCGAATTCCATATAAAGGTCATGAAATATAAATATTCAATATAGGTCAATAAATTGATGTATATATTAAATACAGTTGTGTATGAATTATATTAATAATTTTAAAAGTTTAATAACTATTTAGATATATCATATATTATCACTTACTTTCAATAAATAAAATTCTAATTTCGTATAATATATTTGTCAATCATAACTAAAGTAAACATATTCCATATATCAATCAAATATTTATAAATATTTTGATTACATTTTTTTTAAATTGGATTATATTATTTATTATACATTTTAAAATTATATTAGATAACTATGAATTTAGGATTGTTATCGATTATATGTTTAAATTAAACAATTATATATATACACACAAATTATTATTAATAATATCAGATTTTTATTATAAAATATACACATATAATTAATTATTAGTAAACGAGATATAATACAAATTGATATAACATATTTATGTATAATAAGTTATCATATAATACAACTAATAATCATTTATATTATGAATTATAATTATAGTTTATGTATATTTAGTAACAGTGTATACACATTATTATTTCATTATTAGTTGATTTAGATCTATACAATTACTTTTAACAACTTTGATTTGAGTATGGATGTATTACAAATTATAAAATTGTATCTAAATCAAATATACATATATTTATATTATGATCAATATATTTATATAAAACATGTAATTATTTTGAATTCAATATTATACACGCCTATTTTTTATTATAAAGTTCACGCATATTTTTAATTTTTTCACCCCAAGAAACTTTACAACAATTAAATATTACAGGAAAATATAATAAAGTCACATCCGATTTATATAATTATTCATAAAACTTTATCTATAAACCAATATAATTTTAATAATTTCGTCATATTTACAAAGAAAATAAAAGAGGTCAGGTCATAATGACCAAATTGCATAGATGATAAAATTACACACGACAGTAGTCTCTATAGCATTGTTGGCCGAGAACAATATCACATATCTATTCTCAATATACTATCTGAGAATATATTTAAGAATGGTAGTAACAATAAAAAAGTAGTATTTAAATGTGTGCATATAAATTCAAATAGATTATGCATCTAATTTAAAATAGAAATTTAAATTATATATAAATATATATAAAATTCAAATTTCTTATCTTTATATATATATTTATAATTTAAAAATTAAATATGTATCTGGATATTTATATTTCTTTGATTTACATGTTTATTTATTAACTATTTGACAGATACGACATCCCACTAAGAATTTATTTTAATCAGTATAAGTGATAATATATGAATTAGTTATATTATTAGTGAAACATTTAATATCTATAAAATAATTTCTTGTATATATTTTAATCATATTAAGTATATTCTTATTGATTTGAAATGATTCAAATTTGATTTATTCTTAAAAAAACTTTAAAATATCTTATTATATGTGTAGGTTCCATTCTGGCACAGGTTCCATTCTGGGACACGACACCACTCTGCACACTGTGCAGTGCACAGTGTGCAGAGTGTGCAGTACACATTATGTACAGTACAGCAACCCATATTGCACACAATTGTGTTAACTGAGTTAACTCAGTAAATACGACATGTATATTTGTAATCTAGAATTAATGGTCGTTTTTACACAGTACTATAATACATGTATTATTATTAATAGTTCTATTCATTCGTTTAATTCGGGTTTTTTTTAAATTATTGTCTATAGACTGGTATACCAGACAATGTCCGCTGGACACTGTCCGGTATATACGTAAATCCCCTAAATCAATCCTAAAAAGTATGTCAACTGTAAAAATCGAACTATTAAGACAGAATTGCGATGTTCTGTGATAATTGTGATAATTATTAAAATAGAGTTACATTTTTTTATCACAGAAAATAACCGTAATATATCAAATAAAAGTTTAACAATATATTATTTATATTTATAGTATTTATAAAAATATATATTTTTTAAATTTCTAATGTTAATTATTCTTATTACTATTATATATACTTGTTACTATTTAGTATATATATATATATATATATATATACTAAATATATATATACTTGTTACTATTTAGTATATATATATATATATATATATATATATATATATATATATATATATATATATATATATATTGATCAATACAGGAAATGAAACCTTATTAAAAATAATAAAGAAATCTGGAATTCAATCTCTCATACATTTACTAATATGTGGTATAAATTTCACTGATACGATATATAATAATTCAAGTAGGTTTATATTACATTAAAATATTAATTACTTATAATATAATTGTGAATATGTATTAAAAGATCTTTTTTAGAAAAGCATACCTTGTTATATTTTTTTTAAGAAAATTAAATGCCCACAATATGCTTTTCTTCTTGAAAATAAGTTAATACGGAGTATACACTATTAAATATATTAACACCACTAATATATTTTTAAAGGTTCATATATATAATTATATATATATATATATATATATTCAGGAAACGACTTGTATATTTTATAATACCAACTTTTATACAGGTATCAAACCCTCCTCCACAAAAGTATTGGAGAATTGTTGAGAAAAAACCAATAATATATAAGAGTAAAGGTCTTCATAAATTCATATTGCTATCCGTATTAATATAATATTTACACCATAACAAAAAATAGAAATTTACACCAAATAATTCTTTATATTATAATTACAATTATTTAGATACTGATGTCACTTCAGATAAATACTCTGTAAATGATGATAATGGGAACGTCATAGGTGAGCTATGACAGTATCGTATTACTGAATATAAAGAGAAGTAACAACAAAATCAACAAGAATATCTAGTAGAACATATAGGAGAAATATTATAAATAATAAAATTAAAGTTTGAATAATAAAATAAAAACATTATTCTAGTAACGAAAACACGTTTTCATTGTCACTATGGCATTCTTACCAAAATGTTATTTTCTATTAAAAGATATTACTAATGAGATCATGGTTTCGATGTTATAAATATTCTAAAGGTTGCTTCCAACTACCTTGAATATTTCTAACCATTAACACAGTTGTGTACATGTCTATTGTTACTGATCGTTCATTGTTACACAGATCTTCATATCTATAACAGTAATTAAGAGATATAATTAAACGCTATTGCACCTAGGCGTACATTTGATTATACTGTTCTAGCACAAAATAGCTATTTTTCTTGTACACCTAATATACGATTATAAAACCTGGTTTCGTGGCAATCATCTTAACCCTTTTAGCGTCAATAACTTTTGCGTTACATGCTGATCGGAATCACTAGATTTTACATGTTTTTCATTTTTTTACTATGGTCAATAAAATAGCTCATAACTCGGAAAATACTAATATAATGAATATAAAAGTAACGAGAATATTAAATAAAACATAAATATATAAACATGACATAATATATTTTATAATTAAAATCAATACATTTCGAATATATCAAGAGTATGTAAAAAAAATTTTTTTTTAATTATTTGGTTAAATTTACATAATATTATTTTACTAATATTTATATTCAATTAAAGTATATACATATCTCGTAAAAGTAATAGATAATATAATAATCTTTATAATAGATTTTAAATTTAATTAAAATAATTAATATCTAAAAAGTTATGTTATATAAACGGCACCGTATATTACGATTACATTTTTTTAAATATTCATTTCTAAATTTAATTTAGTATGGATTATTTAATTTATCATAACTCATGAACCATGAACATTTCTTACATAAAACTAAAACTAACATTAAAGATATTTAACTACTACAAACTAATATATTATCTATTTAATGTTAAAATAAAATAATAATTAATTATATTCATGTAAACTATTTTTTAAAAAAAATGTTTAATATAAAATTATAAGAAAGTTGTTTATTGCTATTTTACCAAATTAAATATATAATTTGGGAATATATGTATAACAAAATTTGGCCAGAATTCACCCAAAGAATCATCTGATGATAAATCACCTCGATCATTAGAAAAGTCTTGAGGTATAGAAAAAGCGGACATATTAAAAAATTAAAAACGTAATGACGCTCTCTTTGTTTATATCGTCTTTATTAAAATTCAAGCACTATTTTCATATGTATTAAAGCATTTTATTTATAACATTTCACTATTTTAATATATCTAATAAGTTTTATAATGATATATGTAATTATTTTTTGTTCAACATAAGTAACTTTATAGATCACATTTTCCCACCATTTTAAAAACATATTTTCATATTTTTTTGGGGTTTAAATCATCATTTATTAACAATATGGACTATTTTTCTTTAAATTTTATTCCCAACAATAAACGTATGCTAATAAACAAGCATAGATCGAAAATTTAAAGTATATATATATGTTATACATTATAAAATATATGTTTTATTAAACCCTAATTGAATAAAATTATTAAGCTTAATTTATTATTATTTTTTTTTAATATATGGTTAAATATTTAAATAAATTAACATATAAACTGTTTGTTATTTTTATATAATATGATACATTAGATTGTTATCTATAAAATGTATATTTTGGAATTATATTAATATAATTTAATAATTTATTTTAAGTAATTAAGTATTTAATTGATTTGCGATCCGTTCCGATCCTTCGGTTATTTCGCTAGGGATCCTCCCCGGTCCTTTGACGCAATAAGGGTTAACCGCAATAAGGGTTAATTGATCTTAACGTAATATATTGTATGAAAATGATTTTGATATATCAAAATAATTCTCATAAAATAAGTAATCAATTAAATTGGATTGCTATAATAGCGTATACACTTACCTCGTTGAAATGGATTACATCTATTGGATATTAATCCAATATATTCTATAATCAATATATAATTATGAACACAAACGCTACATCGATTTACAGATATATCTAGCAAAATATATGATACCTATTATAGTAATAACTCATACGGATTTTACTTATCAATATGCTATATTTTAAAATACTATCTTACATTTTAATATACTATATTCAGCGTTTGTGTTTATATACTATAAAATAATTATTTTATCACATCTGAACCTATATTATTGGTATCACTTTATTTTGATAATACAAAGTATATCTTTCAAAACGTTATATAAATTAATTTACCTATTCATAATACAAAGTATTAAAGATTTATGAAAAAATGATGACCAAATTGCATAAATACTGCCTATTCAAAAATGTATACTTTAAAATATTAGTATTTTTATTTTTTTTATTTGTAGAAGAAATTTTCTATTTCTTGGCAGCCAATTCATCTTCTTTAGCATAGATGAGGAGAGTTTCCACACGCTTGGCAGCTAAACGTTCTTCACGTCGTCTGCGGGCCTCCTTGACCTTGTTTCGGCGAGCTTCAGCTTGGTCACTACAAATTATTATTATGATTATAAAGATGTTATTAATTACAATATCTGTGTAGGATAAATGAAATGTTTTATATCACTTTACCTGAGCATCTTAGCTCTCTGTTTCTCAGATTTCTTCTTGTGAATGTATTCCATAAGAATTCTCTTATTCTTGAATACATTACCTTTAGATTTGAGATATAGGATATGGTACCTAAAATAATAAAATTAGATTAATCAATAATTGA
The DNA here is from genome assembly GCA_964035775.1 of Osedax frankpressi. Lineage (NCBI taxonomy): Eukaryota > Metazoa > Annelida > Polychaeta > Sabellida > Siboglinidae > Osedax > Osedax frankpressi. Next base: position 28,110,277 of record OZ038315.1, read on the forward strand.
AATGAACATAAATTTTAGTATTTTACATATCAGTCGATATTATGTAGATATTTTGAAAAACTAGATATCCATCTATACTGAACTATATCAACTAACATATGTATACATATGAATACACAATATTGTTATACCTTGAGGACAGTTCTACCACATTTAAAGTGGCAGCACCGAAGACAGCAAACCTAATTCTCTATCTCCATTTGCATTCAAGTTATGTAATTAATATACATAGCATGCCAAGAATAATGGAGAATAAATAATTAAAATATAAAATGCATGGTTTATCTCGATAATTATAGCAGAAATTGCTAAATCGAGGTTATGGAATATGCAGCCTTCTATCCACACCAGTGGAAACCGGGGACAGAATTATTATATGACAATGTGGAATGGGTACCACTAAATGAAATAATCAAAGATTATCAGCTCCCGTACGCCACGATGATAGAGCATTGACTTGAGGTGTCAAGATATCAATGTCAATATTATAAAACTATAAATAATATTGTTATACCTTGAGGACAGTTCTACCACATTTAAAGAGGCAGCACCGAAGACAGCAAACCTAATTCTCTATCTCCATTTGCATTCAAGTTATGTAATTAATATACATAGCATGCCAAGAATAATGGAGAACAAATAATTAAAATATAAAATGCATGGTTTATCTCGATAATTATAGCAGAAATTGCTAAATCGAGGTTATGGAATATGCAGCCTTCTATCCACACCAGTGGAAACCGGGGACAGAATTATTATATGACAATGTGGAATGGGTACCACTAAATGAAATAATCAAAGATTATCAGCTCCCGTACGCCACGATGATAGAGCATTGACTTGAGGTGTCAAGATATCAATGTCAATATTATAAAACTATAAATAATATTGTTATACCTTGAGGACAGTTCTACCACATTTAAAGAGGCAGCACCGAAGACAGCAAACCTAATTCTCTATCTCCATTTGCATTCAAGTTATGTAATTAATATACATAGCATGCCAAGAATAATGGAGAACAAATAATTAAAATATAAAATGCATGGTTTATCTCGATAATTATAGCAGAAATTGCTAAACCGAGGTTATGGAATATGCAGCCTTCTATCCACACCAGTGGAAACCGGGGACAGAATTATTATATGACAATGTGGAATGGGTACCACTAAATGAAATAATCAAAGATTATCAGCTCCCGTACGCCACGATGATAGAGCATTGACTTGAGGTGTCAAGATATCAATGTCAATATTATTAAACTATAAAAAATATTGTTATACCTTGAGGACAGTTCTACCACATTTAAAGAGGCAGCACCGAAGACAGCAAACCTAATTCTCTATCTCCATTTGCATTCAAGTTATGTAATTAATATACATAGCATGCCAAGAATAATGGAGAACAAATAATTAAAATATAAAATGCATGGTTTATCTCAATAATTATAGCAGAAATTGCTAAATCGAGGTTATGGAATATGCAGCCTTCTATCCACACCAGTGGAAACTGGGGACAGAATTATTATATGACAATGTGGAATGGGTACCACTAAATGAAATAATCAAAGATTATCAGCTCCCGTACGCCACGATGATAGAGCATTGACTTGAGGTGTCAAGATATCAATGTCTATATTATAAACTATAAATAATATTGTTATACCTTGAGGACAGTTCTACCACATTTAAAGTGGCAGCACCGAAGACAGCAAACCTAATTCTCTATCTCCATTTGCATTCAAGTTATGTAATTAATATACATAGCATGCCAAGAATAATGGAGAACAAATAATTAAAATATAAAATGCATGGTTTATCTCGATAATTATAGCAGAAATTGCTAAATCGAGGTTATGGAATATGCAGCCTTCTATCCACACCAGTGGAAACCGGGGACAGAATTATTATATGACAATGTGGAATGGGTACCACTAAATGAAATAATCAAAGATTATCAGCTCCCGTATGCCACGATGATAGAGCATTGACTTGAGGTGTCAAGATATCAATGTCAATATTATTAAACTATAAAAAATATTGTTATACCTTGAGGACAGTTCTACCACATTTAAAGTGGCAGCACCGAAGACAGCAAACCTAATTCTCTATCTCCATTTGCATTCAAGTTATGTAATTAATATACATAGCATGCCAAGAATAATGGAGAACAAATAATTAAAATACAAAAATATAATAGGAATGGTTTATCTAGATCATTATAGTAAACTCATAAATAATATTGTTATATATGATAGTTCACAAAACATTGAAATAAACTACCAAGCATGCACACAATTTTAAATAAATATTCTATTAACGGGATTACTAACATATTACGATCAATCTTCTTGGTTGCCCTGTATTTCATCAAAAGTCGTCGAAGAACGCGTACACGGCGCATCCAAATTACCTTCTCAGGCATACGAGCATTAGCTGTACCCTTCCTGCGACCAGGTCCAGTGTGTCTACCCTTTCGGCGAGCAATGGCATTCAACCTTACTCGTGCCCGAGAATGGACAGCAACAGGCTTTCGGATGATAAGACCATCCTTGACCAATTTACGAATGTTTTGACCTGAATAATGAAATAAACTTATTAAATTAATTCATTAAAAAATTGATTAATATTATATATAGTGAAAGCATTTACAATATATTATATCTATATGAATATATAGTAAATTTTGTATTGTAAGAGAACTACACATACATCTTGGTTTTTATTTAAATAAATACAACCTATCTATATATTAATGTTCGAAATTACCTAAATTACCTCATGTGGTATATTAAATAACTAATTATAATACCAAATCAACTCTTGTACAATTTGTTATCTATGTATATAAGAAATATAATTGAATTAAAATACATTATTAAAATTATCATTATAAATATAGGATATTATTTAAATTAAATTAATTATGCTAACGTGAATTAGCATTCGCAATTTCATTAGTTTCATTTGGATCCAACCAAATTTTATTCTTGCCACATTTCAAAACAGCAGATGCCAAACGCTTTTGCAAATGTAACGTGCTATTTAAAAATGAATATACAAATTAAATAATATTTATAAAAAATGCCGAACTCTATATTAAATATTTTTGAAATATAAATTCATTTTTACTTATTTATAATATATATAAATAACATATACATTAAATATATATATTTACTAAACTATAATATAATCTACAGTTGTTTTCTAATATCATTTAATACTTAAAAACTTGCATTATTGAAGAAATATTAAATAAACCTCATGGCGTTAAATTTGCACGAGAAAAAGAGAGATTTTTGTTTATATTTTCCGGATATTGTTTTATGTCAAATTTATTTATTATATTAAAAAATATTAAGAGATAATTATTAATATTATTTATTTTATTATTGTTAATAATTATATATTAATGTATATCGTAATAAGATTTATATATTGTGTAATAATATTGTATTTTGTATGTAAAAATAGAATTACACTGATGTATTTGAATATAATCATAGATATAGATTTAATATATTTAAATATTATAATGAATATTAAACATTATTTTTAGCTAGGCACCTTGCATAGCTTTAAATATAGTCATTGATGGTAAAACTTCATAAACTCAAGTTTTAAATTTTATTAACATTTAATAATTATTGTTATACAATGTGACATGTTCATTTTAAATTCAATATTATTAAATTATTATGAATGTCAGAAAATCTCAATAATTGTATCTATTTTTTACATAAACCATTTAATATTAATCTTGAAACATCATTAATTCTTGTATAATATTTCTTATTTTAATATTTGTACTCAAATTCATTAATATTTAATAATACAATTTTTTTAAATTATGTAATTAAAATAATACATCTATTTTTTACATAAACCATTTAATATTAATCTTGAAATATCATTAATTCTTGTATAATATTTATTATTTTAATATTTGTCCTCAAATTCATTAATATTTGGTAAACAAGTTTTTTTTAATGAATATATTTTGTTTCCTAAACATTTGTCATTACTTTATAGTTTGTGTGAAATAACAATGTCCCCTACGACCCGAGAATACACAGGGGCTTTAGAAATAACTAATCTAATTATTTATATTAGCATTATTTAAAAATATATTATATTTTTTCAAATTTCACATGATTATAGATTAATTAATATTTTAAAGATTTGACAAAATGCATGGATTTAGAAAATTAAATAGTTTAAAAAAATGAAAACATTTTATTTAAATATATTTATAAATAAATAAAATATTATTTTCTGGTCATTATAAGAAAGCATTATAATGCATAATCAAATAACATTCAGTTTAATACACAAATATAATTAACAACTCGGGTGGGCAACTGATATTCATCCAATCCTTTCTGATATAATTATGTTTAGGATTGTAGAGATGATTTCATTGTCTGTTAGAAAAAAAATATATTAATGAGTAATGATTAATATATTATATTATAATTAAAATTGAAAAATTAATTTATCATGATTATATTAATCTTATTTGAATATTTATTTTAAAGTACAAAATTTAGATAAATAGAATCATATGATATATTTTTGCCTTCATTTTGTTATCTATGTAATATCACAAAAGAGAGAAAGAAGTATACTATCAGAACCAAAGATATTTGTGATAAATTTTAAATATTTTTGCCATTAATTATAATAATAATTAATTATAATATTTGTAGACAAAATTATATTATTTGATATTATTAAAATTAAAATTTTATAATACTTAAAAAGTAATCAAATAATGGCTTGAATACATAAATTCCACATTAATAATTCAGACGTTGAAGAAATTATTTTGTTTAAATTTTGCATATATGTTTACAGATATTATATTACTTTTTGTCAATTTTAATATGTTTAATGATTTTCACCTAGATTTATTTCTACTGTTTTTATTTAATTTAGAATTTATACACAATGTAATGTAATAGATATAAAAAGTATACAAATTATATTAAAAGTGACATAAATAAATATGAATATACATAAAATACATAAATAATAAAATACCAAAATGTATTATTTTAAAATTATAATATTTGATATAATAATGACATTCTAGGATATTTTGTAGTTGTTCCTATTATTCAATTTAAAAATATTTAATATTTAGTAAATTAGTTATATTATGATTGAAATTAGAGCATATTGTATTATATCATAATTACTGTTTTAAAATGTATATCTTATTATTCTCAATTAAAAAAAACTAAATAATAAATTAAAAATGCACAAATATATATAAAATAACTAATATCATTAAATAATATACATTAATATGATATTAATAATACATTAATATGATATTAATAATACATTAATATGATATAAATAATACATTAATATGATATTAATAATACATTAATATGATATTAATAATACATTAATATGATATTAATAATACATTAATATAATATTAATAATACATTAATATGATATTAATAATACATTAATGTAATATTAATAATACATTAATATGATATTAATAATACATTAATATGATATTAATAATACATTAATATGATATTAATAATACATTAATATGATATTAATAATACATTAATATAATATTAATAATACATTAATATGATATTAATAATACATTAATGTAATATTAATAATACATTAATATGATAGTAATAATACATTAATATAATATTAATAATACATTAATATGATATTAATAATACATTAATATAATATTAATAATATTACGGTTATTAGCATTATATTCGCAAAAATTTATCTATTAGAATAATAAAATCAAATTTGTAATAAAATTTCTTATAATTTTAAAAGAAATATAATAGTGACATATTTAGAATATCATAATTGTTGTTAGATATTATATAACATTATATTGGTGTGTATTTCTGAATAGTTAATAGATATGAATTTTACAACTAAGATATTTCCTCAATTTGTATCCTAAGACCATATTTACCATTTAAATTAGCTAATTAATATCGATCAAAATTCAAGGTTATGTGTAATTGATTGATTTGTGATAAATATAATTGCGACCTTTGACACAGTGCTGCGCAGTGAAGCGGTCCAGTAAGTATTCATTAATAAGGTTACGTAACTCTTTGAAGATCACGGCTGTTTTCGCGCATGCCTATTATGGAAATGATGAAATATGTGAATTTCACAAGTATAAAATTATTTAGAAACTACTAAAATAGTTTGCTTCGTTATCTCAATCAAACTGCATATTGCAGAAAGTGGAATATCAATCAATTTTAGAAGATACAATTATGACAAAGGATAACTTATATAATAATGGGTTTATTAAAGGTAACATTATAAACTATGCAGTAGTATTAGAACTACCAAAATGATTCATAATTTTAAGAATATTTTGATATTTGTGTTATTAAAAAATACAAAATAAATAAAAATTAGTATTATGATTAGTTTGAAAAATGATCATTTAATAATTTAATAATTTGCTCATTATTTATTTAATAATAATATCAAAGGTTCTTAAATACACACTAAAATATAAATTATAAGTTTAATGAACTTTTCTCGCGTTCATTTTTAAAACCATAATTACCAGATTATAACCACTCTAAATATTGATGATTTGACAATCGTAATTAAAGCTTTCCTATCCTACCCAATGTTTATAGTATTATATTCTGGTGATTTAGTAATTCTGCAACTTTGTCTGAAACAACTTTTAAAACATTGGAAGGATGACCAGTTATGCAATTTGCCATTAGTTCTGTGTTCGTACATCCCAATGAAAAGTTGCTGGTCATACTATCCATAATAATGAAATTGCATTTGCTTTGCGACTGCTTTATTATCTTATAGAATATCTAGAAGGATTTGACATATCAAGTAGGATAATAATATTATGTTAAATGTATTCAATAATTTCAAGATCAAATCAGATTTATTTGAATAATAGTTTTTTATATTATATATTAATATATAGTAATACAATATATTCTTAATATACCAAAATTAATAATGCATGTTATCAATATCATAACACCATGTTACTTTTAATAAAATTGTTATTGATTCGTTATTTATATTTTATATTTATTTAAGTAGAAATTTGCAATGTTCATATTAATAATGTAATTTTTATTTATTTTTTAAAATAATTTTAATAGAATTATAATAGTTACATATATTTAAAAATTAAATTTAAAATAAATATATTTAATATTTAAATTTTATATATTTAAAATATATTTTGAAATACACTTTTTGAACAAAATAGATTTATCATTAATTTCATATTGTGTTGTAGTTACTTATAATTTTAAAAATGTATAATTAGAATGTAAAAAGATCAATTTTCCAATAATAGAAATGTTATTTTACCATAAAATAATAAATTTATAAAAAATAATATAAATTCAAATATGAAATGTATTAAATAATATTACTCTCATATAACTATCTAAATGTTAGTGTGATAATTAAATATTTTAATATAGTTATTTAACCGTATAATATGATATAAATTACATTAATTATATTATATAGTTTATATTTAAATATAAGTATTTTTATAAAATTAATAACAAGATTTAATTTGAAGTGATTTAAGTTAAAAAACTAATTAAAGAAGTTATAGGAAATGCTTATTTAATATTTCACAAACATATCAAAGAATTAATAAACATATTGCATAAGGTTCATAGGAAACTTTACTGTTTTATTTTTAGTCATTTATTTAGTCATTTAGTCATTTATTTTTGATATTATATCGATTATTTAAAAAAAAACCTTGAATTTAACAAGATTGTCAATTTTAACAATCATTGACGTATGCTCAATGCTAATTGCTCCTCCAAACAATAGGATGGCGTATGGTGTGATCAATGTGGACTGTTTCAAAAAAGTCTTTGTGGACTTCATCTGCGCAAATTCAATATTAATCAATTATCAAACTAGTTATTTTAAACTGTCTAATTCTGAAGAATTGTTGACATCTTTTGTTACAAATAACATAATAGTTAACACTAGTGAATTTATTAATTATTATAGAATTTAAGTATATTGATAAACGTTTTTCAAACGTTAAATGAAATTAAGGAATTGTAAAAATTAACCTTTTCATTAAAAATGAGCCAACCACATTTGTTAAGTTTGAAATTAACGGAGGCCGGATGGCAATGCATTAGAGTCTGCGAAGATTGGGCTAAACACTGAGACCATCCACTTGAATCAGTTAGCTGGTAATGTAGTTATAGGTAGAGATATAGTCTTGGAAAAGTTATTCACCTTGTTACCATTTGAATACAGTTAATTGCCTAGCTACTATTAGTTTTGTTATATTGCTTATTGGTTAATTGGAGTTCAAGGTCATCGTGAAGTCAACTGATAACATCTGAAGTCAGTGGTTTAGTAATTGGCATAGCAATACAGTTATTACCGTAGAAATATATTAATTTCTAGGGTTATTGTCCTAACACTGAGGTTTTTAAAGTTTATAATCGTTGGTAAAGTATGCAGTTGAAATTAACGACGTAATCGATTAGAAAAGTGAGTTATGTAAATATCTTCCTATCTTCTATTTATATTTATGATATTTCATATATTCTGATCTTTATTATTAATTGGTACCACTTAACTTTATTAAAGGAGATCATGTTATATATAGTTACATTATGTTCATTAATATCTACCTGAATCTCTTTCTTTTGCACTCTCTCCCTCAACATCATCCTACAACTGACCTTCATCTTCACCCTCACTCTTATCTCACCATCACCCTCATCGTCACCCTCACCATTACCCTCACCCTCACCATTACTCTCACTATTACCCTCACCCTAACCATTACTCTCACCCTCACCATTACTCTCACCCTCACCAATACCTTTACCCTCACCCTCACCTTTACCTACTCTAACCTCACCCAAACCCTCAACTTCACCTTCTTCTTCTAATTCACCTTACCATCACCCTCATCTTAAAACTCATAATCAACCTGACCCGTAACCTCACTCTCACCCTCAATTTTACTCTCACCTCACCCTCAACCTTACCCTTACCCCAATCCTCACCTTCACCCTCACCCTCACCTTTACTCTAACCTCACCCTAACCCTCAACTTCACCCTCATCTTCTAATTCACCTTACCCTCACCCTCACCCTCAATTTTACTCTCACCACACACTCACCCTTATCCTTACCCTTACCTTTACCCTCACCTTTACCCTCAATTTGACCCTCTCCCTCAACCTTACCTTCTTCCTCAACTTCAATCTCACCTCACCCTCAACCTTACCCTAATCCTCACCTTCACCCTCACCCTCACCAATACCTTCACCCTCACCCTCACCTTTACTCTAACCTCACCCAAACCCTCAACTTCACCCTCATCTTCTAATTCACCTTACCCTCACCCGCACCATTACTCTCACCCTCACCAATACATTCACCCTCACCCTCACCTTTACTCTAACCTCACCCTAACCCTCAACTTCACCCTCAACTTCACCCTCATCTTCTAATTCACCTTACCCTCACCCTCACCCTCAATTTTACTCTCACCACACACTCACCCTTATCCTTACCCTTACCTTTACCCTCACCTTCACCCTCAACTTTACCCTCTCCCTCAACCTTACCTTCTTCCTCAACTTCAATCTCACCTCACACTCCACCTTACCCAAACCCCAATCCTCACCTTCACTCTCAACCTCATTTCCACTCTCACCATCACCCTTACTTTCTTCTTACTTCTCACCTCTCCCTCACTCCCACCCTTACCTTCACCCTAACCCTGACTCTTACCTCATCCTCATACCTACCCTCAACTTTACCCTCTCCTTCACCTCACTATTAACGTCACCCTAATTCCAATCTTCACTCTCACCTAACCCTCACCTTCATCCTCACCTCATTTAACCTTTACCCTCAAACTCATGTTGACCTTCACTCTGACCCTCACCTCACCGTAACTCTCACCTCACACTCACTCTCACCCCACCTTAACTCCCACCTCACTATTATCGTCACCCTAATCCTGACCTTCACTCTCACCTCACCCTCACATTCATCCTCACCTCATTTAACCTTTACCCTCAACCTCATGTTGACCTTCACTCTGACCCTCACCTCACCGTAACTCTCACCTCACACTCACTCTCACCCCACCTTCACTCCCACCTCACTATTAACGTCACCCTAATCCTGACCTTCACTCTCACCTCACCCTCACCTTCATCCTCACCTCATTTAACCTTCACCCTCAACCTCATGTTGACCTTCACTCTGACTCTCACCTCACCGTAACTCTCACCTCACCCTCACTCTCACTCCACCTTCACTCTCACCCCACCTTCATTCATACCTCACTATTAACGTCACCCTAATTCTGACCTTCACTCTCACCTCACCCTCACCTTCATCCTCACCTCATTTAACCTTCACCCTCAACCTCATTTTGAACTTCACTCTGACCCTCACCACACACTAACTCTCACCTCACCCTCATCCTCACCTCACCGTAACTCTCACCTCACCCTCACTCTCACCTCACCCTCACTCTCACCCCACCCTCACTCTCACCTCACCCTCACTCTCACCTCACCCTCACTCTCACCCCACCCTCACTCTCACCTCACCCTCACTCTCACCCCACCTTCACTCTCACCCCACCCTCACTCCCACCCCACCCTCACTCCCACCTCACCCTCACTCTCACCCCACCTTCACTCCCACCCCACCTTCACTCCCACCCCACCTTCACTCCCACCCCACCTTCACTCCCACCTCACTATTACCTTCACTTCACCCTAATGGTTCCCTGCACCTCCCTAGCACCACCACTAACTCGTTTAGGTTGACTGATGGCCACGTTAGGATACATACCGGCCGTTATGACACTCTTTAAGACCGCGACCATAGCGGGGGACAGTCTGCTAGCCTGAAGAGAGGTCAAGAGGTCGACTGTGTCGCTGATGCTCACCACGCCATCTGCGAAGTGACGTAGGTTAAAAGATAGTAGATGGGGGTTAGGAGTTAGTATGGGTCTCGTAATAACAAGTTTTGTGTATATTCAGCTAATTTGTATAGCTATGTACAGGTTGTAATTTTATATTAATAACACTTTGGAAACCTTTCACTACTAGGGCTTTTTTAGTTTGTTTGTTGCTACTGGCTTTTAGTAGATCTGCGAGATTAGTTTCTCCGAACCCAGCGGAACGGAGTTGTTTAATTAAATCTTGAGACAGTTTCTGAGAACGAAAAGTATAATCGGTAATTGACATCTCGATAGGTTAGCACTTGAAATGCAGCTTATAATGTTTCACTAAGTAAAGATATAGTAGACATAGTTTATAGTTGACATAGTTTATAGTAGACATAGTTTATAGTAGACATAGTTTATAGTTGACATAGTTTATAGTAGACATAGTTTATAGTTGACATAGTTTATAGTAGACATAGTTTATAGTAGACATAGTTTATAGTAGACATAGTTTATAGTAGACATAGTTTATAGTAGACATAGTTTATAGTAGACATAGTTTATAGTAGACATAGTTTATAGTAGACATAGTTTATAGTAGACATAGTTTATAGTAGACATAGTTTATAGTAGACATAGTTTATAGTAGACATAGTTTATAGTAGACATAGTTTATAGTAGACATAGTTTATAGTAGACATAGTTTATAGTAGACATAGTTTATAGTAGACATAGTTTATAGTAGACATAGTTTATAGTAGACATAGTTTATAGTAGACATAGTTTATAGTAGACATAGTTTATAGTAGACATAGTTTATAGTAGACATAGTTTATAGTAGACATAGTTTATAGTAGACATAGTTTATAGTAGACATAGTTTATAGTAGACATAGTTTATAGTAGACATAGTTTATAGTAGACATAGTTTATAGTAGACATAGTTTATAGTAGACATAGTTTATAGTAGACATAGTTTATAGTAGACATAGTTTATAGTAGACATAGTTTATAGTAGACATAGTTTATAGTAGACATAGTTTATAGTAGACATAGTTTATAGTAGACATAGTTTATAGTAGACATAGTTTATAGTAGACATAGTTTATAGTAGACATAGTTTATAGTAGACATAGTTTATAGTAGACATAGTTTATAGTAGACATAGTTTACAGTAGACATAGTTTATAGTAGACATAGTTTATAGTAGACATAGTTTATAGTAGACATAGTTTACAGTAGACATAGTTTATAGTAGACATAGTTTATAGTAGACATAGTTTATAGTAGACATAGTTTATAGTAGACATAGTTTATAGTAGACATAGTTTATAGTAGACATAGTTTATAGTAGACATAGTTTATAGTAGACATAGTTTATAGTAGACATATTTTATAGTAGACATAGTTTATAGTAGACATAGTTTATAGTAGACATAGTTTATAGTAGACATAGTTTATAGTAGACATAGTTTATAGTAGACATAGTTTATAGTAGACATAGTTTATAGTAGACATAGTTTATAGTAGACATAGTTTATAGTAGACATAGTTTATAGTAGACATAGTTTATAGTAGACATAGTTTATAGTAGACATAGTTTATAGTAGACATAGTTTATAGTAGACATAGTTTATAGTAGACATAGTTTATAGTAGACATAGTTTATAGTAGACATAGTTTATAGTAGACATAGTTTATAGTAGACATAGTTTATAGTAGACATAGTTTATAGTAGACATAGTTTATAGTAGACATAGTTTATAGTAGACATAGTTTATAGTAGACATAGTTTATAGTAGACATAGTTTATAGTAGACATAGTTTACAGTAGACATAGTTTATAGTAGACATAGTTTATAGTATAAACTTAGATTTTTTGCTATTCTACAATTGTATCTAAAGTATATTACATATCCATATCAGATACAATTATATCTGAACAATCAAATCAAATGCAAATTTCTATTGTTTTTTATAAGAAATTTTTTCATTTTAATGTGAATATTATAAGTTGCTAATGAAAAATCATGAAGATTTAGCGAATGTTTACAAATGAATAACATTTCACTTAGTTTGTGAGTTTGAACTGAGAATATGGAAAGGGTTATGGTTCATAGTTCAGGTTTAGCGGGGAACCTGTATCTCCTGTAAAGAAGAATGATTCAGGTTGTAGGAATTGATGTATTTCTGTTCTCGCTGCGTACCCTGAACCAAAGTCCACCTGGAGAGGAGGATAAGGTATGGAGAAGTAGTAATATAAATTAGAATAACACAACGCCGTCAAATGTAGAAGAATATTACTAAATGAACCCGTGTTTTCCACAAAAACTCACATCAGCAATACTGGCAATTTACGATAAACTATCCTCGGAGTAAAGTCTAACCCCAGGTAGAGTTTGTAGCAGGTTAAGTGATCGGAGTCCGCAAATGACGCTTTCGCGAGAATTGCGTCGTTTTCTTTCGCGTCACCGCCGATACTGAATATTGACTTGACAGACATTCCGGCGGCGACGACCGCCTGTCAAAGTGGAGTCAGAGGTGGAGAGACTGGACAGGTAACAGGAAAGTTGTGTCTAGTAGTTCCTGCAACTCTACTAACTCTCTTATCAGTAATATACTGTAGGGGGCGTGGCTACACGAATAGTGTTATTAGTGGTGGGACTGATAAGTAAAGTATCAGCCTATAAAACTTTCCTATTGTTGACTCCAGGATGGAGCTAACATCTTGATTATAACTGTAGTGGGTAGGTTATAGGATGGGGGCTACATGAGACGGAGTTAGTGTTTAGACATTACCCTACTAACCGACGTATCCATAACTCAGTGTAGATGGTGAGGTTATTAGGGTGGGATTAGGATTTAGATCCACACTACTAACAGTCTCAAATATAAATCAATGTATGGGGTAGGGATATATGGGAGGGACTACAGGAAGCGCGGCCTAGTGTAGACATCACCCTACTAACCGTCTCTTCCAGCACCCCTAGGATTGAACCAAACACCAACATCTTAGCAAGTTTAACATCAATGGGAAGTAGAGCGAGATGATTACCCAGGGGAGAGAGAAGTGGCAGACATTCTGTTGACGGGGTGTGGTGGGGGTGTGGTAGGGGTGTGGTGGAAGTGTGGTAGGTGTGTGGTGGGGGTGTGATGGGGGTGTGGTGGGGTATGGTGGGAGTGTGGTAGGTGTGTGGTGGGGATGTGGTGGGTGTGTAGTGGGTGTGTGGTGGGGATGTGGTGGGGATGTGGTGGGGGTGTGGTGAGGGTGTGGTAGGGTGTGGTGGGGTGTGGTAGGGTGTGGTGGAAGTGTGGTAGGTGTGTGGTGGGGGTGTGATGGGGGTGTGGTGGGGTATGGTGGGAGTGTGGTAGGTGTGTGGTGGGGATGTGGTGGGGATGTGGTGGGGGTGTGGTGAGGGTGGTGTGAGGGTGTGGTGAGGTTGTAGTGGGATGTGGTGGGGATGTGCTAGGGGTGTGCTAGAGGTGTGATGCGGGTGTGGTGAGGGTATGGTGAGGGTGTGTGGGGGTTTGGTGGGGGTATGGTGGGGTGTGGTGGGGGTGTGGCGGGGTGTAGTGGGATGTGGTGGGGGTATGGTGGGGGTGTGGTAGGGGTGTAGTGGGGGTGTGGTGGGAGTATAGTGGGGGTGTAGTGGGGGGTGTAGTGGGGGGTTGTATTACGGGTTGGAGTATATAGTATAACACCTACATAACATACCCTGGTTATCATAGTAACAAGCTCCCACCGTATACAATATACTCATGGCTCGTTTCACATTCTGCTCGGAAGGACGGTCCAAAGCCTCCGAGAGAAATTCGGACGGGTCACCGTATTGGGACTTCTGCGGGGTCGAGGTCATTATTAGGTGATAGGAATTATAAGAGAGGTAAAGAAATCCGCAAAGTTCTGAGAGGAACTCGGGACCATTGAGAAATCTGTGGGCTTTGGTGTTTAATGGTGGGGTTAAGGATGATCCTAGTTATGTATCTAGGTGCTAAGGATTTATGGTAGTCTTAATAATGGGTGATTAAAGCAGTTACTAGAGCTAACTTAGTTTGGTTGGCTACGTGGAGTTTAAGATTGGCTAAGGTTAAGGGTTTGGTGTAATTTCAGGTGCACTTATGTTGCATTACATCAAATGAGTCAAATTAAACGTAAGAGAGTCTACCAACCATTATATGTAGACATAACTCTTCCAGGGGAACACGAATAATTTCAGGTAGAGTAAATGATTTCATCTCTTCATAACTATAGACAAATGGGGGGGGGGGGGGTCAGAATGGTTATAATATGGTTGGAAAAGGTATACTATCATCATAGAAGATATTAAGATGTACCTAAACTACCCCAACATCCACACCCACAACCAAACCCATTTAATAAAATCTACAAAGTTTATAACCCCAATTATAATTTATAAAATTTATATATATAATAAAGTAATATTAAATACATATAAAATTCAACACATTTCTTTATATATTATTTCATTTATTTAGACTTTACAATCAATTTGATTATTATTTCTTTTTGAGTTATTAATTATTAATATTTATTTAAATTCTAAGATTTGTATTTAGATGTTGGATAATTATATTTTATATATATAATTTTATTAATATAATTTTATATATATTAATTTTCAACAATTAGCCAACATTTAGTTTTTAAAATAATTTTGTATATAATTTTGCTTGATAATTTTTTATTTTTCAAAATATATATTATGTATTACAAAAAAATTAGAAAATTGTAGTGAAACAAACCATAACCTCTTACTAACCTCTTCTTGGTGTACATCCTGAAACAGAAGCCATGCCTGACTCGACCAGCTCTTCCTTTCCTCTGCTCTGCAGATGCCTTACTTACCTGAACCTCAACTAGTCGACTCATATCACAAGACTCCATGTACCTGCAGAGGTATGAGATGTAGTACTTCAGAGTATCTTACTATAGAGTTAACGGCCAGAGGTCGGATTAGAGGTCGGATTAGAGGTCGGATTAGAGGTCGGATTAGTGGTTGGATTAGTGGTATGTAAATAGAAATGAACTGAAATAGGTATGTTCTCATTAACTCTCGTTATCTAGTAGTCTACACTATTGATTTCAGTAATCTAGGCTAACTATAGCTAATGAATTCTCCTGACTTTTCTTTTCTTAACTATTCTACTCCTTTGACCCTTAATGACCTGAGTAATTGACCCCAATCGCATTATGTGCTACACTTGCTACATCCGATTAGTTTTCTTCTCAACCCAGCCATCGATGGTGCCTCTAGCGACTCTAGGATACCTCTACCTCCCCGAATCGTCCGACCTACTTTTCCTCGCCTTCGACCCGTCCCGAACAAGCTCTCGCCGGCCACTGCGGTCAGCTCGTCTAACCGATTCTCCTTGACCCTGCCGGCGTCGATGACGAACACCACGTCCGGAATGGTGATGCCGGATTCGGCGATATTCGTGGCCAAAACGACCTTGGTCACGCCGTCGGTGTTGGCGAAGGCGCGCGTCAATTGCTCGCCGGTGAGCAGCGAATGCATGGCTACGACCGAGTAGCTGGTGGTGCGAGCGAGATGGGTCAATTGACCGGCGGCGCAAATGGCGAGCGAGCGAACGGCGATTCGCGGGTGTTGCGTCGAGGGGCGGTTAGGGATCTTCGGGACATTAAAACTGATTACGTAATAATACGAGGTCGCCGAAAACAACGCGCGCATTTTCATTGGCTGACTTTTTGGAGAAGATTTTCTCGCACAAGATCAATTTCTCGAGGTCGCGAATCGTCTGGTAACCGGGCAGAAATACTAGAATTCCGCCCTGTATTGAGCTGTAATCAGGACTGTTGTGTAATGTCTTCAATAGCTCCTGTATATGTAGTCGGGAGTGGAATGAGAGTGAAACTGTCATTAGTTATTATGCAGTTTGATGCAGCTTTTCAATAATATTAATAGGAAATTATAATAAATAATAAGTTATATTTTATAATAAACTACAATAATATTTTAATAGAAGAATAATAATAATATTCTCATATTAATATATTATTTTATTTATATTAATACAACGATAATAAGATATACTAGAAAATAATTTTGAATGTTAATATTTACAAAATTTTCAAAATTCTGAATTTAATTTTATGAATTTCCTAAATTATATAAAACTACAATAAATTAAATAATATCATAAATAATTTAACTTTACGATTTTGATTTATTCTATTGACATATAACTTCTTTGTGCTAAGTTCTATTATACATTAACTGACCACTATGAGTTCAATATTGACACGGTCGTCTCTCATCCTGGTTATTATATTACGGGTGCGTAAGGAGTAATTGTCACCCAAGTCCGTCTGCGTGGTCGGAGATATTGCGGGGAAAGGAATATTCCATAGATATACTAAAATAGAAATAAAAAACATTAAATATTATAACTTTCATTTAATTCTAATTATATTTGTGTTCATTCATTAGGATCAAAATATTAATTGATCAGAATATTTGTCATATTCGGGGAGGAATTGTTCTAGATAATTGTCAGCAAATGCATATGAGTAATCCGACCTCAGTAAGATGTACTAACGTAGTCTACGGAATATAAATCATCTGGAGAATAATAGGCGTTTTGGGATCTATTTTTGCCATTCTCGTTTTTCACTTCGTATTTAGTATATCGCTCCTGATAACGTAGGTATGGATATTGTCTAAAGATAGGTAAAGTATGTAGATAGGCATAAACACGAACATAAGTTCAAAATAATACACATTACAATAAGTGAGATCACGTTTTTATATCGATATTGAAATCTTATCTTTGAATCTAAAAACTTGATTCTCTGATAAATAATCACATATGTTTAAATTCTAATAATCATTACGGTAATACTACAGTCAACTATTTAGTGCACTAATTAAGTGATATAATACTACAATAAGTCACATTACTTGATTACTTAATACTCCAAAGTAGTTGCGAGTAGGCAGTAATATACATGACCTCAATACCAGGTACCCAAGTGAGTTCTTTGTAACCTGAAGAAGGTACTGCTCCCTGTAAGCGTAGGGTGAATCTCTCTCCATCGAGTACGGGGTGAATTCTAAAAAATCCTCCAAATACTTCACCTGGAGGTTAAAGCGAATCCCTTTATATTCCTCTTAGGGTACGCGATTAAGTATGTACTTTACTCATGTAGCCATCTATACCGTGGCCTAATTTCACATTTCTGACTATCTCGGAGTAGATAATTTATCGAATGGGGTATCTGCTCGTTCGGACGGGAGAGCTTTAACCCGACCACGGGGTTTGCGCGACCTTCGACCTAACCTCAACGGGGAAACACTTGCCGGGGATGCTGAGCGTGGGGCAGTCGTCGAAGTACCGAGAGAATAGACCTTGGTCCAGGGTGGCGGACATCAGAATGACCTGGGGTGAGGTGTGGGGTGAGGTGTGGGGTTACGCGTTGGATCTTACTGTTGTTCGGAGTGAGCTGGTTGGGGTTTATAATATATGTCGGAGGCGGAGAACCTTCTGAAACACGTTAGAAAGAACGTAAATGCAATTGCCAGCCAATATTATTAAGATATTAAATACTAATGACATCGAAACCCAGTGAATAATAACATATCTACATAAAAAACATTGACATTAATATTTAAAAGGAAATAAAAAGTAATTAAAGAACTTTACTTCTAGCTGATACCTTTATTTTACAGTCACTTCTTTTCAGGAGCCTTTTCAAAAGAATCAACAAGAAGTCCGATTGAATGTTTCTCTCGTGTACCTGGCATATGATGTTATTGTCAATATCGACTACAATTGACATTCCATTGTCATAATTAGTGAGATGTTATTGTCAATATCGACTACAATTGACACTCCATTGTCATAATTAGTGAGATATTATTGTCAACATCGACTACAATTGACACTCTATTGTCATAATTAGTGACATCGTAGTTACCTGTAGTCTTGTCACTTATTGTATGACTATGCATTGTATAAATGACCTACTATTGATTTATACATTTGGGAATATATAATTAATACCACCTAATCAACATTCACATTATTATTACAACTACTATCAACCTATATACAGCTCAATATTCATATCATTATTAATTAATTAAACAATAGACCCATCGCTTAGCATAACGAAAACCCCGACCAATAAACGATTACTGCGACAGTTACCTGGATTTCTTACCTCGTCTAGGATTAGGTGAGAGATTTGGGTCAACGTTGGATCATTGATCAACTGTCTCAGCAGAACTCCTGTCGTACAATAGGTCAACCTTGTTTCCGGGGTAACGCTCGACTCGAAACGTATCCGATAACCACACAATGATCTTAAATAAATAAGTATAAAGGATATTCCATAGATAGATATAGAAATTATGAATTATTCGATAAATTAGATTTTTAAAATAATATAACTATAAATTAACAAAAGAGTCAAAGATTATAAAATTATTAATTTATCAGGGTAATCAAAATATATTCTATGTACAATAATGTCATGAAATAATATATAATATAAGTTAAAATAGAGGAGAAATAATTAAACTGAACAGTAAACTATACAAAATATTTATAATAAATTTATAAATTATTTTTAAAATTATTTCTTTGATTTTACAATAAATATTAATCTTTCATTTTCAAATTAACATCAAATAATATAAAATAATAAATTCATAAATATGTTACTCTAGATACACACCGATTTGTTCCAGGAGCTGATGTTCCGATTTCATTACAAACGCGTCTGGCGAGGCTGGTGGCACTCACTCGTCGTGGTTGAGTGCACACCACATTTCCGTTAGTCGAAAGGAATTCCTTAATATGCGAGGATGAAATGTATTACGAGATTGATATGATGGATAGGGTTTATATAAGTTGTTACTATTTATGAAGTTACATAGCTTATTGTTATAGATAGTATCAAAATACTAAAGAACAATTGAAGGGGTATAATGTAATTTAATATAATAATTGAATACTGAGTATTCAATATAAATATATTCCTAAATAACATTCACATAAATAATTAAAATTTTAAATTCTCAATGAAACATTTCATTTATTCTTAAAAAAATTTGAATATTGAATACTGAGTATTCAATATAAATATATTCCTAAATAACATTCACATAAATAATTAAAATTTTAAATTCTCAATGAAACATTTCATTTATTCTTAAAAAAATTTTAGTTTAAAAAATATAATTACAAAATTACATAATACAAAATATAGCGAAGGCAAAACCTCCAACAGAAATTGAGGAATTTGTGTACTTTTACCACTTCCGGTTTCACCTTGAATCAATACAACATTATTGTCTTTGATTAAATCCAAGATCTTGAAACAGTAGGAAATTATTACATACTTATTAAATAATAATGTAACTATTAAATTGAGGTCATAAGCAATTACTGTAATTTTAGTAATTAACACTAATATCCTCAAGTATGTATTTATATAGATCAACTTACTATACTTATCATGAATACCATTCACAAGGTTGTATTGTATCGTAACCATACCATTGGCTAAATTCATTTTAGTCTCACTCACGATATCAGGAGCTTAGCAGAAGTTGATATCATAATAAATATCTCTACGAGAACATTTATGTTTTAAAATAAATTCTTATTGCGGAATTGAGGTTTTTAAATCAATGGCAGAGTTTTTAAACTTGTCGTCGATATTTGAAGACGGGAAGTTTCTTCCGAGTGACCAAAAGGTCAACGTGGTTCTTCGTAGAGCGGCAGGCGTCAAGTAGAGGGCACAGTTTAGCGCTTGTGATTACATTGTGGATACCTGGTTTCTTTGTTACGGGTTTAGTATGATAGGGTTTAGGTTTGGGGAGGTTAAGCGTAAGCGAGACATCGTAGCTTAGAGGTTAAGTGAGATCGGGGTTATGTAGTGTTATCTGTAGGGTTCTGTAGTTGGGGTGTATGTGGTATGGGGTTATAGTGAGTTTATAACCCAGGGTAGATATTTGATAGGGTTTTCATGTAGATATAGTTACCGACGTATCTTGTAAGATTATGTAATACCTCTCTTCACAGATTAAGTGATGCAATTTGTATGATGAAATTACACATATATATATATATATATATATATTAGATACAGGTCTATTGCAATATTACCAACCTGCCATGATTTATAGATATAACATATGGATGTTAGATTAGTAAATACATAAATATGTCATTTGAAGATATTAAATAGCTTGGATTGTTATAATTATTAATAAACAGTTGTTAATGACTTATGTCGCTACCTTATTAGATATGACACGTTGGTGGGTCTTGTGATCTTTGACCTCTGCTGTAATAAGGTGGCGCTTTACATCACTAATAACTTCGATAGAATCTTCCTCCCCACTATTGTCTCGGCTATTATCACCACTGTCCAAATCCTCCCAATTATCATTCTCCTAAACAATGAAAATAATGAATAAATAATAACAACAAAAGTAAAGCTTTGATTGCACATAACTGATCAAAATTATGTATTGTAGTTAATATACTACAGAATATACTACAGAATATACTACAGAATATACTACAGAATATACTACAGAATATACTACAGAATATACTACAGAATATACTACAGAATATACTACAGAATATACTACAGAATATACTACAGAATATACTACAGAATATACTACAGAATATACTACAGAATATACTACAGAATATACTACAGAATATACTACAGAATATACTACAGAATATACTACAGAATATACTACACAATATACTACACAATATACTACACAATATACTACACAATATACTACACAATATACTACAGAATATACTACAGAATATACTACAGAATATACTACAGAATATACTACAGAATATACTACAGAATATACTACAGAATATACTACAGAATATACTACAGAATATACTACAGAATATACTACAGAATATACTACAGAATATACTACAGAATATACTACAGAATATACTACAGAATATACTACAGAATATACTACAGAATATACTACAGAATATACTACAGAATATACTACAGAATATACTACAGAATATACTACAGAATATACTACAGAATATACTACAGAATATACTACAGAATATACTACAGAATATACTACAGAATATACTACAGAATATACTACAGAATATACTACAGAATATACTACAGAATATACTACAGAATATACTACAGAATATACTACAGAATATACTACAGAATATACTACAGAATATACTACAGAATATACTACAGATTATACTACAGAATATACTACAGAATATACTACAGAATATACTACAGAATATACTACAGAATATACTACAGAATAATAATGAGTTGTTAGATAATAGGAACAATTGACAAGATAAAAGTAATTTGATACAAACACTACTGTCTTGGTCTGCCACTTCCTCTACATTTGAGGGAAGATTTTCAGCAAGTTCGGAGTCAGTTTCATTAATTATACTTTCAGAAGAACACAGTTTCAGACTTTTAATTAATTTGGAGACGTAATCGTTTTTTGACTGATAATGGAATATTTGAAATGATGATCAGGAGATTGAGGGATTGTTATAATTGTATTGTATTTGGTTACATGATTATTATTTTAGAAATCAGAAGTGATCAAATCATGATTTTACATACATTATTAATAACTATAGGTATAAATATATATATAGAAATATATATATATATATATATAGATATAAATATATATATATATATATATATATATATATATATATATAGATATAGATATAGATATATAGTTAGATAGATATATAGATTAATGGATATGAAGTAAGGATACAGGGATGGATAAATTGATAAGATATCAAAATCATTACCTTATTAACACTTAGACTGACTCCCTCCTTATCCTTTTTCTCTTCATCGGCCCATTGCATCCAAAGGTCGCGGTAGGGTGGAGGTAGCAGTCGGTGTAGCGGTTGACCCCGGCACAGAGAGTATAGCGCCCTGGTGGCCGCCGCATATTCGGAGTCGATGGCGTTTTGGCAACGCAGCTGTGGAGGTGAAACTTTCAGAAAATCACCGCTCGGAGTCGTTAATTTCACGCTGAAAGGTGGCGGGAGAGAAATCACAAGGTGTGCGTCTAGTCTGGATCTAAGACAGCTCTAAGACAGCTCTAAGACAGCTCTAAGACAGATCTAAGACAGCTCTAAGACAGCTCTAAGACAGCTCTAGATCTCTTTAGATCGCTAGACTATCGACGCAGATCAAAGTAAAGTGGAGTTGCCAAGAAATATACGTATGATAAATTACAATTGTTCTTATATAGATATTGTCTTGCAGGTTAAACAATGGAGAGGATTATGTATTGTTTATATAGCCGAGTGGTATTTCAAAGTGACTGAATTTCTCCGTTATTTAGATATTTTACATTAAAACAATACAATACTTTACAATAATGCGATGCTGGGTGAAACCCCAAACAATAATACACAACAAAAGATACATTACGCGTTGAAACAAAAGAATGCTTTAGAAGAGACTTCGAACACAGATAAGGCACCTGCAAATGAAAGCTCCTCCCTTCGTCTGCTTTTTGTTATAGGAAGCTGGCGGGCTTTTCGGAGCATGTTTACGCATCCAATCGATAAGGAACTGTTTCGGAGACTTACCAGTCCATTGTTTGCGAGTGTAGGTCAGATCCACAATCTGAGGGAGATCTGCAACTGGAGCTTCTAAGGAGGAGAGGTGTGTGTATGTCAGTGTGTGAGTGTGTTTGTGTGTGTGGTGTAGGTGTAGGTCAGATCCACAAACTGAGTGAGGTCTGCAACTGGAGATTCTAAGGAGGAGAGGTGTGTAGGTGTGTGTGTGTGTGTGTGTGTGTGTGTGTGTGTGTGTGTGTGTGTGTGTGTGTTTGTGTGTGTGTGTAGGTGTGTGTAGGTGTGTGTGTGTGTGTGTGTATTTGTGTGTGTGTGTAGGTGTGTGTGTGTGTGTGTGTGTAGGTGTGTGTGTGTAGGTGTGTGAGTGTGTGTGTGTGTGTGTATAGGTGTGTGTGTGTGTGTGTATGTGTGTGTGTGTGTGTGTTTGTGTGTGTGAGTGGGTGAGTGTATAGGTGAATCCAAATTCATAAAATGATATCTGATTATGTATGTATAAGTATGTATGTAATTGTGTGTTTAAGTGTATAAGAGATCTTGCATATTTATGAATGTTAGAGTTCAAACGAGTGTTATTATATTAACCTTTTTTGACCTCAACGATTTTCTCTACAACTTGTTTTTCATCAAACATGGAAAATCCCTCATTATCATCAATAGATTCATCTGTAGGATAAAAAATCGTTTTATATAATAATCTATGTTTGAAATATATTCATTGTAATGATTTTAGATTTGCAAATGATAAACTCGTAGAACACATATTTAAGAAACTTTTAATTTCAGCTTTGTTTGGTTCCATCTTTAAATTTCCAGATTTAAATTCATTTTTATCTTTTTCGATCAAATCAATTTTAATTCTGGAATCAAACGAATCTAATTTCTCAATTTCATCCATTTCTATAAAATTAAATTACTTATAAATTATTTATTAAAAAATATTATTTAAATATTCAATTTGAGAAATAATCAATAACACAAAATTGAACTATTATATCATTACTATGTAAATTTAAAATGCGAATCTTTATGTATTTGACATATAATAATATAACTTAATTAATAAAAAAGTAACGAAATAAATGTATAAGTTTATAAAGATAAAATGTTGACCACATTAGCTGACCTTTCATAAGACTGTGCAATAGAAGGGAGATGGACTTCTTTTTACTCTTGTTCTTTTCAGCCCTAGCGCAAGCTACTTCTTGTTTGGTGTCGAGGAACCTTGCATACAAATCAAGGTACCGAGAATTCTAGTAGGGAAAGAAAACCTCATCAAGGTAATTGAAATTTATACTAAAAGAAAGTTGTTATACTATATTTAATTAATATAACTGTATTTTGTAAATAATGTATTAATGTATATGTTAGTAAAATATTTATAAATATCTATTTATAAAAATAGAGAAACCTAGATGTTCGATCATTGTTAAATTAATATTTGTATTGATAACAAAGCAACGTAATTTACACAATTTATTGTAATAAATTATGGTTATTGATATTAATTGTGGAAATATTTACAAAATGATAGATGCAGTATGTAGATGCATACATCGCTACGGGATATGCCTTCGACAGTGTATTCAGTTCACAGACGCAGTGCTCTAGGATATAGAGTCTGTCGTGTTCCCTGTACTGTGGTATGGCATGCCAATACTGTGGTGTGGCTTGGTAATACTGACCGCATCGATATCGTTATTAATTTGATTTCGCTTGCCGTTTTTCTTGTCACCTCCGAAACCTCCTCCTCCTCCTCCTCCTACGGCGCCATCTACGTCATCGCTGCCGTCGCTATCGTAATCGGGTAAATCGCAGTCCTCCATGTAATTAACATTCGAGATCACTTTCTGAAGCCGAGTTGGATTATTATTTCAAATTCGTAATACAGAATGTTGAAAGTCTAATTATTTTTGAAATTAATTAAATTTTTTTTACTTATAAATTAAATTAAATTTCAATTATACGACGTGCATCAAAAATATATATAAATAAAAATTTAAAACAATATTGAATTACTAACAGTTATTAAAATGTTACCAGTAAAATATTGTGTATGTTAACGTAAATGAGGTCAAAAATTCATTGAAATTAGAAAAATAAAAAGATATGTTTTAATAAACATAGAATTACCACAACAAAATATAGCTCGAATTTAAAACCTTTTTAGTATTATTGTTGACTACGGGTTCTCTTCTAATTTCTTTCGGAATATTCTCTTTGACTACTCTAGACTTCTTCACATTCTGTATCTCCAAACCCTCGGAGAAACCAGTCGGCAAGCAGTCTTTTGGCAAGCGTAAATAGCAGAATATCTCATTTCAAAACAAAGGGTTGAATAATAAAACACATATATCAATGAAAAAACAATAAATTTCAAATGAATAACAACTAATTTAATTAATCTATTAATTAATCAATCAGCAAATCTATTCAATAATATTTTAATTTAAAATAATAACGAGAGAATTACGTCTTCATTAATTACCATTTTCTGTATTAAGACACAACCAGTCGAGCAGGGAAATCATGTCTCCTCCGCACGGGATGCAAAGCGTCATGGCCTTCTCTATCTGTTAGTCGGTTACAGTTAACACTAAATGGAGTCCAGTCATTAGTGAATTATCTAAATTAACATTAAGATCCCTGGAGCATATATCGCTCAATTATCGAACGGAAAATACAATTAAAAGAAATATAATTGAAATTATGGAACCCAAAACTAAATAACCCTAGAAACCAGGTAATATTAGAATATTAGACTCAAAATTATAAAATAAAGGCGATTAAGTGAAAAATACAAGTAAATAATGATATCCGAGAGTTCTGACTATCAACTAAAACCCCAGCGGAGGTTAAAAATCTACATCGGTTTACTGCCCGGAGACCTGTTTCGACTTGAAACCGATATCGGCCAGCGTCTGATAGATCTCGGAGAGTTTGTAGCGCGAGATACGAGTGGTGTGTACGACTGTGCTGGCGGACCGTCGTTCCATGTGTCGTAGAATCGTAGCGGATAGCGAATTCGTCATGGCGGTCGATAACTCCACCTGGCGACGTTCTACATGATAACGCTTTTCATAGACGAGGTTTATTTTATAATACAAACTGTACAGCGTACAGTGTAGAGCGTACAGTGTACAGCGTACAGTGTACAGCATACAGTGTACAGTATACAGTATAGTGTACGGAATAAGCTCCATTTCGACGGGTAATTCAGTAAACTTTATAAAACTAAATAATTTTAAAATGCCCAATTTTTATTTATTTCAAATTTCAAAAGAATGCGAACTACTTAAAAACCTTAAGAATGTCATCATCTTCTTTATTACATTTCACTTGTGGCTCAGTTTTTGTAGAATAAACTTTGCCGCCTGTGAAATACAGTAGCAATTAATACAGTAACATTTATAACGTGCAATTATTACATTGTAAGGTGTGTTATTAAATCATTTTAATTTTATGTAAATAAATATTCGGTAAATATTTGATTCCATAGAGTGTGATAAATGGTTTAATGAAATTAATATCTTATGAAAAAATAAACATTACATAGTAAAATATTAGTAAGTATTTTTTAATGTATATAATAAATATAATATTAAATTTACATAGTGAATACAAATATAGCATTACATTTGAATTCATAATATAAATATTAAAATATATTAATAACAATTAAATAACAATTAAATTTTGATCAGTAATTTCATAATTATAATTCAGATAATTGAATTGCTCTCAAGAATAATTCTAGTGATATATAAACTAGACAAAATTGATAGGGTTTTATTACAACAAAATATACTGGATATAGGAGAAAAATTAAATATCCTTATGAATAAGATAAATTTGAATAAAAAAAAGAATATTGAAATTAAGTGCAGAGTATTATTAATATTGTGACATAATATAAATCAAAATTAATTAATAATTTTAAAATAAATATATATAAATTAAGTATTTTATCTTTATAACTTATTTATATTTATAATATATTTTAAATATTGTTAGAATATGAACTGAAAAATGTATTTTGCCAAAACCGTTTAAAATTCATAAAAAGTATTTACCAAGTTAGTTTAATAATTTTAATAATTAAATATTAATATACATTATTAACTAAATATTTTAATAAAATATAGTAATAAACATTTAAGATAAAAATATAATTTAATGATCTCGCAAGAAATATTTTATACCCAAAAAATCTTACAATCATTTATTATTGAAAAATAATTATCATATGAAATTAATGATGAGCCTGTTTAAAAAATATGCCATACTCATATAAAAAATGAAATAAATCTCATTCTCAACACCAACATCATTATCATCGCAAGAAGAAATCATTGTATCAGACATAGGCATTTTGCAGTTGATCTCCTCTGAAGTCAGTATTATGATAGACAACGATATGAAATAGATACTAATAATGTCAATCAAATGTTTCAAATTATAAATAAATAAAACAAAATTCTGATCAAGAACAAAGAAATAATTGGATATTATAATTTTGTTTAGCTGTCAGTTTATATATTATATGTAGGATGTTATATTGAGGAAAACAAAATATTTTAAAGTTAATGACAACATTTATCAAAAAGGAATGCTTCTCTATGATGTTAGATATTCATTTAATGTTGCTTACTAAATAAATATAAAGAAAAAACAAATTTGAAAATTCTACGAGAAAAAATTCAATTCAAATATTTTATTAAAATGCCTAAAACAAAAATCCACACTGCATGTATTACATAACTGCAATACTTTCCCCGGTAGTAATGATTTGGAAGATTAAAGAATATGTATGACAATGAAATAATAAAAATAACACACAATGAACGGAAGCACACAAATAGGTCTGACATTTATACATTGATGAAAATTGGAGATTTCATAATATAATGAAGAATTAAAATCTCATTATTATATTAATAAAATGAAATTATGATATTTAAAAAAGATATACTAAAGAGAAATTTTAGAAACTGATACTTATTGGATTTTAAGGATTATTACTAATTTAAAGTACACTATTCCTATTAAGAAAAACATGGACACAACATACAATTGACCTTACAGTGTATTGATTGGCCCACCACACATTGACCACTGGTCAATGAACAGGGGTAAATGGCCATTTACATGTCAAAATAGCCAATTGGCTATTCAGTATAAATTTTCCAATTCTCAGATTGTCTTACACATAATACTGTAAGTCACACATCTAAAAAGAAAATCATGAAATTCTAAAAAGCAAATAATAAGATCATTTTTATATTATGTGTACGATTCTATTGCAACTTAAAATAAATATCTGCTATTATTATAATACAATACTACATAAACCGTATATTAAATAAATCATAAAATTTATAATAATGCTTAAAAATAATATTATAATGGTGTATTTGAATATATATACCAATTTTATTCTGATTAATAGCTCCTATAGTTGTATTAGCTTTCTTTTTCCCCATTTTGAGTAATATAATTTAAATTAAAATTCTTATATTTTCATTAATTTACACAAAAAATAGATTTAAAATAATAGATTTCAATTTGATATAATATATATTAATTTTTGAAAAATATTATTTATTTTTTGATATTCCGAATTATTATTTGAAATCATGTCATCTAAAAGGAAACCTATAATTGGAAAAGTTGAATTAAGAAAGTTGATGAAAGATCAAATAAACGTATCTAAGCAAAGTAAAAAGAGACTAGATGTTCCTTATTCGAGATATCCTTTTTTTAGATATATTATAATATTGATAATTTGTAATAAATATTCCGAATATTTTATATGTATTAAAAAATATATAAAAACAAAAATTTAAAACTTAAGATTAATTTTAAATCATTATTGACCTTAATTTAATGAAACGTATAATAGTTATGGTCAATTATCATGTTCATTATGCAATGTTCCACTGAAGTCTGAATTGATCTGGAATGCTCACGTTTCTGGGAGAAGCCATCAGAAAGTTATTATATTAATTATTTATATAGTCATATAAATTACAATCCTTAAAATTATTTTATATTACATCTATATCATATAATCTACGATATTAGTGGTGAAAGTAGAATTTAGAATACATAGTGTATACTTTTTATTTCTTAATATATGCATATATTGAGATGATTTAGATAACATATAATTATATTCATTTTAAAATGTATTACAATATTCTAATAATCAATTTATAGCTATGGTAGTCTTACTTTAATCACACCAATATTGTTACTTTTAACAGTGTTTGAAAAACCTCGAAGATTCAAAAAATAAATCTTCCCAAGCAAATAGTAATAAAAGAAAGAATGAAATTCCGATAACCGATATTACTTTCGCTAAACAAAGCAGATTACAACCATCTCATCCCTGTTCGCTTAACTAATATGTAATCATGTTCTATAACCTAATACTAATTTAATACATTGATTAAATATCGTTAAGTATTTCGTTGTATTTATTTACATTTATAAATATGAGGACATTATCTAATTCCACAAAATTAAAATTAAATTATTAATTATGAATACGCATTTGTTATTTTTATTAATTTTTTAATTAGATTAATTATTCGGTTTTAGCGGAGATTTCAGATAATGTTAAATCATCAGAAGAATCTGAGAAAATGGTCAACGGACTCCCTGCTAGTTAGTGACTTTTTTATTTTTTTGTATTAGAAAATTTGATTTAAAAAGATAAAAATAATTACAATTTAAATGAATTAGGCGCATATTAATTATTATTTTCAATATCTACATCATATTTTATTTAATATATAATGTTCAGTTTATTAATTGGACCAGTTAAAAAGCATTCAATAACAATAGTAAACACATATTATCATGATTATAGATTTCTTTGATGGTGGTAATTCAAGGGAAGTGGAAAAGGATAAATCATCCACTGCAAACAAATCCAAAAATTCTAATGACACAGATGCTAAAATGTCAGATAAATTACCTGAAGGATTTTTTGATGATCCAGTAAAAGATGCAAAGGTAAAGTGATCTTAAAATATCTCTAAATAAGTGTTCAATTTAAAAAAAATAAAAAAAAATTGTCCATTAGCATTTTATTGAACATAAATACCGTGTGTTATATATTTAATTTGCATTCGACTTTATCTATGATTATTAATTTACGTAGGCACGAGAAATTGAATATCGCGACAAAATGGACGACGAGTACGATCAATTTCAGAAAGAAATGCAAAGCGTCAACAAGGTTATTCAAAATTACTTCCGTACATCGTCAGTGCTGTCTTCAGTGACACTAGATCCACTCTGGTGACTAGATTCAACGATGAATTAAACGATGGACACCTCCACTAGGTTTCTGAGATTATCATGGAGGACGAAGATGATATTAAAACTACAGATCGGAATATTGAAGAAATTGATGAGCAAATGTCTGATATCGTAAATTTCTATAAAAAGTGATGAAACAAATATAGTTCATTTAATAAATATCATTATAAATTTCTCCAGGCATCACTGGTCTAAAGTTGAATGCCTACATCAAACTCGCGACAAACAATTACAAAGTAGGAAGCTAATTGTTAGTGTTCCTGTTAGATATAATTGGTATAATGTTAGATATAATTATAATTGTTAGATATAATTGGTATTGTTTATCATTGCTACAGAATATTTTGTTTATTTGACTACTGTATTTATATTGATTTAACGTGATTCAAATATTTTAAGGTAATTTCGCTATCTACAGATTACATATGATTTAATTGTATCTTTTACAGGTTGAAGTAATGAATACAGATGAAGATTCTATAGATGACGATGAGGAGGATGAAATTAATGAGTTTCTCGACTGGAGGTCGAAAAAAGCCTAGCCCTACATCACAATTCCATCTTTGATATTTATTGAAACTGGAAATTATTATTATAAATTTATAAATAAACAAATTTTTTATTAAATAATTTTTTTAAATTTATTTTTATGGACTAGTAATATATTTATGTAGCAACTCATAATATAATGAGAAATCGAAATAATAATGATAAAATAAATGATATACAGATAAGTATTAATTTGGTAAATTTGTTTACTTATTTATGTGATAATATAATAAAAAACTTTGTAGCGACATTAATTAATTTTCTAATAAAATATATCGTGACTCAGAGAGAATTCATAAAAACTCAACAAACTTTATAAATATATTTACACCTGTTTCAATGATATATTTATTTATTATTGTATCAAATGAAAACATTCGCTACGACTTCAACTAAAATATATATATATATTTTTGGGAAATTCAAAAAGATTATATAAGATAATATTCTAATTATCAACTCTACATTATTATTGAATTACATACCACAGAATTTTGTTGTTTTGTATAAGTTCAAGATATATAATATATTTATTTCTCTTCCCTCTTTTTTTCACTTTATTATAAATATAAAGTTTAATAATTTATAGATGATCAGCATAGAATGACATTGAACTTATTATTAATACTTACAAATCCAACCCTGAAGTATAAAATAGTAAAATTAACATTTAAGCATTTATTGTATTATAGACTTTTACAAATATAAATCAATTTTTTATACAGTAATATGAATATTCTAATCTGTATTCAAAGTTTGTTTCTTACTAATTTGATTATTTCGAATAAGAATTATTTATACAGTATATTTATTTAATTAGTTCTATATACAAATTTTCCTACGATATCCGAAAATAACTAAACGAGGCGGAATTAAAATAGCATAATTAATAATATATAATAAATAATGAATATAATTAATAATATATAATTAATAATATATAATAAATAATGAATATAATGAATAATATATATTATATAATGAATATAATGAATAATATATATTATATAATGAATATAATTAATAGTATATATTATATAATGAATATAATTAATAATGTATCCTACTCATTGCGTAGAAGCAGTGCATCGAGTGCATCGAGTGTTACGATTACGATATTTTCTTTTTGATGAGCACTCCGTCGCTCAACACTGCTACGATGTTCTTGGAAGATTTCGAACCCGCCCGCTGTTCCCTGCCTCGTTTACTCAACACGACGCTGTCGCCGGGTTCGAGGAGGGTTTCCGACCTGGTTTGCGATTGCGGTTCGGGCGGATTCGCCGTCGGTTCGGCCGGAAGTCGTCGTCGTTGTTGTTTAGTCGAGGCTTCGGCGGCGCTGCGTTCGTACATTTCGCGAAGCCGTATCCTGTCGAGGTCGGTGAGGCTGGAGCGTTGCAGGGTGGACGATTTGCGTCGGGCGTCAGGGGACGTCGGCGTCGCCTCGACGCCAGACGTGCCGTGCGACGTCAAGAAGCCGATGGAACCGCGCGAGTTCTTATTGAAGGTGTGGAGGGAGTCCGAGACGTCGTCGTTGGAGGGAACGCGCGCGGTTTCGATGACCTTGCTGTCGGATTTCGACAATAACTTTTCGTTCTCCCCCGACGTTTCGATTGTATCGGCTTGCTGGGGTCGATGGGTCAAAGGTTATTTAGGCCGCGATACAAGAGCGATTACGGGGATAGGGTCTCGGGATTACGGGGAAGAATTTCAGCTCGAGGAAAGGCAGGATTTATAAGATCGTATAGAATGGTAGAGTCGGTTGGAAATGCCGTCAAGTATCCAATTATAATAACCACTAGGTAATTATTAAACTTAGGTAATCGTAATATAGCATTATGATTATTAATGTTTTTTATATTTGTAGCAATATTAGCAGCAATTGAGATTTATTAAATAGACCCATTACTTAACTTATACCATAAACTACTAACCTACCTTAATAATGACTAATAAAACCTATCAAGTACTATCTAGTACGGAAATAAGGCACATAAATCCACCCCATCAATACTAACGCTAGACTCACTGCATCTCTCCAATCTAAGCTCAGGAATGTTCGAGTAGGTCTGGTTGCCCTTGGTGCTCGCGTTGGGTCTATTCAGCAGTGGGGTCAGTAATCCGTATGGGGGTAGCACCGCTAAGACAATACCTACCGCCAGGTGCATGTACCAGAACATGGAGTAACTGAGTGAAAAGTTATCACGAGATCAGGGATTGTTATTATAGTTTAATTGTTTGTGATTAGCAAGACAAATGGGGCGTGGTTAGTATGAGCAAATGGGGCGTGGTTAGTATGGACAAATGGGGCGTGGTTATTATGAGCAATTGAGACGTGGTTAGTATGAGCAATTGAGACGTGGTTAGTATGAGAAAATGGATAGTGGTTAGTATGAGCAAATGGGGCGTGGTTAGTATGATCAATTGAGACGTGGTTAGTATGAGCAAATGGGGCGTGGTTAGTATGAGAAAATGGATAGTGGTTAGTATGAGCAAATGGGGTGTGGTTAGTATGAGCAATTGAGACGTGGTTAGTATGAGCAAATGGGGCGTGGTTAGTATGAGAAAATGGATAGTGGTTAGTATGAGCAAATGGGGTGTGGTTAGTATGAGCAATTGAGACGTGGTTAGTATGAGCAAATGGGGCGGTGTTAGTATGAGCAAATGGGGCGTGGTTAGTATGAGCAAATGGGTCGTGGTTAGTATTAGAAAATGGGGCGTGGTTAGTATGAGCAAATGGGGCGTGGTTAGTATGAGCAAATGGGGCGTGGTTAGTATGAGAAAATGGATAGTGGTTAGTATGAGCAAATGGGGCTTGGTTAGTATGAGCAAATGGGGCGTGGTTAGTATGAGCAAATGGGGCGTGGTTAGTATGAGAAAATGGATAGTGGTTAGTATGAGCAAATGGGGCGTGGTTAGTATGATCAATTGAGACGTGGTTAGTATGAGCAAATGGGGCGTGGTTAGTATGAGAAAATGGATAGTGGTTAGTATGAGCAAATGGGGTGTGGTTAGTATGAGCAATTGAGACGTGGTTAGTATGAGCAAATGGGGCGTGGTTAGTATGAGAAAATGGATAGTGGTTAGTATGAGCAAATGGGGTGTGGTTAGTATGAGCAATTGAGACGTGGTTAGTATGAGCAAATGGGGCGTGGTTAGTATGAGCAAATGGGGCGTGGTTAGTATGAGAAAATGGGTCGTGGTTAGCACGGGTTAGCGTAATGCCTCGCAATAATCAAATGGGGGATAATTGGTTAGCAGTGACAATAGATAATAAGTAGGTGACATCGGCCAGCGGAAATGCGCTAAAGACAATGGGTAGGCCCTCTAACTGTAGGTAGAACACCGACTTGCCAAACTCCAAGACAATAAAGGGAATAATCAGGTAGCCGGTAATCAGTCGTACAGAAAACCAGGTTACTAGGTCATAGAAGATTTTGATGTAGACGCCGGTGAGGAAGTAAGGTCGTACATACTTCCTGATCTGCGATAGTATGTGGTGGGATATATTACTGTCTGCGTGGAGAGGTATACAAGTTAAATAACCTTCCCTTCCCTTCCCTTCCCTTCCCTTCCCTTCCCTTCCCTTCCCTTCCCTTCCCTTCCCTTCCCTTCCCTTCCCTTCCCTTCCCTTCCCTTCCCTTCCCTTCCCTTCCCTTCCCTCCCTCCCCTCCCCTCCCCTCCCCTCCCCTCCCCTCCCCTCCCCTCCCCTCCCCTCCCCTCCCCTCCCCTCCCCTCCCCTCCCTCCCCTCCCCTCCCCTCCCCTCCCCTCCCCTCCCTAACTGAACGTCCCGCTAGAGTGAACATGCTGGCCGATATGAAGGAGATGTAGTAGCCCGGGTAGACTCCGTGCCAGAGGGCAGACGCCGTGTAAGTGGCGACGAGGGCGTAGTTCTTATCGCAACGGTCGTACACGGACCTACGTAACCACAGAGCAGTCTGCACGTTCCACGAGCCGATGAGTTCGTGCAGACTACAGGCGAACTAGACGGCATGGGGGGAGTGGTGATGGGAGTGGTGATGGGAGTGGCGATGGGAGGCGTGGGGAGGATAAGGGAGAGGGTGAGGGGAGGATACGGGAGAGGGTGAGGAGAGGATACGGGAGAGGGTGAGGAGAGGATAAGGGAGAGGGTGAGGAGAGGATACGGGAGAGGAGAGGATAAGGGAGAGGGTGAGGAGAGGATACGGGAGAGGGTGAGGAGAGGATAAGGGAGAGGGTGAGGAGAGGATAAGGGAGAGGGTGAGGAGAGGATACGGGAGAGGGTGAGGAGAGGATACGGGAGAGGGTGAGGAGAGGATAAGGGAGAGGGTGAGGAGAGGCTAGGAGGGCATGAGGACGTTAGGGACCTATTATATTTCCGTATGAGTATTCGTATCAATTAATTACCTCAATTCCTTGAATATTGATATTAGTAATCAAATCCCATCTCTCCACATTGTTCTGGTCGTACATATTGAAACCAAAGCCTGGAGTAGTGATTCAGGCGAATATATAGACATGTCTAGATTAGTACAACCCAATACACCTGTAATACTCCTACAGAACTCATATGTCCACCTTACAACCCTACTTACAATCTTGGTTACAATCCTCCTTATACTTCTCCTTTTAACCCTGCTTATAATACAATTATGCTCACATATAGATATTGACACTATTCCCAATAAATGCTAAGCCACGCCTCTAACTATGCCCTTCGCGCTCTAACGAACCCGACATTGTGTTAACGGATTCGGCTAGTTTCCAGCCAAAGTAGTACTGGAACCTGGCTAGAAATGAGGCCATTAATCCGTACAAGATTCGCTTATAGAAGTTATTATTAGCGATGAACTTGGCGTCTGTTGGAAGTTAATTTAAATATACCCCGGAGGTCACGCAAAAGTAATCCTAAGTGGAATTCTACCAAAATCAGTTGAAAGTCTCTAAGAATTATCATTGTTTTGCAGTTAATCGAAGAGTTTAAATAGTTCAATATTAAAAAGGGAATATGTACGATGATAAAATGTATGCAATAATTACGATAAAAATAGCCAGAATAGATTTAATTATATATATATATATATATATATATATATATATACATATATATATATATATATATAGGAACAGTAATAGCATCCTTTAACATCCATTAGCACTTCTAGAAATACAAACCCGCACATATCATTGGAGGGAAATATACAGCTGCTCCGTGAGTGACAGCTATTGAAGCCATTGCCATCATCAAACATTTGAAGGCCGGAATCTACCCGCGGTAGGTATTGACTTATGTTGGTATCGACGAATATACAACGATTATAGATTATTATAGGACTAACTGTAGGATTGGGTGTTTTCATTTGCCTGCCTGACATATCCATGTGACGTATGTAGTTCTATATGGTCGTAGAAGAGTTAGTAATTAAAGTTTCTTATAGATTTTTGTATAATTATATATTATTTATTGTAATAATTTACTGTATCAAATATGTTTAACATATTCTATTTAGAATAAACTACCAATTTGAAAATCAATATATTTTATATCAAATAAACAACATTTATTAATATATGTGACCATATAGATAACTGGTAAAAAATACATATAGCTTTAATAGTAACTACAATAACTAAAGAAATAACTAAAGAAATAACTAAAGAAATAACTAAAGAAATAACTAAAGAAATAACTAAAGAAATAACTAAAGAAATAACTAAAGAAATAACTAAAGAAATAACTAAAGAAATAACTAAAGAAATAACTAAAGAAATAACTAAAGAAATAACTAAAGAAATAACTAAAGAAATAACTAAAGAAATAACTAAAGAAATAACTAAAGAAATAACTAAAGAAATAACTAAAGAAATAACTAAAGAAATAACTAAAGAAATAACTAAAGAAATAACTAAAGAAATAACTAAAGATATAACTAAAGAAATAACTAAAGAAATAACTAAAGAAATAACTAAAGAAATAACTAAAGAAATAACTAAAGAAATAACTAAAGAAATAACTAAAGAAATAACTAAAGAAATAACTAAAGAAATAACTAAAGAAATAACTAAAGAAATAACTAAAGAAATAACTAAAGAAATAACTAAAGA
This sequence comes from Osedax frankpressi, assembly GCA_964035775.1. Taxonomy (NCBI): domain Eukaryota; kingdom Metazoa; phylum Annelida; class Polychaeta; order Sabellida; family Siboglinidae; genus Osedax; species Osedax frankpressi. The sequence continues at coordinate 28,147,864 of OZ038315.1, forward strand.
AATAACTAAAGAAATAACTAAAGAAATAACTAAAGAAATAACTAAAGAAATAACTAAAGAAATAACTAAAGAAATAACTAAAGAAATAACTAAAGAAATAACTAAAGGATAACTAAATAAATAATTACAGAAATAACTAAAGAAATAACTAAAGAAATAATTAAAGAAATAACTAAAGAAATAACTAAAGAAATAACTAAAGAAATAATTAAAGAAATAACTAAAGAAATAACTAAAGAAATAATTAAAGAAATAACTAAAGAAATAACTAAAGTAATAACTAAAGATATAACTAAAGAAATAACTAAAGAAATAACTAAAGATATAACAAAAGTAATAACTAAAGTAATAACTAAAGAAATAACTAAAGAAATAACTAAAGAAATAATTAAAGATATAACTAAAGAAATAACTAAATAAATAATTAAAGAAATAACTAAAGAAATAACTAAAGAAATAACTAAAGAAATAACTAAAGAAATAACTAAAGAAATAACTAAAGAAATAACTAAAGAAATAACTAAAGAAATAACTAAAGATATAACAAAAGTAATAACTAAAGAAATAACTAAAGAAATAACTAAAGATATAACAAAAGTAATAACTAAAGAAATAACTAAAGAAATAACTAAAGAAATAACTAAATAAATAATTAAAGATATAACTAAAGAAATAACTAAATAAATAATTAAAGAAATAACTAAAGAAATAACTAAAGAAATAATTAAAGAAATAACTAAAGAAATAACTAAAGTAATAACTAAAGAAATAACTAAAGAAATAACTAAAGAAATAACTAAAGATATAACAAAAGTAATAACTAAAGAAATAACTAAAAAATAACTAAAAAATAAATAACTAAAGAAATAACTAAAGAAATAGCTAAAGAAATAACTAAAGAAATAACTAAAGAAATAACTAAAGAAATAACTAAAGAAATAACTAAAGAAATAACTAAAGGAATAACTAAAGAAATAACTAAAGAAATAACTAAAGAAATAACTAAAGATATAACAAAAGTAATAACTAAAGAAATAACTAAAAAAATAACTAAATAATAAATAAAGAAATAACTAAAGAAATAACTAAAGATATAACTAAAGATATAACTAAAGATATAACTAAATATATAACTAAAGAAGTAATAATAGAATTAATAAAATAAATAACTAAACAAATAACTAAACAAATAATAAAAGAATTAGCTATAGAAATAACATGAAATAACTAATTAAATTTCTATATAAATAACTAAAGAAATAACAACAAAACAACTAAAGAAATAATTGAAACATATGAAAGGTAAAAATTAAAAAGAAAGGTAAAAACTGGGCAGACGTAATATTTAAGTGTAAATGTGTGTAGGGGGTGTAAGGGAGTGTAAAGGAGTGTGAGAGAGTGTAAGGGTTTATAAGGGAGTGTAAAGGAGTGTATGGGAGTGTAAGGGAGTGTAAGGGAGTGTAAGTGAGTGTAAGGGTGTGTAAGGGTGTGTAAGTGAGTGTAAGTGAGCGTAAGGGTGTGTAAGGGAGTGAGGGTAAGGGAATGTAAGTGAGTGTAAGTGAGTGTAAATGAGTGTAAGTGAGTGTAAGTGAGTGTAAGGGTGTATAAGTGAGTGTAAAGGTGTGTAATTGAGTGTAAGGGTGTTTAAGGGTGTGCAATGGTGTGTAAATGTGTGTAATTGAGTGTAATTGAGTGTAAGGGTGTGTAAGTGAGTGAAAGTGAGTGTAAGGGTGTGTAAGAGTGTGTAAGTGAGTGAAAGTGAGTGTAAGGGTGTGTAAGATTGTGTAAGGGTTTATAAAGGAGTGTAAGGGAATTTAAGAGAGTGTAAGTAGGTGTAAGGGTGTGTAATTGAGTGTAAGGGTGGGTAAGGGTGTGTAAGGGTGTGTAAATGTGTGTAATTGAGTGTAATTGAGTGTAAGGGTGTGTAAGTGAGTGAAAGTGAGTGTAAGGGTGTGTAAGAGTGTGTAAGGGTTTATAAGGGAGTGTAAGGGAATGTAAGAGAGTGTAAAGATGTGTAAGGGTGTGTAAGTGAGTGAAAGTGAGTGTAAGGGTGTGTAAGAGTGTGTAAGGGTTTATAAAGGAGTGTAAGGGAATGTAAGGGAATGTAAGAGAGTGTAAGTAGGTGTAAGGGTGTGTAAGGGTGTGTAAGGGTGTGTAAGGGTGTGTAAGGGTGTGTAAGGGTGTGTAAGGGTGTGTAAGGGTGTGTAAGGGTGTGTAAGGGTGTGTAAGTGTGTGTAAGGGTGTGTAAGGGTGTGTAAGGGTGTGTAAGGGTGTGTAAGGATGTGTAAGGATGTGTAAGGGTGTGTAAGGGTGTGTAAGGGTGTGTAAGTGTGTGTAAGGGTGTGTAAGGGTGTGTAAGGGTGTGTAAGGGTGTGTAAGTAGGTGTAAGGGTGTGTAAGGGTGTGTAAGGGGGTGTAAGGGGTGTAAGGGTGTTTAAGGGTGTTTAAGGATGTGTAAGGGTGTGTAAGGGTGTATAAGGGTGTATAAGGGAGTGTAAGTGAGTGTAAATGAGTGTAAGGGAGTGTAAGTGAGTGTAAATGAGTGTAAGGGTGTGTAAGGGTGTGTAAGGGTGTGTAAGGGTGTTTAAGGGTGTGTAAGGGTGTATAAGGGTGTGTAAGGGGGTGTAAGGGTGTTTAAGTGAGTGTAAGGGTGTGTAAGGGTGTGTAAGGGTGTGTAAGGGTGTGTAAGGGTGTGTAAGGGTGTGTAAGGGTGTGTAAGGATGTGTAAGGGGGTGTAAGGGTGTGTAAGGGTGTGTAAGGGTGTGTAAGGGTGTTTAAGGGTGTGTAAGGGTGTGTAAGGGGGTGTAAGGGGGTGTAAGTGTGTTTAAGGGTGTGTAAGGGTGTGTAAGGGTGTGTAAGGGTGTGTAAGGGTGTGTAAGGATGTGTAAGGGTGTTTAAGGGTGTGTAAGGGTGTGTAAGGGTGTTTAAGGGTGTGTAAGGGTGTGTAAGGGTGTTTAAGGGTGTTTAAGGGTGTGTAAGGGTATTTAAGGGTGTGTAAAGGTGTGTAAGGGTATTTAAGGGTGTTTAAGGGTGTGTAAGGGTGTATAAGGGTGTATAAGTGAGTGTAGGTATGTCTAACACTCTTCTGGAAATCGTGGTGACCTGAAGCTTCTACAAACTGTTTGTAATCTGTGAAGAAACATTTGGGACCCACGAGAATTCCTTGAAAGTTAAACAGATAACTGAATACCTCCACAATGCTCGGAATTTCTCTGCCAAGGGAAAAGAAGTTGATGGATAACTAAGGAGGTAACTAAGGAGGTAACTAAGGAGGTAACTAACGGAGGTAACTAAGGAGGTAACTAAAGGAGGTAACTAAAGGAGGTAACTAAAGGAGGTAACTAAAGGAGGTAACTAAAGGAGGTAACTAAATGGTGTAACTAAAGGATGTAACTAAAGAATGTAACTAAAGGATGTAATAAAGGATGTAACTAAAGGAAGTAACTAAAGGATGTAACTAAAGGAGATATCTGAAGGAGATATCTAAAGAATGTAACTAAAGGATGTAACTAAAGGAGGTAACTAAAGGAAGTAACTAAAGGATGTAACTAAAGGATGTAACTAAAGGATGTAACTAAAGGAGATGTATAAATGATGTAACTAAAGAATGTAACTAAAAGAGATATCTAAAGGAGATATCTAAAGGATGTAACTAAAGGATGTAACTAAAGGATGTAACTAAAGGATGTAACTAAAGGATGTAACTAAAGGATGTAACTAAAGGATGTAACTAAAGGATGTAACTAAAGGATGTAACTAAAGGATGTAACTAAAGGATGTAACTAAAGGATGTAACTAAAGGATGTAACTAAAGGATGTAACTAAATGATGTAACTAAATGATGTAACTAAAGGATGTAACTAAAGGATGTAACTAAAGTAGGTAACTAAAGGAGGTAACTAAAGGATGTAACTAAAGGAGATATCTGAAGGAGATATCTAAAGAATGTAACTAAAGGATGTAACTAAAGGATGTAACTAAAGGAAGTAACTAAATGATGTAACTAAAGGAGATATCTGAAGGAGATATCTAAAGGATGTAACTAAAGGATGTAACTAAAGGATGTAACTAAAGGATGTAACTAAAGGATGTAACTAAAGGATGTAACTAAAGGATGTAACTAAAGGATGTAACTAAAGGATGTAACTAAAGGATGTAACTAAAGGATGTAACTAAATGATGTAACTAAAGGATGTAACTAAAGGATGTAACTAAATGATGTAACTAAATGATGTAACTAAAGGATGTAACTAAAGGATGTAACTAAAGTAGGTAACTAAAGGAGGTAACTAAAGGATGTAACTAAAGGAGATATCTGAAGGAGATATCTAAAGAATGTAACTAAAGGATGTAACTAAAGGATGTAACTAAAGGAAGTAACTAAATGATGTAACTAAAGGAGATATCTGAAGGAGATATCTAAAGAATGTAACTAAAGGATGTAACTAAAGGATGAAACTAAAGGATGTAACTAAAGGATGTAACTAAAGGATGTAACTAAAGGATGTAACTAAAGGATGTAACTAAAGGATGTAACTAAAGGATGTAACTAAATGATGTAACTAAAGGATGTAACTAAAGGATGTAACTAATTAATGTAACTAAGTAAAAAGAAGTAAAATCGCGTAATTATCTAAATGTTCATACTCTAAGACTAAAGGTAATAAACTAAGGTCATGAAATAAGATCATGCACTAAATTTATATACTAAGGTCATTCACTAAGGTCATGCACTAAGGTCATATACTAAGGTCATACACTAGGGTCATATACTAAGATCATACACTAAGGTCATACACTAAGGTCATACACTAAGGTCACATACTAAGGTCATACAATAAGGTCATACAATAAGGTCATACAATAAGGTCATACACTAAGGTCATACACTAAGGCCATGCACTAAGGTCATACACTAAGGTCATACACTAAGTTCATACACTAAGGTCATACACTAAGGGCATATAGTAAGGTCTCCTCCACGTGAACACAATACATTCTACATGCGGTGATGCAGACTCAGGGCTATTCAACTCATGTAATGATGCAGCTCCCATTCCACTGCCACAAAGTTACTTACTTAACAGCCTGCATCTTCTGGTCAAAGGACAGAGTCTGTTCCTCTCTGTACAAGCCGTCATTGATAGCCCAGGCAAGACTCGTGATCTTCTGGGTACATATCATCAGAGGCCTGCCGGAGGAGAGGTATCGGGGATATGGTTAGTGGGGAGGGGGTTATCGATAAGGTTAGTGATGGCAGGGAGAGGGTAAGCGAATGGGGGAGAGGGTATGTGGTTAGTTAGGTAGGCGAAAGTGGCGAAGGGAAGAGTGCGTAGAGTAAGGATATGGCTATTAACGCAAGTGGGGAGTGTAGGGCCTACACTCCCCACACTGTGGACCCTACTCACCTCCGCACCGCGGGGGTGTGTTTAATGAGCGACCGATGGGAATATTGAACGCATTTGAACGACGGAAAAGTTAACGATCGTCGTTTGCTACGCTGGACGCTAGGAATTACTTTGGCGCGGCGGGGGGACTACTTAAAAACCAAGAGGTACAGACATCGTAAAGTCGAGAGAGTAGCCTCCGTAGTCGTAGACGTAGCGCTGGATGTGAAGGAAGAGCAGGTGTCCCATGGAGCAGGTAAACACCACTCTGTAGGCAGTCGATCATAGAGTACATACAAACTATTGAATTACATCGACGCTCGATAGTACTGAGTGCGTATAATATGAATAGTATTATTAGGTTACGGTCGCAGTTATACACGTAATAAGAAGGAGTAATGCACGCGAAGGTCCTAACTACGCACGTAGCTGGACACGCCGGTCTCGGACACCTACTTACATTGGCATTTTATCTCTCGGCAGTTTCAGAAACGCGAAATATGCCAATAAACCTTGAGAAATAAGGTGCAACATCTTCCTGTGGAGATAATAGAAATATTAAATAAGAGTCATAAACTACGCTATAGTTCATGTATTTGCAAGGTATGTTAGTATGGATATATTAGTATGTTAGTATGGATAATATAATAAGTGAATTTAATTAATAATGAATTTAAAAATTAGATCTTATTGTTAAAGAGAACAGAATGGTTTATACAAAAGAAAACAATGGTTTATACAAAGGAAAACAATGGTTTATACAAAAGAAAACAATAGAGTACAAAATTGGTTGAGTTACTTACAAATAATCATTGAGACTTAATTAATATTTATATATTCTTAATTAAGCTAATTAGGGATGTGTATCCGTTATTGGGTTCGGTTTACTGAACACTCGTGGAGATATTTATCTAATTAGGAGGTCTGTATCTATGATCCTGTGATATGATATTGCTTCTCATTAAAGTGACGAGTATACAAACGCTCCAAAACAAAAGTAGCCAATAGTGAGACCGACGAAAGTTGACACCAGGTGGCGATGTAGGGTTCCAACGTGGTTGACGCTGATAAAACGCCGGTAAATGTACGCGAATGCAAAGCAAACCATCTGACATGCAAAGAAGTTGATCTATTGGGAACGGGTCGTCGAGGTTAAGTGATTAGTAAAGGAGTTAGAGACAAAACTCCGACACGACACCTGGCGACACAAATAAACTCTGATTAATATAATATTTGAATATTAATTGGGTGTTATTATAAATCAAAATACTAATTTAATCAAGATTTGTTATTCAAAATAGGAAAATATTTAATAAAAATATTATATTGATTTTTTTTCTTTTGATTAAAGTGAATCTTAAAATATTTTTTAATTCAAATATTATATAATATATTTGGTGTAGGGTTAGCAGAAGAGGTGGGGTTAGCTGACCATGTGGGGTTAGTGGATAAGGCGAGGTTAGCAGAAGATATGTGGTTAGTGGACCAGGTGGGGTTAATGGACCAGGTTAGGTTAGCAGCAGAAGTAGGATTAGTGTTAGATGGAAGGTGGATGTATAGTAGAGCTCAGTCTGTAACACAGTTCTCAATAGATCAGAATGGAACGCTTATGATACATGCAGAGGAGTGAATTGGTAGGGCTAGAACCTTCACCATCGTGGTATAAGCCTTTGATGAGGTGCATAGGCCTTTTTACAACGCCAACAAACGCACGTCGTTAAGGTATACATTAACAGATGTACTACTACATGCCAGTTGAATTCAAACGCGCGCCAATTGAATTTTTAAAATTCCCGCCGAACTCTCAAATCCAACAAATATCAGTTTAATTACATGCGGGTGGTTTGAGGCAACACTCCGTGTTAGGCCAGCGAAATGTAGCCGGCAACGTGTACACATACAAAGTGGGCGTAATCGCCCCCACTCCGGGGCTCTAGTATACCTGGTCTATGGGTATACCCGTTGAAGTTGCGTAGGAGTCGAGCATTCGACTGCCGGAGAAGAACTCGTTGTAGTTGTTCTTAGGCATCGTATCGCCACCTGGCGGCGAGGATGAGTCGGCGTCTCGTTAACGTAGAATCTGAAAGCGACGGATGTTTAATCGCGTACAGCCGATTAGAAGCACATTTAGTTGTGTATTGTATTACGTAAGCTAGTCCCAGTGCTTTAAAACATGAAGCCGTTATATAATCGAAATAGAATGCAGCAACAGTATTTTAGTATTTTAGATCTAATATCGCTCGCGAAAGTAAATGAGCTGAGTAAGCACTTTATCTAAAATAGTAATTTCAGATAGTTATATAATTGTCCTATTTATGTCAGTGATAATAAACAATTAGTGTCATAAATGATCGGAATATGTGGAATATTCTATTACATGGAGTATATAATTACATAAGCTTATTTAAGTATGAAGTATAATAGCTTATGTTTTTAAATATAATAGAATATTGAATACAATTATATAAACAAAAGCTTAACATATTTGATATATATATATATGAATATATCAAATGATAGCAATATATTTTTTAATCAACACATTAAATAACATATTATGTATATAGATTTATAATAATATATATTAAATACATAAAAACTAATGATGATATATAAAAATTACAAGATTTTACTAATATATAAACACCATGGTAACTATAGTAGTTAAACTACCACCATCAGACATAGGGTATATGCAGATGAGAATAGGTATTGTGTACAATCAATATTGGTTTTTCTATAGTAAAGGAAACTCACTGACACTCTCGTCTGTGCAGACTATAATAAATTCGTATAATTGAAATGCATGTATTTCTATCAAAGCTGTATGATAACATTGTATAACTTTAGAATAAAGTAAGCATATAATATCTACGAAGTAACATATTTTATATTATAAGACTATTTCTAGGGAGTATTCTCACCTGGTATGAAAATAGTATCAATTATATAAAATACTTCATTAAATAATAATAAATATTATAATCACACTACTCCAATATGTATGATATGAAATATATCAGTAAAATACTGTCTAACATATAACTAATGATGAATATGGACAATTATAAATACTTAAACTTGGATGAGGGTTATTATATGTGATAAAATAAATATAGAGATATATTCACATATAGGCAATAGATAATAAAGAAAGTAAGATACGTGTAGAGTGTATATATACTCACTATACTGAATATAAACTGAACAAGTTTTAATAAAAAATTCTGTTTAGAATATTAACAGTCGTCAGTGTATACAAAATTAATTATTTACACAATAAATGCATGGGTATTTCTCATAAACCTACACATACCTATAAATATATATATATATATATATATATATATATTTATAGGTATATGTTATTTATATAGAAAGAATCAGTACACTCAAAATAATATAATTTGAATTATTGATAGTCATTGGTGTTGAATATATCTAGATATCTAGATATATCTAGATCCAAGATGAAGAAATATAATCTAACAAAAAATAAGTTAACTAACCAAAAAAGTGATAAATGAATTATTTAACGTTATATTTAGTTGATGTTAAATTTGTAAAGTAATTCATTGAGTCATGAAATAGTATATGAAAAGTATATAATTAAAATAACTTTCCTTTAAATAAATACACAAATAAATATTAATTTAAATTATAGTAAAAATTCTGGTAAAATGTTTACAATAGTTACGACACCCTCTATTGAATAAATTATTTGTTTTGACGGAAATTGGTCCTTTTTAATATTCAAAATGGTAGAAAGGTTTAGAAATTAATTTCTATCTTATAAAATCATTAAATATCTAAGGATATAAATGATAAATTAATAGTATAATAGCTAACAATTGAAGATGAAAGATATGATTATAAGTTGATGCGATAAATATGACTATATTTATATAACAATATAGATATATTGCAATAAGTGTACTTGTTTACATTAAAAAAAATATGTTATAGTGATAATATATTTTTAAAATATAAATATTGAAAATGATTCATATACATTATGAATTTTGTGTTGCAAAACATTTAAACTTTAAAAAGATCTAATTGAATATAGTTTAATGGTTAATGTCTGGAACAAATTATTAAATGTCGTAAATAAACTTACAAACAAATTATGTTTTTAGAAAACCCCAAGTACCCGAAACGATTTTGAAGAAGCGTAAGACTGTAGATCAGCTTCGTGCTACACGCGCAAAAGCTTATCTTCTACAGAAGAAAGTCAATAAAGCTAAGCGTTCTCTTATGTTCAAACGTGCTGAATCGTATGTCAAGGAATACCGTTTACAAGAGCGTGAACAAATCCGTTTGAAGCGTGAAGCTAAGAAACATGGTAACTTCTATGTTCCTGGAGAATCTAAACTTGCTTTCGTTATCCGAATCCGTGGGTTAGCACCAAGTCACAGTATCAAAATATTTAATACTATAAGAGATTAATATATATAAATTTACAATATTTAAAAAATATTCGGCATCATTTATTTTGGCTAGCTTGAACCAAATTACATTCCTTATTATTAATATAATATTTAATTTACAGTATCAATGGAATACATCCTAGGCCTAGGAAAGTAATGCAGTTGTTCCGTCTTCGTCAAATTAATAATGGCACATTTGTTCGATTAAATAAGGCAACAATTCATATGCTACGTATTGCTGAACCTTATGTCACTTGGGGGTTAGAACAACAATCAAATAGTAGCATAAAAGCTAAATTATAATTTGTTATATAAGTATTTCACCAATATATATGGTTCTTACATAGCATACTATTTATGCAATTTATATTACCAAAAATGAAATACCTAATTTTATGTAAATTACAAGACAATCAAGATTGTGATAAAATCTTAATTACAAAACTCTTTGATAATTCTCTACAACTTTTTCTTCATATAAAAAGTAAATCAACTAATTAATATAAAAATAATATTATTTATCCATACATATTTTTATTATATAAGAACAAAAATATCTAGATAATATATCACTTGAGATATTATTAAATAAGTAAACATAGTTTATAAATGTAAGCATGTATAGAATATATATTTATTAATTTAAATATTTTAACTTGTATATTATTATATATAAATATTTTCTATCACATATCTACCATAATTGAATGTAGTTGTAGTTGAAAATTTTAAGTATGCATTCATTAATATTATAAGTTTTAATATAAATACACTAACATGATTATGATATAATATTTCAAGATTAAATAATAAATCAAAAATTAGTGATATTGTAACAACAATAGTATAGTATTACAAATAATTGTTATTATTAATGAAGTAATTATAATATTTATATTTTCATTTTTTATATATTCCAATATTATATTGATCTGTAAATAAATTTCATTGTGATTTTTATGATAAATTAACTTGCAAATGATCAGAGAAAATAGTTTTAAAAATAATTACTTATAATAATATATATATAGAAATTTCTCATTATATAAATTCCCATCAAAAATTACATGTTTTACAAGGGCATGTTCAAAGTGGGTTATAGTATTAACAATAGGGTATTTTATATTATCGTATACTGTTAAATAAATTTTAAAATAATCAAGTAAAATATATTGGTTTATATATGTACCCTTATGGGTATATAAAATATTTATAAATTTGTAGAAACTTAATCTTAATTAAATATATATCATGAATATTATCCATTACTCCGAATAAAATAAAATTCAATTATCGTATTTGTCGTATTTGATCTTAAAGTAACCAGTATATTGGGAGTTTTGATAATATATAATATAAAATGCTTTAATACTATTTTAAATAAATCTGCAATTTAATTTTAATGTTTCATCGAAATATAAATGAAAGTGCATTTGTGTTATTCTCTGCGGTGATCGGCGATACTTCCTGTAAATGTATATATTGTTACTTTTTACACATAATTTATAATTATTTACTGAAATACTGATATGGTGTATATGTAGAGGATGAATTATTTTAAAATATACTAAATCTAATTTAACGTCTTCTTCGTGGTGAAGTTTGTAATTTAAATATACCCATAACTATTGACCTGCCCACTTTTAATTTGTATATTATCATATTTTTTGAATATTGCTAAAAAAATGTATTGTACCATATAAGGTTCATAGTTGTATTACTAGTTGTATATTGGTAATTTAACATTTTTAAATAATTTATTTATAAATGTATACAATGAAATCAGATTGTGTCACATGAAACCATCCATTTTGCACATGACTCTTGTCATTTAGCAATGTTCATTTTTATTTATATCATAAAAATATATTTTATTTTCATTATAATGGTTATCATAAATCATTATACCAAAGTAACTTAATAAGTAGTAGAAGTGCTTCAAATATGCATCTTAATGTAATGCTTTAAAATGGTAAATAAATTAAAAATGTGTATGATTATATAAGATAATATTTATTTTTATATACAATCTTTTCTTTATGATTTTTTTAACTGTCCATAATTTATATTTTATCATTGCTATTATTATAATTCTTACTATTTCTACTCCTATCAATTATATATTTTTTCAGTGTATACACCTTTTAATGCTGTATGCTCGATTGTTATTTATCCCAAAATTTTATTTGTGAAAATATAGAATAAATTGTTAAATATTAAAATCATAAATAAGATTTAGAAAATATGTTAACATAACCCATTGTAGTTTATAAAGTATTTATTAATAGTTTTTAATCATTGTAGGAGTTATTTTAGCATGAAATAAGGGTGAGCTTTAATTTAATAATTATATTGATGTTAACTTACATAGTACCTAATAAATATAAGATGTATAAATATAAAATAATGCGCTCAATTTTGAATAATCTCATTTTTAATATAATTATTCATGTTTAATTTATTTTGATATTTTTTAATATTAAAAAAAATGAACAGGTAAAATTATTATGTATTAAATTATTCCTGCAAATATGAATACAAACTTGTATATTAATTTGTATTAATTATATATAATACAAAAAATTATTGTTTAAAATTTGATACTATAATTTAGTTTAAAAAAACTAAACATGTTTACATACATACATTATTTTTCTGTGAATATTCAACATGATATATAAAAACATGTATTAACTTATGAAAACTACTATGAAAACAAAAAATAATTAATTTGGAAACATAATTATTTCTTTTAAAATATGTTATAATTGCATTATTTATAGTATAATATGCCAGTAAAAATATTCTTATATGATGTATATAAATTCTTATTTTTAAAAGAATAGTCATTATTAATACATCTATTAATACATAATTGCGAAAAATGTATTTTTTAATATTACATTTTATTTATTATATAACATATTGTTTATTGAAATATCATTTATGTTTACTTTTAGTTGTCCCAACCTCAAAAGTGTGAGGGAACTCATCTACAAACGTGGATACGGTAAATTTAATGGCCGTCGAATTGCTTTAGATGACAATTCTGTTATTGAAGACAACTTGGGTGAGTAATAAAGATTATAAAATAATTATTTAAATATTTAAAATACAAATTAGTTTTATGATTATATATTTTCAATAATATTTGCAGGAAAATACAATATTATTTGCATTGAAGATTTGATTCATGAAATATTTACTGTTGGTCCCAACTTTAAGGAGGCTAATAATTTCTTAAACACATTCAAGTTAAATACACCAAATGGTGGGTGGAGAAAAAAGAATAATCACTTTGTTCACAGTGGAGATTATGGAGACCGTGAAGATAAAATTAACACTCTTCTACGCCGAATGATTTAAATAATACAAATAAATGTCTTCAACATTATTTAAGTATTTAATAATATTTAAGTTCATAGCAATCTGACTCTATATTATTAATTCAAATATATTATTATATAACTAGAATACTTTACTTATTAACAAAATAATATGTATAAACATTGTATAATTTATATAAGTATTTCTATGTGAACAAAAATTAGTATAATTAGTATAAATTACAGATTAACCATTATTTAAAAAAGAAAATCAATTTAGTAGAGCAATTGGATACAAATAATCTCATCATTATTACCTCGATACACATTGAAAGTTTTAATTAGTGTAATGATATTTATTAGTAAAATCGCGGTCTTAAATTATATCCTAATCTATAATATGTGAATTAATATCCGCCATATCGTTGATATATCTAGATATAGTATAATTTTGTAATATCCATAACATATAGAACTACCATTTACTCAAACCCTATAATATATCTAGATATAATACATGATCCTCTAAGAAATATAATTTTGTAATATCCATGACATAAAATTAACATTTACTCAAACCCTAAGTATGCTTAGCTCTAATTATCAATATTACCAAAGATGGTAAAACCAATCATGGTCTTATAAACACTATAATCTATCCAGATATATATTTATATATGTTAAATTTATAGGAATAACATATCTGAATTTCTTAAGGCTACATTATATAAATGCAATTAATTATTACAATTTTTATTTAAATATTCATATAATATAATAATCGAAAGTATTATAATCGAAAACACATCTTAATAAAAAAAAGTAATAGTGATATTAATAATAATCTTGTATAGTGAAAATGTATATCTACCACCATTTAATATCTATGATTCTATATATTAAAATTATAAATATCTAATTTATAAAAGAATTTCATAATATTATTTTCATATTTTAATATATATTTCAATGATACTTTTTTTGTGGTTAGTATCGTATCATTTAAATGATATTAATATTTTTAATATATATCAGTTTATATTAATAACTGAGTTATATACTATTCAGATCGAATTGTTATATTAAAATCTTCAAAACAATATTTTGTTATATGATATTTAATAGACATGCCCGATGCTTTAAAAATAAATACTAGATTAAAGCAATATATAATGTTATGAAACTTAGTAAACAACAACAAATCAACGAAACTGAATATTGATTATTATTTATATATATATTAAGAATATTTTCATATTATTTAATATTTATCGAATATTTATGATGTTAAAGTCTTGGATTTATTGTATTTTCAAGCAAATTTTAAATGTATTTAATATCACAAGATATTAAAGATTAAATCAGATTAATTATTAGAGTTTTCCTTACTAATTAAATTAATCGTTTAATTAAATTAAATTCACAATTTAATTAACATATCAATATCGTATTGTCATATTGGAAATTTCACAAATAGCATGATATTTAAAATATCCTATATAATTGATGTCACCTATATATGTCACATTTTCTGATAGTATTATGGGTGTTAAGACTAGCACTTATAATATGTAAATGGTAATTTATTTGCTGTAATATGTAATATCTAATTATATATGTATTATACTGGATTTTTAACTTAAAACCTTTAAAATATATAATCTGTTTTGATATATTTAATTTTAATATATTTAAGTTTAAAAAATAATTTGTATTAAATATTCCATAATAAATATATTATTATTTTTCATACATGGGTTATATTTATTTCAAATTTATTAATTTATATTCAAAGAACATGAATAATGTTAACGAAGATACCTAAATTGCATATGACAGCGGGCATCAGATTGTATAATCGGTAATATAATATTGTATGCATAACCCACTCCAAGGGTGAGATATTTAAAGATAGTATAATGTTCATGCACATATGTTATCTGTATACAATAGTTATCTCACCCTAAATTATAAATTTTTTTTGTGAAAAAATAGAATAAATAGATAAATAATAAAATCAGACAAAAATAAATTTATAAATACTATATGTTACATATTGTAGTTTAATCCATATTTTAAAATAATTTAACATGATATTGCGCAATTTACAATAAAAAGTTTTTCTTTAAATCAAAAGTTATTTTAATTTATTTATGTATTGATATTTATTAAATTTGAAATTAATTTATTATTAAATATTAATTAATATAAATAAAATATTATTTTATAATTATAATTTCATGTTTATTTTATCAGATAATCGATAAATATATGGAGTTCATTATATACTAAACTAATGGAGCAAGAATCTGATGACTGTAAGTAGTAATATATCATATAATAATAATTAAAACAAATATATTATTTTATTTATAAACTTATATAAAAATGTATTCTAAATATAATTACATTTACTATTATATAATAATAAATTGTAACAATTCATATTAAATATAATAGTTTTATAAATTTATAAAATAAGTTAGATATAGTTTATATAATAATAATAATAATAATTATAGTTTTGTTGTATCTAGATTATTCTGTGGAAATAAAATTTAGCTTGATATAACAGTGAAATGTGTATTCGATATTATATTATTTTATTTATAAACTTATATAAAAATGTATTCTAAATAGAATTACATTTACTATTATATAATAATAAATTGTAACAATTCATATTAAATATAATAGTTTTATAAATTTATAAAATAAGTTAGATATAGTTTATATAATAATAATAATAATAATTATAGTTTTGTTGTATCTAGATTATTCCGTGGGAATAAAATTTAGCTTGATATAACAGTGAAATGTGTATTCGATATTAAAATAGTTAAAAATTGCCATGACATTAAAATATAGTGATGTTATAGCATGTTATTTTTGAAATAATTAATATAAAAGTTATTACAAACAGTACAAATTGTGGGTACGACCATTGACCTGACCGAAGAAAGTGATGATGAATTCTATGACTTAACAAATAATACTTTAAATGAAATTCCTGGTTTGATTTAAAAATTACCTTTAACGTATTTAATATCATAATATTTTGATAAATCATAATATTTATAAACAATTTCGTTTAGTTAATTTACATTTATATAATATTTGTGAAATGAGTAAATATAAATCGCAGATGAATATGAGAATGTGATTGATATTGAGAGTGGGGCTGTGTCTCATCGGGATGTTTCAATTGTGAACATTGTGCAGCCGGAAGGCTCACGAATAATAATCCCCGACGTCGATGTAAATACTTATTTTCAGGAAAAGTTAACCATCCTTGACACTTTCATTTATTTTTGACTAATATTTATCGTGTTAATATATACTTTTTATTATATCATTATAATATGCACTCCATACATAATTGTTACAATTAAAATATGAAATTGTGTGTAAATAATATAATGAATTTGATCTCATTTCATTTTAATAATTAATATACAGTTTTTACTCGTACATTCTTAATAGACACAACAGTAAAAGAACAGAAACTAATAATCAACCATCTTGTCCCATATGTATGATTACTCACACTAAGGTACCTATGATTTTTAAATATAATTAACGACATTATATTTAATTATATTTTCTTTTTAAGATGTTAGAATCTTAAAAATGAAAACTGTTTTAATAACAAATTATAATCATTTAGAGATTAATAAACAACTTCAACTGATTTTTTTTTTAAATCTTTAAATTAAATTTTGCTTCATTTAACATACTAACAATATTATATTAGTAAATTATTGTAATATTTAAATAATGATTTATTTTATGTATAAGATGATATGAATTAATATTTCATACCAGATCAAAAATGATGGTGATAAGATAATCGCCACATTATGTGGTCACGTTTTCTGTCGCAAATGTATTGAACAAGTGATGAAAACTAATAAGAAATGCCCTACCTGTCGTCTTTATCTAAGAGGTCCTAGTGCTTTCCACAATATTTATATCTGACATCGGAGCAAGTATTACTGTTTTAATTTGACTTTTTTTAATAAAATTATTTTTATTAGTACAATTTTACAAATCATGTAATATCTTGCTTTCTATATTTGTGATATTTAGCTAATATGAAATAAAATGCGAATTCAATTTACTACATTTTAACATTATTTGATTCTAAATTATAACTTATTTAATTTTTATTCAAAAAATGAACAGAGTGAATATTAGTTTTTTGATAACATTAAATTTACTCTCTAGTAAGAGATTATTGAAGTTAAATTCAGAAAATAGTGAAATAATAACAGATTCTAATAGTCAACGTAATTTGTTAAATCATTAGAATAAATGCATTATTCCAACTAGGGAATATAATATCATTGTGAAGTTTGTTTTAATAAAATCTAGTTTATTTAATTTGTTTACCAAAGAATAGAAATATGTACAGGAATATTTTACATTCAAACTCGAACTGCTGTGGTATATTAAATCAGATTAAATATATATTATATAATCTAAATTAATAAAGGAATAGAGCAAATTAATGATATATAAATTAACTGAATAAGATTAGAGGTAAAGGAATAATTAGCAATATTTTATGACTATTAATAACAAATAAATCTTGGTGAATTTATTCAATCATTTATTTCTTAATGAAAAACGAAAATGTAAATATAATTCATATATAAAATATGACATGATAAATATATAAAATGGGGTAATCAATTTAATAAATTTATAATAGTATAACAGAAACTTGAAAATGTGATATTATATAATCAACATTAAAAAACACTAGAATGGTCAAATTGAAAATCAGGTGGCTACTTGGCAAGATCTCGGCTTTTCAAGGCAGAAGCCTCGACTGCGCTAATTAAAGCATTTCTTAGTCCATTCTTCTCGAGAGAATGAACAGCTGCAATTGTGGTTCCACCTGGCGAGCAGACATTGTCCTTAAGAACTCCCGGGTGTTCTCCAGTCTCCAGTACCATCTGCGCTGCTCCCTAGTACGGAAAGAAAGTATATTAATTACAGGTTTGGCGATATCAGTTAGCATAGCGATATCAGTTAGCTTTTAATTAAATAAATAGTAAACACATTTTCGTGCAGAATAATATTGTCCTGAAAAGAAATATTGTAACTGGCTTATCACTTAACAAATGGAGACGCGGTCCTAAACTGTAGGACATTTCTATCGAATACTCACTCATGTTCTCGGGGTGCTTTTATAAGCGATAGAAACCTTGCAGGTTTGTGCAGCGAATTTAATTGCAGTTTTACGTGGCATTCCCATTTTAACAGCTCCATCCGCGAGAGCCTCAATCGCCATGAAAATCTGCAATGATCACAATTTGTACTTTAAGGTATTTCTTAATAAAAAAAAGTACACCTGATATTCTTAATTATCCTCCTAATATCAAAGCTGGAAATTAACAACAATTAATTGTCTAGCATTATTGTCTTCTTAGGAATTCAATCTTTTATAGACCCACCTAAAGCACTTTTTAGGTGACTTTTTCCAATTTGCATAGCAACTGTCATTTATTACCTCTAGGAGATTTAATATTTATCGAATTGACTTAAAACGCGAGAATCGATAGGTAATTAATATTTTGCATTGTTTGGCTATTTTATTTTTATTTAAAATATAATATTTGCTGAATAATTAAGATTATAAAAAAATATAAATATATTTAATTCCTGTAAATCAAAAAGTGTATTAAATATACTAATTATATACTATTATATTATTTTAAATTATGACTATAATATATAAAGGGCATATAATATGATTTATTAAATATTATGAAATCTACATATTAAATATTCTTTAATTACCAAAATTATTAGTAAATGTATTATAGTGGTGATAATGGCAGATGTAGAGATAATTATGGCGGAGATGATAGAGATGGTGATACTGATTATTGTAAAAATAGTGGATATGTTTGTGGTGATGTTGGTAATGACGATAGTAGTGAGAGTAATGATGACGGTGATGGGGACGGTGACGGTTTTAAGGCAAAATTTAATATTATTGGGGATGTACCATTAGAATGTTTAAACCTTTACATCTCCAGTAGACCAAACTCAACAAAACATTAATCGAGAGATGTCGGAATCAAAATGATACATTAATGAGTAAATACGAAAGACAGCTAGAAATTATAACAAGAATTAGTTGAGTTATGTGCTTACTAATTGGGAATCTATACGACAGTTGTTGGAAAACCTGGATCGATATAAAATTCAAGATGGATATCTAAATTATTATATTCAATTAAGATTTATTATGGAAATTTTTATTTGAGTTAAAATTATATATTTGATATTAGTAAATTAATTTTTTATATTTATAAATATTCAAATATATTTAGATTGAATTAAATACTGATGCAAAAGAAGTGATTTGTAGTTTTATTATATGTACCATGCAGGCTAGAATACAGGTACCCAATTAGTGCCACTTTAAATGATTTTGAATTTATATCTCAATTGAACCAAATAAGTGATACTAATTATACAAATGCTGTTATACAAAAAATTAAAAATCATTTAGATTATTTTAATTTTATTTAGCGACATTTGCAATATTTGATAACGGAATTTCTTTAAGAAATTTGTAATATGGAATATGTCTAGAGAAGGTATCATATATAACATTGTACAGCTATTCTAAGTTATATAACACTGTACAGATATACTAAGTTATATAACACTGTAATATACGTAGACTAACGTAAGCCGGCCCACTCCCGCTGACCCCGATTACGGGTTCGATGATCTTCTCCGGGTGAACCTCGCAGATGCCGATGGTTGCGAAGAGGCTCTTGACCAGCGACATGTCTTCGGCAGACACTTGATTTCCTGGAGAACAGACGGTCACTCCGCAGCGTACCATGCACGGAGTGTTGGGCATTGCACGCGCTATACGTGTACCAGCTGGGCTCCACTACGTCGGCGGGGGTGTGTGCGGGGGGTGCGTATGAGGAGGGGGAGTAGGAGGTGTGTGTGCGGGGTGCGTATGAGAATGGGGGGGGGAGGGGTAGGAGGTGTGTGTGCGGGGTGCGTATGAGGAGGGGAGGAGTAGGAGGTGTGTGTACGGGGTGCGTATGAGAATGGGGGGGGGAGGGGTAGGAGGTGTGTGTGCGGGGTGCGTATGAGGAGGGGAGGAGTAGGAGGTGTGTGTACGGGGTGCGTATGAGAATGGGGGGGGGAGGGGTAGGAGGTGTGTGTGCGGGGTGCGTATGAGAATGGGGGGGGGAGGAGAGGGGGGGGAGTAGAAGGTGTGTGAGCGGGGTGCGTATGAGGAGGGGAGGAGTAGGAGGAGAGGGGGGGGGTGTGAGTGGGGTATGTATGAGGGGAGGGGGAGTAGAAGTGAGTTTAAGTGTTTAGTGAAACGTTTAACACGGGAGGGGAGTGGAAGAAAGGGAAACATGTAAAGGTAATTAAATTTGAACTCTATTTAAAACAACACCGAAAGAAAGAACAAACGTAATAAAAAGATAATAAAGAAACGTTTTTGAATTCCATTATTAACATTTTCGAGGTTCTCTATCGTCACGCCTGCAGCCACAGAGACGAACAGATGGCGTTTGATATCAATGTGAGGTCGTACTTCGTCGAGTACTTTCTGTACTTGGTACGGCTTCACGGAGAGGAAGATGACATCGCTACAGTTGACCACGGCGCAATTGTCGCCGGTCACTCGGGCTCCCTGGAGAAGTTAGGTTGACTAAAAGCTGTCAGTCTTCACTGATCCGTGGGCGAGGTTTTGATACTGATTGATCATTGAGCATTGCGACATTATTTGCACTTAGAATAAGTTATTTCTATCAAATTTATATTATTGCTAACAATTTACTTTGAACATTATTCCGTCGTATATTAGAAATCGTGAAATATATAGAATCATTAATATAGTTTATATAATATACAAGATAAAAACAAATATAGAATTCTACGTATATCTAAAAATAAAACATG
Organism: Osedax frankpressi; assembly: GCA_964035775.1. NCBI lineage: Eukaryota > Metazoa > Annelida > Polychaeta > Sabellida > Siboglinidae > Osedax > Osedax frankpressi. The sequence goes on from OZ038315.1 coordinate 28,168,962, forward strand.
GAGTTAGTGTCTTATATTAATTTACCATGTAAATATATTTATCCCAGTAAGGTGAAATGAAATTCTTTAGTTAGACCTGCTAAAAGAATATGATTTTATTTAAAACACACAGTTAATCACATTTTTTTATAGTTATATAATATTATATCAATATATCAGTAATTATTATTTATCAAAGACCATAACATACAGTAAAATAAAAATACATTGATAGAAGAGATATGCAATGAAGTAGCTTGGTAATCATAGAATAGCACTAAGCAATGCATTTATATTAAGACATGGGCCATATACCCAGTCAACTATCCCTTCGTGATAACATAAAGTAATTAACAATGGTAAGATTATACAAGTATTGTATATACAAGTATATACAAAGAAATAGGCGTAACCAAATAATTTCTAAATGATAAATTTCTCTACTAGATATCTTGGCCATTTTGGATATAAGAGTATTTAAAAATGTGTGTAGATAATAAAAGATAAATATTTAATATTATGTACAAGATTTAACTAAATGTGATACAATATATACTAACTCCAAATGTTCTCCCAGGGTACATATTGGCACAACTCCCTAGTATATCATTAGCATCCACAAGTCCTGTATAGATTATTATGTTATTTACGATCTAATAAAATAATTATATTATTCTACCCAAGACAATATAATTATTTATAGTGGAGAAAAAAATACGATGTGTATATATAATGTTGTATTACAAGTCATAACATACGTGTTAATTATAACAATAACATTGCTCTGTTTTAATGTTTATAATACTAAATATCCAGAAATAACTTTTTACAGAGGTCAATTTAATAATTAAACTAGCCATTTGTTTTATTGCTATTGTATTTCTTAATTTGTATCTATTGTGAAGAAAATAGATGATATATTCTATTATATACGATAATATATAGCAATAACGAATATATGATTCAATTTATATAATACTCATAGCATGAAATTAATTTTTAGAGGTCACTATAATATAACCATTATTTTTTAAATTTCTTATATATATATATTGTAGCATGTCTATATAGTATATATTATATATGATATGAATTGTTAATATTATATAAAACACATGTTTGATATGGGTTTACTTAGTATATTTACATTTTTAAATATGGTATCAATAGTATAAGTTTACTGAGGATTTGTAAAGGATTTCTTAAATGCGTCTGCCTAAATATTAAAATGATATAGAATTGTTTTATGAATTAATATATAAAAAATATGATTTATGAAAATGCTAATTTACTAACCAGAACTAATAAACCCTTTACACATTGCTAAGGCCATGCCACCTGCTCCTATAAACCCTATTTTCAAATTAAGTTTTGTATTTTCTTGGGTATTAATAGAAGACATCTTATCTGCGTTACTTATTAAGAGTAAGTGCAAAGAAATATAATGTAATTGAATATATTTTTCACATGTGATTTTGAAAATTATTATATAAAGAATACAAAGATCATAAAATAAAAAATTCTAATATCCCTATATTTCGTTAAATTTCTTAGACCAATCAAAATATTGTATTCGCATGAAACTTTAAATAATAACAAACTTTAAGTTTACATTGGTTTTCATATGAGATGCATATTTCTATAATTATAATATAGTAATAATATAGTATATAGATATATTGCCTACTGAAATTTCTTATATTGGATTATTACAAATGACTACTCAAACCATGGGTGAAAGTATACAGGTATAGTACATATATAGTAAATTTATACTAATATTACGTTTAGACAATTTCAACTTTATTAGAACTTTATAATGTAATAATTACAAATTTAGTTGAAACTACAATCTATCTACTACATTATATTAAAAAATATATACTGTCTTTGTAATTAATTGGATTGTATATAAAACAAATTAATTAGATATTAAATTAATAATATCAGCAAGATCATTTGATAGTAGTAATGCTATTATCGCAGTAAGAATAGTAACTATTCCAGTACAATAAACACTACTATAATAAACCCTGTTAATGTATTATCATAATAAATTAGGTAATTAATTTTATTATGTTATGCTATGTTATGTATTAATGTATTTGTAGTTAAAGATTTAGATATGATTTTACATTATATGAACTAATTAAGTTTAATCACCTCTTCACTTCTATAAATTTTAATTTGGAATTTATACAAAGAGATATATAGGAAGAAATAAAATTATAAATATATTATAATAATCTATTTGTCTATCTACTCTACGATATGAAATTATATTAATGGCAATAACAATAAAAGTTATGCATTTATGTTGGGCAAAAACAAACTGAGAAAATTCAATCTAAGTAAAATAAAACCACGCAATGGCTATTGCGTGGTATATTTTAAAATATTTACTAAGGGTGCACTACCCATACAATACTCTACTATTACTATCTAATTACATAGACAAGTGGTAGGTAGATCAAAAATTCTATTTTATTTGGTTCATCACTATCAATGACTGAGTAGAGTTTGAGCTGCGTACACCCCTCGTATGACTTTCTCATGTTTGCGGTCTTTTTATCACGTGGTGAGTAGTGAGTAGAGTAGTGAGTAGAGTAGTGAGTAGAGTAGTGGGTAGAGTAGTGAGTAGAGTAGTGAGTAGAGTAGTGAGTAGAGTAGGGAGTAGAGTAGTGAGTAGAGTAGTGGGTAGAGTAGTGGGTAGAGTAGTGAGTAGAGTAGTGAGTAGAGTAGGGAGTAGAGTAGTGAGTAGAGTAGTGAGATGAGTAGTGAGTAGAGTAGTGAGTAGAGTAGTGAGTAGAGTAGTGAGTAGAGTAGTGAGATGAGTAGTGAGATGAGTAGTGAGTAGAGTAGTGAGTAGAGTAGTTAGTAGAGTAGTGAGTAGAGTAGTGAATAGAGTAGTGAGTAGAGTAGTGAGTAGAGTAGTGGGTAAAGTAGTGAGTAGAGTAGTGAGTAGAGTAGTGAGTAGAGTAGTGGGTAGAGTAGTGAGTAGAGTAGTGAGTAGAGTAGTGAGATGAGTAGTGAGTAGAGTAGTGAGTAGAGTAGTGAGTAGAGTAGTGAGTAGAGTAGTGAGATGAGTAGTGAGATGAGTAGTGAGTAGAGTAGTGAGTAGAGTAGTTAGTAGAGTAGTGAGTAGAGTAGTGAATAGAGTAGTGAGTAGAGTAGTGGGTAGAGTAGTGAATAGAGTAGTGAATAGAGTAGTGAGTAGAGTAGTGGGTAGAGTAGTGAGTAGAGTAGTGGGTAGAGTAGTGAGTAGAGTAGTGAGTAGAGTAGTGAGATGAGTAGTGAGTAGAGTAGTGAGTAGAGTAGTTAGTAGAGTAGTGAGTAGAGTAGTGAATAGAATAGTGGGTAGAGTAGTGAGTAGAGTAGTCAGTGGTGAGTAGTGAGTAGAGTAGTGAGTAGAGTAGTGAGTAGAGTAGTGAGTAGAGTAGTGAGTAGAGTAGTGAGTAGAGTAGTGAGATGAGTAATGAGTAGAGTAGTGAGTAGAGTAGTTAGTAGAGTAGTGAGTAGAGTAGTAAATAGAATAGTGGGTAGAGTAGTGAGTAGAGTAGTGAGTAGATAGGTGAGTATAGTAGTGAGTAGAGTAGTTAGTAGAGTAGTGAGTAGAGTAGTGAATAGAATAGTGAGTAGAGTAGTGAGTAGAGTAGTGAGTAGAGTAGTAGGTAGAATAGTCAGTGGTGAGTAGTGAGTAGAGTAGTGAGTAGAGTAGTGAGTAGAATAGTGAGTAGAGTAGTGGGTAGAGTAGTGAGTAGAGTAGTGAGTAGAGTAGTGAGTAGAGTAGTAAGTAGAGTAGTGGGTAGAGTAGTGAGTAGAGTAGTGAGTAGAGTAGTGAATAGATAAGTGAGTAGTGGGTAGAGTAATGAGTGGTGATTGGTGAGTAGAGTAGTGAGTAGAGTAGTAGGTAGAATAGTCAGTGGTGAGTAGTGAGTAGAGTAGTGGATAGAGTAGTGGATAGAGTAGTGAGTAGAGTAGTGAGTAGAGTAGTGAGTGGTGAGTAGTGTGTAGAGTAGTGAGTAGAGTATTGGGTAGAGTATTGGGTAGAGTAGTAAGTAGAGTAGTGTTACAAGTACTAGTTATCACTAGATTGCATGTAAAATGCTGATGGGTAGTAATCCTAAGTATTAAAGTATCTAAGTAATACAAATATTTAATATACAAAAGTTTAAAGTAGTACTTTAAAGTTTAAAGTAGTATCTAAAAGTTTAAAGTAGTATCTAAAAGTTTAAAGTATTATCTATAATTCAGGAGTAATTATTTTTTTTTAGAAAAAGTCTACGGTGTTGCTGATTATTACATTGTATTAACACTTGTATATAATAGTATTTTATGAATTTGTCTTTGAATTAATTAATAATAATATGCCAGCAGTAGGAGTTCCTTCATTTGATATTTACTACATATAGACATGTCTATGTGACATATAGATATGTCTATATAACATATAGACACTTGTATGTGACATATATACATGTGTATGCAATTCATTGGTAATGATTTGCATTCAATATTGTGGATTAAATTAAAATTAAAAATTAAATTTATAGTTGCATAGTATATTGTATTATGTTTGTGTATTTGTTGGGATATCCTAATGATCTTACATTATTAAGTTTATTTATATTAGATATTTATATTAAATAGGTAAAATAATAATGTAATTAATGTAATAATTTAGTATATTGTGTATATAGACAAATATAAAATAATAATACAATTTTTGTTTGACATGGTGCAGATTAATTTTCTCGATTTGACTTATTTTCCAATAGGAACGTATATGTATTATGTTATAGAGTTCAAATGCAATATTAATAATATTTCATTGATATAATATACCTTGTATTATATATGTATAGGTATATTTAATATATGCATGCATGCAACACTGATATTATATTTCATATATAATCAAATTATATAAATAATTCTGATTTAGTTTTTATCTGTTATAGCCATATAATGGATCAATATTGTCAGATAATATTTAAACTATATATATATATATATCAAGTTTATATTATAACTAAAATATAAGCTATATATATATATAATATTTAATGTATATCATGTATTTTACTAATAATCAATATTGATAAACAATTTACAATATAATATAAACACATTACAGGACTACCAAGTATTGAATATGCTTGGTAGAGGTGGTTTTGCCTGCGTATACAAAGCTAGAGTTTTAACAACTGGACAAGAGGTTGCCATTAAAATGGTTAGATATTCACTTTCTTTATATGACAAAGTTATGTTTCGTTGAATACATTTTATGCATATTTTCTATATTTGAATTAAATAATTTCATGTCCATTATTTTTTATTTTATGATTTTTGTGGGATTTATTTAAAAAAAATTAAATATTATGTAACACAAATTTTTTATGATATAAATCATATGATATCATTTTTCCATCACTGAATTAGAAAACTTATGAATAACTTATGTATGATGATACATAACTAATATATAGGAAGTTTAATAAAGAAAAAATACTAAACATATTAAGTTATAATATAAAGAAATTCATAGAACAAGTTAATATTTTATTGTTTGTTTTTCCAATTGAAAACTATTATATAAATTTACCTAATTATGAATTTGATTTAGTTAATATATGGGAAGAAGCTTAAAAGTGAATAATATAGAATAAAGATTAATTATAAAATAAAGAAATGTATTAATAAAATGCAAATTCTCCTTAAATAATGTTATGTAACTAAATAGAAGGTACTCATTTATAATTCACACGTAGAGATGAGTAATTTTACTTGACATATGAGATGATTATGCACGCTTCGCAGTGGTTAAACAAAGGTTTTCATTGTTTTCATTGGTTTCCTTCGCAGATCGACAAGAAACACATCCAATCCGAAGGTCTGGTGGCGCGGGTCCGCAAGGAAGTCGAAATCCACAGCCGACTCAAGCATCCGTCTATCCTCGAGGTTGGTGTAGGGTCAACGGGGGTCGTCGCAGCCGTCGCCGCAGCCAATCCGCTCCGCGTACAGCTGACCGTCGTCCGCTGGTTTCACTTTAACAAGTCCGAGGACGATGAAGTTTCGCTGTACGTTTGTTTCGCTGGAGCGATGGCTAAAAAATCGCGAATGGATTCGTAGATTGCGTAGTATTGTTCTTTATCAATTAGATACGATTGTTATTCGTTGCGCGCGCCTTCTCAATCTATAGACTGGTCTAAGGATTAGGTTCAAATAGATCTGCTGATATATAAGCGTACACATTAATGTGAAGACTTTGCAGGGCGTATTTTATATAAAATCTACTGTTGATTCATTCGGTGCTAACTGTCTTTTTAACTTTATCTAATTTAACTATAATGGTGTTTACAACTTTAATTATATCTATATTTATATTTATATCTATATCTATAATTATATAACATCTATATCTATATATATCTATATAAATATTTATATCTATATCTATATATATCTATATATATATCTATATCTATATCTATATCTAAACTAGATATTGATTTCTATTAATAACACATTTTATTTATCAAATACTTATATTTGTAATTGTGCTGAAATATTACATAATATCAGATTTATATTATCAGAATTCATTATTACAGCCTTAATTTACCTAAAGCTCTTGATTTACAAAAATATTGCTACTAAATGATATTGACCCGTACTACCACTACCACTACCACAAAGTTACTACTACCACTACTACCACCACTACCATTACTACTACTAATATCACCACCATACTCCCATAATGTACTAAAGAATTGCAATAACAATTATGCAATTCCGTATTATGTAATACTGCGGTATAAAATATAATGAACTAATCCAGTTAATATAGTGGAGGAATGTAACTGTATCTGTATAAATATAATGGACCCCTACACAAGTTTACTGTTTTAATAATATTAATGGTACAGCTGAAGTATAATTGTTGTTTAGTTGTAGTTTAGCTGTTGTTTTCTAGGAGTTTTAATGGTCTGTACTATCCCCATCACACATCATTAACATAAATAATATTCCCGGTTAAAACATGATTGAACTCGTTTAAAATTGTGATTAATTCACTTTTTCAAGTTTGCCTAGAATCTTGTTTTCAGCCAGTAATTTTGTGAAGTAATTGATTGCTTTTACGGATCTCATTGAATTAAGTCACCGCAGAGAATTATGTTAAAAATTATGAACCTAGCGTTAATCTTTTAATTTTACCATTCAGAAATTGTTCTAAAACTTCACCTAGAGTTTATAAAGTACTTTCAATATTTCGTTTCCTCCACGATCTCTTACCATAACATCTTTGTAACTTTACAAACCTACCTTTACGATTCATTCATCAAATCGTCGTCTCAGTAACGTCTTTTCTGAATAACGGTTACGCCTTTAACTCCATGTCCCATGTCCATTGACCCCTGCATGATCCCTTGTACTTTCCGACAGCTTTACAATTACTTTGAAGACGAACAGTACGTCTACCTGGTGTTGGAGTTGTGTATTAACGGAGAACTCTACGGTCACATTCAGAATCTCGCAGGCTCACTTACGGAACTACAAGGTGGTGCAATATACACCTTATAATATACACCTTATAATATACACCTTATAATATACACCTTATAATATACACCTTATAATATACACCTTATAATATACACCTTATAATATACACCTTATAATATACACCTTATAATATACACCTTATAATATACACCTTATAATATACACCTTATAATATACACCTTATAATATACACCTTATAATATACACCTTATAATATACACCTTATAATATACACCTTATAATGTACACCTTATAATGTACACCTTATAATGTACACCTTATAATGTACACCTTATAATGTACACCTTATAATATACACCTTATAATATACACCTTATAATATACACCTTATAATATACACCTTATAATATACACCTTATAATATACACCTTATAATATACACCTTATAATATACACCTTATAATATACACCTTATAATATACATTATATAATATACACTTTGTAATATACATTATATAATATACAGTGTATATTATATTATACACCCTATATTATACACCCTATAATATACACTCTATAATATACACTCTAATATAAACTCTATAATATACACTCTATAATATACACTCTAATATATACACTCTATAATATCACCCTATAATATACACTCTAATATACACCCTATAATATACCCTATAATATACACTCTAATATACACCCTATAATATACACTCTAATATACAGTCTATAATATACACTCTAATATACACTATAATATACACTCTAATATACACTCTAATATACACTTTAATATACACTCTAATATACACTCTAATATACACTCTAATATACACTCTAATATACACTCTAATATACACTTTAATATACACTTTAATATACACTATAATATACACTCTAATATACACTTTAATATACACTATAATATACACTATAATCTACACCATATAATATACACTCTATAATGTACACTCTATAATATACACTCTAATCTACACCATATAATATACACTCTATAATATACACTCTAATATATACTCTAATATACACTCTATAATATCACCATATAATATACACTCTATAATATCACCATATAATATACACCATATAATATACACTCTAATATACACTCTAATATACACTCTAATATACACTCTAATATACACTCTAATATACACTCTAATATACACTCTAATATACACTCTAATATACACTCTATAATATACACTCTAATATACACTCTAATATACACTCTATAATATACACTCTAATATACACTCTAATATACACTCTAATATACACTCTAATATACACTCTAATATACACTCTAATATACACTCTATAATATACACTCTAATATACACTCTAATATACACTCTAATATACACTCTATAATATACACTCTAATATACACTCTAATATACACTCTAATATACACTCTAATATACACTCTAATATACACTCTAATATACACTCTATAATATACACTCTAATATACACTCTAATATACACTCTAATATACACTCTAATATACACTCTAATATACACTCTAATATACACTTTATAATATACACTCTAATATACACTCTATAATATACACTCTATAATATACACTCTAATATACACTCTAATATACACTCTAATATACACTCTAATATACACTCTAATATACACTCTATAATATATACTCTATAATATACACTCTAATATACACTCTAATATACACTCTATAATATACACTCTAATATACACTCTAATATACACTCTAATATACACTCTAATATACACTCTAATATACACTCTAATATACACTCTAATATACACTTTAATATACACTCTAATATACACTCTAATATACACTCTATAATATACACTCTAATATACACTCTAATATACACTCTATAATATACACTCTAATATACACTCTAATATACACTCTAATATACACTCTAATATACACTCTAATATACACTCTAATATACACTCTAATATACACTCTATAATATACACTCTATAATATACACTCTAATATACACTCTAATATACACTCTAATATACACTCTATAATATACACTCTAATATACACTCTAATATACACTCTAATATACACTCTAATATACACTCTAATATACACTCTAATATACACTCTATAATATACACTCTAATATACACTCTAATATACACTCTAATATACACTTTATAATATACACTCTAATATACACTCTATAATATACACTCTATAATATACACTCTATATTATACACTCTAATATACACTCTAATATACACTCTAATATACACTCTAATATACACTCTAATATACACTCTAATATACACTCTAATATACACTCTAATATACACTCTAATATACACTCTAATATACACTCTAATATACACTCTATAATATATACTCTAATATACACTCTAATATACACTCTAATATACACTTTATAATATACACTCTAATATACACTCTATAATATACACTTTATAATATACACTCTAATATACACTCTATAATATACACTCTATAATATATACTCTATAATATACACTTTAATATACACTCTAATATACACTCTATAATATACACTCTATAATATACACTCTAATATACACTCTAATATACACTCTATAATATACACTCTAATATACACTCTAATATACACTCTAATATACACTCTATAATATACACTCTAATATACACTCTAATATACACTCTAATATACACTCTAATATACACTCTAATATACACTCTAATATACACTCTAATATACACTCTAATATACACTCTATAATATACACTCTAATATACACTCTAATATACACTCTAATATACACTTTATAATATACACTCTAATATACACTCTATAATATACACTCTATAATATACACTCTATATTATACACTCTAATATACACTCTAATATACACTCTAATATACACTCTAATATACACTCTAATATACACTCTAATATACACTCTAATATACACTCTAATATACACTCTAATATACACTCTAATATACACTCTAATATACACTCTATAATATATACTCTAATATACACTCTAATATACACTCTAATATACACTTTATAATATACACTCTAATATACACTCTATAATATACACTTTATAATATACACTCTAATATACACTCTATAATATACACTCTATAATATATACTCTATAATATACACTCTAATATACACTCTAATATACACTCTATAATATACACTCTATAATATACACTCTAATATACACTCTAATATACACTCTATAATATACACTCTAATATACACTCTAATATACACTCTAATATACACTCTATAATATACACTCTAATATACACTCTAATATACACTCTAATATACACTCTAATATACACTTTATAATATACACTCTAATATACACTCTATAATATACACTCTATAATATACACTCTATATTATACACTCTAATATACACTCTAATATACACTCTAATATACACTCTAATATACACTCTAATATACACTCTAATATACACTCTAATATACACTCTAATATACACTCTATAATATATACTCTAATATACACTCTAATATACACTCTAATATACACTTTATAATATACACTCTAATATACACTCTATAATATACACTCTATAATATATACTCTATAATATACACTCTAATATACACTCTAATATACACTCTATAATATACACTCTATAATATACACTCTAATATACACTCTAATATACACTCTAATATACACTTTATAATATACACTCTAATATACACTCTATAATATACACTCTATAATATATACTCTATAATATACACTCTAATATACACTCTAATATACACTCTATAATATACACTCTATAATATACACTCTAATATACACTCTAATATACACTCTATAATATACACTCTATAATATACACTCTAATATACACTCTAATATACACTCTAATATACACTCTAATATACACTCTAATATACACTCTAATATACACTCTAATATACACTCTATAATATACACTCTAATATACACTCTAATATACACTCTAATATACACTCTAATATACACTTTATAATATACACTCTAATATACACTCTATAATATACACTCTATAATATACACTCTATATTATACACTCTAATATACACTCTATAATATACACTCTAATATACACTCTAATATACACTCTAATATACACTCTAATATACACTCTAATATACACTCTATAATATACACTCTAATATACACTCTAATATACACTCTAATATACACTTTATAATATACACTCTAATATACACTCTATAATATACACTCTATAATATACACTCTATATTATACACTCTAATATACACTCTAATATACACTCTAATATACACTCTAATATACACTCTAATATACACTCTAATATACACTCTAATATACACTCTAATATACACTCTAATATACACTCTAATATACACTCTAATATACACTCTAATATACACTCTATAATATATACTCTAATATACACTCTAATATACACTCTAATATACACTTTATAATATACACTCTAATATACACTCTATAATATACACTTTATAATATACACTCTAATATACACTCTATAATATACACTCTATAATATATACTCTATAATATACACTCTAATATACACTCTATAATATACACTCTAATATACACTCTAATATACACTCTAATATACACTCTAATATACACTCTAATATACACTCTAATATACACTCTATAATATACACTCTAATATACACTCTAATATACACTCTAATATACACTTTATAATATACACTCTAATATACACTCTATAATATACACTCTATAATATACACTCTATATTATACACTCTAATATACACTCTAATATACACTCTAATATACACTCTAATATACACTCTAATATACACTCTAATATACACTCTAATATACACTCTAATATACACTCTAATATACACTCTAATATACACTCTAATATACACTCTATAATATATACTCTAATATACACTCTAATATACACTCTAATATACACTTTATAATATACACTCTAATATACACTCTATAATATACACTTTATAATATACACTCTAATATACACTCTATAATATACACTCTATAATATATACTCTATAATATACACTCTAATATACACTCTAATATACACTCTATAATATACACTCTATAATATACACTCTAATATACACTCTAATATACACTCTATAATATACACTCTAATATACACTCTAATATACACTCTAATATACACTCTATAATATACACTCTAATATACACTCTAATATACACTCTAATATACACTCTAATATACACTCTAATATACACTCTAATATACACTCTAATATACACTCTAATATACACTCTATAATATACACTCTAATATACACTCTAATATACACTCTAATATACACTTTATAATATACACTCTAATATACACTCTATAATATACACTCTATAATATACACTCTATATTATACACTCTAATATACACTCTAATATACACTCTAATATACACTCTAATATACACTCTAATATACACTCTAATATACACTCTAATATACACTCTAATATACACTCTAATATACACTCTAATATACACTCTAATATACACTCTAATATACACTCTATAATATATACTCTAATATACACTCTAATATACACTCTAATATACACTTTATAATATACACTCTAATATACACTCTATAATATACACTTTATAATATACACTCTAATATACACTCTATAATATACACTCTATAATATATACTCTATAATATACACTCTAATATACACTCTAATATACACTCTATAATATACACTCTATAATATACACTCTAATATACACTCTAATATACACTCTATAATATACACTCTAATATACACTCTAATATACACTCTAATATACACTCTATAATATACACTCTAATATACACTCTAATATACACTCTAATATACACTCTAATATACACTTTATAATATACACTCTAATATACACTCTATAATATACACTCTATAATATACACTCTATATTATACACTCTAATATACACTCTAATATACACTCTAATATACACTCTAATATACACTCTAATATACACTCTAATATACACTCTAATATACACTCTATAATATATACTCTAATATACACTCTAATATACACTCTAATATACACTTTATAATATACACTCTAATATACACTCTATAATATACACTCTATAATATATACTCTATAATATACACTCTAATATACACTCTAATATACACTCTATAATATACACTCTATAATATACACTCTAATATACACTCTAATATACACTCTAATATACACTTTATAATATACACTCTAATATACACTCTATAATATACACTCTATAATATATACTCTATAATATACACTCTAATATACACTCTAATATACACTCTATAATATACACTCTATAATATACACTCTAATATACACTCTAATATACACTCTATAATATACACTCTATAATATACACTCTAATATACACTCTAATATACACTCTAATATACACTCTAATATACACTCTAATATACACTCTAATATACACTCTAATATACACTCTATAATATACACTCTAATATACACTCTAATATACACTCTAATATACACTCTAATATACACTTTATAATATACACTCTAATATACACTCTATAATATACACTCTATAATATACACTCTATATTATACACTCTAATATACACTCTAATATACACTCTAATATACACTCTAATATACACTCTAATATACACTCTAATATACACTCTAATATACACTCTAATATACACTCTAATATACACTCTATAATATATACTCTAATATACACTCTAATATACACTCTAATATACACTTTATAATATACACTCTAATATACACTCTATAATATACACTCTATAATATATACTCTATAATATACACTCTAATATACACTCTAATATACACTCTAATATACACTCTATAATATACACTCTATAATATACACTCTAATATACACTCTAATATACACTCTATAATATACACTCTAATATACACTCTAATATACACTCTAATATACACTCTAATATACACTCTAATATACACTCTATAATATACACTCTAATATACACTCTAATATACACTCTAATATACACTTTATAATATACACTCTAATATACACTCTATAATATACACTCTATAATATACACTCTATATTATACACTCTAATATACACTCTAATATACACTCTAATATACACTCTAATATACACTCTAATATACACTCTAATATACACTCTAATATACACTCTAATATACACTCTAATATACACTCTAATATACACTCTAATATACACTCTATAATATATACTCTAATATACACTCTAATATACACTCTAATATACACTTTATAATATACACTCTAATATACACTCTATAATATACACTTTATAATATACACTCTAATATACACTCTATAATATACACTCTATAATATATACTCTATAATATACACTCTAATATACACTCTAATATACACTCTCTATAATATACACTCTAATATACACTCTAATATACACTCTATAATATACACTCTAATATACACTCTATAATATACACTCTAATATACACTCTAATATACACTCTAATATACACTTTATAATATACACTCTAATATACACTCTATAATATACACTCTATAATATACACTCTATATTATACACTCTAATATACACTCTAATATACACTCTAATATACACTCTAATATACACTCTAATATACACTCTAATATACACTCTAATATACACTCTAATATACACTCTAATATACACTCTAATATACACTCTAATATACACTCTATAATATATACTCTAATATACACTCTAATATACACTCTAATATACACTTTATAATATACACTCTAATATACACTCTATAATATACACTTTATAATATACACTCTAATATACACTCTATAATATACACTCTATAATATATACTCTATAATATACACTCTAATATACACTCTAATATACACTCTATAATATACACTCTATAATATACACTCTAATATACACTCTAATATACACTCTATAATATACACTCTAATATACACTCTAATATACACTCTAATATACACTCTATAATATACACTCTAATATACACTCTAATATACACTCTAATATACACTCTAATATACACTTTATAATATACACTCTAATATACACTCTATAATATACACTCTATAATATACACTCTATATTATACACTCTAATATACACTCTAATATACACTCTAATATACACTCTAATATACACTCTAATATACACTCTAATATACACTCTAATATACACTCTATAATATATACTCTAATATACACTCTAATATACACTCTAATATACACTTTATAATATACACTCTAATATACACTCTATAATATATACTCTATAATATACACTCTAATATACACTCTAATATACACTCTATAATATACACTCTATAATATACACTCTAATATACACTCTAATATACACTCTAATATACACTTTATAATATACACTCTAATATACACTCTATAATATACACTCTATAATATATACTCTATAATATACACTCTAATATACACTCTAATATACACTCTATAATATACACTCTATAATATACACTCTAATATACACTCTAATATACACTCTATAATATACACTCTATAATATACACTCTAATATACACTCTAATATACACTCTAATATACACTCTAATATACACTCTAATATACACTCTAATATACACTCTAATATACACTCTATAATATACACTCTAATATACACTCTAATATACACTCTAATATACACTCTAATATACACTTTATAATATACACTCTAATATACACTCTATAATATACACTCTATAATATACACTCTATATTATACACTCTAATATACACTCTAATATACACTCTAATATACACTCTAATATACACTCTAATATACACTCTAATATACACTCTAATATACACTCTAATATACACTCTAATATACACTCTATAATATATACTCTAATATACACTCTAATATACACTCTAATATACACTTTATAATATACACTCTAATATACACTCTATAATATACACTCTATAATATATACTCTATAATATACACTCTAATATACACTCTAATATACACTCTAATATACACTCTATAATATACACTCTATAATATACACTCTAATATACACTCTAATATACACTCTATAATATACACTCTAATATACACTCTAATATACACTCTATAATATACACTCTAATATACACTCTATAATATACACTCTAATATACACTCTATAATATACACTCTATAATATACACTCTATAATATACACTCTATAATATACACTCTATAATATACACTCTATAATATACACCTCCTTCAGCCCGCCGTTACATGCGCCAGATAGTTGAGGGTTTGCTGTATTTGCATCGCTACAGCATATTACATCGCGACCTTACCCTCGCTAATCTACTGATGAGTCGCGAGATGAACGTGAAAATTGCGGATTTCGGTCTCGCGACCCAACTCCGGGCTCCGGACGAGAAGCACACGACGATGTGTGGCACACCAAACTTCATCTGCCCGTTAGTAGTGGCTAGTGGCTAGTGGCTAGTGGTGGCTAGTAGTGACTAGTGGTGGCTAGTGGTGGTTAGTAGTGGGTAGTAGTGGCTAGTGGCTAGTGGCTAGTGGCTAGTGGCTAGTGGTGGCTAGTAGTGGCTAGTGGCTAGTGGCTAGTGGCTAGTGGTGGCTAGTAGTGGCTAGTGGTGGCTACGGAGCGAGCCCCGTGTTCGCGGACGAAGGTCCGGGTTCAGACTATTTGGTGCAGCCCTGCGAGGTCAACGCGACGTAATAACTCTACTTGCGCTACGGAATAACTCAACCCTCGCCCCATTGAGTGGGTCCCACTCCCCTCACCGAGTGGGGCCAGCTCCCTCACTACACACCTTCCTAAGTGTCCTCGCAGCTAACCCCCCCTCCTCCTCATAATATCTCCCACTGCCACCGGCTTGCCGTGGGAGTAATTCTTCTACTTTCTAACCCTACTCTTACCATATCTTAACACCGCCCCAGCTCCAACATAACCCTATCGCATAACCCCTTACGACTAACCAATCTCTATCGCACCCTAACACCTACTTCCCCCCGCCCCACCCCGCAGCGAGATCGCCTCTCGCAAGCCTCACGGACTAGAGGTGGACGTGTGGTCCGTGGGGTGCATGCTCTACACCATGCTCGTAGGCCGGCCCCCTTTTGACACCGACGGCGTCAGTAGAACTTTAAGCCGTGTGATTCGCGTGGATTACGTCCTGCCGCCGTCTTTATCCGCAAACGCCCGTCACCTCATCGACGCCCTGTTGCAGAGGAATCCAACTGACAGACTCTCTTTGGATCGTTAGTGGGGTGTAGTGGAGAGGGTGCACGGGGAGAGGAAGAGGGATGAGGGTGTATGGGGAGAGGGTGCATGGGGAGAGGGTGCACGGGGAGAGGGAGAGGGATGAGGGATTAATATAAATAGAGTCTCCAATTTACATTGATATAATATTTTTTAATTCATTATTATTTAATTCATTCAAAACTGAACATTTTAAACAACTTTCTCATTTCTGGCAAATGTTGTATGTTTTATTATTTTAATTAAATTAATTGAGAATTGTGTTCTCTATAACATATTATGTAACTTATATAACTTATATATTATTACAATTTGACATATTATATAGTTTACAATAATATTATTAAATATTGTTGATTTTACATTTAGATATTGTATAGAATAATGTGTGAAATATTGACTCGTCAGCATTAGACTGCAATAGAGTTAATAATACAAAATGCAAACAATCTGCAGACAGACTAAGACAATGCCTTGTTCCATTTAAATTCCTGGCATAATTAACTTTATACCATGGGTCATTGTTGTTAATCTGATCTTGCTTAATAGTACTTCAAAGTAGATGTATAATGGATATGATAATAGTGATAGTGGCAGTTGTTATAGTAAGGTTAGTAAGGATAGTATATTGGTAGTCATATTGTTAGTTATATTGGTAGTTATATTGGTAGTAGTAGTAATAGTTGTGGAATTAGTGTGTTTTTTAAAATCTGTAATTTTTAACTTAGATTTTAAATTTGTGTTATATTTAAAAAAAAAATTATTACAGATGCAGTCTTTTTAATAAGATCTATAAAAATAACTTTCAACTACATTATAACTACATTAACTACATTATAATCAAATTTTATATTACTACTTTAATTATGCTTTTCGGATTTATTATCATTATGCAAAATATTATACAAAATTAGGAAAACTAAATTTTTTAATAAAGTATTTTAAAATACATAACAAGTAATAAAACTCAGTTTTTCGATTTAAAAAAATTAAGAAAAATCTAATAATAACAAGAAATGTCATTATATCTTAGAATTGGTATTAGTAGTTGTAGTGGTAGTAGTTGTAGTGGTAGTAGTACTGGTGGTAATGGTGTTAATAGTGGAGTTAGTAGTGGTAGTTGTAGTGGTCGTAGTAGTTGTGGTGGTAGTAGTGTTGGTGGTAATGGTGTTAATAGTGGAGTTAGTAGTGGTAGTTGTAGTGGTAGTAGTAGTTGTGGTGGTAGTAGTGTTGGTGGTAATGGTGCTAATAGTGGAGTTAGTAGTGGTAGTTGTAGTGGTATTAGTGTTGGGGCTAGTAGTGGAGTTAGTAGTGGTAGTAGTTGTAGTGTTAGTAGTTGTAATGGTAGTAGTGTTGGTGGTAATGGTGCTAGTAGTGGAGTTAGTAGTGGTAGTTGTAGTGGTAATAGTATTTGTAGTGGTAATAGTGTTGATGCTAGTAGTGGAGTTAGTAGTGGTAGTTGTAGTGGTAATAGTATTTGTAGTGGTAATAGTGTTGGTGCTAGTAGTGGAGTTAGTAGTGGTAGTTGTAGTGGTAATAGTATTTGTAGTGGTAGTAGTGTTGGTGCTAATAGTGGAGTTAGTAGTAGTAGTTGTAGTGGTAGTAGTAGTTGTAGTGGTAGTAGTGTTGGTGGTAATGGTGCTAGTAGTGGAGTTAGTAGTGGTAGTAGTTGTAGTGGTAGTAGTGTTGGTGGAAATGGTTCTAGTAGTGGAGTTAGTAGTGGTAGTAGTAGGTGCGGTATTAGAGGTGGTGGTAATGGTAGTAGTAGTGGTAGTAGTGTTGGTGGTGATAATGTTGGTATTAAGGGTGGTAGTAGTGGTGGTACTAGTGGTAGTGATGGTAGTAGTAGTGGTATTAGTGGTGGTAGTAGTGGTGGTGGTAGTGATGGTAGTAGTGGTGGTAGCGATGGTGGTCGTAGTGGTGGTAGTAGCGGTGGTAGTAGTGGTGGTACTAGTGGTAGTTGTGGTAGTAGTGATGGTATTAGTGGTGGAAGTAGTGGTGATAGTGAAGGTAGTAATGATGGTAGTAATAATGGTAGTTGAAGTGGCGGAAGTAATGGTAGTAGTAGGTGTGGTTGTAGTGGTGATAGTAGTAATGGTAGTAATGGTAGTAGTGGTGTTAGTAGTGGTGGTAGTGTAGTAATGGTAGTAATGGTGGTATTAGTGGTGATAGTGATGGTAGTAATGGGGGTAGCAGTAATGGTAGTGATGGTGGGAGTAGTGGTGGTAGTAGTGATGGTAGTAGTAGTGGTAGTAGTGATGGTGGTAGTAGTGATGGTAGTAGTGATGGTAGTAGTGGTGGTAGTGGTGGTAGTAGTGGTGGTAGTGGTGGTAGTAGTAGTGATGGTGTAGTAGTGGTAGTAGTGATGGTAGTAATGGGGTAGCAGTAATGGTAGTGATGGTGGTAGTAGTGCTGGTAGTAGTAGTAGTAGTAGTAGTAGTAGTAGTGATGGTAGTAGTAGTGGTAGTAGTGATGGTAGTAGTGATGGTAGTAGTGGTGGTAGTGGTGGTAGTAGTGGTGGTAGTGGTGGTAGTAGTAGTGATGGTAGTAGTAGTGGTAGTAGTGATGGTAGTAATGGGGGTAGCAGTAATGGTAGTGATGGTGGTAGTAGTGCTGGTAGTAGTAGTAGTAGTAGTAGTGATGGTAGTAGTAGTGGTAGTAGTGATGGTAGTAGTAGTAGTAGTAGTAGTAGTAGTAGTAGTAGTAGTAGTAGTAGTAGTGATGGTAGTAGTGATGGTAGTAGTGGTGGTAGTGGTGGTAGTAGTGCTGGTAGTAGTGCTGGTAGTAGTAGTGGTAGTAGTGATGGTAGTAGTGATGGTAGTAGTGATGGTAGTAGTGATGGTAGTAGTAGTGGTAGTAGTGGTGGTAGTGGTGGTAGTAGTGGTGGTAGTAGTGCTGGTAGTAGTAGTGGTAGTGGTGATGGTAGTAGTAGTGGTAGTAGTGATGGTAGTAGTGATGGTAGTAGTGGTGGTAGTGGTGGTAGTAGTGCTGGTAGTGCTGGTAGTAATGGGGGTAGCAGTAATGGTAGTGATGGTGGGAGTAGTGGTGGTAGTAGTGGTGGTAGTAGTAGTGGTAGTAGTGGTGGTAGTAGTGGTGGTAGTGATGGTAGTAGTGATGGTAGTAGTGGTAGTAGTATAGCTGGTAGTAGTGCTGGTAGTGATGGTGGTAGTAGTGATGGTAGTAGTGGTAGTATTAGTGGTGGTAGTAGTGGTGGTAGTAGTGGTAGTAGTAGTGGTGATAGTAGTGGTAGTAATGGGGGTAGCAGTAATGTTAGTGATGGTGGAAGTAGTGGTGGTAGTAGTGGTGGTAGTAGTGGTGGTAGTAGTGGTGGTAGTGGTGGTAGTAGTGGTGGTAGTAATGGGGGTAGCAGTAATGGTAGTGATGGTGGTAATAGTGGTGGTAGTAGTTATGGTAGTAATGGTAGTAGTGATGGTAGTAGTGATGGTAGTAGCGATGGTATTAGTGGTAGTAGTATAGCTGGTAGTAGTGCTGGTAGTGATGGTGGTAGTAGTGATGGTAGTAATGGGGGTAGCAGTAATGGTAGTGATGGTGGTAATAGTGGTGGTAGTAGTTATGGTAGTAGTGGTAGTAGTAGTGGTAGTAGTAGTTGAGGTGCTGGTAGTGATGGTAGTAGTGATGGTAGTAGTGGTAGTAGTGATGGTAGTAGTGATGGTAGTAGTAGTAGTAGTGGTGATAGTGATGGTAGTAGTGGGGTAGAAGTAATGGTAGTGATGGTGGGAGTAGTGGTGGTAGTGGTGGTAGTAGTGGTAGTAGTGATGGTAGTATTGATGGTAGTAGTTATGGTAGTAGTAGTGGTAGTAGTGGTGGTAGTAGTGATGGTAGTAGTGGTAGTAGTGGTGGTAGTAGTAATGGTAGTAGCGATGGTAGTAGGGGTGTACAAAAGTAACAAAAAGTGTGTTTCCAATACAATTGGTATCTGTGTATATATTTACATAATTAAAGGGAACATCGATCTTTTAAGGTAATTCTATGCATTGAGCGATTTATTTTATAGATATCATTCTGAAATATTAAATATTAAATTAAAATGTAACATTTATGTCCGTTATAACTTATAAATAATGTGTAATTATTTCTTTAAAAAATATCAATGTAATTCCTGTTTCAGTATCATATTATCATTCTTTATATTCTAAATATTAAATGTATATATGTTACCATAGTAATGATTAATAAAGGGCGACGATGTCAAAAGATACACAGGGTAGTATAGGGGACTAATAAATAATCAATATTGTAGTATATATTATAAATTGTAATATATTTGATTATTGTTGAATTAGTTTATTTAGTAGAGGTTATTAATATGCATGTATTGTTTATTAGTATCTAAAAATAGACTGTAGTTTATATAGCAATTGCATATAACCGTAAATAGGTTAATTCCATTAGAACATTATACTTATTATAAAATTTATGTCTTAGTATGGCATAACTTTATTTTATAGTATTATGTCATTGGCTAATTGTTTTGCGCGACTCCCATTGTAATAAATTATTAATATTTGTTATTACCGGTAAATCATTAAAATTGACACGTATTCGTTTTACCGATATAATTGTTTTCCCATCTCAGCCAATCGGCGTTTAATTGCAATTAATGCTTAATTGACCCTTCTCCTGGCCACGCGTATAACCTGTAAGTCCGTCGTCACATATACCCTGGTTTAATTGTTAATTGCAATTAACTAACGGATCGGCTCTAGATACCACCGGTAGGGCACGTTAGCATCTAAACCACGCCCCATTTCAACGGAACACCCACATCCCACCCCCATTGCCCTGTTGAGAGCGACTGTATCGCAGAGACGCGTCTCAACGCCTCAACTTTCCGAGATACGATTAAAATCCGGCAACCACGCTACGAATCTTCATTCGTAACCAACCTCCACCCCACTACACACTAGCCTCCACCCCACTACACACCAGCCTACACCCCCACTATACACCCGCCTACACCCCACTATACACCCGCCTACACCCCATTATACACCCGTCTACACCCCCACTACACACCTGCCTACACCCCACTACACACCAGCCTCCACCCCCACTATACACCAGCCTACACCCCACTAGTCTCCCGCCTACACCCCACTAGTCTCTATCCTCTACCCCACTAGTATCTATCCTCTACCCCACTAGTCTCTATCCTCTACCCCACTAGTAACCTGCAACTCACCACCAAGAAATTTTTTTCAGCAATTTCGAGAAATTTACTTCGCCCACTCCACCTCTCCCCTTATTACCTTTGGGTAGATATTCTACACGCATACCGGTATATATATATATATATATATATATATATATATATATATATATATATGAACAGCGCGCGCACACACACACGCACTCACACACACATATACACTCCCTGAGTACAATATTAACATATCCAAGAACATATTAGATAACATTAGATAACTCTCTTTGTATTCCACCTCGTCTAACCCACGGACACGCCCCTTACAGACATCCTGACACACCCATTCATGGACTCGTCTCTGGAATCCGTTGAAGATTCCCGGTATCAGGTTAGTTATGTTTTTTATTGTATTATCTTGTCATCAAATATGATGTTAAAAATCAATTTATGATGAGTTATTAATATTTTTAATATTTTCGTATGATCTATATATTGTATACAATATAATACATAATAGTTATTATATAGTAGATCAATGCCTACGATCATTACATAATCTATATATTTGATTACATAATATATATTAATTACCATAAAGCATTTCTTGGAAATTAGTGAATGAGCAAATTTATGTTTTATTTATTTATACGAGTTGCTTATAATCGATTCATTCAATTTAATACCCTCCATTGCAACGTAATAACAGTATCTTTTGTATAAATATTAAATAGGTACAATATATATATATATATGTATATATATATACATATATATACATATTATGTAATAATACATAACCGAACATTATAAATGCATTAGCTCTCCCTCCCTCTCGATCTTCCACACCCGCTACACGTTATTACCGCTATTGAGCATTTGGCCGAAGCATTCCTAGTCTACGATTACATAACCAGCGATGACGTAACCGGCTAGATATGCCCACACCGCGCGCGCGGATCTAACAATAGCCGGGCACGCCGTTAACAATAGCCTAGCCGTACGTCGGTACGCAGTCAAGTGCCATATCTAGTATTATAACTATTAACGGACGTGTCGAGGCCCGCCCTTCCCCCAAACTCGCCCTGCGGCCCGTTACTTCCGGTCCGCGAAGTATTTGCCGTCGCTCGACCCCTAACGGTGCGATACAATGCGAAGTAGATAATAGATCACCGTACTCGTAGCGTACTTCGGAATTGAATTCGTAACGGTAGTAGTAGAGCGCGTCAGAATACTCCCGTTATCTATTTACATAAATGACCGAGCGGTGCGTCGCGACGATTGGATTGAATCGGTTTACCCGTGATTTCGATCTATCGCGTCCATTCATACTCTATAGCGGCCGTACGAGACGATAACGATAACGTACGCTCTTCGTACCCTAAACTCCCCCCCCCCTCCGCGTGTGTCGGAGTATCGCACGCCAACCCATTCCCAGGCACTCCGCACTCCGCACTTTCGAGGTAATACTACGCTCCGACGCACGCGTACTAATGTCACCCCGGAAATAAACCTTACACGCACGCATACGTTCTCGACATATGTACGTTAACTCACTCGCACACTCAATCCCTCGCAAGCTAATCACAGTTACTTATTTATCACTCTCCATCTTACTCTTAACATAGCATATGTACATAGCAAATGCACGCTTATATACACACACGCATATATATAAAGCTTATAACTAACAATATCTACTATAAAGTGATATAACTATGAATGCATTCTTATATCTGCTTGTTGGTGCACGTCTCGAGTACGAGTAATCAACTTATTTATAGAGGAAACGCCGTATTACGGCCATTATAACTGCCATATTGTTTATGATTCATTATCGCCGTTATGAATCAC
Source organism: Osedax frankpressi (assembly GCA_964035775.1). NCBI lineage: Eukaryota > Metazoa > Annelida > Polychaeta > Sabellida > Siboglinidae > Osedax > Osedax frankpressi. Next base: position 28,193,969 of record OZ038315.1, read on the forward strand.
TGCTACGTTCTAGGCAAACCGTTAAGAACAAATAAAACCAAACCTCTCTCGTTTGAGAATTCATATTATATTTCATTCATTTTCTGTGACAATTACTATTATTATAATTATTGTTAATATATTTGTATCGTTTATATTGATTTAAATATAACTACATTTATTTAATATTTATATTACATAACTCATTATATTCCTTTCTCATTTAGAATACAGTTTCGCAATTTAATTTGATAGATTTTTATTTTCATCACAATTGTGTTCTCATAATTTCTGTAATAATTTAGTTTTCTCTATTTAGTGTTCTAATAATCTATCATTAGATAATATTATATAATAATTGAGCATATGGTGTCAATATCTGATGATCAATCTGATGATCTATTTACAATTTAAATTGTTAAATTCACTGAATACCAATTAAACCTTTAATTGTCTTTTAAAATATTTGTTGTCTAAGCATCTCGGATTAACTTCCAATTTACACACATTTTTAAACTTTATATCCTTATCAAGGATATCGATATGACAAGTACGTGTTATCATTACGATATATTATGTAATCCTATATGTTTGCATCTATTTTATGGATTGCAAATATATCCATTTGAACTTCTTTTATAAACACCCACCTAACTAAACACCTACTAAATACTATCTACTTAATACTACCTACTAAATACTACCTACTAAATACCACCTACTACATACTACCTACTAAATACTATCTACTTAATACTACCTACTAAATACTACCTACTAAATACTACCTACTAAATACTACCTACTAAATACTACCTACTAAATACTACTTACTAAATACTACCTACTAAATACTATCTACTTAATACTACCTACTTAATACTACCTACTAAATACTACTTACTAAATACTACCTACTAAATACCACCTACTGAATACTGACTACTAAATACTACCTTTTAAATACTGACTACTAAATACTACCTACTAAATACTGCCTACTAAATACTGCCTTCTAAATACTACCTACTAAATACTACCTTTTAAATACTGACTACTAAATACTGACTACTAAATACTACCTACTAAATACTGCCTACTAAATACTACCTTCTAAATACTACCTACTAAATACTACCTTCTAAATACTGACTACTAAATACTACCTTCTAAATACTACCTACTAAATACTGCCTACTAAATACTACCTTCTAAATACTGACTACTAAATACTGCCTACTAAATACTACCTACTAAATACTACCTTCTAAATACTACCTACTAAATACTACCTTCTAAATACTGCCTACTAAATACTACCTACTAAGATTACTAATTATTTTCTTCTACCCAACTCTCCATTGTATATCCATTGACTACCTGTTACACCTACTAACTCCTCCTTCTGCGCCCACTATCTCCCCCTGCCACGCCTACTAACTCCCCCTGACACGCCCACTAATTCCTCCTGCCACGCCTAATAACTCCCCCTGACACGCCCACTAATTCCTCCTGCCACGCCTACTAACTCCCCCTGACACGCCCACTAATTCCTCCTGCCACGCCTAATAACTCCCCCTGACACGCCCACTAATTCCTCCTGCCACGCCTACTAACTCCCCCTGACACGCCCACTAATTCCTCTCTTTACAGGCGAAGTACGTGGAGACTTCAATTGACAGTGGTCACGACACAATGTCGTCTGCCATGGCATCGTCGGTGTCACGTGACAACTCGCACAACGCCCGCCATACGTCGCCGCGTCAATACAACGCCCGCCACACGTCGCCATGTCAATATCCGATGCAACGTCTCAATGAACAAGCCGTTAACCTCAGCATTACGAGGTTAAGTTTATCGACTATGCTCTTTTTTCTTCGAAGTGTAGTCCATCCATAAACTAACTACACTCCATGACTACACTCCATAACTACACTCCATAACTACACTCCATAACTACACTCAATAACTACACTCCATAACTACACTCCATAACTACACTCCATAACTACACTCAATAACTACACTCAATAACTACACTCAATAACTACACTCAATAACTACACTCAATAACTACACTCCATGACTACACTCCATAACTACACTCCATAACTACACTCCATAACTACACTCCATAACTACACTCAATAACTACACTCAATAACTACACTCCATGACTACACTCCATAACTACACTCCATAACTACACTCCATAACTACACTCCATAACTACACTCCATAACTACACTCCATAACTACACTCCATAACTACACTCAATAACTACACTCCATAACTACACTATAACTAACTCCATAACTAACTCCATAACTACACTCTATAACTACATTCAATAACTACACTCCATAACTACACTCAATAACTACACTCCATAACTAACTCCATAACTACACTCTATAATAACTCCATAACTAACTCCATAACTAACTCCATAACTACACTCAATAACTACATTCAATAACTACACTCAATAACTACACTCCATAACTACTCTCAATAACTACAATCCATAACTACACTCAATAACTACACTCCATAACTACACTCCATAACTACACACCATAACTACACCCCATAACTACACTGAATAACTACACTCCATAACTACACCCCATAACTACACTCCATAACTACACTCCATAACTACACTCCATAACTACACTCAATAACTACACTCCATAACTACACTCAATAACTACATTCCATAACTACTTACTCTTTCTCTTAATATCTTACCATATACTCTAATTCATAACTTCTTACCCTAAATCATACTCTCTATCTAATTATTCCATCTGAATCATCCTCTATTACTCCCTCTTTTCGTTCACCCTTATTCCTAACCTCCTCCTCATCACTATTGATCAAATCCTATCTAACTTCCATTACTAATACTCTATCTTCTTCTAACACCACTAACCACTTTTCAACACTATAACTATTTGCTTTCGCACCTAACTCCTCCCAAAAAACCTCCCACAAACATCTCCTGCAATCTCCTCCTACTAATTCCTCCCACTAACTCCTCCCACTTTTACTCCCATTTAGTACTCTCACTAACTCCTCCCACTAATTCCTCCCACTAACTCCTCCCATTAACTCCTCCCACTAACTCATCCCACTAACTCCTCCCACTAACTATTCCCACTAACTCCTCCCACTAATTCCTCCCACTAACTCCTCCCATTAACTCCTCCCACTAACTCATCCCACTAACTCCTCCCACTAACTATTCCCACTAACTCCTCCCACTAACTCCACCCACTAAGTCCTCCCCATTCACTTGCAGCGATCGCATCAGTTCAATGAATGGCGATCAGATTCTAGACTTCAGCCACAGTTCTTCTCAGCCAAAGTTATCGGGACGTGAATCTCCCATCTCCAGGCACTCTCCCTCTCCGCGCTCCGACCACTCTCTCGCCGACCACCACACCTATCAACCCGATGCGTACGTCGACGCTTGCGAAACTGCCTTACCTCAGCACCCACCGCAGCCCCATTGCGCACCACCACCAGCACCCACCCCCACCAGTCGCCACCCGACGGCCTCCCTCTCGCCTAAACAGTACCACCATCAGCACCAGCAACATATCCCCAATACAGCCTCCTCTCATAGGCAACGACAGTCGTCTACCTCTTCATCGTCTCAGCCCCAGCACTACCCCCAGCACCACCCCCAGCACCAACCCCAACACCAACCCCAGCAAAGACCTAGATCGCGTGCTTCATCGCCCGTTACCGTACAACCGCAGCCCTACTACGAATCCGCCTCAAACTCCACTTCTAGGCACCGTCGTCACGAAATCAGCCCCGCGCATACCCCCCACACACCCCACGCCTCCAATTCCTCCTCCAATGACGTGCTTCAAAGATCTCCGCCCATCGATTCGAGCCGTCTCCGTCCAATCAGACAGAAAACCAGAAACGCTATAGTTAGTGAGCGAAGGCGAATGCTAGATTTATAGACTCCGGGTGGCGAGCGTATCTATAGTATTAAATATAATATTTAATAATAATTATATAATAATTAATAATATAGCGTGTGAAATGTTTTTATTAGGTGTAGTTTTACATTTAGTGATTCTAAAAGCATTGCCGATAATAAAGACAATTTATATACCTAGTAATATAATATAGACCTAGTAATATAATATATTCATAGTAATATAATATATACCTAGTAATATAATATATACCTAGTAATATAATATAGACCTAGGTATGTAATATATACCTATTAATATAATATATACCTATTAATATAATATAAACCTAGTAATATAATATATACCTAGTAATATAATATATACCTAGTAATATAATATATACCTAGTAATATTTTATAGACCTAGTAATATAATATAGACCTAGTAATATAATATAGACCTAGTAATGTAATATAGACCTAGTAATATAATATAAACCTAGTAATATAATATAGACCTAGTAATATAATATATACCTATTAATATATTATATACCTAGTAATATAATATATACCTAGTAATATAATATAGACCTAGTAATATAATATAGACCTAGTAATGTAATATACCTATTAATATAATATATACCTATTAATATAATATAAACCTAGTAATATAATATAAACCTAGTAATATAATATATACCTAGTAATATAATATAAACTTAGTAATATAATATAAACCTAGTAATATAATATAAACCTAGTAATATAATATATACCTAGTAATATAATATAAACCTAGTAATATAATATAAACCTAGTAATATAATATATACCTAGTAATATAATATAAACCTATTAATATAATATAAACCTATTAATATAATATAAACCTAGTAATATAATATATACCTAGTAATATAATATAAACCTATTAATATAATATAAACCTAGTAATATAATATAAACCTATTAATATAATATAGACCTAGTAATGTAATATAGAACTAGTAATATAATATAAACCTAGTAATATAATATAAACCTAGTAATATAATATATACCTAGTAATATAATATAAACCTAGTAATATAATATAAACCTAGTAATATAATATATACCTAGTAATATAATATAAACCTATTAATATAATATAAACCTATTAATATAATATAAACCTAGTAATATAATATATACCTAGTAATATAATATAAACCTATTAATATAATATAAACCTAGTAATATAATATAGACCTAGTAATGTAATATAGACCTAGTAATGTAATATAGACCTAGTAATATAATATAAACCTAGTAATATAATATAAACCTAGTAATATAATATATACCTAGTAATATAATATAAACCTAGTAATATAATATATACCTAGTAATATAATATAAACCTATTAATATAATATAAACCTAGTAATATAATATATACCTAGTAATATAATATAAACCTATTAATATAATATAAACCTAGTAATATAATATAAACCTATTAATATAATATAGACTTAGTAATGTAATGTAGACCTAGTAATATAATATAAACCTAGTAATATAATATAAACCTAGTAATATAATATATACCTAGTAATATAATATAAACCTAGTAATATAATATAAACCTAGTAATATAATATATACCTAGTAATATAATATAAAGCTATTAATATAATATAAACCTAGTAATGTAATATATACCTAGTAATGCAATATATACCTATTAATATAATATAAACCTAGTAATATAATATAAACCTAGTAATATAATATATACCTAGTAATGTAATATAGACCTAGTAATATAATATAAACCTAGTAATATAATATAAACCTAGTAATATAATATATACCTAGTAATATAATATAAACCTAGTAATATAATATAAACCTAGTAATATAATATATACCTAGTAATATAATATAAACCTATTAATATAATATAAACCTACTAATATAATATAAACCTAGTAATATAATATATACCTAGTAATATAATATAAACCTATTAATATAATATAAACCTAGTAATATAATATAGACCTAGTAATGTAATATAGACCTAGTAATGTAATATATACCTAGTAATATAATATAAACCTAGTAATATAATATAAACCTATTAATATAATATAGACCTAGTAATGTAATATAGACCTAGTAATATAATATAAACCTAGTAATATAATATATACCTAGTAATATAATATAAACCTTGTAATATAATATAAGCCTAGTAATATAATATATACCTAGTAATATAATATAAAGCTATTAATATAATATAAACCTAGTAATGTAATATATACCTAGTAATGTAATATATACCTAGTAATATAATATAAACCTATTAATATAATATAAACCTAGTAATATAATATATACCTAGTAATATAATATAAACTTATTAATATAATATAAACCTAGTAATATAATATATACCTAGTAATATAATATAAACCTAGTAATATAATATATACCTAGTAATATAATATAAACCTAGTAATATAATATAAACCTAGTAATATAATATATACCTAGTAATATAATATAAACCTATTAATATAATATAAACCTATTAATATAATATAAACCTAGTAATATAATATATACCTAGTAATATAATATAAACCTATTAATATAATATAAACCTAGTAATATAATATAGACCTAGTAATGTAATATAGACCTAGTAATGTAATATATACCTAGTAATATAATATAAACCTAGTAATATAATATAAACCTATTAATATAATATAGACCTAGTAATGTAATATAGACCTAGTAATATAATATAAACCTAGTAATATAATATATACCTAGTAATATAATATAAACCTAGTAATATAATATAAGCCTAGTAATATAATATATACCTAGTAATATAATATAAAGCTATTAATATAATATAAACCTAGTAATGTAATATATACCTAGTAATGTAATATATACCTAGTAATATAATATAAACCTATTAATATAATATAAACCTAGTAATATAATATATACCTAGTAATATAATATAAACTTATTAATATAATATAAACCTAGTAATATAATATATACCTAGTAATATAATATAAACCTAGTAATATAATATATACCTAGTAATATAATATAGACCTAGTAATATAATATAGACCTAGTAATATAATATAAATCTAGTATTTATATACATAGTAATTATATATGCTATGTTTACATCTCATATAAGATATGCATTATGAGAAATATATATCTACAATAAAATAAGTTTATTTACACTAAAAACAAGTTTATACTTGTCAGCATTAGTATATAGTGTATACTTTACAATATACAATGCATATTGTACACTATATATTGTACACTGTATATAGTACTCTGTATATTATACAGCTTATAGTGTATAATATATATTTTATATTGTTTATTGTACATTGTATATAGTACTCTGTATAATGTACAGCGTATAGTGTATAATATATATTTTATATTGTTTATTGTACACTGTATATAGTACTCTGTATATTGTACAGCGTATAGTGTATAATATATATTTTATATTGTTCATTGTACATTGAATAATATATTTTTACAATTTCCAAAATATCATTCGAATTACTGTGAATCCAGCAAACTTAATAAAATAAATAGATAAAGATAATATCACCTGTTTAAATGTTTAATATTTCTATTAAATCAAATGTTATCCTTTTATCACAAATTAGAATTGATTTCTCATTGTAATCAATATTAATTTGAGGTTTTTTTTTATATCGAGAGAGGAAAATGACTGTAATTATATTTTATTAAAATCCATTTATTATTTATTCTTTAATAATCTCTAGACTTCGATTGCCTCATCAAACCGTTCAAAAACACTAACCCCGCCTCATCCCCATCAATCGTAACCGCGAGAAAATATTACCCACATCTACCCTGCAGGTGAACATACAGGAGGACGGCTGGGTGTGCCTGGAATTCATTAAAAACCGTCGAGGCAGCGAACAGCATAAAATACATGAGGTAATTTACTCGGACTTTCCGCGCATCCATTTATGCGGCGTTCAATCGTTCACACCATCCGCGACAACTGTACGCACGAGTGTTGCAACCTCCTTTCAATTAATCGCAGCAGTAAGGAACTCGTAAATCGCAGATTTTACTTCGTTACATATTTTCGTAACATATTCATCGACTGCGGAATTCACCCTATCGCGAAATTCGCACCAATCACCGGCGTCGCCGATCCCTCCGCCAGGTGTTCCGCGTATCCCAGGACGGCCGTCGCATAGAGGCGTACCAGCCAGGTGGCGCCGATGGCTCGGCTGCGGCGACCTCGGCGTCGGGCTCCGGCGACGTCCTTCGCGCCCGTTGCTATGACTACGCGAATCTGCCTCGCAAACTCTGGAAGAAGTACGAGTACGCCGCTCGATTCGTCAACCTCGTGCGCTCCAAAACGCCCAAGTTGACGTTGTACACGCCGCGCGCCAAGTGCATGCTCATGGAGAACTCTCCCGACGCCGACTTCGAGGTGAACTTCTACGAAGGTTCGCAGTCTATTTTCTTAGGAAATACTTGTTTTCTCTATTAATTCATTCTTAAATTTATTATTTTTCATGAACTCATTCGAGAAAATTTAATATTAAAAATTTTTCTTCTTCGAACGTAATTATTTCTACCTGTAGAAGTGCTGCTATATTTTATGAATGTGGTGTCAATATCTGCCAGGTTCAAAGTTCAGTGAAAGTAAGGACTTCACCCGAATCATCGATTTGGACGGAACTTCGACGTGCCTGGATATGCGGAGATCAGATTCTCTAGAGCGATTGGACGGAGCAACTCGTACCCTGGTGGCATGTGTTAAAGGTACAGTAACCCATCGCACTCCTCTAGTAGCTTAATATTCTAGCTAAACTATACTTCTAGCTTTATTTACTAAATAATATTCAGCGACGTATAAAATAAAAATAATTTTATTTATTATTTGTGCATTTTTTATTGAAACATTAAGCAAAACTTTCTATTCAACCTCACCAACGATATTCACCTTTGTATAGAATTCTAAATATATTACAAACTACAAATTATCACCGTATACAGAATATCGATCTCAGTGCATGGAATTGGAGCGAATAATCTGCCAGGCGATGGCCAATCAAAACGAAGAGAATTTGACCTACTTCCCCGTCACCATTGGAAGGTTCGCTTCGCAAAGATCTTAGACCGTGTTCATGGAAACAACATTCGCACGTAGATTTCTATACTTATTACGTAATTCTACCATTTAGGCTCCGTTCCTCTTTAGTTATTATTCAGGTGCACATTTTAAAGAGAATAAATTCCCTATATAAAATATCACTGAATATTTGCATTTATTATTCTGCATTTGAACTGTTAAAATAACCAATTTGCAATTCCCATAACTAATAACCTAGAAATATATCCAAGATTAGAACAATATTAACATGCTTATATGTATAGGAATGATTCACTAATTTTTTTGCCGTAATCTTAAATATTATATATTTATATATCTAGTGGCCGTATAATAAAAGGTGTTGGAAAAATCATGAATTTCTTATAATTAAATAATTTACGAAGATATGCATAAATATCTTCTTGTCATTCATTTCTATTCAAACGCTTGCACTGCAAACATCATTGTAACTAAATCTATATAGTCCTCCCGCTCACACCCCACTCACACCCCTCTCACACCCTGCTCACACCCCACTCATCCCCCGCTCACGCCCCGCTCACACCCCGCTCATCCTCCACTCACCCCCCACTCACACCCCGCACACACCCCGCTCATCACCCGCTCATCCCCCGCTCACACCCCACTCATCCCCCGCTCATCCTCCACTCACCCCCCACTCACACCCCACTCATCCCCCACTCATCCCCCGCTCACCCCCCGCTCACACCCCACTCACACCCCACTTACACCCCGCAGACGACCATCTTGCAATCCGCTGGTAGGCTCTACAGTACCGGTGGCTACCTCTACTCCTGAACTACTGAAAAGAAGAGAAAGTCGTGCTCCATCGCCCATCATTTCAGCAACAAACGTTTTTAATAATGATGTCATTTGTGATTATAAAATTTGTATTCGACTAATGATAAGATTTCGTAAATAACAGAATCATATATTTTAGAATTATATTTAAGAAAATTGAAATACTGCAAATAAATTAATCTTTATTCTTCGCGTTTCTTTCCAATAGCTAACAATTGTTGCGTCGCTTTACAGATGCAATCATTCGATGGAACACTTATGAGTCAGATAACCACGCCCCCTTCGCGCCTCGGCTCGGCGATATTGACGACGTCGGCTCCCCTCGTCAGCCAATCGACTCCGGTAATCTGCGCGGCCGCCCTGCGCCGTTCCACCGACCACAACAACAACAACAAAGGAGCCTCGAAACCGTCGTCTTCGTCGTCTTCGATTGCGAACGCCTCGACTACGGCTCCCCCTGGCATCGTGTGCCGCGTGTTTGTGCCTCGCGTCGGCTGGGCGAGTCAACTGACCAACGGCGAGATCGCCGTGCAGTTCTCCGACGGTCAAGAGTTGTCGATTTCGTCGGATCCGATGGTCGTGCGATTCACTTGCGAAGACGGCAAAACTTCAAAGTTTGTGGATTTTGCAAACGTTTTAGAATATCAGAAAATCTTTTAGAACAATAGATTCGGAAATTCTGTAAGTTTATCTTTTCCTATCCCCTTTGTGTGTTATCAATAATCATCATCGTTACACTACTAAGGATCTTTATTTTACAAACATATAAGATAATACATATGCATATAGATAAGATATAAGATAATACAATATAAGATAGTATAAGATAATACAATATAAGATAATATAAGATAATACAATATGCATATAGATAAGATATAATATAATATAAGATAATATGACAATATGCAATCAAATCCGTAAAAACATTATATAACCAATCATAATATTAGTTCCTCGCTAATTCATCAACAGGTTTGGAGACTCCGAACAACTTCCCTCAAACATTCGCAAGAAACTCGAATTGTTGCCGTCCGTGATGCTGAAACTGGAGAGCTCCAGTAGACTGAGTCAAGTGCACAAGCCGTAAATCCAGGCACCACTCGTAACATTATTGACCCTATTTTACTCTATTCCGACGAATCTGTTAACAGCATATATTTTACGCTTATTATATTGATGATTATTTTATTATTTCTATTACAGTTATTATTATTAGGATATTTGTTATTCTTTGTTATTGAGTTACATCGAATATTAATCACTAGATTATTACCAAACATTATTAGGTCTAATTATTATAGTCTAATTATAGTCTAATTAAAGCATTAGGTATTAATATATATTATTCTTTAGGATATTTTATTGTTTTAGCGAAATTTATTATTTATTTTATTACCACATCAATTGTATTATATGGAATCATTACAAATTGTCATTGAATATTGATATTATTTATTATATTTTAAATTATTTATTTATATGTACATACAAATGCAAATATATATTTATATATTAATATTCATATACCGTCAAATCAAATATTATGGAATTCATTAAAGAATAAATGAGATCTCGTGAATATTTCTTTTATTTGAAAATTTAGCAAATATAAATTTGAATACCGTACTACAGAAATTGCATTTAAAATACTTTATGAATATCACAATTTCACCCAATATATATAACGATAACAATTCAGGCTATCTAATCTAAGCTATTTGCTGGTATACATCGTTCGTATTCTATTGCACCAAGGTGGTGAGTCAGTCCTTCTGTATCACGTGAATGATGAAGCCCGGGACATTATCTCCGACGGTTGGTTTAACGGCTCCGTCTATTGGAATGAAATCTCCAAAGACTTCGTGATGAGCCCCGCTACCGAATACATGCTTCAGGAGATCGTTGAAGTCGAGCAGACGGTGCGGGTAGTAAGATAGTTTGAAGTTACTGGATTGCGATGCGAGAATTAAACTTATACTGAAGTGGAAAGTGTACATATAATTAATACAATAATGAACCAACATATTTAGTATGCGAAAGTATAATTATTTTATTTTTATTAAATATTCTTTATTAAAATCAATTTATCAACACAATGGAATGGCAATATTTAAAAATATCACATTAGCATTAAAATGAATGTGTTAGTGGGACATGGAAATGAATAGAACATTTTGAATATAGATCAACCGATTTCATTATTAATGAACAAAATTGCAATATAAAGCAAGTTAATATTGAAATGCATTGTTCTATTAAATATATTCATCATCGTCCAACCAGGATTGACTGGAAGGCAGTTCGTGTTTATTATTATCAGTTCGTGGCACATCCATCTGGTAATGCAGAGTCAACATGCAAGGCTTGCCATTGCGATAAGTTATGTCAGTTTCTATTTCAACGTGGAACTTGCTCTGCAAATCGAAATGAATAGTTAATAAAAGTGAAACAGTTCGAATTTAATTAATGAATTGAGGTCAAGTATTGTTTAGTGAAATAGGAAATAGAAATATTAACATATTGTTAATTAATTAATAATCAATATGGAAAAATAAATCAAATAAAGTAATGATAAGGTGATATATTAATTTGTATACACAATTCTAAATTAAACATTTATTCTAAATTAAACAACTAAATCTAAATACAGATATTTTCAATATATTAATATTGACATTCCTTGGATTCATTTTCTAAAAATTAATTTACATGTGAAAGAAAATATTTGTAATTAATTTTGTCTAAGATCACAGTTTAACCATAGAAAGTTGAGCTATTAAATGTCCACAATATAATTAGTATTAAAATATCGATAGTGAGACAATACCAAAAGAATCAATTATGAAAATGATATCTAATGAACAATGCCAGAGTCGCGTGCAAAATTCTGCAAAGGGGAATTTTGAAAATAAGATATTTTCTATCAATTAAAATAATCATATAAATAAAATGTATTGGTTTATATGTGTATCATAAGGATATATAAAATATTTAAAAATATGTGTAATCTTACTTAAAAAGTTTATTAAAAGATCATTAAAATTTAAAAACTTGGTTGTTTAAAATAGATTATTCTATCAATAATATCTGATTCTATGTCATATATGATCTATAATATTAAAGTTCCCCCGTATACTCGAGTATATAAGGTGTTTTGATAATATATAATATTAAATATTATTTTAAATAAATCTGCAATCCAATTTTAATGTTTCATCGAAATATAAATGAAAGAAATTACGTGCGTAGATTTAGGTTTTCTTGGCTATACTCGGCGAAACTACTTCATGTAAATATAATATATTATTACTTTTTACACATTAAAATTTATAATCACTTACTGGAGTACTGATATAGAGAATGAATTATTATTTAAGAAAATAGAAAATCTCATTTGACGTATTATGGGAAGTATTATGGGAAGTTCGAAATATTGTAATCAATATATTTGAATTTCAAGCTAGTTCCGCCCATAGAGTTTATTGGCCTGCACACTTTTTATTTGTATAATTTCATAGTTATTGGATATTACCAAAAAAAATGCCGTAGCATATAACGGTTCGCAGTTGTATTGATAGTTATTTATTGATATAATATTTATTATATGATAATTCGGCATTGCGAAATAAGTTATCTACGTAGACAATGAAATCGGATCGCGCGAACACGTATTACGCAAGACAACCGTCCGCGGAGTTACATAATACGCACTAACCGGATAGTAGACGTTGTTGACATCGACGGTGCCGCCGAGGTCAAGGGCGGCGTCGTAGTTACGGTGGTCGATGATGAGAACGCCGCCGGGTTTGAGCAGACCGTAGAAGTTGCGTAGACCTCGTCTGCGGGCAGCGAAGGACTCGGGTAATGGAGCGATCGTAAAAAGACGTCACATAAAAGTAACGAAGGAAAAAAACATGTCCCAAACAAAAAGGCGTTCCGGGGAGTAGAGGGAGTAGAGGGAGTAGGGGGAGTAGAGGGAGTAGGGGGTAGGGGGTAGGGGGAGTAGAGGGAGTAGGGGGAGTAGAGGGAGTAGGGAGAGTAGGGGGAGTAGAGGGAGTAGAGGGAGTAGGGGGGAGTAGAGGGAGTAGAGGGAGTAGGGGGTAGGGGGTAGGGGGAGTAGAGGGAGTAGGGGAGTAGAGGGAGTAGGGGGAGTAGGGGGAGTAGAGGGAGTAGAGGGAGTAGAGGGAGTAGGGGGGTAGGGGGAGTAGAGGGAGTAGGGGGGAGTAGAGGGAGTAGAGGGAGTAGGGGGTAGGGGGTAGGGGGAGTAGAGGGAGTAGGGGGAATAGATGGGAGTAGGGGGAGTAGGGGGAGTAGAGGGAGTAGAGGGAGTAGAGGGAGTAGAGGGAGTAGAGGGAGTAGAGGGGGTAGGGGGAGTAGAGGGAGTAGGGGGAGTAGGGGGAGTAGAGGGATTAGAGGGAGTAGAGGGGGTAGGGGGAGTAGGGGGAGTAGAGGGAGTAGAGGGAGTAGGGGAGTAGGGGGAGTAGAGGAAGTAGGGGGAGTAGGGGGAGTAGAGGGAGTAGGGGGAGTAGAGGGAGTAGAGGGAGTAGAGGGAGTATGGGGAGTAGAGGGAGTAGAGGGAGTAGGGGGAGTAGAGGGAGTAGGGGGAGTAGGGGGAGTAGGGGGAGTAGAGGGAGTAGAGGGAGTAGAGGGAGTAGAGGGAGTAGAGGGAGTAGGGGGGGTAGAGGGAGTAGGGGAGTAGGGGGGGGTAAGCTTAACCAACTTTATAATCTCCTTGTGTTCGCCGTAGTCGATGAGGTGGGCAAAAGAGTTTCCCAGGCATATGACGGCGTCGTACCCGGACGAAGGCAAACCGTGCTTCCTCATGTCATATTGTTGAGAGGTCCAATTCGCTTCCTCGATCTCTGCGAGACGGTTGCATAAGAACCCGTAATATCAATTTTAGTAGGAACAAAATCATTGATTTAAACAACCAATAGATCATTATACAGCATCCACTAATATAATATGAATATGACATGTATATATAGTATAATATATATATAGTATAATGTATATATAGTATAATGTATATATAGTATATCTAGTTTACTGACTACTGAAAGTTATTTACGTAGACTTTCAGTATTACTCATGGATACATTTTAATAAAATGCTTCGAGAGTTACAATATATATACCAAGAAAAAAAACAACATTAACTTCATTATCTCTAACCAGTGACCACTGACCTCTAAATACAAACCACAAGTACTAACACCGATCTAACCATTAATCCAATTAATCTAACCAATTACCAACCATGTAACACTCACCACCATGCACTAATTATTAACACTAACCACTAACCCCCACCTGTTAACCACTAACCCCACTTATCAAAGGCTTCCTCCTTTCTCCTCACCCAACGTCGTTTCAACGCAAATTTCAGCATCTGATAACTGGCGTCTGTAGAGGTAACTTCAAACCCCGCTTCTAGTAGAAGCACCGAATCAACTCTAAGCGAATGGACAAGTGAGTACAATAGGTGGTATGGGCATATATCTGACCGTGGAGGTCAGTTATCATTTAATAGTGATAGATGGTAATAATTATAATTACAAAAGATTTTATAGTATGATTACTAGTATTCAAAACAACGTACAACCTTATACACCGGTACTATTATAACCGTATTTATAAAGTGCACACGCATACACACGCATACATGCGCGCACAAATATAGATTATTGGATATATTTACCCACGACAGCAACTGCACAGTTACAATAAATTAGACGCGGTGATTTAAAATATAATTGTTATGTTACGTGGTGTTATATAATGACAGTACGTATTTATACCAGCAATGGAAGTGTATTGTACGCCAGTATATAATAGATGAATCCACCAAAATATCGATCTGTTTATGTTCGTTTTACCGTGTTGAATATAATATTAGATTATATATATAAATATATATATATATATATATATATATGTATATGTATATATTCATATCGAGGCTATAAATAATAAAAATAATAAACATTATAATAAATATCCGATGTACCTTCCTACAGCTCGAATAAATGGTAACAATATATTCATCTAAACTCTAGTTATTAACTTATAAACTAATAATATAGCATAAGGTATTCAACTGATTTAATTTAGCACAATGTATGTTTACTAGATGAGTGGTATTTAAAACATAAAATAATTAGAAGTTAGGTCAAATCCATAAATAATGAGCCCATAGTTCAATAATTCTATATGAGATAACAGTGATACTTAACACGGCTAACCCAATGAAACTAACCCAATGAAACTAACCCAATGAAACTAACCCAATGAAACTAACCCAATGAAACTAACCCAATAAAACTAACCCAATGAAACTAACCCAATGAAACTAACCCAATAAAACTAACCCAATAAAACTAACCCAATAAAATTAACCCAATGAAACTAACCCAATGAAACTAACCCAATGAAACTAACCCAATGAAACTAACCCAATTAAACTAACCCAATGAAACTAACCCAATGAAACTAACCCAATAAAATTAACCCAATGAAATTAACCCAATGAAACTAACCCAATAAAATTGACCCAATGAAATTAACCCAATGAAATTAACCCAATGAAACTGACACAATGAAACTGACACAATGGTAGCAAATTGACCTTGATAGCAATGATATTGTCATATTGTTCAGTATGTTAACCTGATTATACAATCCATATTACATCATAAAGCTTTACATTGCTAACTAATCCGGCGATGAAGGTAATGCAGTAAATGGCGTAATACGATAGCATTGTCTAGTATATGACGTAAACTGTACGTCGTACAGCGTACATCATAGTGAAGATTGTACACTATGATTGTACACTATGTACAATGTACAATGTACATTGTACATTGTACATTATACACTGTATATGCCCATAAAAGATGACTGCCTACAATTTTTTATTATTTTTACAAATAATTTGTGATTTTTAGTTTAACATTTTAACATTGGCTAGATAGGACATTTTAACATTGAGTAAAAAGGATATTTTACAATGGGCTAGATAGGACATTTTAACATTGAGTAAATATGATATTTTAACATGGGCTAGATAAGACATTTTAACATTGAGTAGATAGGACATTTTAACATTGAGTAGATAGGACATTTTAACATCGAGTAGATAGGACATTTTAACATTGAGTAGATAGGACATTTTAACATTGAGTAGATAGGACATTTTAACATTGAGTAGATAGGACATTTTAACATTGAGTAGATAGGACATTTTAACATTAAGTAGATAGGACATTTTAACATTGAGTAGATAGGACATTTTAACATTGAGTAGATAGGACATTTTAACATTGAGTAGATAGGACATTTTAACATTGAGTAGATAGGACATTTTAACATTGAGTAGATAGGACATTTTAACATTGAGTAGATAGGACATTTTAACATTGGCTAGATAGGAAAAATGTTTAACAAGTTTTTTTTACATATAAATAATTTTCTTAAATATACAATTTTTAAATATTTCACTTAATAAACTAAATACTAAATAATAGTATAAAAAAATATATAACAATTTAACATTTCTACCACCTAGAAGTATATTTATAGGAACAGATTTTAAAAATTAATAACAAAATATAAATCCAAATTAATAATATCTATAATGTTGTTTATATGTATCATATATATATATCTATAAATGTATATTGTATATTAAGAAAAATTAAAAAAAAGACTTAAAGAAATAGAAATGATGTCAACCAAAATTAGTGAATTTTTTTTTATTTCAATGCTATTTATTAATATCAGTTTAAAATATATATTTCATACCTTCGTTACATTATTTATAATAATTTGATTACTTATTCTAATTTTAAAAGCATAATTTTATACAAATTTATTTTTAAAAAAAGTATTTACATTAATTTTGTGTAAATTAACATACAACATAATTATATATAGAATCTAGTAATAATGGATATTTTTAAAGATAAATAAAGATTAATAAACATTTATTGAATATAAATTTTGTATATAATAATAATAGAGGAGATCAAATTTCTAAAAACAGAGAATTAAAAATCAAATTTAAATTGCTTTTGTGTGAAGTTTATTAATGTTTTTCTTTCATGAAGTTATAGATATTCTAGTATCATTATATCTGTACTTTAATCTACAAATATCTTTGCAGTTTCAGGCACCAAACGTATTACACGTTCAACTGATTGTGTATGACACAGAATACACACAGAATGGAGACTGGATACACTTCATAATTTCACCAATTTCCATGCGTCAAGACAATTGTAATCATAGCAGAATATCTTTTCAGAATAATGAGTAATTAGACTGGCAGTGAATTTGTATTTAGTGAATTTGTATTTAGTGAATTTGTATTTAGTGAATAATGTAAACAATGAATTATCAGCTCTACGTGAGAAATATTGCTGGAATGTTCAAATATTTAATTCTAAGATTCTAATTCATATTTTACTCTGTTTACTCTGTCTTTATCTGTCGGAAAGGCAATGAGAATATTCTCGTTATGTGCAAAATAAGCATTGTTTGTTATTTTATCAAGCACACGTAACCTTATTTCTCCAGGCAAATTACGACATTAAAGAATCACATTGCATAAATAACGTGAACCAGCATATTACGTAACATTAATTAAATAATTTACAAAAGTTGAAAATGTAGTAGTTGGTTTAAATGTCGTAGTCGTAGAGACATAAAGAAGCTATTGTTGACCACCGAGTATAACCGATGTTGACCAGGTGACCGCTTAGCTAGACATTCAGAAACAATTCGTCAGTTGATTTCCGCTATTATCTCTCGTAGACACATCTGGTCCGAAGAGAGGTCGTTACAATGATTCAGGAATTGTTTGAGGGAGTGAAGAATATCAAATTGTTGAAATTCAATAACTGGAAGATCTAAACATTTATGGAGATGTCTTGCATTTAGTCCACTGTTGGTCAGGATTACTTGTTTACCATCATAAACGAGAAGATTTTTCTCAGAGTTATCATTCAAATGAAAATTAATTTAAAAGAAATATTAACGCAAAGGTAAAATATTTAAGTAAATTTAGATTTTGTCTAATATTTACATTATAGTAAATGTTACTTTTGTATGTTTATTATATATATTGAAATATAATTAATCGTTTACATTCAAAATTACTATTACATTAATTAATGCAGAATTGTAATATACAAACAAACCGTTGTACTTTTTATTCAAATGCACTTCCAACATATGAATAACCCCAGAAATGCTTCCAGTATTAACTCTTGTTACATAACTTCCTACAACCTTATTCTTATTAAAATATATCATAACAGAAATAAAAATATAATTAGTGTCATTATTATAAATCAGGAAAGTGATCTAGATTTATTTATTTATGATATAAAAATAAACTTAATATTTATATTGAGTTGATAAATTTTTATTATTTTGTAATTTAATTATCTACCTTTATCTACCTTTATCTACCTTTATATCTTTGTCTTCAATTTAATCCAAATTTTCTATTATAGCATTCATAATATTTTCTGAATAAGCCTTTATATTTTTATTTAAAATTGCATAAGTAATAAATTGACATTCTCGTTCAGCAACTAAAGAAGTATATTCTCCTTCTTCGTTAGTTCAATCGGGTTGCTTTGTTTCGTCTTTTTTTCCCATCACAATAAAGACCCGATATACATACTGGAGTAAATTCTCAGCGAATTGCTTTGTTTCCCACCTACGTTCCGCATTTCCATCGATATTTCTTATTATTAATAATTATAGTTCCTCCCTCGTATATAAATGTATTGAGAATTGCTGCGTTACTCTTTCAGAAACACCGAAACAAAACATTTTACATGCTGTAAACGGGTCTATCTCCAGTCGTACTTGTAAAATGACGCACTTGAATACTATTTGCTCTTCTAGTTAATTTGACGGCACCAAACATCATAGATGTTTGTTTGCTATGTAAATGCATTGTTTGAAATACATTTATGAATTACTTTAATACTAAGTAGTCTAGTACTATTATTTTTAATAAATTATTATTATTATACTCACATATGAGATGGAATGAATTCCGGTTGATAATCAGAAGATAAAAGTGATTCTCCTTCGCTTACGTGTGCACTAGTTCTTCTATTAACATGTTCGTGAAGATAATGGTGGGAATTACTTACAAATTACGTAACTATATTATTATTATTACTACCGGATAGTTAGTTATCATTTTAAGATATAAATGTATTACTAAGTTACAAAAACAATGATAATAACCTTTCAATGTCGAATGTAGTAGACCAGGACGATGTAATATTCGACTTTGTAAGGTCTTTTTTAACGATTTGCTATGATCGATTAATAACATGATTCTATTCCTACGTTGGTCAGTTTGGAATTCTATGTCAGCAGTTGATATAAACAGCAAATGATCACATTTACAAATTCTTTTGCATTTCAAGAGCAAATGTCAAATAACTTTTCAAAATTTAATTTATGGTCAATTATCTTGTTTGATAAACTTTCTTTACTTATGTATTTTTTATGTTGCAGTTTCCTCAATAAAACTTCTTTATTTAACGATAATATTATGTTTTTTATTATCGGCAGTGAGGATATTTCCCATGTTTATGAAGAAATTAGCTGTATCAGCGCTTTAGATTTTTCTTCTATATAAATTGATAAAAAGTGCTTATATACACTTTTAAGTAGCATTTAAAAAAAATCTTATCCGAGTATCGTGTTTTATTATGTAATATCTATTACTTTATATGAAAACCCTTCAGACTGTGAAGTGTACACCGTAACACTGTACACAATACACTAATGTACACCGTACACTGTACACAATACACTAATGTACACTGTCCACTGTACACAATACACTAATGTACACTGTCCACTGTACAGTATACACTACTGTACACTGTACACTACTCTACACTATATACTGTACACTGTACATTATACACTACTATATACTATACACTACCTTACACTATACACTACTGTACAATATAGACTACTGCACACTGTATACTACTGTACAGTGTACACTGTACATTGTACAGTGTACAATTACAATGTACAGTGAACACCCTACCGTACACAGTGCAGAGTATGTACTGTAGTAATGTAAGTATATTCTGCATACACTAAACCTTTACTAACGTACAGTGTACGTCGTACACTAACCCGGTCCCGCAGGCGACGTCAATAATGTTCTGACAGCCGTAAGCTTTCAGGACGTCGACTAGCCATTTCCTGTAGTTTGATGTTCTACTATCTTTGGAACCGAGGTAGTATTCCCAGACGTCGGCGGCGGCGCCACTTGCATACTGGTCATCGTTTACTAAAGATGATGTAATATAGAAGGTATTGCATAACCATGTCCTCATATGCAGAACATTATAATATATATATATATATATACGTGTACTATATATATAAATATATATATATATATATATATATATACGCGTATATATATATATATATAAATATATATTTTATATATGTATATATAACGTAGTGATATTATAAACGACAGTATAATTGTTACCATGGTAACTAGGAACTGATATTACGAGTTAATAAACGAGCCACCGACAGATATGCGATGAGTGCATTTCCAGATCAAACCAACATTTAGTCATTGCGCGTGCATTTATTTAAACATTATAATAAAGCAGATCATTTCTTATTAGAAATTATTTTATAATACATCGACATAAACAAAGTGTATCATTACGTATCCGTAATATATTAAGATATGCCATAACGGTGACATTGGTAGCTATACAATTAATATACGGCGATATTCGAACGTCTGTTTAATATTTATTATATAACGTATATATGCGGTCATACACTAATGTTTACTATATACACATGTTGGGCCCAGTAGGCTATGGCTTATATAACAAGGTCACACCATGGAAGTAAATTATATATATAGATAGTATATCTAGATATGTTAGTACTATGATATCACATTCGTAATAGTGAAAACGATATAAATTAATTTATAAAATATTTACATTATAGTTATTTATTAAATTGATTCTATAATCAACTTTTATTATTAATATCTAAATTAATAAATATCTAAAGTATATTATATAGATCTTATTTTTATATATATATCAAAATAAGATCTATATAAAAATATCACAATATAATATCAAACTATAGTTGATATTGTGTAATATTTAATACATTCTCAATGTAATGTAATAAAAGTATGTATTATGTTAATGTAACATGATGTATTAATTATAATTATCTTTGTAATTATAACGTTCATATAATATTGAAAAAGGTTTTGATAAAATACTTACGAAATAAACAGATTATTGTCTGAAATTACAGTTAAATTAATTAATGTTATAGTGCTTATATGATAACATATCCGTGATGAATTAATAACCACGCTGAGAGGAGATAGGGACATTGTGACTTCCATTAATTGGGATATCTAGTAAGATAAACACGATACCGGATTAATCCGAATAAACGCTCGATTCGCTCTTATCGATCAAGAATTCATATATTTGTTTGAATCTATACTAAATCCCTCGGTGTAATCGAGCATACAATAAGCTTCACTAAACACATACACCCACACACACACACATATATATATATATGTATATATATATATATTATGGTCGGTAAGTTGACTTCGGGTCCTTTTATAACAATATGTGAACAATATATGAATATTTTCGTTTCTAATTTATCACAGCGGAAGGTAGTTTTGAAAGACGACATATCGTCACAAATTTGTACATACGTATATATATATATATATATATATATATATATATATATATATATATATATATATATATATATGCACATATGTGTATATAACAACGACCTTAATCACTACAGGGTGCACTCGAAAGTCGTCATGTTTATTTTCAGTCCGAGAGGAACCAAGTCGAGTGGTTAGTCCCATAAGTGGTTTAAAAAGCCTTGTCACCTTGTTAATAATAAAATAATTTGGCAAGTTCAACTAGTAATAAAAAATACGATTATAATACAAGCTACATATTGAAGTGATATGAGAAGATTAAAGATAAACACATACATGCTAACAGACGTATTAATGACTACAAAGGATTTCTGTGATATCTTCCGATATAACATAAATAATAAAATTTCATATGTTAATTGTTTTTAAATGTGATGTATATGATCGTATGCAATCCTAATTTGTTATGTTATTTAACACAATGTTCTTATAATCTTATTTAATAATAATAATGATAATCTTATCCAATGTCAATAACAATTAAGTTGTAAATAATAAAATAACGAATACATAAAATAAATAATAAAATAACGAATTTAATAACATTTTCGAAATAATACTCAATATAGTTAGCATGAATATATTATAATCATATATATATATATATATACAAATACATGCATACATAGAAATATAAACCAGGCACATATATTTTTAGGTAAATATTTATAAATACGTAACATGTTATATTAAATCATGTATAATCTAAATAAAGGAGAATTATTGATTTAAATTGCATAAGTTCTGGTATTAAACAATAAGTATAAATACGAAATTATTTTACTAAACTATAGTTAGTTATATATTACAAATTTGTTTATAGTGAAAATATATATTATTTATAAATATCCAGTAAAGTTGTACACATCTACATATAGACTAGAATAAGAGCACACATATGTTATTATCCAAGATAATATTGGATATTATAAATATACTTATAATAATAACACCAATGTATATACACCATTTTGTATTTAAATTTACATTCATTTTAATATACATAGTAAACAATATAATTTCATTTTTTCTGGACATCTCAAAATACTTTACAATTTTATTTAAATCACATTGCTTGAAGGATAGTTATATGTATATTTAAATAATTCATTGGATATTAGCTAAATAAATATATTACATATCTAACTATAGTTTATAAATAAATTTAAATGCGTTAGCATATAAAATATATTCATTTTTCATAATAAATATTTGCATCTAACAGCTCCTAGACCTATACTAACCAGTTTCATTATTAATTTCAGTCATTATTACACGATGAACTATATCTTCTTAAAATACTAGTGATTTTATATAATATTAGTGAGCGCTTCTGCAGTGGACGATCGCTTTGGCACAACTAATAAATATTCCATATGAATGATACAATTCGCGAACGATATGGGCGTGACTAAGTTAAATGGCAGGCAGCCAAAATACGCCCACTACCGATATATCGCAGAGAAATCATCTGAACCAATGTAAATAAACTTAATAAATATAATAAATTATATATTTAATTACACAACTATATTTATTAGCGAGAATAATTTTTATAAAATTAATTTATCAGATATACGATTAATGATATGTTCTATAATCTTGGCAAATAAATTTCGTATATATAATTTAATAAGTCAATATTTTTTGATATATTAATTTCGCTGAGTGTATGGAATCTGATACAATTTTACGAATGCGAAATTAAAATACTATAAAAGCATTACCCACTACTCAAGAATAATTTCTAACCAGCCATAGTAATATAAAAATAATAAAGATTCGATATTGTAAGGTAATATATTTTTTCATATATATTAAATTTGTTAATTAATTTTAAAAACTAGAGAATCATCTTTATAAAATTATAATAAATAAATTAAAAATTGATTTCCAATTTATTAGAAATTTTAAATTATTCTTTGTCTGCTTTGCCAGTAAGTTGCTTGGACCCCCTGAGTCGACCGGTACGACGGGCAGCGATCAAACCGACCTGTAAATTGTCCATAGTAATTCAGTAACAGCCTCTAGAAAGTAACTCATCATATTGATAAGAAAGCTAGAAATCATCATAATATATAATATATTTTGTTCATTAACATTGAATACACTTTCATCAATATGATCAGGTCAAAGTGAAGAATGTTTTATTAATCATTACAATATTATAATTGAATCAGAAACAGCCTCTAGTGAATTACTCATCATAATGATCAGAACTACTAGAAATCATCATAAAGTTTATTAATTGAAATTCGTCAATAGTATCAGTTCAAAGTGAAGGATGTTTAATATATTTTGTTCATTAACATTGAATAAACTTTCATCAAAATGATCAGGTCAAAGTGAAGAATGTTTTATTAATCATTAGAATATTATAATTGAATCAGAAACAGCCTCTAGTGAATTACTCATCATAATGATCAGAACTACTAGAAATCATCATAACTATTATACATTATATTCATTAATTGAAATTCGTCAATAGTATCAGTTCAAAGTGAAGGATGTTTAATAATTATAACTGAATTTATAAAAATATATGGCAAATATAATAAGTATTAATAACCTTACGTCCAGCAGAAGTATCACGTCGAACAGTGGAAGCCATACCAATATGCTGGTGATTACCACCTCCATGGGGATGCTCTACAGGATTCATGGCAACACCTCTTACCTTTGGCCAGCAGTTTCGCTTAGCTTTATATTTATGGTAGGCACGTCCAGCTTTCAATAGGGGTTTATCAATACGACCACCTCCAGCTACAATTCCAACCATAGCACGGTTGGATGATGGGACAACTCTTTTTGAACCAGATGGTAACTTAACACGAGTACGCTTGGTATCTGTGTTATGTGATACAATTGTGGCATAGTTTCCGGAAGCACGAGCAACTCGGCCACGGTCACCAGTTTTCTCTTCCAAACAGCACACGATTGTTCCTTCTGGCATTTGTCCAATAGGAAGAATATTTCCGATTTGCAAATTGGCTATAAAAATATAATTTATTAATATCAAGAAATTGTAAACAGTAAAAATAAATAATTTGTTTTGGGGTTAAATCTGTTGTCGTAAAAAAATTTATAACAACAATAATCAATTTACAATAATTTCCGAAAATCATCTAAATATCTAATAGAAAAATAATATGAAAAGATGAAGTAGTAAATAATACAATCATTGTAATTGATATTGATCATGTGATAAATATAGTATCACTTTTTTCAATTCGCACATTTAAATTTTTCATAGTATTTAATATTATGATTCAATTAATATCAATAAATATTTGGATAGTGTGATATTTTCAATATTAAATATATAAAAATTATTTATAGATTCACTATATAATAATATATTTCTTTTACATAAATAATTATTAGAATAAACAATGAATTAGCTTTAATTATAATTAAAGATAGAATCAAGTGTATAATTGCTCAAATATTGAATACAATATAAAGTTATGTATAAGTATCATAATAGATATAATTATTAGTTTACAAATTTGATCTATTTTGAGAATATCAATTAGATATTCTTTTAGGGTTAAAAAGTTATTTGGAATAATTAGATATAATTATTATGTTTAGTAAAAAAAAACTATCTATAAATTATAATTATATAAAAAAACTAAGTTTTAATAAATAGTTCAATTTTGTTGACAATTATTCCAAAAATTGTATCACTAAAAACATTTTGTATAGCTGTCTATAATGTAAATATTAACTGTTTCCTCTTAAATATAATATATCTAGAAAAAGTTATTATCCTATATAGAAAATGATATTATCCTATATAATTAAAATTTAGATTTTATTTTCACCCTTTTTCATAGTTAACACCATATTTAAATTCATATTTTAGCAACTTTGAATGTACATATTATTAAAATTTAGATTCAATTTAATTTTTTAATTTATTGGAAGTTAGAATATATATTAATTAACAATATCAATAAACTGGTAGTATAGTATTATTGAATTTATTATTAAGCATTGGTTCCTACAGAATATTCCACTGGCAAAATTGTTAACAATATACAATTTAATAATAGATTTTATAAATGTAGATTGAAATATTATTAACTTATCTGAATATATATAGCATAATATATTATTAAATTAATTATTATATTGATATTAACATTATTTAATATAATTCTTATTATTTAGAAACCCATAAATAACTACATATAAACATATTATTTTATGAAATTATCTCATTATTTATTCATAGTTTATATAAATCTAGATTAAAATAATAACAATTATTAACCAAGATAAAATAAGTTCCATATGTTAGAGAATAATAAAATATAACTAAATATATTCAAGATTTAAATGAGTGCTATATTGCACTGCATAAGATGTAGTGGTCAATTTAATATACACAACATAAAAATAAACTGATTATACGATTTACTTACTATATTATATTTATAAATATGAGATTTTAAAAAAAATTATTTTATAAAAAATATAAAACCATTTATAGAATTTTACTTTGTTTTGAATTCATGTTAATATTTTCTTATAATATATAAATGAATATGTCTGAATACAATCTAGTAAATATTAAAGTGGGTAATTTATACATTATTCAAATCCGTCATACAATTTAGATATACTATTTATTCTATTTAACAATTAATATTATAATTAAATATGAAGCTAACCTTTACTACCACAATAAATAAACTGTCCGGTATGCATGCCTTCGGTAGCAATAAATGTTTCAGTCTTAATTCTATATTTGTAAGGATCACGGAAAGCAACACGGGCTAAAGGAGCACCTCGACCAGGATCGTGTATAATATCCTGTATTAAATATAAAATTTATTTATTAATTTATAAAATTTAAATTTTCAAAAACTTTTCAAACCTTTACAACTCCTTTAATATATCCATGTCGTTCTGCAAAATCTACAGGTCTTAATTTGGCTGCACCTTTTCGGTGCTTAGTATGGGCAGTGAAAACACTACCAGGACCTTTACGTTGTCCTCGGATTACTCGTCCCATTCTAAAAAATATATATTAATAAAGCTATTCATAAAATAAATTTTTCAAAAATGTTGTTTATATTTTTAAAAAAATATAATATAAGGATAATAACGATCATTTTCTTATGTTTTAAGGTATAAATATTTGTCATATTAGATATAATTCAATATAGGATAATTCAACATTACACATAATACGTGTATTTATTACGATACTTCATATGTAGGTTGATTTTTTCCGATGAAAAAATTATAAACCAACATAGAAATAATCCGCGTTGAAAAGGCTAAGGATGTAAACAAATAAATTGAATATTATTTTTATTTTTAATTAATATATTTATAAATCCAATATGGATAATTTATATTTATTTTAAAAGCAAATATTAATTATAGTTATATTATTTATAACATATAATTAATTTCGTTTGTATTAACATTTTAAATAATTGTATATAATTTTGTTGTATATTTATGTCACGTGTTATATGTTATAGCTCTATATTTGTCTGCCATTGTTGGTGAATCAGTTCTGACAGGGAAATATTTAATAACCTCTTTTATTTTAATATGACTAATGAATCTTTAAAAGATGGATCTTCATTGGATCAACAGGTAATATAATTAAAATATTCAAATATATTATTATAATAATAATAACAATATCAATAATGTATATTTTACGATGTTTATATACTATGTTTAAACACGAGGTAATTATCAGAAATTATTAATTATACAATACGTAATAGTTCTGTTCATAAAAATTATAAATACACTATTTATTTTCATCTTGATTGTTTTCATTTTCTACAATTATTACTATATGTATTTTATAATTTAAATGTTTTTTATTATATATAAAACTCCCTATATGATTTGTTCATTTATAATAAAATGTTGTATTGATTTATGTAAGATTGATTATCACATATAATTGATATTTAAACTTTAATAAATAGATTAATAATTAATTATAAATAATGTTTTATTAATGGTATATATTTTTATCATAATTATATATTTTCCTTATCAATTCGAGATACAAATATTGCTTAAAAAAATATAAATATTAAAATTTAAACATTTATTAAATTGCAATCCGTTTTATATTATAAATATATGCTATCATCTATATAGTACATATATTTCTAAGCATGTATTTTATTACTTTAAAACTAAATTAGTATTATTATTAAATTGATTGTGGTTTGATAAATATGTGAGAGGTTATACAATGTAGGTTTTAATATTAAACTGTTTAAAAATGTTTTTTTTGACATATAGTAATAATATAATATACTTATTTCTTAATGATATAAATTATGATTTATTTTATTATTTAAAATTAATGATAACATATTATAACATGCAAGTTAAAGTAAGTATATATATTATTAAATAACTTAAACATTATGTTGTCATTCAATAACAAATAGATTTTCAAATTCGCATATTTGTCTAATTAAATTTAAGTGTTTAGTTTTCTGTAGTATTATATCGAACCAATATTTTAGACAATAACATTTTCTATGAAATAATAATCAAAAATGTATTCCTTTTTATTTGAAGTAAATAATACGAACATTCATTTAGAAATATTTTTAAGGAAAATACATCTTCATCAAATATGACATTTATTGTATTAATATTGACATATTTTAAGTCAATATTAATATCTTCTCACGTTTATAAAGTCCAAATTAATAGATATGTTTGTATTTATTGAATGTATATATTTTATAGTAGTAAGAGATATTTATAGTCAAAGGTTATTTTAAATAGTTGTATACTATCATTCGGCTTGATTTTTATCATTGCATTATCTAATGGTTTTATAAAATATTGTGTCAACAAAGAAATTATGCAATAAAAAATTAAATTACCTAGATTTTTTGCCCGTAAGTTTAAAGGTATTTGGACATTAATAATAATTTTGATAACACTTGAAAGTATAAGTATTACGTCTGTAAGTATCAATGTTTGTCGCATTGTTTATCGAGATCAGGTTTTCATAAAAATTTCATTTTCTTCCATGTCCCATTTTAGAGATAATAACTTGAAAAATATTGACATTAATACAAAAGTATTTATAATAATAGATAATAACATAAATATAGATATAATATATATTTATTATTAAATAATAAAGTATGAATATAACAAATTGGTAAATATGAATTTGAAATTTATATTTTTCAGTAATACAATTTATATTATCTAATTTTTTTGGTTTCAATATAGAATCAAAATTTATAATGCATCTAGGTGTTGTATAACAAAATGTTCTATGCAACAATTAAAGATTATTTAATTTTACACATTAAAATTATATAATAATTTTTCTGATCTAAATTTAATAATTATTTAATTTCCCGGTGGCAAAGAAAATATTAAAGTATAATTAAAGTCCCCTGCATATTTATTTTAATAAATTAAATTTGTTTGAGATAATTTCATATACTTATGGAATAATATTACAAATATGACTAAATTCACTGTCGAGGGTAAAACAATACTAAATTTATTAAAATACTAGTTTTCATACAGAAAATGGTGTAGAACATTTAAAAATATATATACCAAACAAAACCATTTTCAATATGCTCAGTAAGTTAAATAATTTATTATGAAAATATTTGCTAGATAGTTATAAATAATATTGTAATAGCAATATCTTTATATAGTAATGTCAATGTTATAAACCATTGGAACAAATATGATTTATGATCAAAAATGTATTTGTTTTCTATTCTTTCTTTATTAAGCTTCATCTATATTGGTTTTAGCTACCCCTATAAAACTATCAATCCAGTTTATTATAAACTATTTTTAAAATATTGAAGCATATGATAAATATATAATATCTATATTTTAAAATTACCCATCATTATTAATTTAACAAACAATCGTAGATGGGAGGACTCAATTTGGATAATAATGGAATTAAGTTAACTAACCAAGGCGTCAATTACATTCGCATGATGCCTCATGGAATCCCGCAAGCCAGCCAACAAGCACCACCTCAACAACAACAAATGCAACAACTGCAGTATCAGCAAGCTCCCCAACAATTTAACATGCCTCCCCCTGGTAAGTAAACAATAGATTATTTATATACGGTAACATAACATTCTAGTCTAGTTTTATATAAATAAATATCAAAATAGCGAAGTATGTACCTCCTCATCAACGACCAATGGATCAACCGCCACCTCAATTCAATAATGGTATGCCACAAGGGATGGTGCAGAACCAAGCTCACTGGGGCCAGCCTCAAATGCACCAGCCTCAAATGCAGATGCAACAGCAAACCCAACCACCGCAACCACAAGCCCAATTTAACAACTTCAGCCAAGTCCAGAACTCTCAAGGGTTAATCTCATTTTAGTTTTATTTCATTCTCCAATTTGTTTGCATGTAATTAATTTGCGAACGAATCATTAATCGAATATTATCGCTTCATTTTGCGCAACAGACGTAGTGGAGTCAATCGTAATTGGAATGAACCCCGCAATAACTCGTCTGGTTTCAATGACGGATTTAGTCGTCGGGGACGCAGTAGCAACGACCGCTGGTCATCCAACGGCAGTTCCAGGTGGTCGTCTAACGGAGGCGAATCGAACCGCACCAGCGGAGGAGTATCTAGATATAACAGGGGTCGCGGCGAAGACAACCCAAGTTCGCAGGGAATTGAATGCGATTGGAGTGCGATGACCCAACGCAATGAACGCACCGAGAAGTTAGTTTGTTGTAAATGCGGTTTGGGTTTGGTAAGAAGGTGATTTCATTTATCAAATATCTTTATTTTTCAGAGAATTATATGACCAGGGGAACACTGGAATTAATTTCAAAAAGTATGAAGACATTCCTGTAGAAGCTACTGGAAACAATGTACCCACGAATATTGAGGCTGTAAGTCCATATTAATGTTGAACTTTTAACTTTGGACTCAACTGAGTCAATTGTGTTCAAACTCTCTAATTTTGAAAACAATTATTTTAAAAACTTCAAATAACTATTTATATATATATATTATACTAAATATTAAATAATATCTAAATATTGATATTATTATATATTAGAAAATATTTTTAAAACACACTATTGAGTAAATCACTTTGATTGGTAGATTTAAATATGTAAATATGTTTATTCAAAATATTATTTTTATATTAGAATATATAAGAATAAAATCATATGCATATAGAATATTCTCATATAACATTAATTATAAAACTATTATATTATAACCTAAGTTAATTTACCATTTTAAGTTAATTTACTTAAATAAATATCCTATTAAATTATTTTACTATACATTATAATATCCATAACTTTTTTTTTCAATATAAACAATTATTATTTAATATTAGTGTATTATTTCTGATAATAGTTTTTTTTAATTACTTTCAGATATAAAATTAATATAAAACATATATTAATATAATGAATATAGAATTCACAAAATATATTTATTGAATTTTAAGAATTTTATTTATATTATATTTTTTTTATATTAATACATATTTTAAATAAATGTATTTATATTATTACAATAACACAAATAGATGGAATTAAAAATATACTCATATATCATATGTAATATCATATCATATGTAAATTTATCAAATACAATTTTTAAATAGACTCGTGGAAGTATATTTCTGGATAATTATTAATGAATCATATCTAGAATAATCTGTTTAGATAAAATAAACCAAATTCTATTACTCAAGAGAAATTTATTAATAGATATTTAATACTATATTACATTATATTTAAATATATTAAGTATATTTGAGAATATTCCATACATACAGTTATTAAATATTGATATTAATTTTTAAATGATTAAATACTGATACCTAGATTTCTGTAACCAAATTATAATGATTCAATGCTTTTTTTATGGTAATTTGAATATCCTGCACTAATTGTAGAGTTCAATTTCAACCTCCATCACCACTATATAAACATAACCTGTAACAACTTCTGTAATAATCTATAAACAAACTCCTAACTCCTTGATTTTTTTCAGTTTACAGATAGCGATCTCGGAGAGATTGTGCATAATAACATTTCTCTGACTCAGTACAATAGCCCGACACCTGTACAGAAGTATGCCATTCCAATTGTTAAACAAGGACGTGATTTAATGGCTTGTGCTCAAACCGGTTATTATTTTTAATTTAGAAGATATTTTAGATTTATCTTAAAAACAACAGATCATTTAATAATATATATGGTTCTTTATCATTTTATTTATAATTTGTTTCTCTAATTTCTAATGTATGTTTATAGGATCCGGAAAGACCGCGGCATTTTTAATTCCTGTACTGTCCGCAATATTTATGCATGGACAGAAACAGAATGATATCGATATGGTTAAATAAAGTAATTTATAAAATATAAATTAGTTGTTTCATAGTTTAAAATGATATTAACGCTGTGAATTATTAACAGTGTAAAAGTAGTCACAGGACTCAGTTCCCCGTAGCTTTGATCATTGCTCCAACCCGTGAACTCGCCTGTCAGATATTCTCCGAGTCTAAGAAGGTAAGTAAATAAAGAGTTCAATACTTATTACTTAAAATAGTTATATTACAATTATTTATACTTATATTTACATTTCTTATTTTTAGTTCTCTTATCGCTCGCAAATTCGACCTTGCGTTATTTATGGTGGAGCTGATGTGAATTCTCAGTGCCGCGATATCAACAGAGGTTGTCAATTACTAGTGGCTACTCCTGGACGTCTTAATGACTTTATAGAACGGGGTTATATCTCCCTAAACAATATCAGGTATGTATATAATTAATATGTAAATTAGTAATAGTAAATCGGTTTTTAATATATATTTTTTGTCATACAAAATTTATATTATTTGAATTCAAAAATGTTATAATTTTTCTATGCTAATTTACTAACTTAACCTGCAACTAGATAAAAGTTTTATAAAATCAGTTGTTTCAACCAATTTCAATGACACGGGATAAATTCTAGTATCCAACACACTTTTCTATGCTCTTCACCAATTTGAGTACAATTTAAATATAATAAATTATAATATTTTTTGCTATATATATTTATATCAAATGATCATATATTAATATTCTTATTACTTAGTAAATACAAATAACACTTTTGATGCAAATATCTCAAAATATTAAAATTACAATTGAATAACTTTTAAAGTATAAATTAGATATAAATTAAATATATATAAATATATGTAAATATATATAAATATATGTAAATATATGTAAATATATATAAATATATATAAATATATGTAAATATATATAAATATATATAAATATGTCTGAAAATAATTTATTAATATATTTGATCTATTTTAATATGCCCATTTTAAATGAACCTTAGTTTAAATGAAAATACTGGGAATGTACCTTTTAGATATTTATACAAAGAGATATTTAAAAATATGATAGAAATGTAATTCCTAATGTTTAAATAAAAATTCAGATTAATATTTCCATATAAAAATGTAGTAGGCAAATTATTTACAAAAAATAGATTGTTAGGGTATAAAATATAAATTCAATTTGATACAAATAGCAATATTCAACCTTAAACATATTTGTTATGTATTAATATAATTTGTTAATTTCTTTTTTATATCAATATATTAGTTTATATTGATCATAACTTTTGTATTATTCATTTAATAAATCTTATGATAATCTAAAAATTATTACATATATATTTAAAAAAACAATCATAATTTAATTGAATGTGATAATTTTGTTGAAAGTGATACATATTTGAAAAATATTGATTGTGAAATATATTTGAAATTTTGTGAAAAACCTAAACAAATGTATATTAATCATGCCCAATTAATCTTAACAATTGCATGCATTTTATGGGCTACTTTTGTATTTTATAATTTTAATAATAGTAATAATTATTTGGTTTTATAATCTGGATTTTAATGTTATAAAATACTTATATTTCTAATTTTTAATACTAATATTATAAATATTTATATACACGGATTTATTTGAACTGAGTATTAATACATTAACATTTGTATATACAATTTATTAGCCTGTAAGAACTTATTTATAATATTATAGATATATTTACTAATACATTACTTTACTATATATATTAGTATCAGCATTTTTTTATATAGATTTTTTCAATTATCAGAATTATATAAATTTATTATAATAAGTTATTATTAAGAAATTACTATTTTGGAAACATAATAAAGATTAGATCTTATTTTATACAAACCTTAACATATTTGATTTATTTTATTTTAA
The DNA here is from genome assembly GCA_964035775.1 of Osedax frankpressi. Lineage (NCBI taxonomy): Eukaryota > Metazoa > Annelida > Polychaeta > Sabellida > Siboglinidae > Osedax > Osedax frankpressi. The sequence continues at coordinate 28,229,027 of OZ038315.1, forward strand.
AAATAAAGATCAATATTACAAAAGTAATTTATTAAATTTGTCATCACTAAAATATATTGTCGATTATTTATAATATGGCCATCATAATAATCATAATAATATAAATCCTCTCTTTCTGTCAATCTGTAAAATATTTTTTGATAAAATAGATTTTCAAAACAATTTCTACTAGAATACAATGTTACCAACAGTGCAATCACAATCATAAATATAAGTTACATATACACCTGAAATCATAAATGATATGTATATTATTTTATTTAAAGATTCTGATTCTATTAATTCAACTATAGAATATAAATTATTACTAGTAATATTTTCATTTTAAATCTATACTAATATTAAATTATATTAAAAGAATGATTCCTTTAAAATAAAGTCTATACCTATTTATAGTTAATATTCACCAGAATTATAAAATATCAATAAATATAGTATTATTATGATCTATAATATTCTATTTTCTCTATGTATACATTGTTATACTGTTCCATCCATTTGATGTTCTATTCTATCATACATTATAGCTATAATACCAGATGTTTTAAGTAATATATGGTTATGTAATTAACATTAAAAGAGCATTCAATTTCAGATACTGTCAATTTATCAGTACACTTTTCTTCTCTAAAATTATTTTCCCAACATTCTAACCTTCAATCAGTATATCACAATCTGCTTTATTTTGGTGTAGCAGTTTCATCTTCAATATAATTAAAATGACCGCCTAACTGTATCACAATATTGTATTACTTTATTAATAATATTACTTTATTTTTGTAAATGTTAATACATTATTTTCCATCTACCAGAAATACCCTTAAATGATGATATATTTAGATTTTTAATATATCTAATAACCAAGGTATCAACAATATTCAAATTTTCATTGTTATATACTTTTAATATTCTTTTCGTTTAATGTTTTGTAAAAAAAAAGCTACCTACTTAGATCTTCAATATTTATTATTTATTCTAAGACTATTATTAAAGAAACTTACTTATATTTACTTACTTATATTGATTTAATAATATAAACAATTTATAAAATTAAATACAAAGATATGTTACTACTACTATAATACTAATATGAAAAAATTTGGCAATTATTTTTTTGTGCAATGATTATTTGAAGTTTTCCTATTTTTATAAAGTTTTATATTTGCTATTGAAATTTCAATGTATAAAATAGTCATCAATATCAGATGTCTTATTCGGGAGCATTTATTAATTTCACTTTTAATATCCTTGTGTTACATTTATATATTTAGGAACAAACTAGCTTATCACACTAATAACATGTTATACAATAGAATATGAATTACAATTTTTGATTAAGACAATTAAAGAGAATTTTAAATATGATTGTTATTCAATTAATATAAATATGTTTTCTTGTATTTACAGTGATTTTAATTTCTATCAATTCTAAATATATAGTATGTATATAATATAAATATCATCTGGGTTTATATAATAACTATACATATTTATTTTCATTAACCTTATTACTGAGATTTTACAAAATCCACAAAATATATTGTTATTAAAAATTATTAATATTTAAATACAATATAGTAGATTTTAAGAATAGAATCCGAGATATTAAGTATTTTAACAGTTATTTTTAATAAATATTATTTATTTTAAATAATATAATTTTTTAAATTTCTATATGCTAAATATATTATATATCAATATATTATTTCTATAATATTGATATAATTTTAAAAAAAAGTCTCTAAATAGTTTAAAAATATTTTACAAAAATTACTATATAATATAGTTTTGTTCTTTTTATATAAATAGTAAAAAATATAAATTTATTAATTTTATATATATAATTTTGTAATAAAATTTAAATGCTCGAAACAACATTTTGGATTTAAATTAAATTGTTCTATCTTATAATATATACAATTTGATTATGGAAAATAGATTTTGTTTACAATTTATTTTACTCGCGATTTAATTTCGTTTATTGTTTTACAGGTTTTTAGTACTTGATGAAGCTGATCGCATGTTAGATATGGGTTTTGAGCCCCAGATTCGACAAGTTATCGAAGATAAATATATGCCACAAGCTGGTGAAAGACAAACCCTCATGTTCAGTGCAACATTCCCTAAAGAGATACAACAACTAGCTACTGACTTTCTCTACGACTATATCTATTTGACTGTTGGTCGCGTAGGATCCACTTCTGATAATATCACCCAGAAGGTACTTTGGGTAGATGAAAATGAAAAGCGTAGTTTCCTCCTCGATCTCCTGCATGCTGGAAGTAAGTATTTAATTCTATATTAACTTACAAATTATATTTTGGAATACAAATTTACTTAATAATACTCTTATTTAATCATTATTTATTAATTATCCTATATATATATAAATCTATCTATAAATATACCTAATTAATTCTAGAATTCGAAGAATGTAAGATTATATTGCTATCTATATTTGTTAGTTTTGTTATTGTTAATAATGTATAATGACATATAAAATAATATTTCTTTTATCTTCCTTTAGCTGATAAGTCGTTGACTCTGGTATTCGTTGAGACTAAGAAGGGAGCCGACTCCCTTGAACACCATCTATATCAGAATCAATATTTGGCCACTAGTATTCATGGTGACCGTTCTCAGAGAGAACGTGAAGATGCCCTGGCAGCTTTCAGAAGTGGTAGAACTCCCATCCTCGTTGCAACAGCTGTTGGTATTCTTTTTAATAGAATGTATATAAAATTGCTGAATTATAATGTTTCATATAATTACTTGGTTATGAGAAACTCCATGATCTTTTAATGCTATCCTGTACCAACTCATATTCACACATGCACATAGGTTGCGGCTAGAGGTCTCGATATTCCAAATGTTAAACACGTGGTTAACTTTGATCTTCCAAATGATATTGAAGAATATGTTCACCGTATTGGAAGAACTGGTCGCGTGGGAAATTTAGGTTTGTTTATTATAAAAAAAAATTACATTCAATATTTAAGATCATTATGTAGATGTTAATACTCGATCATGTCAACAGGATTAGCAACGTCGTTCTTTAATGATAAAAATAAGAATATTGTAAAGAACTTGCTAGAGCTACTGACGGAATCAAAACAAGAAATTCCTACTTGGTTGAGTGCAATTGGAGAAAATGCTCGAAGTGGTAGTGGAATTTCCAGTAGACGAACTGGCCAAAAGAAATATGGAGGAGGAGGAAACTTTAGTAGTAGAGATTACAGGCAGGGTGGTCAAGGAGGCCGTTCTGGCAATAGAGGAGGTCAGCCGATGGTTCAGTCCAATAATTATGGCGGGGGTTATGGTATGGGAAGTATGTATAGTAGCATGGGAGGAATGGGAGGAAGCAATGATGGCGGTGCCTATCAAAAGCCTAACAATGGCAATGATTGGTGGTAATTTCTACCTACTTTATTAGTATCTATTTAGCCTTGTATCCTTATTATTAATCTATATGTGTATGTTAATATTATTATTGTAATAGAAAATTTGAAGGAACATGAATCTGAATTAAGCTAGACTGGCTTTTATTATTATTTTGATTATGTTACTCTTATCTAAATAGGCAGTCTAGCCAATCCCATGAATAACAGGTATAGATATTGATATATAACATGTGTACATAGTAACTTTTAGTAAATTGAGCTCATTAAGGTGCCGGTGTGAGGGTTGTTAGGATCTGAAATCGAATTTCCTTGACTCCTTACAACAATTACAAACAATGATTTTAGCATGATTTCGCGAAGGTATTTTCGTATCAATTTTTTATTTTTAAAACATTGATAAATGATCTCATGTTATATATGCAGACGAATTGTGTCGCATATATTGTGATGCGCTGTAATGCATTATTATTATTTATATGAGTATTTCATGTTATATACAGAATTCTACCTGTATACATATATTGTAGAGCAACAAACACTGCTCTATTATTATTTATATTTCAAGTATTTTATTTATATATGAACATATATAAAATTAATTATACTGCCGTGCCATAGTATATGGCTGTTGCCTAGCAAATATATAATTACTATATGTTTCAGTGGTAATTAAACAAGAAATTATTTATAGAAAATTTACAATAAAGTCATGTTCTTTCATCAATTACTTTATTATTCATTCAATTATTAATAGAATTATAGCAAGAAATTATTTTAGTAAAGTCATGTTCTTATTTTTAGTCAATTATTTTATTTTTCATTCAATTAATATAAAAATAATCAATTACAATATTATTCATTCAATTTCTTTCCTAAAATGTCGTTTTTCTTCTTTTTCAAAAGAGTATAGTTATTTCTTTTTTCAATAAGTTCTGATTTCTTGATTACTAATTCTTTACATATTTCAATTGTTGAAATAAAACTGTTAAATTTATATACTGTATATAATTATGTTATTGAGATATTTTAAAATAGGTTAAAACCTTTTCTGCGAATCTTTTAAAGTATGTGGAGTAAGTATTCCAAACCATTTTATTGGATCATTTTTTTTTTCTGGTTGATTTTCTTTATCATCTTCATTCTTATCTTATATATAAAAATATTATTAATGTGATAAATAATGTGACAAATAAATTATATTGTAATTGGTACAAACTTAAATTTGACTTATCTGTCGTACGCTTACGAAGATCAGAGTTTTTACTGTCCTCGTGGTTAGATACTTTTATACTCGCTTTTGAAGCATCATTTAAATTGAATTGGAGTTTAGTTATGTTTCGTGCACCCATTGAATACCTCGCCTAATTAAAGTCAAATTCAATAAATACAATATAAATATAAATACTATAAATCATACAAATTAAAAACAGTTAATTCCAAATTAATGTATAAGAAATGAATGGTGTACAAATTCATATTTTAACAATTCGATCAAATATAGTTTTTATATTATTACATACATTAATTAATAATTTGCATTGTATTTATATAAAGAATATTGTTCTAAAACTGTTACTTGCTATAATTTAGACTGAAAAGTCCAAATTTCATAAATGAATTAAGATATATATCATTTAGTAATCTCTGCAATTTAAATGGTAATTAGATGATGAAAGTACAAAATAGGATACGTTTAGCATTATATTACATTCTAAAACGAATTTGTATTGCAGCTACCTTAGACAAATATAAAAAGCCCATTTTCATGTATTGTTCCAATCTTGATTGGCATTCATTAATTTCATCCATAGCAACAAAAATATCAATCAATGATTCATCTAGTGATTCGCAAACTTCCTGAAGTGGTGAGTGCCTGCATTTTTATATGAATTAAAAAAATACTATATGTTATTGTACTCTGAACATTATTATATAATATATATTCTACTTATATAACTAGATGACAATTAACAACCTCAACATAAATGAAAATAAAACAACATTAATCAATATTTCACGTAAAGCATTTATTTTTCCACTAATATAACTAAATAAACACACTGATATGCCCTTCAAAATCTACAAAATACTTCGACTAAAAAGAATAATGACCTAACTTTGGCTAATTATATCAACAAATTAACCAGACAATCTATATATCAACTAACAAATTTATGTAAAATATGTAAATCTATATAACTTAAATTACTATATTATTAATTACTACCCGATTGTTTAACAGACATGTTTATCTTTAATCATTATCTCTGCAAACACCAAATTTGACTGAAACTCAATTATTATTATATTAATTTAATGTAGATACTATCAATATTTACCATGGACACTTACTTGACTTAGTTAATAATTAACATAGAACCTATTTACTACATATTAACCATAACAAACTTTATAATTTCATGGTACAGAGCATGGAATTTAGATTTCTTATTTGCTGTAGCATTGATATATAATGTTATCCCTAATAATATCCATTTACTGGAGAAAATACAACATTTTACACAATTGAAATTATTTAATTATTAGTTTAAATTATTAATTGTATTTATTTATTTACTTTTAAGTAATATTTATTATTACCCCTTACTTTTATTTTCCCAGCTTATCAAATTCAACTACACACATCCCCTATAACCTAACTATTACAACCTCTTCATCTAATTGTGTATATAATAAATATTTATAATTATAATACCACGAATGGACGACTTTATGATAAAGTACATATTATTAAACTTTTAAAATTATAATAAATTCTACCATAAAGTCTTATTGGAGATAGATACTTATAAAAATAGATAATGGAGTTGGAACATGATATGTTCGGCTATAGAATAGAAGTATTCGTTTGAGACTTGGTGTGAGACTATTGATCCCTTTAATGTAGTAACTTCTAGTAATTTCAATTCCTGGGGATAACTATATGCATTTTATATTGGTTACAATCCTTAACATCTTTTAAATCGCAGAGACAGGTGATATTATATATGAATTAATCCATTTTATGAGAGATAATCTGATTGCTAAAGAGAATATATACAATAAGATATGAATTCATATGGTTGTATATGAAGTATATATAGTATATAAATAATATATATTACCTGAAAATGAGATTTTATATGTGAATAATAAAATATTCGATATACTAACAATATATAAAAGTTATAGGTTTTATTTGTTAAATACTTATATCAAATAAGAATATATTCACTATAATATCTAAAACATACATGCTACCAGTATTGAATACCATATATACACGGTCAAAGGAATTTAAAGTCACACACTAATGTCGTAAATTAAATTTGTGATGACTTTATGATCATTCAATTTTAGATACAATCATTTTATCATATTCGTAGTCACGCCTACTTATTCTTCTTACAGAAAATAAATTAATCCCAATACATATTTTATCAAAATTAAGATTATATAAATATAAGAACTTTAAAATTCCGTATTTTAATTATTAATATGTACATGTTAAATCGATAACTATATTTATATATATATTATAAAAAATAGAAATTACGAAATTATAAAAATATTATTGATGTCAGTAGAAATTGTATATCAATGAATTCATTTAAAGAAACTGTGATATTATAAATACATATAACGTACTTTTTAAAAAATTGTAAAAAACATACCAATCTTCACTGTTTTCGCCGGTTATTAGCACCATAGTATATACAGAATTTATAAATATCTAGAAATTCTATGAATAATATGAATACCAATGATTATTATAATTTTTTTATTTTAGATAAATTTAAAATATTTCTATACTATTTTCATTCGTTATATATATAAAAATAATCGAATATGCAATATTCGATTATTTTTGAATCTTTTAAACTAATTTATTAATATATGTTTTAATAAACAGGTACGACGTCCGTATGAATATATTTGAATATAACATTAAATTATATAGTATAATTATATTAAATCATATATAATTATACTATATTATACTGAATCAGTACTATACGCAGTATAATGTATCACTCTGTGACTATATTATACTATAATTGAATTCATATATTAATTAATTAAAGTTATTATATAATAATTATTAATTAAATAAACTACTCACTAAATATCGAGGATATCAATTATTGAAACAATATAATATTATGTAATAAACATTTAAATAGTTAAATATAAGCCTCATTTTTCAAATCAAATTTAATTTTAAAATATAACCTAATATTACTAAATCTTGACAATAAATATCTTCATCGAAATTGATACTTGATAGAGAATGTATTAAGCAATAATCAATATCTAAAACTATAGTTTTAAATATATCTACTTAGAATATAGTAAGTAATCTCATGATTTCTAATATTTAATTATTAGAAATATTTAATAAAATTCTTCTTTTAAATGATTAATACAGAACTTAATGATAATTTACTAATAATGATAACTAATATTTGTTTAAAATATATCATACATTAATAATTACCATAAATTTAGATAGTATTATGATTCATTATGATAATAATAAACTACATTGTTTTTCATTCTATCCTAATATACATAGTATAATCCTTTAAATAATAATTCATTATTATATTAAATACGCTTTTTTCCACGGGATTATTGTTGCAGTTTTTATATATAGTTTATTTTAATTATACAAGATTATATTTATATAAATTAGTAACTAATGTAAATAACGTTGAGTATTATTATTAATTATTATATCACTGATATCAAAATGTGACTACTCTCATAATGGTTAGTTTAAATAAAGTGAAATAGAAAACGTTTAATTTATTAGTTAGAATTATTTCCAACTTTAGTTAGTATTTGTAGATTTCAATAATTACCCACTCTTCTATGAATAAATATCTAAAATATGGCTTTTTAGAAATATATTATAATTTTATTTGCTACGTATTATTATCCTGACTATGTTATCAAGAATTTATAACAATTGCCATTCAAATATTTATCATCACTTAATAAAATATTGTTAAATAGTGATATTCTTAATTGTTAACCATATTTTAAAAGAAATATAATTAAATTTATTATATTATATTAAACATTATTTAGTTTATGTAGCTCACACATTTGATAATATTTATATTTCATTTAACAATTTAATTTAATTTGATAATAATTATGTCAGATAACTATTTTTCATTATTAGAATTAAGAATATAATGTCATAATATTATTTTTTAAATAATGAATACATACTCACTATGCAATTCATATGTATATCTATCCAGAAGTACCTTTATGATATTGGCAAGTATCATTATAATTACATTATCACATATCTATGTAACGTTCATTATATAATTATAATATATAATTATAAATATGTATTAAATCAGTAAATATTAATACGAAATAAATATAAATTATTAATTAAATTATTTAATTAAAATTGTTTAATTAATATTATTTAATTAATTAAATTGGTTGTATGATTTTATAATATAAATACAAATTATTTGTTTGTTATTTATGTTATATTCTACTTATTTCTATAAAATATATATTTAACCACTACAATTAATGGAATATTTAATTTGAATCCTGTACAATTATTTAGAAAATGATATGCATGTATTATGATAATATAATTTAAAAGTGTATTTCTAGTTATTAATTATTAAATTGATAAATGTCACAATTTATGATCATTATCTCATAGTATTGATTTACACATGAATTTCATTCGTATCCCGATCGTGTAGCGTTACGTAGTTTTTATTATGCTGTATAAATCCAATTTAGTATACATCTAGCTCACAGTGAGTACATAACATAATTCTAATAATAATACGATACCAATAACACAACCCTATAATATCTGTATAGGATAAGATACGTATCGGCTCGTCGTCCAGTCCGCTATCTCCCGGATAATCGCTGACCGCTGCGGAATGACATTTCTCTGCATCTTCTTCGTCGGCGTTTTCGCCGCAATTTCCGCGTGGCTCGCTCGAGGTCACGTGGATTCGAACGAACCTGCAGCCTCGGCTTGCGCTCCGCTAAGCCAGTCCAAGGATTCACTGCGCACCCGATATCAATCCGACCCCTACCAGGTACATCTCCATATACTACTTTGTAGCATCGATTAACGGCTTATTATTTTTGATTTAAATTACTCGCATTTCAATTAATCGTTCCGAGAGAATTTTATCCCGATGTACTTTTTGCTATATTTAAAATGAAATTCAAATATAATTTATGGAAATACATTCTCACGTCTAGTAAATGCATTTTTGTTTAACTTGACAATAATTCAATAGTAGATGAAATGCATTGTCAGGTTGATATATTTAATCTATATACACACTAACATACAGGTGAATGTTAACCGTCAGTTAAATATGAAGAAATATAAATTCAAGCATTCAGTTGAAGGTATAGACCGTAGGAGTAATCTCTCTTTGCAAGAATACTACGATGTTTATGACAGCAAGTGGTCAGTTAAGGGTCGCGGAGGTCAAGCTATACGGTGGAAGTAGTTATGCTGTAAGGTGGAAGTAGTTAAGCTGTACGGTGGAAGTAGTTAAGCTGTACGGTGGAAGTAGTTAAGCTATATGGTGAAAGTAGTTAAGCTATATAGTGGAAGTAGTTAACCTATATGGTAGAAGTATTTAAGTTGTAGTGTGGAAGTAGTTAAGCTATATGGTGGAAGTAGTTAAGCTATACGGTGGAAGTAGTTAAGTTGTAGTGTGGAAGTAGTTAAGCTATACGGTGGAAGTAGTTATGCTGTAAGGTGGAAGTAGTTAAGCTGTACGGTGGAAGTAGTTAAGCTATATGGTGAAAGTAGTTAAGCTATATAGTGGAAGTAGTTAACCTATATGGTAGACGTATTTAAGTTGTAGTGTGGAAGTAGTTAAGCTATACGGTGGAAGTAGTTATGCTGTAAGGTGGAAGTAGTTAAGCTGTACGGTGGAAGTAGTTAAGCTATATGGTGAAAGTAGTTAAGCTATATAGTGGAAGTAGTTAACCTATATGGTAGAAGTATTTAAGTTGTAGTGTGGAAGTAGTTAAGCTATATGGTGGAAGTAGTTAAGCTATACGGTGGAAGTAGTTAAGCTGTAGGGTGGAGGTAGTTAAGCTATACGGTGGAAGTAGTTAAGCTATATGGTGAAAGTAGTTAAGCTATATAGTGGAAGTAGTTAACCTATATGGTAGAAGTATTTAAGTTGTAGTGTGGAAGTAGTTAAGCTCTATGGTGGAAGTAGTTAAGCTGTAGGATGGAAGTAGTTAAGCTATATGGTGGAAGTAGTTAAGCTATATGGTGGAAGTAGTTAAGCTATATGGTGGAAGTAGTTAATCTCTATGGTGGAAGTAGTTAAGCTATATGGTGGAAGTAGTTAAGCTATATGGTGAAAGTAGTTTAGCTATATGGTGGAAGTAGTTAAGCTATATGGTGGAAGTAGTTAAGCTATATGGTGGAAGTAGTTTAGCTATATAGTGGAAGTAGTTAACCTATATGGTAGAAGTATTTAAGTTGTAGTGTGGAAGTAGTTAAGCTCTATGGTGGAAGTAGTTAAGCTGTAGGATGGAAGTAGTTAAGCTATATGGTGGAAGTAGTTAAGCTATATGGTGGAAGTAGTTAAGCTATATGGTGGAAGTAGTTAATCTCTATGGTGGAAGTAGTTAAGCTATATGGTGGAAGTAGTTAAGCTATATGGTGGAAGTAGTTAAGCTATATGGTGGAAGTAGTTAATCTCTATGGTGGAAGTAGTTAAGCTATATGGTGGAAGTAGTTAAGCTATATGGTGAAAGTAGTTTAGCTATATGGTGGAAGTAGTTAAGCTATATGGTGGAAGTAGTTAAGCTATATGGTGGAAGTAGTTTAGCTATATGGTGGAAGTAGTTAATCTCTATGGTGGAAGTAGTTAAGCTATATGGTGGAAGTAGTTAAGCTATATGGTGGAAGTAATTTAGTTGTAGGGTGGAAGTAGTTAAGCTATATTGTGGAAGTAGTTAAGCTATATGGTGGAAGTAGTTAAGCTATATGGTGGAAGTAGTTAAGCTATATGGTGGAAGTAATTTAGTTGTAGGGTGGAAGTAGTTAAGCTATATGGTGGAAGTAGTTAAGCTATAGGGTGGAAGTGAATCAAGTATATTCAATAAAAGATATATTGATTGATCAATTTGTTGTAAGTTGATTGTATTTAACATATTATATTATATTTCTTATACTATAATGCTGTAATAATATAAGCTCTCATCTTCATAGCAAGCGCAAGTTTAACCTTTAACCCCTATAACCCCTAAGGCTACCATAAAAACCATTGATAATACCTTTTACAACACATAACCCTGTCTCCTACATTACTTAACCCTACCCCCTACATCACTTAAGCATACCCCTATAACACCTAACACTATTCCCTACAACTCCAAACCTACCCCTATATACTTAACTATATTTCATATAAACCCAATAAATAATCCTTTTAACCACAATCCTTAACTAAACTCTTAATTGTGTTACGTAATAAAGCCATAAACACGATTTTATTCGTACCCCAGAACTAGCCCCCACAATTTGGGACCCACAAACAACGACAAGACCCGACTACACCACTAGCCACGCCCCGTTACTGCCGCTTTAATAACGCCTCCTAAACACACCACCAGGCCGGTGTTGCTGACCGATGTAGTTGACAAATGGCCGGCGTGGGGCAAATGGACACCCGACTACTTCAACGAATGCTGCGGTGAAGACAGAGTCCACGTTAATGCCGTTCACGTTGGTATTGGTCGCGACGACGGGATTCGAAGTAAATCGCACGTAAACTACTCCTATAAATACTAGAGTCCTACTAAATACTCGAGACCTATTGTTGTTTGCTGCACTGTAAACTGATTAGACCCTTGTTTCTATTTCTACACTTGTTCGCATTCTGAACGCTGCCCGAAGTGGTCAGAGATGATATAACTATTATACAACCTTATATAATCATTTGAAATAGAAAATTAATATCAAATATATTTTTATTATATAACAAAACACTAAAATGACCTCTATGGATTCTTGTGTAACCTTAAATAAATAAAAGATATAATTTTTAGATGAAATGTTTAAAATATATATATATATATATTGTATATATTTCAATATAAGTTATATTAAAAAAATGTAATATGAATATTAATTATTACATAATATAAAATTAAAACCCATATTTATTAAGAACTTATAATTTCTAAGACAAATAAAAGTTTAATTTACATTTTTAAAATAAATATTAAATATTTATTTTTATAATTATTTTTTGCTATTCTCTTATAATTTATTTTTTACTTTTTTTATAATTTTAATTAATTATTCAAATTTATTTTATTAAATATTTATAGGAATTAATTTATTAATAAAATAATATACAGATTACCAATTTGTAACCATTAGCTTAAATTAATATATTAATTATTAAATATCTCAAAACATATCTCAGCTACACTTATCTATTCAACCTTTAGATACGTTAAATATTTGCTTACTTCATTATAAAAACCATTAAAATGTATATTGGATGACTAAACATCTAAAGTAAATAACCCAGTTTAAAAAAACCACCATCTTAAAATAGCCTAAATCACCCGAACGGTGCACACCGTATACCCAGTTTAACCCCGACAGCTGAAGAAACCCGTTGGTATTGCGGTGCCTCTCTCCTTATTCCGCAAGAACGTTCGCAAGTCTACCTCCACTACCTGGACGTACCTCACCGACGAGCTCTTCCTGCTCACGCACCCGCGGTTGATGGCGGACGTCGGGGATTACGTTGGTATTGGGGACACCGTTGCCACGGAGACCGGCGGCGTCGCGTCCCTCCTCCCTTTCGTTGTATACGCCGTTCCTCACCCGCTTCCGCCCCGATTCGCTGGACTTACGACCAACCCTTTAATACCGCGTTAAAGTACCCGTTTCTTACGCGAATATAGCTTCCCTGCTGGAGTCTAAACGAGTCGCCTGTATCCCTCAGGTGTACCTGAAAGAGAACTATTTCGACTACCTTCCGAGCGAGTTGAAGCCTTGGTCTGCGATGATATTGTGGGGCACGAAATTCTCAAGGTACGCACGCCAAGCATTCTAGCCAATCAATGGCTTCGGCGGAGCGTAGTGAAATGTATCGTGTAACATGATATCGCTTTAAATGGTTTCCGTGTGCCGTTTATAATTTATATCATTTATAAAGTCTGTTAGATTCGAATTCGATAAATGATTTTGATATAACTTGCATTTTTTCATCTTTCTATTTTTTCGTCATAATCATACATACATATGATGTATGACGGACTTATATATGGTGGACTTTTTATGAATTAATTTGAGTATTAAGTTTATCTTTTAATATCATTTACATATGGATTTATATACCATTAAAATATTTAAACATTTAAAATATCTATTATCATTGATATTTTAACTAATCAAATCTTATATTAACTTTATTTTCTAGCAAAAGTTAAAAAAATTATATTATTATCTGCGATGTTTGTATTATTCTTATTACTTATTTGATTATATAATCTGCCTAGATATTAGCAATTAGCAATTAGCAATTAGCTATTAGCTATTAGCAATTAGCAATTAGCAATTAGCTATCATATTTTAAACCAAATGATTTATCTAAATATATCTATATATCTATATCTATATGTTAAAAAAGTTCTACTCAAAATATTAGGAGAGATTTTATAAAATCATTCAAAATAAGTATTATTAGTAAACTGATATGAAGAATTTATATATATTTATTTTATATTATATGTCTGAAGATACTTTTGTTATCTGTGCCGATATAAATCATATATTTGTTATTAATTCACATTATATTATGTTAAATAAAAAATATGTTATTAAAGTAAAATTTGTTAACATAATATGTAAAATAATATATAATATGTAAATCACATAATTTTAATTAAATTAATAATAATAATATAAAAAATAGCAATAATTATTTATGAGCAAAATTTATATATATTTATTCAGATTTATATATATTTTTAAAAATCTCATATTAAAATAAGGAATATATGTTCTGGTAGTTTTGCAAATTATTTTTATACTTATTTATATATTAATACATCTATAGTTAGATCTTAAAATTGGAATAAAGATGCTATATATTTTGTAGTCAAATTTTATTACATTTTAATATCTAATAAATGTTGACATAATACATAAAAATAGAAAATCCTATGTTTTAATTAATTATATTCAGTCATCACCAACAATACAGATCTACGACACACCTTGACCCCTACAACTGGACTGGTACGAATGCAGTACTCTATGGGAGCAAACAATGGAAGGTCAGTGAGAATAAATTGTATTATCACATATATATGTCAGCGGAGAGGGTAACTCATTACAGTATTATTAATAATATTTTATTAATATATTAATCAATGTACTTATTTTAAATAAATATACAAATAAATTCTTTTAAATTTCCTGAGATATTTCAATCTTTATTCGGCAATAAATATGCACACGATTTTTAAATTAACAAATATGCTCAGGATAAATATCATATCATAATATCATATTTAATGTAACGATGTAATATTATAAATCATATGAACTCGTATACAATAGATGTATCCACCAAATCAAGATCACAAATTAAATGTTGGCAAATCCACAAATGCAGGATTTCCTCTATCCTCCTTCAAATATAACAGGTAATGCAAAGTATATCTCTCGACGTGTATTTTCTCACGAAACAGTTTTATTTCACATTTAACGATTTAACGCGTGACTGCGAAATTCGGATTCCAGTGACCTCGACGGTTTCGACAACGACACTGAGAAGAGAGACGATCTAAACGTTTTAGAGTTTACTCAGAGTGCGGGGGAGTTATTAATTATACCTAGCGGCTGGATACATCAGGTTTTTAATGTAAATCGTCTCCGGCGGCGGCGAATTCTCATGTCGAATTTCTCCTGTCGAATTTCTCGTGTCGAATTTCTCGTGTCGAATTTCTCGTGTCGAATTTCTCCTGTCGAATTTCTCCTGTCGAATTTCTCTTGTCAAATTTCTCCTGTCAAATTTCTCCTGTCAAATTTCTCCTGTCAAATTTCTCCTGTCAAATTTCTCCTGTCAAATTTCTCCTGTCAAATTTCTCCTGTCAAATTTCTCCTGTCAAATTTCTCCTGTCAAATTTCTCCTGTCAAATTTCTCCTGTCAAATTTCTCCTGTCAAATTTCTCCTGTCAAATTTCTCCTGTCGAATTTCTCCTGTCGAATTTCTCCTGTCGAATTTTTCCTGTCAAATTTCTCCTGTCAAATTTCTCCTGTCAAATTTCTCCTGTCAAATTTCTCCTGTCAAATTTCTCCTGTCAAATTTCTCCTGTCAAATTTCTCCTGTCAAATTTCTCCTGTCAAATTTCTCCTGTCAAATTTCTCCTGTCAAATTTCTCCTGTCAAATTTCTCCTGTCAAATTTCTCCTGTCAAATTTCTCCTGTCAAATTTCTCCTGTCAAATTTCTCCTGTCAAATTTCTCCTGTCGAATTTCTCCTGTCGAATTTCTCCTGTCGAATTTTTCCTGTCAAATTTCTCCTGTCAAATTTCTCCTGTCAAATTTCTCCTGTCAAATTTCTCCTGTCAAATTTCTCCTGTCAAATTTCTCCTGTCAAATTTCTCCTGTCAAATTTCTCCTGTCAAATTTCTCCTGTCAAATTTCTCCTGTCAAATTTCTCCTGTCAAATTTCTCCTGTCAAATTTCTCCTGTCAAATTTCTCCTGTCAAATTTCTCCTGTCAAATTTCTCCTGTCAAATTTCTCCTGTCGAATTTCTCTTGTCTTACGTCGGTGTATCCGCATTACCAGGCATACAATCCGGAGCAGTCGATTGCCGTCAGTTCGCAGATGTTTACGCGAAATAACCTCAGAACCGTATTGGAAGAAATCATCATCGCTGCGGAATACAACTATGGTTTGTTTATGTTCCCCCCGGCCAATCAGAGCAGCCGACCGCTGTCTCAATATCCTCGCAGTCGACACACAGCGTCATTGTTCGTTTTGTTATGAAAATAGCGGCTGAAAATGTGTCGTAAATTAATATCTTGTTTAATATTTCGTGAATAGGTAAACAATTTTTTTGAATAGTAATTAATTAATATCAAGTAAAAAAATGTAGGTGTAATTGTTATTATTATAAATATTATCGTAAATAAAATAAATTGTGTTTTGGAATAGATTATACTGTAGACAATGTATTATAATACACCGATATAAAAAGTCTAAAACACCCCCAGATATAGTGTATGGGAATACACTATGTCTGAAATATATGAAATCAAATGTATTCAATTATAAATCAAACAAAAGAATCAGTTATCTCAAAATTTATGTTATTTGCTACATAATTAAATAATTCGAAAAGGTTTTATTAGAAAAGAAAATGGAATATTTGATATAAATTTGTATTTGAGCAGTTTCCAACAATTTTAATATAAGGCAGTAAAACCAGTAAAACAATGCTTAAATCATTGTATTGTTAATTATATATCAATATACAAACTGTGTTTATTATATTTTAAAATACTAAATGATTATCTAGATTATTTCATAATATTATCATTTTATATAGAATACTGATATATTAATTAAAAAGTTATATTAGTTTTTAATCTATATACAAAATTCTATAATATTTATTAACTTCATATTCACTTTGAATCAATATTTTTATTAATATTAAATACATATATATTTAAATGACTAGAACATTGTTAAGAATATATAATATTTATATAATAATTATTAATTAATATATAATAATTAAAGTTATATTGGTTAAATACTAATTTATAAAATATCTCATAATTATGATTTATAGCAAATATAAATATTTATAAAATATAGGTAGTGAAGTAAAAAGAAATAATCTACCCATTGATGTTGATTCTTATTCAGATGAACAAAAGGTTATTGATTTCATTAAAAAGTTAAAATAAGTTAAATATGGATATGAATTATTATTTCGTAATTAACTCTTTTTTTTGTAGTAGTTTAATACAAGTTATATTTTATTATATCTATTTCTATAATCATATTTCATCAGTTATGTGTTTCGTCAACATATTATACATGATTTGAAGGTGAAAGCAGTAGTTGATTTATTACCTCCCTGGGTATTGGAAAAGGGTAAAAAGATAACAGAAGATGTAGTGAAAATAATTAATAAAGTATAATGGTACGTAAAGTATAAACATCAATCCGATTAATTGTATTATTGTAAATTAATTGATATGGATTGTTATATTATAATTAGGATTAATAATATTTATATTATAGACAATATATAATTATGATCGAATACTAAAATAGGAGATAATTTCAATAATGGATATTAATTTTTTTTTATTTACAAAATTTAATTTTTATTTATTTGTTATATATATTATTATTAATAATTTAAATTTCTATAAAATTTGAAGTATTGTCCAGCAAATAAGCCAAGTAATTTCAAATTTGGTATTGCATATTTATTTTTATATTAATTTGTATCAGTATTGTAAACAAATAAAGTATTTTACAAAACTTTTAAATAGATAAGTGAAATTGTAGTTATATTCTTTTGTATTAATATCTTATAGATGTGGGCTAACAAAAATAATATAAAAAAATTATTAAAAGTAAACTATAGAGATACCTGGATGGTTAGCTGAGTATTTCCCAGCATTCGAAAATTCATTCATGACTAAAAGAAATTATGCAATGCAAAATATTAAACTACCTGGATTGTTTACTGGATACTAGAAGTTAATCAAATATTATATTGAAAAGTTGTAGAATTTATTCATAAATAAATTCTAAACTATATATATCTAATATGACTATATATATAAATTATAGTTTATATAACTAGATCCATTAAAATGTGAACTGTTTACTAGGATTGTCTAAACACAAATCAAGATAGAAGATAAATGATGCAATATTATGACCTGGATTGTTAGCTTTTCAAGAAACATCAATACCAGCGTTTTGATATATTCTAACAAATAAGAAATCATAAATGGAATTATATTACCTGGATTGTTTTCTGGGTCAATAATATGTATATTATGTAATCATATAATCTAGTCAAGCACTAATATAATCTAGTCAAGTATTATTTATATAAAAGAATTGTATTATTGCCTTTAATTACAAATAATGTATCACTTATATCAATTTCCAATATTTTGTATATTTCTTGTTTAAAAATCATATTATTTTGATGAATACTTTATTTATATATATAATTATATATAATTATATATTGGTTTTATATTTAATTTGAATAATTATGTTAAATTCGGTGAGTTATGAAACTATAAATAAAATCGCATGTTAATTTAATTATAAATACTTTATTATGTAATATATTTCCAAGGTGAATAAAATATAATAATTAATTTTTATTTTTATTTGCAATTCAATTTTAATTAAAAGTATAAAATTTCCTAGCAATTGAGCGTAACATAAAACTATAGAGAAAATACCCATAGGATCTAATGTATACGTAATGATACAGGACATAGTGTTGCTATAAAAGGAGGTACGCACAACATACAAATGCTTCTAAAAATGATCTCGTTGATAAAATAATAAATAAATAATGAGGTAATAATAATATACATAAATACTTAAAATCTGATCTATATACATATAAAAAAATAAAATCATATATATATACATTCTATAGTCGAATAAAATAATGATATAATTAAAAATACAAAAAATCATTTGGACAATAATTATCAGTTTCTAGTTTTGCATTATTTTTTTGCATCAATTTGCTAGGCTATATTCATACGGTCACACATCCTTAAAAAGTGGTTGTCTGCGCATAATAAAATCGTGATTGCTAATACAGTAGGGCTAAGAATACTCTTCACTGATTGGACGGTTGTCGTGTAGATAAAAACTCAATGTAAAATACCGTCGAGGGAAGAAGGGGCTATTAAAAGTGAGACATTTCGGTATCTGTAAAGTAAAATAAAGTAAGAATAATAATGAGTTGACATAAGACAATAGAATATCGGTTGTAAAAACTACTCGAGCTCGAACTACACTAACTTCGAATGCTTGTACTTCTCGCGTAATGATTGTTGGGGCATGTTAATAATGTTGACCTTGAAGAACTGGTGAAGGCACCTCAATTCATAGCCAAAGTCGGTGATATTATACTTCGACTTCTCCACAATAATGTTCGGCTATTTGAATTGGTAACGGATATTAAACGAAAGCTCACGATATTAAATAATAATGTAAATGTTACTCATAAAAAATACCGAATACAATAGATTACGGGCGGGTATTTAATAAATTACCCAGGGTATTTGTTTCAGCGTAAAGTTTGCTAAACAGACGGCAGCAGAAGCAATCTTACTGGGTCTGAAGCGTATGAAGGTTTCCATATCCAATATGGTCATTTCAATGAGGTACTGAGACGGGGGGTTCGCGGTTTATGAATATCTATATTATATACACTGTAATGATTTTACTTTACGATACGCTATACATAATAGATTCATAATAAATACAATTACTCATGAGAATGTAATGCCGATGCAATGGTAGTAGGTGGTAATTACTTTAAATTAACGTTAGATTCGCGTTAGATTTTGCACATCGAATAACCATTGTCAGACAATAGGTACTTGATTTGCTATTGTGGCCCAGATTATTCAAGAACTTCTCCGCAAAGCAATTACATGTTGGAGGACTGAGGTCATAATGTAGAACTTTCAGAATCAATATTTCCATTCTTAGAACCTATGAAGAGTAAAGTAATTATTAAATTAGTTTTAGTAAATATTTATATTTGTAAACATAAATTTTTCGAATTTTTAAAATTATAATATAAATATCACTGTAAATATTAATATATAGATAATTAATATTAAGTATATAGAAGTTAGTATGTACAACTTTGTAATATTATATAATTTATTAATTTTAAATAATGAATATAAATAAAAAAATGTGTAACAATATATAAAATTATTCAAATTAGTCAATAAAAGTGTTATTGTATTCATTTAAATAATTTATAATATAGATATTATATAAACATAATAACAAAAAATTATGAATAGTTCAAATGAACTATATGAATATTATCACATATATATAAGATTACATTATAAGTAATTTAGTATGTTTTTTTACATGCAAATTATAAGATAGATTCAGAAAAAGATATATATATATAAATATATTGATCAGTAGGAATACTAGACAACTATATAATATAGCCTTTGGAATACACACATACATACGTATATGCGTAAACAAAATGCATGAGAATACACTCCGATTATATACAAAGTTGTGAATGGAGATAGAGATATGAATGAGAAAGATTTATAGTGTATATGTTTGACATGAGAAAATTAACATCACACAAAATAGGTAATTAGAAAATATGTTTCAAAATATTATAAGTATATATAGTTTTAAAATGGAACTAGTCATTAATCTACTTATATATATATATATATATATATATTTAATGTATGCGTGTATGCATTTACACGATGTGTGAGAAATTAGATTATAAATAATAGAAAATATATTTCAAAACATATAATTATGATATCTAAACGTAATTAATTAAAGAGATTCGAGATTAACCTGAGATTTTGTATATGTATCGTCAGTAATATAAACAAATTCATTTACTTCTGGGGGGTAAATCTCTTCATATTTCCTGTTTAATAAATAAGATTTTAATCAATGGCATTAATTAGTATATTAATAGGTGCGACTTTTAGCTAATAGTCTATAAATGTACTATTTATACCAGCTAGATAAATTGTTTTAAAAGGCATATGAATGAAATGCATGTTCATGTGATAAAACCACGCTACAAAACAACATTTAAATATAGAGGGACTATGGTTTAAAAAACTATAAAAACTTATCAACTGAAAACCATGTCACAGTGCAGTAAGCCACCGAGAGATATACCGACATTCCACAGATCTATAAATAGCTCAAGACACTGGCAACCGATACGACCGTTAATAAGCAATAGAACACCATAGAAATACTAGTGACAATGCAATTAATTAAGAAGAAATAAGACCAATCAAGTAGATGGGCCAATTATGTTGTTGTAAGGGTGTTTTTCTATTTATATACTCTATAGAACAGATGCAATGTCAAAATCTTTGGCGCGAAATTAATGAACAGCCGGTATGAAATACAATAAATTTAATTTTTAAAAGAATAAGAGCTATCATTTTATATACTATTTATGTTAACAAGTATTATTTAAGCTATAATCACTAATTTTTAAAGCATATATAGATATATTGTTTTTAGTTACTACACATTTATTAATTTAGATACATTCACAATAGTATATAATATTATTAATATTAATGTTGTGATAAACTAATATAATTATTATTAAAAATCTTGGATTATAATTGACTTCAGTAAAATACACTTAGGATATCTGTATATATCAAATACACTTTTATTGGTATAGAAGTGTTTGTTTAATGGTGTGATAAACATACACTGACCAGTGGTCAGCTACAATGACAATAACTACAAACTTGTCAAAACAATAACCTACTTGATATCAAGATGTATACAAATGTATACAAGACGTATGAAAATATTTAATTAAAAGTAGAAATAGAATTAAACTTTTGTAAAAATAATACGTTATTATAAAATTATATTATTACATTTATAAAATGTACTTTGAAATAATTACAACTTATTTAATTTAGTTAACTAATTTAGTTATTAATTATATTACTTATATTTTTCAGATATAAAAAAGAGATATTGGATATTAAGGATATTTCAATATTATTTTTCATTGATATATATTTAAATTAAAAAAAAACTAATTATATTTTTGAAAACAATTTTAATGTTTTTTATTCAACTAATTATATAAAAATAGTTTGAAATGTATACGTAATTGTTATATTAATAATCTAAACGAGGATATGAATTATTTATGTAATATTTAATCACTAACGAAGCCAGAAAAATGGCGGCAGTTCCTAATAGCTGGAGTTTGCCTCGTAGGACAGACATCTGAGACAGGAACCGGTCGACATAGTTAATAGCTAGGAAGAGGGTTTCCCGTTGAAGTTTGTACTCCTCGGCAACTTCAATCAACCAATCGCCGAGTATCACGCGCATTTGCATATTGATGTCGGGTTGCTTAGATATATAAGACACTCGGCAATTATTGCGAACCTGTAATTGGTCACGGTTGAGTGAATCTACGATTACAGTAAATCTCTAATAGCGCATATATAAATAAGTTTGATTATATATAGATATTTATGTTTTAAAAGTATATACATTTTGAATTAGACCCTAATATACATAAATAAAGTGAAAACATTACATATGTATATAAATTGCTTCAAATAAACTATTATGGATACTCAATGAGCCTGTTTACAGCGAAACTTATATAACATACATGCAAACATAAACACATCGCAAACTACATATAAACCAATGTATACAGCAATATATGGAGAGATAGACACACAAACACATATTTCATAGGAAAACACCGGCAGAGAATAAGCTACGTTGAAAACGCACACAAAGACCATATATGACGTAGAATTAACATATTGTTTGAACATATGGACGGCAAAAGAGGTTCGTAAGAGCGTTCGCCACGACGGGGTTATAATTAAATGCATCCCCAAACTAGACCATGCGGGGCAACGGGAGTAATTGATATGGGTTCGGAGATGCACGCCGTTGCCCGAGTGAAACAAAGGGCAGTTGGTTGTTGCGATGCTTTATTTGCATAAGCCGAATGTAAACCGCATTTCATATGCTAAATAAGTTAAGTGTATACAAAGCTAATTCGGAATGATTTATTTTGTGCAGCTAGTATAAAGATATATATAAAATAATATATATCGACGATGAATGGTGGATGTAAATTATAAATTGTTTCGAAAAACCAATTTGTTTATTGCAAATATATAAATTGAATACAATTATTCATAAATAATGAACTAGATAAATAAATAATAATCAATACAAATATTGAAGCAATTATAACAATTATAATATGAATATTAATAAAAAAAACTTATTAGTATTTGATCCTAAAATAAGTTGATTTGATAATTTAGGCGAACTGGAAGAAATTAATGATCTATGCATAGAAAGTGATTTATCTGCAATTTAATAACCTCAGTGGATCTCAGGTAGTCGTAGATATTGGTTTGGCAGTAGGGAATGGTGAGCACGTGCTCTAGGTTTTGCTGTATCCTGCGATTATGGTGTTCCTTGTACTCTACCTCTCGCGCCAACACCTCCATCGGGTCCTCTTCCTCGTCGCATTCCATCGCCAGGGATCCGGGTCCCATCGAGGCTGTAGACCAAGATATTACGACGTTAATACGCAATGACATTCAATTGAATCGTTCGAGGACGAAATTCATCGGACGAATTTGTACAAAGAAATAAATTTGTTTATATGATTTAATTGCATTAAGGAAGAGTTAAAAAAATCCGTAAATAATTCCAGAACCGGAGTACAATGGAATTCGCTAAAAAGCTTTGTTATAAACAATTAGTAACCCGACAATGGAGCAATTTTCTGCACTTGCAGCCTAGACGCGGGGAGAGTGGAATTCGCAGGATTCGCGGAGACGGAGGCGTTGTTCACGTATTGCTGCGTGACGTCCTGAAACACCTTGAGGCGATGGGTCGCCGGCGCCAGGTGGCGCTGTTGCGGCGGCGGCGGTTTTACGGCGGCCAGCACGCGACCGGAGAGGCATTGCGAAGCCGACACCCCGTGGCACTGCTGGTCGCGGGGGTGCACGAGGTGAGAGTTCGACGCCAACGAGTTCAGGATGGCGCGATGCTGTTGGTGTTTAGACGGCGCCGGCTGGACATTCTGACCGCGCAAATTGGTCAATTGACCGAACTGCCGTTGCTGTTTCTTCTGCGCAGATTTTAGAATCGTAGTCTGAACGAAAATAAATTATAATTTAGAGAAGGAAAAGAAGAAAATAGTAAATGCAAGAGTAATAAAATTGATTTTTTATGCATAATACATTTATTTCTAATAATACATATTCAAATGTATCTCATATATATTGACATGGTTTACTTAGAAAAATAATATATAAAATATATAATTTAGAAAAATTATATATATTATAACTAAATGTAATGTATATTAAGTTATTAAAAAAAGATATATAAACGTAATTATAAAAAAAAACGTCTATAAAAGAAATTAACAATACTCAAAGTGAAAGAACAAGACAATGTGCTGAGCGAATGTTGAAGTATGCAGAAGGTATTGAATGTCCAGTCAAGAGGCAATCAGGGCCAATATCTCGTGCATAAAAAATCCTATGTATTATATAAGAGGGCCCACTTAACGAAGAAACCGGGCAAATGCTCGTAGCCCACACACATCACCGACAGGAGAGGATCTAAATATATGTTTATTAGGATTCGAATAAGATGGTGACGGAGATGACGCCATTCATTTAGAAGATGTCGTCGAATGAAATACAGTATTTATCGAATATTTATACGATGCTATAAAAAATAGAACATTGCACTAGTTGTATATCTATTATAACTAGCTAAATATTGTAGAGAACATTTAGTTGATAGAACAACTATAGAACAAAAAAATAAAATTAAATAGAAAATCAATTTCCACCCATAAATCATAGTATTTAATTCATTGTTAATCAAATATACCTATAATATATTATATACAAAATGTAATACATATATATATCATTATAAGATATGTACAATTATGCATGTATTATATTATGGTAAAATATGAATATTATTATAATATATTAATTAATGAAAAATAAGGATGATAATAGTATTATAAAGCCAGGTAATAAGTTAATTATAATAAATAAAGTATTATGCAATAATATATAATGATTATACCCTTCTTGAAATAGCCAGAGTTTTCATATTTTCTATATCATTCATGATGAAAACTTGTAAATACAAATTAACTCTTATATTGAGTTAATATTAGTATAAATAAACGGTTGTCATGGAAATATGTAAGATAAATAAAAATCATTATTAATTAATAAAAATCCGAGGGATAAAAATAACAATATTATATTAAATATATTAAATTTAAAATATATCAAGAACGCTAAATTCATATAATTACTATATATATAATGCTAGGTGAAATAAATGCGCAGCTTGATAATATATAATAGTGGAATTAACGGTATGACTAGAGTGTACATTTCGAATTGATTTTACCTGTTTTTTAGATCGTAAAATACCAGAGTATGCATTTGTAGTATTTTTAGTCTGATTTGTGATTGTGGAAAGGGCCTGCCTTTTACCATTCGGTATCGCGTGGTGAACACTTTCGCGTTTTATATTTCGAGGGCTATGTGTATTTTCTGTGTCTTGGAATATTTGAAAGATAGAATTTCGGTTTGAGATTTCGACGGTATTGGACATGATTTAAAATAAATAAAAATAATGTTCTAACAACGAACTAGCTAATTAAACGCACACGAACACATGGGTTAATACTGTGGTTATTGTTATGATAAAAACAACTATAATGCTAAAAACTATGGAAAGCGTCAATTATCTCATGGAAAGTCTATGTGAATGAATAATTATCGTTGACAATCCAAACTGAAAATCTTGAAAAATGCGCGTCTCCTATTAAACCAATCAGCTCGAGGCGCGTATCACGTGTGTAAACAGACGCACATCGCTCCCAGTATATGCGCGAACGATACTATACATGAGTCGGTCGTTTGTGTCTATTAGTACTATGATATAGTTTTGAAATAGATGCCCCCTGTATAATATAAATCTATTGCTAACATATGTCGAGACTAAAATAAAATATAAATAATTTGCTTGAGATTTTATATTTTCTTCTTCATGACATACGATTCGCGATTTTAATATAAATATTATAACACAACAGTTTATAGTTTATTTGTATACTGTATATCATTGATATATAAGGCATTACATTATTGAACTTATTTACTTGTTGGAGTAAATAATTATATAATCCTTCTCATCAACATATTCTGTATATTGATTGGATACTCAGTATATGAGCACATAATATATACATATATATATATATATATATATATATATATATATATATATATATATATATATATATATATATATATATAGAGAAGTCTATATACATACATATATATATATATATATATATATATATTATATATTGTTTTACTATATTTTATTAATAAATATATTATGTAATATAATTATAATTTCTCGTTACAAAACTATATTAATATTAATAAATAAGTAACTAATAATGTGTTGTATATCCTAATAACTATATAATGTAATATTATATTGTATTGGTATTATGAGGAGGATTTCTAGGATATTATACTATATAGTAATTAGTAATTTTAAAATAGTAATTATCATGGCAGACCAGAATTTATTATGCCATATATAAACATATGTAAATGTAGTTAGGTTTTTATAGACTTCTCTATATAATATATATATAGAGAAGTCTATATACATATATATATATATATATATATATATATATATACATATATATACATACATATATATAATTATATATATTTATATATATATATATATATATATATATTTATATATATAAATATATATATATATAAATAATAATGTACCGCGTTTATTTTTCTGAAACATAATTTAAACACGTTTTAAATAAAAAAAAAATAACAAATTAGATGTTTTCTTAGATTTATAATTTTTTCAATGGAAAGTTATAATTATATGGTTATTGAAAATATTCACAATGTGTTGTATAACATATATTGTATAGCACGCAGTGTATAGTATACGGTATATAAGGAAGGTTTATATATAATTAAAATCATTCGAATTAACGGCTAGCGAATTGAAGTAATATGCAGTTTTGATAGAATGTATACGTGTAGTCTAGTAGGAAGTATCTGTGACAATACCCGATCTCTGTTATAGGTCAATATAGATCAAAGTGTGTGTCGTATCATTATCGCACATTTATTTCAACATCTCTACGCATGGCTTACATCAAAACCCGACGATAAATAACGTAGAATAGATGGCCAACTGCGTTTTGTATTATTTAAAAACTTCTAATTCCAACTGTAATTCTAATATCGACAACGGTATCACATGTTACAACGTGAAATGGTAATAGTCCGCTTATTAATTATCATATCATTATTATAGTTAACAATTATTTATAATGTATTATTAGTTTTAATAATAGAATTAAAATATATGTGATATATATAAATCTGACATATATGTATTATATATAAAGATATTACATATAACATATATATATATATATATATATATATATAAATATATATATATATATATATATATATATATATATATACTATATGATCGATGATCTATTAATAGTCATATTATTAAAAATATTCAGAACAATTTATTAATTTAAGTAAAAATCACCTACCCAGTGTTAATATGATTATGATATATAGTTATAACAATAGTTAGGTAATCACAATGGTTATACTCTAAAACTGAAATCTCAATAACAGATATATTTAAATCGTTGAGAGTAATTTTAATTAATGCGCATTTTATGAAAATAATCTTTTTATAGGGATGTAAAAAATGATTCATAACATTTATGTGTACGTTTTAATAGGTTACTATTTCTGGGAATTAATACATTGACTTATTATACAAACTGGTATTTTATGATATGAAATTATATAAAATGGGTACGAATATAAAATATATCGCAAACGATTCGATGTAAATAAATAATATGAAATGTTATGAAAAAATTCGATATTTATATCGCATGCGATATTTTTACAGTTTCTATTTCAAGATTTTAAAGTAATTACTACCAAACCTTGGGACCAAGTTCCTACAACAAATGTAGACCGATCAATGCTTAATAAACGTACAAGGTCATCGTAACAAATAACGAACCCCTCTATATACACTCACTCGTTCTCCGGAGAGATTTGTATGGTATGCGATATGAGTAATGTAGAGAATTATTTGAAATTTAGTATATATATATATATATATATATATATATAACACTTTATAGTAGGTTTACTCGCAAATAGCTATACGAAATATTAAACCCTACAAAATATGCCTAATTAAGTATATGACGATATTTATGAATATCCTAAACCGAATACAGATATACCGATATTTTATTCAAATTAATATGTGTTACATACAGTATTTACTATAAGATTTAATATAAAATGCTAATTAGTATGATAAAAATAGTTTTGTGCTTGAAACTATATATATATATATATATATATATATATATATATATATATATATATATATATATATATATTGTTTCATATGTGTACGTTATCTTCAATGTACAATACATCTATCATTCACTAGATATTTTTATATCCTTTATAAAATTATTATTTAACAATTAATAATTATATTATATTAAATCGAATTATAATTCCAAAATTTAAAATTAATTACTTGTTCTATATTATACATATATATGTATCTATAATAAAATAATATTGTATACAATATATATTATGTAAAAACTGACTCCGTAATATCTCTACATATATAACTATATTATGTAACTGAAATTCTATAATTAATTTTATAAAATTATTTATTTAGATAATAACTACGTTTTTAAAATGAATTATATTCATAGAATATATTTTATAGCACATATTAAAACACACACTAATATATATATATATATATATATATATATATACATACTTACAAACTCACACAAATACACACACACACATAAACATACGTACATATATATATAGTTAAAGAAATGAGGTCAGTATTTGTCATACAATTTTACAATAGAATTTTGTACAGATTCAGAAATATAGTAATTTACGATACAGCATTAAAATGTTTTGAAAACTACATAACAGAACTTTATGAAAATAAATTCAAAGACTTCGACAGCTCACAGTTTTAAATACGTTATTATACAAGGTGCAATATTATTCGTAATCTATCTCCTACCCATTAGTAATATAATAGTAAGTCGTCCAGTATATATATACTCTCTAAGCTGACAACGGAATATACATTGATAAATAAGATATAACCCAAAAATAAACTGCGTCACCAATTTGAAAATTATAAACAATGACCATTCTAATAAACTGTAACAAAATAACACTAATAAACGTATGCAGAACCAACTCAACGACTTACTTTCCGGAAATATATTTTAACACTACTATAATCTACCTAAAGGACTCTACGCAATATTCGGGTTTAAATGTCGATAATAAAATTAACTTCGAAAAACAAATAAACACATGAGACGCAAAACTATTAACTTTAGTAAATAATAAAGCATCTGCTTTAACCTTAAGACTACTACAAATACAAACACTTTACATATCTCTACTTCAGAACTCTAATAAACTCACTACCGTAAATAAAGGACAGCTAAATAAATACGATAAAATAATAAACAGATCGATAAGACTCATTTTTAGACTAAATTAAAACAATTACACTACTGTTACGACACAAACCGGCTGACCACCTTAAACTCGACCGATCATAAACTACTGACCATAATATAGAAGATACTAACCTACAAGTAACTACATAACATCACAGTTACCGCACTTTAAGAAATGACCAACTATTAAGGGCTTGCATCCGTATCCTCTTTATGCTACGTCCTAACACGCGAAACTCTTTAATTCAAAAGGGTTCGATTGAGAGGTACCTACTAAATTCAGCCACTTAGAAACACATATCTTATATCCTATATTTAATCACAATAGATACAAGCGCAAGTTCAAATATGTTCTGCTTACATAATCCATCGTTATCCTTTATTATCTCTTAAGAAATGTCGACATATATTTATTTGAAATTGTTGTAGCAAATTAATATATACACACGCATACATTTATATTACATGCCTACTCATATACATCCACCAATACATATATGCTCTCACACACATACACACACACGCACACACACACACACACACACATACACACAATTACACACACACACACACACACACACATACACATATACACACACATACACACACATACACACACATACACACACACATACACACACATACACACACACGCACACATACACACACATACACACACACGCACACACACACACACACATACGCGCATATTATTATGTTAGTATATAAGGCCAATTATAGACATTAATGACATTTCGATACGATGTTTATACATAGATTTATATCTAATACACAATTGAATCATTATCAAAGCAATTCACTATCAGACAATATTGATATCCTTATATTGCAAGTATATCATATTGTGTATTCATTATTTCATACAGACATGTTCGGGAAAGATACTATACAGTAATACTATCAACAATACCAATAATACCACTAGATAACATGTCACATGAACAGTATTACATAGTCTACCTATTTCCTTTAGGAATCATATATATACATGTATAAATATATATATATATATATATATATATATATATATATATATATATATAACTATAACTATAATGATATACAGCTAACTTGCTTATTAAAGGGTATTATTATTATTGAAGATTATAAAGATAAAGGATGTCAGTATTAGCCTATGATGTAATACAATATTAGCGGCATTATCTCACTTTATTTCATAACAGGTATGTCAGTGTTGTTATGAGAGATGTTGGATGTTATTATTATACATATATATATATATATATATATATATATATATATATATATATATATATTGTATACACATATACACATACTGCATACATATGTTATAACTGTTTATTTATTTAATGTTACAATTGTTATCAATATCGTTTACGTTCTTCTACTGTCACAAAATAGAAATTATTTATACTAATACTTTCCTACCACCACTAATTTTAATCAATAACATCTTTAAATAGTATATAGTATATAGTATATAGTATATAGTATATAGTATATAGTATATAGTATATAGTGTATAGTATATAGTATATAGTATATAGTATATAGTATATAGTATATAGTATATAGTATATAGTATATAGTATATAGTATATAGTATACAGTATATAGTATATAGTATATAGTATATAGTATACAGTATATAGTATATAGTATATAGTATATAGTATATAGTATATAGTATATAGTATATAGTATATAGTATATAGTATATAGTATATAGTATATAGTATATAGTATATAGTATATAGTATATAGTATATAGTATATAGTATATAGTATATAGTATATAGTATATAGTATATAGTATATAGTATATAGTATATAGTATATAGTATATAGTATATAGTATATAGTATATAGTATATAGTATATATTATATAGTATATAGTATATAGTATATAGTATATAGTATATAGTATATAGTATATAGTATATAGTATATAGTATATAGTATATAGTATATAGTATATAGTATATAGTATATAGTATATAGTATATAGTATATAGTATATAGTATATAGTATATAGTATATAGTATATAGTATATAGTATATAGTATATAGTATATAGTATATAGTATATAGTATATAGTATATAGTATATAGTATATAGTATATAGTATATAGTATATAGTATAGAGTATATAGTATATAGTATATAGTATATAGTATATAGTATATAGTATATAGTATATAGTATAAGTATATAGTATATAGTATATAGCATATAGTATATAGTATATAGTATATAGTATATAGTATATAGTATATAGTATATAGTATATAGTATATAGTATATAGTATATAGTATACAGTATATAGTATATAGTATATAGTATATAGTATATAGTATATAGTATATAGTATATAGTATATAGTATATAGTATATAGTATATAATATATAGTATATAGTATATAGTATATAGTATACAGTATATAGTATATAGTATATAGTATATAGTATATAGTATATAGTATATAGTATATAGTATATAGTATATAGTATATAGTATATAGTATATAATATATAGTATATAGTATATAGTATCATATCACCCATATCACCCCCACCATAGCACTCTCCACCATATCACCCCCCCCCCACTATATCACCCCCCCATATCACCCCCACTATATCACCCCCCACCATATCACCCCCATCATATCACACACCACATTATCACTCCCCACTATAGCACTCTCTAACATATCACCCCCCCACTATATCACCCCCCCCCATATCACCCCCCCCCCCATATTACCCCCACTATATCACCCCCCACCATATCACCCCCATCATATCACACACTACATTATCACTCCCCACTATAGCACTCTCTAACATATCACCCCCCCCCCCACTATATCACCCCCCCTCCCCATATCACCCCCACCATATCACCCACATCATATCACACACCACATTATCACTCCCCACTATAGCACTCTCTATCATATCACCCCCCCACTATATCAATCATACACCACTATATCACCCCCCCCCTATATCACCCCCACCATATCGCCCCCACCATATCACCCCCCACCATATCACCACCACCATATCACCCCCACCATATCACACCCCCCATATCACCCCACCATATCACCCCCACCATATCACCCCCATCATATCACACACCATATTATCACTCCCCACTATATCACTCTCTAACATATCACCCCCCCCCCACTATATCACCCCCCCATATCACTCCCACCATATCACCCCCCCCCCCATATCACCCCCACCATATCAGCCCCCGCCATATCACCCCCCCCCCATATCACCCCCATCATATCATACACCACTATATCACTCCCCACTATAGCACTCTCTACCATATCACCCCCCCCCCCACTATATCACCCCCACACTATACCACCCCCCCCCATATCACCCCCATCATATCATACACCACTATATCACCCCCCCTATATCACCCCCACCATATCGCCCCCACCATATCACCGCCACCATATCACCCCCACCATATCACCCCCACCATATCACCCCCACCATATCACCCCCACCATATCACCCCCACCATATCACCCCCACCATATCAGCCCCAACATATCACCCCCACTATATCACCCCCCCCATATCACCCCATCATATCATACACCACTATATCACCCCCCCCTATATCACCCCCACCATATCGCCCCCACCATATCACCCCAACCATATCACCCCCACCATATCACCCCCACCATATCACCCCCACCATATCACCCCCACCATATCACCCCCACCATATCACCCCCACCATATCACCCCCACCATATCACCCCCACCATATCAGCCCCACCATATCACCCCCACTATATCACCCCCCCACCATATCACCCCCATCATATCACACACCACATTATCACTCCCCACTATAGCACACCTCCACCATATCACCCCCACACTATATCACCCCCCCCATATCACCCCCACCATATCAGCCCCCACCATATCCCCCCCATATCACCCCCATCATATCATACACCACATTATCACTCCCCACTATAGCACTCTCCACTATATCACCCCCACACTATATCACCCCCCCCCCTATATCACCCCCACCATATCACCCCCACCATATCAGCCCCCACCATATCCCCCCCCCCCATATCACCCCCATCATATCATACACCACTATATCACCCCCACCATATCACCCCCACCATATCACCCCCACCATATCAGCCCCACCATATCACCCCCCACCATATCATCCCCCATATCACCCCCACTATATCACACACCACTATATCACTCCCCACCATAGCACTCTCTAACATATCCCCCCCACTATATCACCCCCCCCCATATCACCCACACCATATCACCCTCCCCCCATATCACCCACACCATATCACCCCCACCATATCAACCCCCCCACCATATCACCCCCACCATATCACCCCCCACCATATCACCCCCCACCATATCATCCCCCATATCACCCCCACTATATCACACACCACTATATCACTCCCCACCATAGCACTCTCTAACATATCCCCCCCCCCCACTATTATCACCCCCCCCCCCCCCCATATCACCCACACCATATCACCCTCCCCCCATATCACCCACACCATATCACCCCCACCATATCAACCCCCCACCATATCACCCCCACCATATCACCCCCCACCATATCATCCCCCATATCACCCCCATCATATCACACACCTCCATATAACTTCGAAACTCCGCTGTTAGATTTACATTAAAACTCACTAAATACACGTGCAAACATATATGCTCTTAACTTACACCGCATATCTATTAAAGACATAATCTTATATAACATTTGCTCCCTACATACCTCGCCATCAACCTTTATAAACCACAATGCACTACAAGATAATCGACTATATTTCAACCATTACAATCCCAACTCCACTTAAATAATCATATATCAATAAACCAGTTTAAATTAATTATATCTATCCATACAAAAAATAGTCGTGTACCTTCAAATTCAACTTCAACATTGACCAATTCTTCCAATTCTCTTACACCAACAAATAAAACTTTCAACTATGCAGGATGAAAACTTCCGGAAAAGTTGCTGAAATCGCCTAAACAATTGGGTACTGGTAAAAGATAATATCTGTTTAAATTCTACATATCCCATTATCTATTATATACATTTGATGTCGATTTACGCCTCGTAGTAGAGGATATCTGTCTAGCCAATACGTCATACAAATATAATTCTTAAATTCATAATCGAATACATTTAGATAAAGAGTATACGATATATAATCGCAAACAGCCGGTTCACAGAACACACGGATACTAGTGGAGTAGTGTATAAGGTGTCATTATATTACAGTCCTGTCCTTGCTATAGATACCCAAGGCCTAGCTTATAACATCAGATTAGATAGTAATTATTAAGTATGCGACGGGCGTGAGCGATATTAGATCAACTCTGATTTTCCGAAATCTCGAACTGCTTTTTTTCTATCCGGCACGCGAGCTGATCAATAAGTTATAGATATTGTTGTTATCTAGTAAGATTAATAAATATATTGTCTACACGGGCAGTCGAATTATCACAATGATAATTATCTATTTATAATAACTCGCCACCGCAAATACTGTATTTATTGATGACATATGCTATGGTTCAAACTGCACCAAAATAATACCTACACCTACACCAACACCTACACATACACCTACACCTACACCTACACCTACTCCTACACCTACACCTACACCTACACCTACACCTACACCTACACCTACACCTACACCTACACCTACACCTACACCTACACCTACACCTACACCTACACCTACACCTACACCTACACCTACACCTACACATACACCTACACCTACACCTACACCTACACCTACACCTACACCTACACATACACCTACACCTACACCTACAAATACATCTACACTAACACCTACACCTACACCTACACCTACACATACACCTACACCTACACCTACACCTACACCTACACCTACACCTACACCTACACCTACACCTACACACCTACACCTACACCTACACACCTATACTTACACATATATATATCCCACCATTTCTATATACCATATGTCAAGATAGATAGGAATACTTCTTATATATTATGTCTATTATATGTAATGCAGTAATTATATTAACGGTTTGTGTATTAAATGATATTATAATATTATTAATAATTAATATGTATCATTATAATAATATTGTTAAATAAGTAATGCATTTTATATAAATATTATCCATATTATATTTATAATTTATATATTATTAAATAAGATAATATATTTATTATATTTTGTAAATATATTGTTATGTCCTATTATTGGTCAACATTGGTATTACGTAATACATTTATATTACGCAATCTTTGAAGTGTCGTAACATAGCCGAAAGTGACACGACACACTACTTCGGCATATATATAGGGAGGATAATTTGTACGTACATATATATATATATATATGTATATATACATATATATATATATATATATATATATATATATATATATATATATATGTATATATACACATATATATATATATATATATATATGTATATATATACATATATATAGACTATAGTCAACATATAGGTTATATATTGCACACTAGCTGTTATAAGCTGTTATAAGTACTGTATCTCGCATGTGTATGTTTATATATTTTAAGGTGAGTCCGTAGTAATATAAATCCAGGTAATGATAGTTTTTCATGTAGTCCGTAGTAATATAAATCCAGGTAATGATAGTTTTTCATGTTAATAAAAAGTGAAAATTGATTTTATTTGCATTATCAATTTGATTTTTTATTTCAATAATTACGTAATATTTTATTATAATCACATCTGGAATCTTGGGTATATAAAAGTTGGATAAACATCAAATGGCAGCAATTATTACATGGTTATTGCACAGCGTGTATTACAAAAGGCCCCTTTACATCCCAGGTGTACAGAATACGTTGGCTTTACACATCAAACATATTTATAGACATATGCGCCTATACAAAATATTAGTTAAACGCTGCTTTACCCCGGAATTGAATGTATATACATTAAATACATTAATTACTGCTGAACTAAGCAGAAGACAGTGGAATATTCCGGTGTTTACGTGACTGGTCAACTCACCATCGAATGATTAGTGAGGTGCTATAGATGATTAGAAGGACATCGATCAATGTCCTCGCCGCCCATGTCCCATATACACGACGGAGGCTATAGGAAACAAATTTTAGTGCAATAGAATTTTAGTTTGACAATATATTGGAAGATAAACAATTAGAATAATGCATAATTAGAAAATCTATTGAATATATATATATATATATATATATATATATATATATACACATACACACACATACATACGCACACACATATATATGTATATATATATATATATTAATAATTAATATAGAAACACAAATATTTGTATTGATGACATACTTTCTTCTACGGGTAAGTTGTTTACATTTATGTTTTGTAATTATAAATCGGGATTCCTAAAAAACTTCAATTTGCCATTATAATGATACTTTGCAAGATCACTATAACTAAATAATGCTAGACAATGTACCACTCGTCTAATTTCATAATAAGCCTGAACTAACTGTCAAGAAGTAATATTACAGGCTAAGCAATGCTAGGACCAATTATGCATTACGTATATGCAACGTATAGAAGAACATTACTGAATGGGAAATTATATTCCACATATTGGATAACTGGGAAACGCTGTAACTGAATTAAATATCACATTATATGCTCTATATACACACACACACACACACACACACACACACACACACACACACACACACACACACACACACACACACACACACACACACACACACACACACACACACACACACACACACACCTACACACACACACATATATATATATATATATATATATATATATATATATATATAATCATGTATACATATAGACCTAAACCTGGTAACATTATCTATAATGAGAATACATGTAATAATTACAACTATTTAGAATTTCTAGTTGAATTTGCAGTTGCCTCCATCTTGGTTCTTAGTTTAAAGATATTTAGGAGACGATCTTGTTTTATACGTGAATAGTGGGTAAATATCAGACGAATAGCTTTTGAATAAACTATCGAGAGTATAGTATAGCATAGCATAGCATAGCATAGCATAGCATAGCATAGCATAGCATAGCATAGCATAGCATAGCATAGCATAGCATAGCATAGCATAGCATAGCATAGCATAGCATAGCATAGCATAGCATAGCATAGCATAGCGTAGCGTAGCGTAGCGTAGCGTAGCGTAGCGTAGCGTAGCGTAGCGTAGCGTAGCGTAGCGTAGCGTAGCGTAGCATAGCGTAGCATAGCATAGCATAGCATAGCATAGCATAGCATAGCATAGCATAGCATAGCATAGCATAGCATAGCATAGCATAGCATAGCATATCGTAGCGTAGCGTAGCGTAGCGTAGCGTAGCGTAGCGTAGCGTAGCATAGCATAGCATAGCATAGCATAGCATAGCATAGCATAGCATAGCATAGCATAGCATAGCATAGCATAGCATAGCATAGCATAGCATAGCATAGCATAGCATAGCATAGCATAGCATAGCATAGCATAGCATAGCATAGCATAGCGTAGCGTAGCGTTTTTAATTTATCATTAATAAAACTTCTGAATTATAAATTTTATATATATATATATATATATATATATATATATATATATTAACAATATACCCTATGTAAACCATGTAAACCTAGTTGAGACCGATTGAATATAACTTAATCTTATATTATGAGCTTGTATAGATAACTTTATCTATATCTATAGATAACATATCTATATCTATAATATTGTACAATATCCTGAATACGTGAATGTACTTTAAGTAGTAGTTTAAATGTTTCATCATCGTTTAATGGCAGTTAAATAATAAATGTTTCATAATCAGCTATTACGATCAATACGGTAATAGAAATTATTCGGAGAATTGAAATGTTAATGTCTTCACATCAATCCTATGAAAATAGCAGTCTTTAAAAACACACACAGGCTCCTCAGCTAATTAGTGTATTTTAATGGGTCAATACTATATATTGATATATATATATATATATATATATATATATATTGATATATATATATATATATATATATATTGATATATATATATATATATATATATATATAAATATATATATATATATATATATATTTATATATATATATATATATATATACATATGTGGGTGTGTATGATATGTGTACATATGCATATATAGTATGGGTATTTAACATATGTATGGGTCTACATTGTAAGAAAGGTGTTTTAATATCGTCTGAAACCAATGAAAGAAAACATTTAATCGTCAAGTAACACAATAGTGTTTATAATAATACGAGCCCGGGTGCGGTACTCTAGCGTCATTGTAGTCATGGCAACCTAATAAAGAATAACGATATATAAGTGTAAAGTAATAGGGTAGGGTAAGTAGAATGCTTGTTTGAAACCTGCCCATACTACTACCCGGGTTGATAACGTTAAAGGGAGGGAATATACCAACTTAAATAGTTTAGGGGAGTGTGAGCCGAGCACGGTGAAAGTAATTGTATTAGGAGAGGTCGAATGTGTAGCAGTTTATATATGTATGCTATATTTAGCAAAACTACCACTAAAGTATTGTTATATAGGGTTATTATTGTTATATAGTATATTATATACTGTGTATAATGTGTATTATAATATATTATAAATAATGAAATACGACAATACCAACTATATAGACTACTGAATGACAAGCCTATATATATATATATATATATATTATACACTTTATATTATATTTAATATAAGTATAGGAATAAAATATCTTTAAAATACAAATTAACGCTACTGCGTTATGGAAAAAGATTGTATTTAGTTATTACAATCATATATGTGTATATATACTTTATACACTAATATTCAAATTTATCGTCCGTTACATATGAACGGGAATTGTTACGATAAATTCAATTTTGCCGCCAACATGTAACCACGCCCATATCGCGGCATGCATGGAAACGAGTGGGCGCGGCTAAGTGTAATTGGGTGGTGTTATATAACCATCTATTGCCTGGGTAGTCTTGGTATACCTAGAGTCTATTGGACTATAGTCCAGTTAAAATCGCCACGCCCCATCGTCACAACACTACAACATATACGATATGGTATAAGCGCTTATTTGCGATTCAGTAATGGATAGAAAGAAATATTTTCGATAATGTATAGGGAGTTTAATGAACCCTCAAAGTTTTCCGATATATATATATATATATATATATATATATATATATATATATATATATATTATGTATTAGTGATTAATTTAATTAAAAATCTAATTAATAAACGATCTATTAGTATTTTTGTTGATTCATTTTTAAATAATCCCACTACACTTGACCAGTGGTCAGTGGGTATATATCGTAATAATAGAATGATACAACACCCGAAACTGTACTATTCACTATACTTTAGGTCAATAGTGGCTTAAGATAAACAAAAATAATTGATGTAAATTTAAAACCTCAAGTAGAAATATAAATAATATTATCGCTTGGTTTATTATTAAAAACTAAATAACTACAATATTAGACTATTATACTTTAATTACTGGTAATGTGGTAACATAATAGACGATATCCGTGTACATTTGAACTAGGATTCTTAGGAAGCAATTCCGGAACCTAGATCTAATTAATACAAGTTGATCTATTACGATGGTAATATTACCGGTATATATTGTATTGTTCTACATTAAACATGCTTTATTCTTATGTACTCGTGTATTTCTTATATTGTCATTTATAGTGAAATAGAGAGGAAACTGTGTCCGAGGCAATACTCAGGTGAAGCGTAATGTCATACACACATACTGTACACCGTACACCGTACACTGTACACTGTACACTGTACACTGTACACTGTACACTGTACACTGTACACTGTACACTGTACACTGTACACTGTACACTGTACACTGTACACTGTACACTGTACACTGTACACCGTACACCGTACACCGTACACCGTACACCGTACACTGTACACTGTACACTGTACACTGTACACTGTACACTGTACACTGTACACTGTACACCGTACACCGTACACCGTACACTGTACACTGTACACTGTACACTGTACACTGTACACTGTACACTGTACACTGTACACTGTACACTGTACACCGTACACTGTACACTGTACACTGTACATTGTACACTGTACACTGTATACTGTACACTGTACACTGTACACTGTACACACGTACAGTGCCCACAGTGCCCACAGTGTAAGTTTATAGTATATATTGTAAGTTTATAGTATATACTGTGAGTTTATAGTATATATTGTAAGTTTATAGTATATATTGTTAGTTTATAGTATATATTGTAAGTTTATAGTATATATTGTTAGTTTATAGTATATATTGTAAGTTTATAGTATATATTGTTAGTTTATAGTATATATTGTAAGTTTATAGTATATATTGTAAGTTTATAGTATATATTGTAAGTTTATAGTATATATTGTAAGTTTATAGTATATATTGTAAGTTTATAGTATATATTGTAAGTTTATAGTATATATTGTAAGTTTATAGTATATATTGTTAGTTTATAGTATATATTGTAAGTTTATAGTATATATTGTAAGTTTATAGTATATATTGTAAGTTTATAGTATATATTGTAAGTTTATAGTATATATTGTAAGTTTATAGTATATATTGTAAGTTTATAGTATATATTGTAAGTTTATAGTATATATTGTAAGTTTATAGTATATATTGTAAGTTTATAGTATATATTGTAAGTTTATAGTATATATTGTAAGTTTATAGTATATATTGTAAGTTTATAGTATATATTGTAAGTTTATAGTATATATTGTAAGTTTATAGTATATATTGTAAGTTTATAGTATATATTGTAAGTTTATAGTATATATTGTAAGTTTATAGTATATATTGTAAGTTTATAGTATATATTGTAAGTTTATAGTATATATTGTAAGTTTATAGTATATATTGTAGTTGATAGATTATATTCGTCACTAGTAAGAATATATTGTAAATTTATAGTATGTCTTGTAAGTT
>OZ038315.1:28271343-28331343 GCA_964035775.1 Osedax frankpressi
ATAATATCTCGGACATAATG
This sequence comes from Osedax frankpressi, assembly GCA_964035775.1. Classification (NCBI taxonomy): domain Eukaryota; kingdom Metazoa; phylum Annelida; class Polychaeta; order Sabellida; family Siboglinidae; genus Osedax; species Osedax frankpressi. The sequence goes on from OZ038315.1 coordinate 28,271,364, forward strand.
TGTTTAATATTGTTTTTCGATATTTCGGAATCATTTCAGATAGAATGACTAATGTGCAATTGCATAGTGATATGATGAATACAATAGACATTTTTGAATTCACTAATACTATATTTATAGACAATCATAACGGTAGAGATGTGGGAATATAAATATACACCTGGAGTAAAGATATATCTGAAATAAAAAATATATATTGTAACTGAATTGATATTTAATATTACATATACTAAACAATAATTTATTGCATATTATATAAACTAAAATTGATCCGATAGAGTTACAAATTGCAAGACTCTCTGATATTATTTATCTTATATTATTATTATACAAAATCACTACTTGACCAATGTTTATCAAGAGATATAGTTAATAATTAGAATCATTTAAATACACACCATGCTAAACATTAATATACAAAACTACTGATAGGTACAAAGTAGAAATACAAAAAGTTTATAAGTATATCATCTATATAGACTATCAATTAGTTAAATTATTTATATAATTACATACGTATATATACATATATTAATATACAAACACACACTTATATATATATATATATATATGTATATATATATATATATCTATATATATATATGTATATATATATATATATATATATATATATATATATATATATATATATAGAAAATTCTATAAATATACATATATATATTTATTCAATACAGTGAACAAATCGAGTGGTGATAGATATTTTTTCATCGGTATGTCAGTTTTTTAGGTGTTGGTGCGTTGTACCTGGTACATGTAATTAATGGCTATAGGCAGTAGCTACACCCAGTAGATACACCCAGTAGCTACACCCAGTAGATACACCAAGTAGATACATCCAGTAGATACACCCAGTAGATACACCCAGTAGATACACCCAGTAGATACACCCAGTAGATACACCCAGTGTTTACACCCAGTAGATACACCCAGTAGATACACCCAATAGATACACCCAGTAAATACACCCAGTAGATACACCCAATAGATACACCAAGTAGCTACACCCAGTAGCTACACCCAGTAGCTACACCCAGTAGCTACACCCAGTAGCTACACCCAGTAGATACACCCAGTAGATACACCCAGTAGCTACACCCAGTAGCTACACCCAGTAGCTACTCCCAATAGCTACACCCAGTAGATACACCCAGTAGATACACCCAGTAGATACACCCAGTAGATACACCCAGTAGCTACACCCAGTAGCTACACCCAGTAGCTACACCCAGTAGCTACACCCAGTAGATACACCCAGTAGCTACACCCAGTAGCTACACCCAGTAGATACACCTAGTAAATACACCCAGTAGATACACCCAGTAGATACACCCAGTAGATACACCCATTAGATACACCCAGTAAATACACCCAGTAGATACACCCAGTAGATACACCCAGTAGATACACTCAGTAGATACACCCAGTAGATACACCCAGTAGCTACACCCAGTAGCTACACCCAGTAGCTACACCCAGTAGCTACACCCAGTAGATACACCCAGTAGCTACACCCAGTAGCTACACCCAGTAGATACACCTAGTAAATACACCCAGTAGATACACCCAGTAGATACACCCAGTAGATACACCCAGTAGATACACCCAGTAAATACACCCAGTAGATACACCCAGTAGATACACCCAGTAGATACACTCAGTAGATACACTCAGTAGATACACCCAGTAGATACACCCAGTAGCTACACCCAGTAGATACACCCAGTAGATACACCCAGTAGATACACCCAGTAGCTACACCCAGTAGATACACCCAGTAGCTACACCCAGTAGCTACACCCAGTAGATACACCCAGTAGCTACACCCAATAGCTACACCCAGTAGCTACACCCAGTAGCTACACCCAGTAGCTACACCCAGTAGATACACCTAGTAAATACACCCAGTAGATACACCCAGTAGATACACCCAGTAGATACACCCAGTAGATACACCCAGTAGATACACCCAGTAGCTACACCCAGTAGCTACACCCAGTAGCTACACCCAGTAGCTACACCCAGTAGCTACACCCAGTAGATACACCCAGTAGCTACACCCAGTAGCTACACCCAGTAGATACACCTAGTAAATACACCCAGTAGATACACCCAGTAGATACACCCAGTAGATACACCCAGTAGATACACCCAGTAAATACACCCAGTAGATACACCCAGTAGATACACCCAGTAGATACACTCAGTAGATACACTCAGTAGATACACCCAGTAGATACACCCAGTAGCTACACCCAGTAGATACACCCAGTAGATACACCCAGTAGCTACACCCAGTAGATACACCCAGTAAATACACCCAGTAAATACACCCAGTAGATACACCCAGTAGATACACCCAGTAGATACACCCAGTAGCTACACCCAGTAGATACACCCAGTAGCTACACCCAGTAGCTACACCCAGTAGATACACCCAGTAGCTACACCCAATAGCTACACCCAGTAGCTACACCCAGTAGCTACACCCAGTAGCTACACCCAGTAGATACACCTAGTAAATACACCCAGTAGATACACCCAGTAGATACACCCAGTAGATACACCCAGTAGATACACCCAGTAGATACACCCAGTAGCTACACCCAGTAGCTACACCCAGTAGCTACACCCAATAGCTACACCCAGTAGATACACCCAGTAGATACACCCAGTAGATACACCCAGTAGATACACCCAGTAGCTACACCCAGTAGCTACACCCAGTAGCTACACCCAGTAGCTACACCCAGTAGATACACCCAGTAGCTACACCCAGTAGCTACACCCAGTAGATACACCTAGTAAATACACCCAGTAGATACACCCAGTAGATACACCCAGTAGATACACCCAGTAGATACACCCAGTAAATACACCCAGTAGATACACCCAGTAGATACACCCAGTAGATACACTCAGTAGATACACTCAGTAGATACACCCAGTAGATACACCCAGTAGCTACACCCAGTAGATACACCCAGTAGATACACCCAGTAGCTACACCCAGTAGATACACCCAGTAAATACACCCAGTAAATACACCCAGTAGATACACCCAGTAGATACACCCAGTAGATACACCCAGTAGCTACACCCAGTAGATACACCCAGTAGCTACACCCAGTAGCTACACCCAGTAGATACACCCAGTAGCTACACCCAATAGCTACACCCAGTAGCTACACCCAGTAGCTACATCCAGTAGCTACACCCAGTAGATACACCTAGTAAATACACCCAGTAGATACACCCAGTAGATACACCCAGTAGATACACCCAGTAGATACACCCAGTAAATACACCCAGTAGATACACCCAGTAGATACACCCAGTAGATACACTCAGTAGATACACTCAGTAGATACACCCAGTAGATACACCCAGTAGATACACCCAGTAGCTACACCCAGTAGATACACCCAGTAGATACACCCAGTAGCTACACCCAGTAGATACACCCAGTAAATACACCCAGTAAATACACCCAGTAGATACACCCAGTAGATACACCCAGTAGATACACCCAGTAGCTACACCCAGTAGATACACCCAGTAGCTACACCCAGTAGCTACACCCAGTAGATACACCCAGTAGCTACACCCAATAGCTACACCCAGTAGCTACACCCAGTAGCTACACCCAGTAGCTACACCCAGTAGATACACCTAGTAAATACACCCAGTAGATACACCCAGTAGATACACCCAGTAGATACACCCAGTAGATACACCCAGTAGATACACCCAGTAGCTACACCCAGTAGCTACACCCAGTAGCTACACCCAATAGCTACACCCAGTAGATACACCCAGTAGATACACCCAGTAGATACACCCAGTAGATACACCCAGTAGCTACACCCAGTAGCTACACCCAGTAGCTACACCCAGTAGCTACACCCAGTAGCTACACCCAGTAGATACACCCAGTAGCTACACCCAGTAGCTACACCCAGTAGATACACCTAGTAAATACACCCAGTAGATACACCCAGTAGATACACCCAGTGGATACACCCAGTAGATATACCCAGTAAATACACCCAGTAGATACACCCAGTAGATACACCCAGTAGATACACTCAGTAGATACACTCAGTAGATACACCCAGTAGATACACCCAGTAGCTACACCCAGTAGATACACCCAGTAGATACACCCAGTAGCTACACCCAGTAGATACACCCAGTAAATACACCCAGTAAATACACCCAGTAGATACACCCAGTAGATACACCCAGTAGATACACCCAGTAGCTACACCCAGTAGATACACCCAGTAGCTACACCCAGTAGCTACACCCAGTAGATACACCCAGTAGCTACACCCAATAGCTACACCCAGTAGCTACACCCAATAGCTACACCCAGTAGCTACACCCAGTAGATACACCTAGTAAATACACCCAGTAGATACACCCAGTAGATACACCCAGTAGATACACCCAGTAGATACACCCAGTAAATACACCCAGTAGATACACCCAGTAGATACACCCAGTAGATACACTCAGTAGATACACTCAGTAGATACACCCAGTAGATACACCCAGTAGATACACCCAGTAGCTACACCCAGTAGATACACCCAGTAGATACACCCAGTAGACACACCCAGTAGATACACCCAGTAGATACACCCAGTAGATACACCCAGTAGATACACCCAGTAGATACACCCAGTAGATACACCCAGTAGATACACCCAGTAGATACACCCAGTAGATACACCCAGTAGATACACCCAGTAGATACACCCAGTAGATACACCCAGTAGATACACCCAGTAGATACACCCAGTAGATACACCCAGTAGATACACCCAGTAGATACACCCAGTAGATACACCCAGTAGATACACCCAGTAGATACACCCAGTAGATACACCCAGTAGATACACCCAGTAGCTACACCCAGTAGATACACCCAGTAGCTACACCCAGTAGATACACCCAGTAGCTACACCCATTAGATACACCCAGTAGATACACCCAGTAGATACACCCAGTAGATACACCCAGTAGATACACCCAGTAGATACACCCAGTAGATACACCCAGTAGATACACCCAGTAGATACACCCAGTAGATACACCCAGTAGATACACCCAGTAGATACACCCAGTAGATACACCCAGTAGATACACCCAGTAGATACACCCAGTAGATACACCCAGTAGATACACCCAGTAGATACACCCAGTAGATACACCCAGTAGATACACCCAGTAGATACACCCAGTAGATACACCCAGTAGATACACCCAGTAGATACACCCAGTAGATACACCCAGTAGATACACCCAGTAGATACACCCAGTAGATACACCCAGTAGATACACCCAGTAGATACACCCAGTAGATACACCCAGTAGATACACCCAGTAGATACACCCAGTAGATACACCCAGTAGATACACCCAGTAGATACACCCAGTAGATACACCCAGTAGATACACCCAGTAGATACACCCAGTAGATACACCCAGTAGATACACCCAGTAGATACACCCAGTAGATACACCCAGTGTTTACACCCCAAACAAAGTAAATTCCGACAAATTCGCGCCTCGCATAATGAATTGCATAATGAAAAGCGATTATGTTATGACTCACGAATGTTCTTTGATGGTATATATATATATATTTCATTATTAAATGTCTTTATTAAATGTCTTTATTAAATGTCTTTATTAAATGTCTTTATTAAATGTCTTTATTAAATGTCTTTATTAAATGTCTTTATTAAATGTCTTTATTAAATGTCTTTATTAAATGTCTTTATTAAATGTCTTTATTAAATGTCTTTATTAAATGTATTTATTAAATGTCTTTATTAAATGTCTTTATTAAATGTCTTTATTAAATGTCTTTATTAAATGTCTTTATTAAATGTCTTTATTAAATGTCTTTATTAAATGTCTTTATTAAATGTCTTTATTAAATGTCTTTATTAAATGTCTTTATTAAATGTCTTTATTAAATGTCTTTATTAAATGTCTTTATTAAATGTCTTTATTAAATGTCTTTATTAAATGTCTTTATTAAATGTCTTTATTAAATGTCTTTATTAAATGTCTTTATTAAATGTCTTTATTAAATGTCTTTATTAAATGTCTTTATTAAATGTCTTTATTAAATGTCTTTATTAAATGTCTTTATTAAATGTCTTTATTAAATGTCTTTATTAAATGTCTTTATTAAATGTCTTTATTAAATGTCTTTATTAAATGTCTTTATTAAATGTCTTTATTAAATGTCTTTATTAAATGTCTTTATTAAATGTCTTTATTAAATGTCTTTATTAAATGTCTTTATTAAATGTCTTTATTAAATGTCTTTATTAAATGTCTTTATTAAATGTCTTTATTAAATGTCTTTATTAAATGTCTTTATTAAATGTCTTTATTAAATGTCTTTATTAAATGTCTTTATTAAATGTCTTTATTAAATGTCTTTATTAAATGTCTTTATTAAATGTCTTTATTAAATGTCTTTATTAAATGTCTTTATTAAATGTCTTTATTAAATGTCTTTATTAAATGTCTTTATTAAATGTCTTTATTAAATGTCTTTATTAAATGTCTTTATTAAATGTCTTTATTAAATGTCTTTATTAAATGTCTTTATTAAATGTCTTTATTAAATGTCTTTATTAAATGTCTTTATTAAATGTCTTTATTAAATGTCTTTATTAAATGTCTTTATTAAATGTCTTTATTAAATGTCTTTATTAAATGTCTTTATTAAATGTCTTTATTAAATGTCTTTATTAAATGTCTTTATTAAATGTCTTTATTAAATGTCTTTATTAAATGTCTTTATTAAATGTCTTTATTAAATGTCTTTATTAAATGTCTTTATTAAATGTCTTTATTAAATGTCTTTATTAAATGTCTTTATTAAATGTCTTTATTAAATGTCTTTATTAAATGTCTTTATTAAATGTCTTTATTAAATGTCTTTATTAAATGTCTTTATTAAATGTCTTTATTAAATGTCTTTATTAAATGTCTTTATTAAATGTCTTTATTAAATGTCTTTATTAAATGTCTTTATTAAATGTCTTTATTAAATGTCTTTATTAAATGTCTTTATTAAATGTCTTTATTAAATGTATTTATTAAATGTCTTTATTAAATGTCTTTATTAAATGTCTTTATTAAATGTCTTTATTAAATGTCTTTATTAAATGTCTTTATTAAATGTCTTTATTAAATGTCTTTATTAAATGTCTTTATTAAATGTATTTATTAAATGTCTTTATTAAATGTCTTTATTAAATGTCTTTATTAAATGTCTTTATTAAATGTCTTTATTAAATGTCTTTATTAAATGACTTTATGTAAATAATATGTTATCGTTACAGTTATATTATTAAATGACTGTATATAATATATTATAATATTAAAGAATATAATATTAGATAATTTAACTTTCATACGTAACTAGTTTGCTAAAATGATATACAAAATGGATGTTGTAAATGCACCTAATAATAACACCCCTGTTAGGATAATAACAAAACGAGGGGTAAACTAAACTCATTCCATACTAACATAACCCCGTATTAGAACCGCTATAAATAGCCATAATGCATATGCTGGTCATACATCAAACGGTGTATATGTATCGAGCCTATTCACGAATATACATTATGAGAACGGTGTATGTCACTGCAGCTCGCATATGATATGTTATTAATACTTATTCATATATACAATACACAATGTATAAACTTTATAAATGTGTTATAATAGTAGAGCTATTTGTGAAACTTTGTCAATATTTAATGGGACCGAAGTACGCTCATTACTATTCTCTCTCTCTCTCTCTCTCTCTCTCTCTCTCTCTCTCTCTCTCTCTCTCTCTCTCTCTCTCTCTCTCTCTCTCTCTCTCTCTCTCTCTCTCTCTCTCTCTCTCTCTCTCTCTCTCTCTCTCTCTCTCTCTCTCTCTCTCTCTCTCTCTCTCTCTCTCTCTTTCTCTCTCTCTCTCTCACCCATTCCCTCACCCTCTCCCATTACCTCACCCACACCATCACCACCATCTTCATTATTTCCCCCCGTTTCCCATGCCAATTCCTCTTTTCCACTCCCCTCCCATCCCACTTATAGTCCATGCCCATCCCACACCCCTCCTTACCCTCGCTATCATTATCACTTATTAATATTCATAAAATCTATAAAAACTTTAATATGCACTATAGAGTGAGTTGTATTATTAAACGCATAATTACTACACAAGTCGAAGCTAGACAATGCGTTTTGCATATGAATGTACACGTTTTCATGACGTCGCGGCTCTTATTAAATGCCGTTATTACCAATATATAATATATGCACGCCGCCATGAAATGATTTTGGGAGTCTGACATTCAAAAAAATGGATTAATGATATTAATATATTTTATAATTTTCGTAATGCGAAATTATTATTTATCGCTAAATACCATTTAAAGACTAAGTACAATCATTACATGTTATCAAGGTATGTTTTCTATATTGTTATCAAATAGTTTTCAAATGATTAAATCAGACGATATGCAATATATGTTATAATGTTATGCAATGTTCTATGCGAATCGTAAAGATAGTGATAATAATATATTATAAAGTAGTGACTAATAAAGAAAATCTTGTTGTAACTTATTGTCCAGGGTTTACTCTATACAGTAATATCATATATTTCATCGAGACGATATCGTTAGTAATATTAGGTCATTATATCATAAACAACGGCAAGATAAATGGATTTAGTGAATGTTGATAATTCTAGGTAATGTATATGGGTTTGTGTATATATTAATATATACATATATCAACATACAAACAGTTAAAGATTACATAATATATTAAATTCTATATAAAACTGTGTATTAATTGAAAGTTGTATACTATATATATTATAGTATATTATATAAACACCACGACAATACAATAATAATATACATATGAATTACTATTATATTTTTTAATTTCCTGTGTCTCATTTAACTTTGAGTTTTATTATTACCATTCATATTCTCTTTTAAACTCCTAATAAATTTATACACCGTTATTTATATACTCACAATCCCAATTAGAATAGAGTACTATCCAAGCTTACCTTATATGGTAATATTGGGTACTATTATACTTCACGTAGTATCTCGTTGACGTATAAGATATTTAAATTCTACATCGTTGGGATAAGAAATGTATTTTACTCTTCACGTACATCTAACGTATTTTATCGGCTACCAAGAGGTTATTCGGGGTCAAATTAACATTGACTTAATATCGCCCAGAGATCTATCTGCAGTATGCAAATCTAAAACAAATACGAAATACTAACAAACCAGATTACAATCGGACTCCGACGTTATTGCATATGTTTTCTAATAAATAGTAAGTACTAAATATAACTTTTCATTCATGAACGTTAGTTTCGAATACCATGCAATGCACCATGGTGTAAATACGCTAATTTAATGCAAATTGATAAATTTATAATGAAACAATTATGTTTTCAAAATATATAATATGTACACCACTGATTTCTATAAGTTTTATATACTACCACGCGTTATATCCAAAAGTACTGAATTCAGAATAATTACATTTAGGATTTTAATAGACATTAATCACTCATGAAATCTCAACTCATCGGTTATCTAATAACTCATTATATGATATATATATAATATAGCAAATATAGCAGATCAATATATTCTTAATGGTATAAAAAAGATAATACTGGCGCGTGTCCTATTTTTTTTACAGAAAAGACTATACAAAGAAAGAATAAACTGGTTAAAATATGGATTTAAACCATATTTTGAAATAATTATAATTAACTCAACATTATAATATAAAACAATACAAAATGTACAATTGTATACATTATAGTATTGTATACTTTTTTAAACAATAAATAAATATATTTATTCATAATATATTTGAAATGCAATATATTTCTATTATAATATAACCATAACACTAAATTGACCTAGCTGGTCACTTATGTATAATAATTAAAAGTGAACTTAACGAAATAACATATTAGATAATATAATCTTAATAATAATGCAGTAAACTAAGATATTTGTAATATAATATTTAACTGAATATTCGTCTGATTTTTGTTGTATGATAGTAATTATAAAAAATAATTGGTTTGCTTTTTATACATGCCTATGTTATATTATATGTAGTACGCAAGTCGTACGTATACTTCTATATGTGTTCACTTTGTGGTAATATTAAAACATTTCTTTGAATTTATCAATAATGTCTTACTATAGTATAAATATCATACTAGTATAAAAAGTAGTGAATAAATATAGATAATATATGAACAGTAATGCATTTATACCATGGCGTAAATATATTTAGGTTTATATAATGGTATATATATACTGTATAATATAGTTTCTTTGAAAAATATTTAAATACAACATAAAACTAAATTTAAATAATTCTATTTTGATATTATGAACTAATTAGTATTACGTAATTAATGAGTAACTAATTGCTTAACACTACCATTTATGAGCACATGGCATGTGTCTAAATCACCAATTTATTTATTTGATATAGTTATAAAAATGTATATATATATATATATATATATATATATATATATATATATATATATATTAGTGAATAGTTCAACTAGGGATTTGGTAACATGAATACATTACAATTATATAATGTATACTTAATTACCGAGTACTATACATTATAAATAATTTGTTATAATAGATGTTGATAGTGATATTTTTCATATATGTTTGTAATTATAAATTATACTAATTAAATAATATTAAAAACACACTATATATATATATATATATATATATATATATATATATACATAGTACGGTATACTGAGTAATAGGATGATTTGATAATTATTTATAGAATTAATCAGATGTTGATTTATACTATCGATATTTATCATATTATTCCATTTTTGAATTGTCATTATATTGGCTATACTAATTTAATTATGGTAAGTTCAACAAATTATGGAATATTTCATTTTAAAATTAAATTTATTAATATAATTTGAAATTCTAGCCCTAATTTGATTTGTACTCGCCTGTACGATATATAATATATAATATATTAGTTTATAAAAATAGATTTCTTTGTTATAAGGAATTTTCTTCGCCGGAATTCTTTCTAAAACGCATTTATAGTGAATTCATTTTATGATTTACAAAGAAAGTTCGCCAAATAAATAATTCTCAGTGACACGAATTCCTTTTCACATACAGCACCTGAACAAAAGAAATATGGCAACCGCCAATACAGTTGCCATTGCCAACAATCCACCCTTGTTCATTAACACATCTGTTTAAAAATAACGTTAGTAATTACTTATAGTTACTAAAAAATAGAACTAATGTGCATTTTTATAATAATAATTTGTGCATAGCTCATATGCAGTTTCTTACCTTTTAATGATAATTCATCTGGACAGCTTTCTTCGTTAAACTATGGAATTTATATTATTTATTAAAACAATTAATCATTTACTATATTTATTTTATATAACAAAGTATTGAAATATGATAACACATTTTAAATGTGATTCAGAACATTAAAAGTAATAATATCCATGACGTAACATGCATTTATAAGTCAAATATAGATCATATATTTGCATATTAATAGAAAATAAAATATAGAAACATTTAAAATCATTATTTAATTTTGAAATACATATTTTAAATATTTCCTATGACGATTAATAGATTGAATCAATAAGATAGAAACAATATCAATATGATAAAAGCAAATTCGATTAAAATATACATATATTTAAAATTATTTTATTTACGAAAAAGGGTGCTAGTTAAATAGCATTTTATATGAGTTTAACCTGCATTATATACAAAGAGATAAAATATATAAAATAAATTGATATAATGATGTATTATAAAAAAAAGATGTAAGAATATCGTACATTTTAAATTTTAATTGATAATTAAACGAGAAATTAAATAGATATTATGTTAAAATATATAGCGATAAGTAAAATTACGCCAAGATAAATTTACATTCTGTATGAATATAGTGTTGTTAAATGATAAAATAATTCTACCATAATAATCATTCTTATGAATGCTAAAATAAATAATATAAAGTCTATTCACAGGAGAAACACTTTTTTAGATGCCTAAGAATCAAGTTAATGACAGAAAAATAGAAATAGTATAACAGAAAATTGATTATCTTTCAGTATATTATTTATATATTTCTAAATATCACATGGGATAGAAATATATGTTACCTATTTAATATTATCAAGTTTAATAACTGTACATGTTGCTGGACTATATTGTATTGTCTTATTACTTCATTAATAATATTATATTTTACGATACAACTATTTTATGAGAAGAATTGGCTTTGTACAAAATCATATATTTTTCTGTAATGGTTTAGTTGTACAGGTATTCATAGTATAGGTATTTGTTTAGATGATTTAATAGATGATTCGTAGACACGTCTGGAGCTAAATCTAGTCTTACTCTTTGCCAGTATATCCATATATTGAATGAAAGAGTTTTATTAGCCCGATGATATTTTTGCCAGATGGCATATCCTGGCGTAACACTTAAAAGTTTTGCCACACTGCCTTCTTCTTCTATACTAAATAAGTACCGAGACAATCTTTTTAAGTGCCAATCTAATCGCATATACAATAGTGGATATTATTCAACATATATCATTGATGATATATCTCTATAGAGATGTATTTATTTTAATTTAATATATCAATTCTAATATTCATTTTCGAAATTTATTACCGTATAATACGAATTTCATCTGTAGTTTTGGTTAAAGTTCCTATTATCATTATTGTACAGTACACTATTTTCTATGTAGGAATATGAAATCAGGATATTAATACATTAATACTTATAGTTTCTAAATTTTCATAAAGCATAAATTTGTTATCTGATTTTTATCTGAATTATACATTTTATAAAACCTCCGTTGAAGCCTAACTAACATATTATTTGGATTGAATAATTCGATTATATCTACTTTTTGAAGAACATATGAAGATATTCTACTTTACTCGAGCCCGGAGATGCTTTATCTTATTATTTAGTCTACAATAGTCTTAACTAATTCTAGCATAAACTGTATTTCTAGTTCATTACTTGATTTCAATACATAATGTCATGGTATATGTTATTATATTTGCATTACAATAAAATATGATATCATTTTTTTCATCGATGTATCACAGTTGAATTTTTGCAAATAATTTTTGTGAATATTTTCTAAAATAAGGTTTATTTATTGAGATATTGGAAGAAAATCATTAAATTGAAATATGACGTTACGCAAAATTATATCAATCGTATTTGTTACGTCACATTCATATTTATATGTTTCATAGCATCCTGTATTACAATTTCTAGATTACAAATAATTCTTATAAACCAATTTCCTGGTATAAAATACTATGTTCAGGAGATTGCCCAGTTATAATTGTTAGCATTGACCTGGCAGAAATAATACTGGAGTAATATGTAATAGCATGGAGCCTAAGTTTAAAGGTTTATTATTATCACATTTTATATAAATTAAAATATTAATTTGAAGAGTATAACAATTATTTGAACTATACTATGAATGGTGTTAAGCAGTTAATAACTTCTATCAGATTTGTTAATATAGCTTGTTGTGAAAATTTGCCTCGTATTCAAATTTAAAATTTCCTTCCAGTCGATATCGTAAATGTTGACTTATTATTATTCAGTTATGTGATGTTATGATGAGTTATGGTATAGTGACTCAGAAATGTTATAGGACACATACTTTTGTAACTAAATAGGTTGCATATGTATTGCCTCTTTTGTTTTGCATTTATTAATTAATCTTATAAATAAACATAAGAGAAACAATCAAAAGTTCGGATCAAATTGTATTTATAGATTCATGAGAGGAATAATCTAATTAGTATGATATGTTGAAAGGTAGGCTATGAATTATTTTACATGTTCTTTCTAAATATCGAGAATTATGTATATATATATATAAATATATATATATATATATATATATATATATATATATATATATAAATATATATATATATATATATATATATATACATATATATATATATATATATATATATATATATATATATATATATATATATATATATATATATATATAAGTGAACCTCTTTAGAGTTGTATTCTTTTATCCACCCTTTTGTTATTGCGAACATCCTCTCCCTGGTATCAGTTAATTGCGGAGGATCAGCTGGATTGCTGCCTCGGATCTCCAAGTGGTGAGCAGCATCCTGCGATAAAAATAATTAACTTTAGACATTTGATTCATTTGTAGTAAACATTTATATTGATGTATTTTATAGTTGAGTAGATATATTTATTTGTAGTAATATATTATGAGAGTTGTTTTCAATAGTTGATATAATTAAGTGTCGATTTACCTAAGTGAGATTACCAAATATAATAAGAATAATTACATACAACATCTGTAAATACAAAATAATTGAATATAATTTAAAGTTTGTATGGTTGGAAAATATATTATAATTAATAATATTCTAATATTATAATCTGTTCTAATTCATAATTTGTAGGTTAGTTACTGAGAAATATATTATTTTCTAATTTAAATCATACCTTTATCATGATCTGGTAAACTGACGGAGGAAGGAGATGCTTGTCCTTTGCAAGAACGCCTCCTGCATTCCACGGATCCAAGTCTCCATTACTACATAATATATTTAACTTTAAAGATAGCATTACCATACTATGAATATTTATTTATTCATTATATAGTTACTGAGTCTAAACAGAAAGGTTAAATTTCAAAGGTATGCCCAACGAAGTATTTTATCTGTATGTATTCGATATACTATATGGTATATAATATATTGTAGCATTTATAATCTCTCAATTTAAATTTTGATTATATTACTATTATATTACTCTAGATATCGAATACATTGAATATTTATAAACTATCGAATACATTGATTATGTCAAATTTACTAATTTCTAATACATATCGGTACTTTAACTCACAGTCTATTTATGTTTTTATAAAATGATTCTTTTTTCAATTGTCTTAATTATAATAGCTCTATTACTATATATTAAATGTTATTTTTATAATTCAACATTAAAATTCTTTTAATAAACGAATGTATGTAAGCCGTACAATGTAAACCGTACAATGTAAACCGTACAATGTAAACCGTACAATGTAAACCGTACAATGTAAACCGTACAATGTAAACCGTACAATGTAAACCGTACAATGTAAATCGTACAATGTAATCCGTACGTCGTACATATTCAAAACGCTATAAAGAACTATTACAGAAAAGTCTATCGCCGTTACTCCACGGAATCGTATTACAACATACGAATACTATTGATTAACACCCGCGCATTCCCGTCTACGATAACAATGGCTTACGTGAAGATAATGTTGCTGGTGAAACGAAGATTTTTTCCGCCGTATTGGTTTCGCATCCACTGAGGACGTGGCACTACGTGGTACGTGTCAACGCAGTCTTTAATCACAGCGTCTAGATTCCACTCGCTGACGGCGAACATGTCATCGACACCGCGTTGGCAATACGGACTCACAATCTCCGTGCAACTCTACGCGAGAAGGATCAGATATAGGTGATTTAGAGTGCTTATAACATACTTAATTATATATATATATATAATATATTGAATGAATATACAAATATATATATGTTATATTATATATTATATATTTTCTATTATAGTAATCACAATTATTCAATCATGTCAAGGCTATTATTACTTTGTATAATAATATAAAATAAGTCTATCTCTTGTATACAACGTAATATTTGTATGTATAAGTCTGGTTCATGTAGGGAATAGGAGATGACATATATAAGCCAATATCTATATCAAAATCCGTGTCGGAGAAAAAACATTTATATTAAAAAAGATAAAATATGAATCGCTAACCTGGAACCACCAGTTTTCAAATCCGTCATTAATTTCCGGTTCGGCTTGCTGCGAAATATTCAAACAAGTATGCGTTCCTATTGTTATTAGTCTTAGTATTATTAAATACCTATATAATATAAAACAATGTATAGAGTGATATTATTATGAAATTTTGGTGAAATTATGGTAAAATGTTTATGAGATATCCCTCAACAACTAGCATTCCAACATCACACCATTCTTTGAAAAAACTTTTGGCTAATCTATATTCTTTTATTATCTTGTAATCATACAAAACTTCCCCATTAAAATGTTAACTACTTAGAACTTAACAATTTCTTAATTACTAAATGATCAATTTATATTTGAATAAAAAAAATACTCATTATATTATGAAAACAACATTATTGAATTTATCCTAATCTCCTTTCTTGATGCCACACTACTCTACTAAAGTAATACTCCTCTACTTCACATTTACAATTGATAATTTCAAATAGTATTTAATCGAAATGCCCCTTCAGCATTTCTGAATTATACCTTAAATTGTATGAAAATCAAAAATCGATAAATTTCCGTTAACATAAATAATCCTACCCACTAAACATCCTACCCACACCTGATCAACGTAATCTCTAACATAAGGACCAGTAATCTCATCAATATTATCCTATATCTACATTATAGTTCTATTCCAATTAATTACCTCCTTCCAAAATATTAAATGCTAATGCATATCTGTGAACTTCTTATTAAGACCATATATAATCTTATATATATATACTAAGAACTTACCCATTGCATGACATTTGTATGACACTTACTATTAAATCAACTAGTCGATATCAATATAAACTCCCCGACCCTTTACTTACGACTCTATATATTATTATAGTATCTATATATATATATATTATAGTAATGCCTAGTTATACCACTGTAATGAAGTCATTTAGCATGGTCTGCTAATTAATTCGTCACTTGTTTACATTCCACATCTACAAACAATTAAACTCCATAATCTCCGTATTCTTCATATCATTGTTCTACCCATAACAAAACTCCAAACACAATCTCTAAGTTTACAAGTACTGTAATGCTACACTAAACAATCTACCCAGAATGCCATCGACAGACTCGTACACCGAGCAATACGTATAACCAGTTAGACTACGACATCGTAGACACACAACTTCAATTACTCAGCAATGATATCGATTGAATAAGATTAGCAACTAACTCTAGAATACAGAATAATCTTAACAACATTTTTTTATCCACAACTGAATACGCTTGACATGGTTCTGTAATAATCAGATTAATTAATACCTAATGACTCATCAAACATTCCACTAATATCGCTACCCGCCTAAATATGTTTTAAAAACCCATTATCTTATTATTCGCCTAGCCTTTCGAATAAATGTACACAAATCTATTTAAATTATATCACCCGTACCTTTAAATATAAGTTCAAAACATGTACTATTATTATTACATACACAAAAACTACAACGCTCTCAAGAATATTAGTATAATAGTGCCGTAAATAAATACAATACATATTCGTTTCTCTATATAATATATGTAATATATATTCTGATATCTTTATAAATAGTTTAATAATTTAAGGTTGTTTGTAATGATAACCAAAGAAATAATTTAAATTATAATTATTTAAGAATCCTTCTAGATTAAATTACGTGGGATTATATTTATAGAAATATTTATATAATTATTTATAAATCCATAGTTGTAAAATAATTATATATAATCATTTATAATAATCGGTAATTAATCAACTTTATATTTAATTTATGGCGATCATATTTAGATATATATCCTTTGTAAACATAATTATAATAGAGTAATTACTGTAGGAAATTATAAAGTAAAGAACAATTAGCATAGAATAATGAATCATGAATACTTGATGTCTTCTTATACAATACTATAACTATTTACTGAAACCTTTGTAGTTGTAATATACAGTTATTGCTTTCTGAACTGCTTTCAAAAGATTTTCGCCTTCAAGGTTATTATCTTTAAGATGAACGCAAGCTTTCTGAAGAAAACATGAAATTATATAGCTATATTAAAAATATATGTAAATATTAATTATTAGGGCATACTTATTATGATTAATGTTATGTGTTAATTATATGTCAATTATCTTAAGATACGGTAAAAGATAATATATACCATATAGTAATGAAATTATATATATTTATATCAATATACTGACAAATTTGCAAACCATTTTATAGTTTATAATTTTTAAACAGTTTGGGATTTATTATATAGAATGTATATAATAAATCGGCACAATATTGTATAATATAAAAATGTATCTTAATCCACGTATTATGTTCAGATATTAAACATATCATTTGAAACATAAACAAACACTAATTATATTCACATCATATTACCCGATATAGAGTATACGTATAAACAATTATTTACTTTTATGCTACTTTATAATGAAATTCGAAGAATAATAATATCAAAAATAATACTGCATTATATATACTACTATAGTATATATACTACCTGTATAGGCCATGCCGGGAGAGGTTCAAAGTATTCACATTCGTACGGATAATCGAACATTGCCAAGTTAAAATAAGCGCCCGCTACCCATCCTAAATAATGTATACATAATTTAGATATATGCCTTATACGTACATATACATATAAAATTACATTTATATATATATTCATTATATGGTATATATATATATATATATATATATATATATATATATATATATATTTATATATTTATAAACATATATATGCTGCTTTTATTATTTATAGTTTATTAGGAATATCCTATATATATATATATATATATATATATATATATATATATATATACTTAACACTATACATTAAGATACGTTAAGGTTGTTCTTCAAAATTATTATTTTCAAATTTTAACCTGACAGTTTTCTTGCCCTGTTCTCAGTATTTAAAGGAGAACAAGTCTTGAATATCTCTTCCAACTTATTTCTTCCGGATTCTTCAAGGATTTATAAAAGAAGTTAACGGCAAGTAAGGTATAATAGTTCATAAACAATATATTTATTCAATATTTTTATATCATTATGCATTTTAGGAATCCATAACATTATGTGTATCCATTAGGTAATAGTAATAATAATCTTAACAGAGAACAATATTTTAATTCACAATCATTAGACAACTAATAGTTTTAAATATTTTCTATTACATAATAATCTAATAGTACATATTGATAACATATTTATACATAGTTATCATTATATTATAAAATATATTATTTATATTATTTAAAAGAGAAATAATAAGAAATATCAATTTACCACAATATTACATATATGCCATATATGGCCAACCAGTTTTCCCAAATTTCGTAAATTGAGACCATGATTTACGAATGTTAACTTCGCAGTTGACTCCGGAATTTTGAAAAGTCTTGGTTATAACTTTCGGCAAGGCATCGCACTCAACCATGTCAATGAACTGCCAAATCGGAGCCGAGGAAGCGATAACTCTGAAGAGAAAATGAGTTTATAATGCGATACAAAGACCTACGAGATGATCCTCGCTACACAAGATAGAAAATAATAACAATATGTTTGTTATAATGATATTTATATCGGATATAAGACGAAATATATATATATATATAATATATATTCTAAGATCAATAGATCGAATAAGAAATAGTATACATATAAGTTATATATAATAAGTTTATATTATATAATAAGTTATAATAAGTTTTATATATAAAAAATATTTCATATATAATACATATATTATACAATATATTATTTTTAATAATATCGTGACTATGTATATATACATGATTTTTCATTGATATTTATTTATGTATTAATATATTTCATAAAATATATAATAAATAAGTTACCTATAATAAGACTAAAAAGTTTCGTAATGAGAGTGGAAAATATTTCTAAAGAATTTCTAATTAAATTTTTTTATTTTCTAAAGGGTTACGATAATACAGGATATTGAGATTGCCTGAGCTATTGTAGTACCCTTGTATCAAATGAGGGTATTTCATTCGCATCCAAGTGGCCAGCATTCCCCCGTAACTGCCACCGACGGCGATGAAAGGAGAAGCTGCAGCCCCGTGTACGTTCAATTTCAGGTAGGTAATAAGGAGTGCGAAATCAGCTAGTGCTTGTTCGGTGGTCAGATAGCCAAGGTGTTCCAGTTTCTGAAGA
The DNA here is from genome assembly GCA_964035775.1 of Osedax frankpressi. Classification (NCBI taxonomy): domain Eukaryota; kingdom Metazoa; phylum Annelida; class Polychaeta; order Sabellida; family Siboglinidae; genus Osedax; species Osedax frankpressi. The sequence continues at coordinate 28,291,606 of OZ038315.1, forward strand.
TAGAGTATAGTATAGTATATATATAGAATACAGTACCGATAGTAACTACGTTAGAATATAAAGTAATTAAACTTCAAATAAGTATGTATACTAAAAATGAAAATTAAACATAAAAGATATTTTAGATTAAAATATTTAGTCTAAAATATCATTACTATTTTATTTTCAACTTTCATATTATCCAAGATAACAGTAATTATTATATTCAATTATAATCAACTATTATATATTTCGGTGAACAGTAAACTCTATATGCAGTTTACACTGAACATAGTTAATTTTAAACCAAGTTGTAATAATAATTATAATTTTTTATAATAACGGTAGTCGTTGTAGTAATAATACAAATTAATTAAAATAATAGAGACATTACATTAGTGTACAGTGTGCACTGTACAGTGTACACTATACAGTATTAATAAGTTGAGTTTCATTATAATAAAGTTTATAGGGATTTAATGTGTATTTTAAGTATAAACTATATTTGACATATATTTGTTTATTTTAAATGGTAAAACAATTCGAATAATGTATAATATTAATAAATATAACTATAAAGAGGAAAGCGATAAAGTCTGTAATATTATGTAATAATAAATTAAAATAAATTATATATATTTGTTTCATCAGTATTATTTATAACCAACAGATACATTAGGATAATATGTACAACAATAGTCTACTGCTCATTTATATTATATACAATATTAAAATGTTATTAAGAAAATAAGAATATTTTCCGTACGTTGTCCACTGTACAGCGTACACTGTATACTGTGCATTGTACATTATACAGTATACACATATACAGAGTATACTATATAGTCAAATAAAATGTAATATCACTCTTTATATAATATTAGTCATAATAAAGATTTCTATATCTATCAATCGAGGTATATATAAAACCTTAGACTTTCCATAAGGTAAAGACTTTCCGTAGAATCTGTGCTCAGAAAATATTACTAATGCTCCCATTCTCTCGGCCCATTCCCACATGAGACCCTAAAATGATAATAGTAATATGTTAAATGTGAATAATAACTTAATTATAAACTAAATATATTTAAATTGATAATTATCTATACATATTGTTTATAAGAATGTATCTATTTATAGTTATGATATATATATATATATATATATATATATATATATATATATACTTATTAGGGTTAATATAAATTAAACAATTAGTTTATAAATTACACACTAACCGTACTCTTGGCATAAAGTGTGACGTCACCTTCATTTCCGGCGTAGAAGAGAACTGGAGCACCAGGTGTCAAGAAAAATTCTTTAGATATCAAATATCTTAATTCGTATTTGTCTTTGTTAGCAAAAGAAAAATGATCCACCTGAGGATTATTAATGAAATGTAATAAATCTATTAATAATAATGCATATATAATATATTATATTGTGCATATGTTATTGATGCTGTATTGTAATTAATACAGTATGAATGAAATATCTCCATCACATTTGACCCATTCTATTTTCAAGTATTATTTATTGGTTTCTGAATCACGCCATAAAAAGTAATACAAATATGTTGATTGTGTCGATAGTGTAGCATATGATATGGTATATACGATATCGTTTTACTATACAAACCCTACCATATACTTTCTGTATTAAACACATTGTTTCTGTATTGACATTTATGGGCGCGATATATAACATTAAATAATTCTCATGCTTAAATCATTATATTCATTACATTGTATTGCAATGTTATATAGACTTTCACGTTAAACATTGCGTATTATCGGATATTTAATCTGAAATACAGTTCTGAATGATAGGGTACGTGTGCTTCAGATTTTCTAACGTATACGCAATGAGTTATACGGCGTTATATTTTTACTTGGGAGTGTTTTACAATAAAACTTACCGGAAGCCGAATTGTTTTCACTTCGTACTTATATTTATCGGGATCGTAGTACCCGCCTCCCGCAACCATGGCAACGCATATCGATAGAAAAGTATATAAAAGAACGTTCATCGTAGCAAGGTATATGATAGATTACACTCCTGTATATGTAAATAATGTTTTCAAAGTGTATTTGGTAAACAATTAAATTAAATCAATAATCATATATTAAATATACTATAATATAAATATATCATTTAACATTTTATTAGGTATATTGCGGTGAAACCGAGAAAACCTACCGTTATCTAGACGAATAGATGGGTACTGCGATCTACCCTTTGTTTATCTTGGAAATCGCTCACCCGTGACGTACTTTCGTCTTATTGCGATCATTTCTTTTTGATGATAGATCATTAGCGAAACGTCACTAGCATCACTGTCCGGTATTATATAATATATCGATAAACATAATAAATATATAGAAAATAAATAGATAATAGAGAATACATTCGCGTCTTTGTTTAGATATTAAATTATATTGCATATCAGTTATACATTAATTGCATATAGGATAATAGCATGTAGTGGGTATACATATTATATATATATATATATATATATATATATATATATATATAATACATATATAATACATATATATATATATATATATATATATATATATATATAATATTTATATATACCTTCTACGTCTATGATATATAGTAAAATACAATATTAATAAACTACCGAAGTTTATAACGAAAACTTTCAAATCATTCTTTATGATCTCTTGGTAATTTATTTTTGTATTTACTTTTTCGTTAACTTTTCGTTACTAATGTTAGAAAATACTATTGATATTGAATCATATAATATATATCAATGTATATAGCTTAATATATCTAGGTTTTCCGAGATATTCATTCCACGATATCACTGTGTAATGCCTAGCATACTTTGGAAATAAAATTACTCTTATTATACAATGTACATTTTAGTATTAATATTTAATAATAAACTATTAAATATTAATATAGCTGCATAATTTGAATACAAATTATTGCGTGATAACCTATAATATATATCATAATTATATAATAAATATTATTTTCCGTATCATCTTAAGTTATTATAAAAAGATCGTAAAAAAGATAAATATAAAAAGAAAAGATCAAGAAATAATATTTTTTTATGCCAAGAATGATTGTCATTAAGAAGGTTAGAACAAGTGAAATGTAGATAGTGAAAGAAAATAAGAGAAAAAAATTCATATTTGTAATAGGCATTTATTTAGGATATTTATCGTCAATTACTGTGATAATATTGTGTTATATTTAGATTTAGAAGAATAAATAGATAGCATAGAAAATAAATATAATTGGTACAATAACTAACTCGAGTGAAACGCAAAATGAATGAAGAGAGAAAAGGAGATGCATTTATAATAATTAAATAGTATTGATAGATTAATTAGAGTCAATTATGGGCTTGACCATATTTCCTATTTCATTGACCTTAACTTAATTGACGACATGTTAATATTGAGTGTGTAAAATAATTACTACCTTACTTGGACAAGTAGAGTTGATTTAACGCTCTATGATATGCGTTTTCTCAATTTAAATATACATCATCGCATTCGGAAATTGGCCCACATCCAGTATACCATATTAGATGAATACCATATCTCTGTATTTGTTGTGTAGGTTTGACCTGTAAAAAGAATTAGGAAGTATAATATATTTGCTATCTAATGTATTATTCTGTACAACCAAAGTCAAGCGAAATTCTTATATAGATTATAAGTGATGTAATTGAATTTATTAAATTACCTTTACAAGATCAAAATAATGACGTTACTTGTTTGTAAATATATTGTGAAATAGTACAAATAACATACTATGATATGGTTTTGATAGTATCGTGACGATTAATATATGATATTACCCATATAAAGATATATATATATATATAAATATATATATATATATATATATATATATATATATTTATATATTAATAACATTCATGTTATAACTTAGGTTATATATTTAACTATACATAGTTCAAATAATATTAATTAAATAATAATTTATATATAATTAATGATTTTATTCATTTCAATTTATATTTGGTTGTAATCTTACAATATGATATTTGTTCTAAACGTAAAAAAGTACAGCGAGTTGGGGTTTTTCATCAATCCTTTAAAGAATATATCCAACTTTATGACTAGTTTTTATCTGTTACACTTCGATGCATAGTATTTACTAAATACTGATATTTCGATTGAGTTCTCCAACTCACTTAGAATAATGAAACCACCTCTGGTTTAATCCAGTATTAATCCAGTATTGCCGATCCCTAAGATAAACTGCAAATTATTCAAGTTTCACAATAAGTAAACAACTTAATTGTATATGAAATATAATGTCATTATTAAAATTATCATAGATATATAAATTATATCATATATTTTCTTCGGTGAGAACAATTATATCATATATTATAAATTTATATGGTATTGCATAATTAATTAACTATTACATCGCACTCGATCACCAGCATGGTTATGAAACTACGACGTCCTGTATACTAAGTATACCGATGTCATACGCAATATCGTATGACATTGGCGTTGCATACCAATATGTCGTATGTCGTAACTATCTTCTACTTGCTCGACATGCTCCCAGTGAACATATTCTCGGAATGCATTCTCTATGCGTATACGTATCGCATATATAAGATGGCATATAGGCCATACTTTGCGACTTGCTGCCATGGATATTGGCTCAGATATGGCATATATCGGTAGTAGAGGGGTAGTAGGATAGGTAGTAGTATACTGCTTATAGGCAGTGCTATAGTTAATAACAAATGTTCTTTAATAAAGCAGGGATTGAATATTGATTATATTGTATATTCTAATAATCCATAACTTATATATATATATATATATATATATATATATATATATATATATACATATATATATATATATATATATATATATATAATCGTTGGATAATTAGAATAAAGGGTTATTTATATATATATAGTTATATATAGTTATATATAACCTAATCTATATATTAGGTTTACAAACTTAATTTGTATTATATTATTATATTCATCACTATAGTGAGATACATTCTAACTAATACACTGAGTTTAATATGTATTACTAATAGTAATTTATTTTTTAAAATAATATTATTAAATAAACTGAAATAATATGAATAATAATTATTATGTAATAAATAGTTATACATATAATATAACATCATTTAATTTATATATTGTTGTTTTATAAATTACTATAATATAAGTTCTCATTTACGATTATTTGGTTACTCTTGTTATATAAACTTTTGATGGATGAATTTAAAAAAAAAACTACAGGAAGTAAATTATATTTTATTAAATTACTTATTTATAAATTTCTGAATAATAGATTAATATATTAGAATAGAATGCTATATTAGTTATGTGTGTATTAATTTAGTCTAATAGTTACCTATAAATATCAAACCTCAGAATTAAGACGAGATTAGCTCTAAAGCTGATAGAAAATAGAATGATAAATAAAATATCCATGATAATATAAAAACCTGATATAAACATTCTTCTATATGTCATTTTAAATAAATTTTAACATCATTATAACATTAAAATAAGTTACTGTTTAAACTTGCTTATATTTATATAATAATTATACATAATTAACAAAACATTATTACATGGATTATTATGATAAAAGTTTTTTTTAAATTAAAGATTATTGATACCAATGATTTTCAAATTCGCAAACAGATATTATTATATTCATATATAAAATAAATTCAAAAAGCAAAAACAGATTTTGTAAAATATTGGGACATCTAAGAAAATGTACCGTAGGTAATAATGTTCATCAAATTAGTTTTAAAAATTAAATAAAACCATATTTATCCTTTTATTTTCATTTAAAAAATAAATTATCATATCAAATTATGTAATATTTCACTGTGTGAGAGTTTATAAAATATAATTCATCACCTCCATGAATACTTTTTTATATATATAATTATATTATATTACTATTTATTATTGTGAATTTGTGTTGCATATATATTATAATAATAAATATAATGTATAACATTTTATTTGTTTATATATTTTTTGATTGCGAATATTATTTTTTATTGTATTTAATTGATATTTTATTAAAAAATATTGTATTTTAAATTAATTTTGTAGTACTCTATATATATTTTCAATACATTTAATAATAACCTAATGTAAAATTATTAATATATATTTAAGTACATTTTAAATATTTAATATAAATAATTATTCATAAGATAAAACTTGTTACATTTTTGTTAAATGTGTTATAGTTATATATAGTTATAGTATTAGTCATAGTTATAGTTCAATATAATTTGATTCGAATTTTTAGTTCAATTTATAATTTTATAGTTTGATATATTTTGATTATATTATTTTATTTTTTGTCATTAATTTAATATAATATAAATATATTAAGTTAACTTGTTTATAATAATATAATATATAATTATTAATTATTTCTAATGTATTTTACAATAAACTGAATATGCTTGAAATAATTTATATGTAATTTATAATAAATTATATTGCCGGTTTCAAAGTTTTGTTAAACGATTTCAGGTTGAAAAGTGTTAGTAATATATTAAAGCATAACCCGTTTATTATAAAATATATTAGAAATAATTATTATTTTAAATATTAGGTATCAGTGTAAATTTAATTTATATTAACTTGGTAATTATTATTTAAATCGAAATGAAAAATTTATCTTTGAAATAAAACAATCTATTTACGTATTTCTTATGATTATATTTTCTATTCTTTAAATATTAATCATTTCACTTATATGCTATTTAGTTGTGATATACTCTTTATATTAGTAGAACATTATCATATGTATATATTAGTCTGAAAGACATAATTTAGTGAATATAAAATACCTACTATATACTATATGATACTATGCATAATTATTTTAGTATGACAATAATTATATTAATATTTAGTTTATTTATTATCATAATTGACGTATTTAAAATAACTTATATTTAATACTCTTTTATATTATGGCGGAATTCAGATTTAAAATAGAATATAATTCTATTTTCATATAATTTTGGTAGTATACTTATGATAAATATGGATAAAATAGTACCTAACATATCTATAAATATAACTTATGTTATAACTTAAAGTATAGAAATTTGTCTATATATAATTTAAATAATGATAAATAATTATTTATAACGAATAACATTATAATGTTATTCTAATATATCATTTCAAAGAATTGAGCAATTCATTGTTCGTTTAATGATTTATTCATTAATTAATATTTTGTTGTAGTCATGAGATATGAGGTTCTCCTTTAATCTCTTTCATGAATATATCCGCCGATATGACAAGACGTTATCGGTTAAACTTCGAATGCGGTAAAAACGGATATTTCGATTGAGTTCACCAACTCACTTAATTGAACGAAACCTCCTCGGGTTCCATGAATCCAGTGTTACCTATATCCCTCAGACACACCTGCGAAATAGTCAAATATCACAATAAATAAATAACAAATTTGGGCATCTCTTTACATGCCATTAAACTAATCATAGATATATAAATTATATAATCTATTATCTTCGATGAGTTTATAACAATTATACCATACAATATAAATGTATATGATACCAGCACCCCATAATCAACTAACTGTTCCATCGCACTCGATCGTCAGCATAGTTATGGATGCGTTTGCCACGCCTACTCGTAGCCACGCCTCTGCCGGAAACTGCAACGCCCTGCATACTAGATAGCGTATGACGTTGGCGTGGCACACTAGTATATCGTAGCTATCTTCTACTTGCTCGGGATGCGCTCGATGGAAATATTCTCGGAACGCGGTTTCTATACGTAGGCCATCTTTTGCGACTTGCTGCCCGGGGGGAGGTGGGCGTCAAATATGGTACAGGTCGGTAGTGGGGTTGGTAGCGGTTGGTAGCGAGGTTGTGAATAAGAGAAATATGTCATTATCGAGTATCATTGATACTCATTATATTATTAATCTGGTTATCATTTGGTACTCTTGAATATTGATTGTGATAGTACAGCGTACTATCACAATCAATATTCAATTTTTTGTTAACAGATTACATTTAATTTAGACATAATGTATTATGTCTAAATTAAATGTAATCTGCTAACAAAAAATAGTCAGTGCATATAATGATCCAAAGCTTATATATATATATATATATATATATATATATATATATATATATATAATTTCTGGATCATTAAAACATGTGCAGGAATACTAAAAGTATATTAAGTATGTTAATTATAACAATTAATAAAGGAGACACAATCTAATTATACAATGTTTGTATACATACCAATATATATATATACATATAATACATATATATATATATATATATATATATATTGATAATTAACAGATCCTCCGGGGTTCAGTGCTTATAATGATCCAAAGCTTATATATATATATATATATATATATATATATATATATATATATATATATAATTTCTGGATCATTAAAACATGTGCAGGAATACTAAAAGTATATAAAGTATGTTAATTATAACAATTAATAAAGGAGACACAATCTAATTATACAATGTTTGTATACATACCAATATATATATATATATATATATATATTGATAATTAACAGATCCTCTGGGGTTCCCATGTGAATTTGTGATATTCATTTTAACTATTGTTATTAATCTTATATAGTTATTAACTAGTCGATCTTTAATTATCAAACAAATATATATATATATATATATATATATATATATATATATGTATATATATGTATATATATATTTGGATAATTAGAAGATCCCTTAGGTTCCCACGTGAATTTGTGATATTCATTTTAACTATTGTTATTAATCTTATATAGTTAATTAACTAGTCGATCTTTAATTATCAAACAAATATATATATATATATATATATATATATATATATATATATATATATATGTATATATATATTTGGATAATTAGAAGATCCCTTAGGTTCCCACGTGAATTTGTGATATTCATTTTAACAATTGTTATTAATCTTATATAGTTAATTAACTAGTCGATCTTTAATTATCAAACAAATATATATATATATATATATATATATATATATATTTATATGTATATATATATTTGGATAATTAGAAGATCCCTTAGGTTCCCACGTGAATTTGTGATATTCATTTTAACTATTGTTATTAATCTTATATAGTTAATTAACTAGTCGATCTTTAATTATCAAACAAATATATATATATATATATATATATATATATATATATATATATATATATATATATGTATATATATATTTGGATAATTAGAAGATCCCTTAGGTTCCCACGTGAATTTGTGATATTCATTTTAACAATTGTTATTAATCTTATATAGTTAATTAACTAGTCGATCTTTAATTATCAAACAAATATATATATATATATATATATATATATATATATTTATATGTATATATATATTTGGATAATTAGAAGATCCCTTAGGTTCCCACGTGAATTTGTGATATTCATTTTAACTATTGTTATTAATCTTATATAGTTAATTAACTAGTCGATCTTTAATTATCAAACAAATATATATATATATATATATATATATATATATATATATATATATATATATATATATATGTATATATATATTTGGATAATTAGAAGATCCCTTAGGTTCCCACGTGAATTTGTGATATTCATTTTAACAATTGTTATTAATCTTATATAGTTAATTAACTAGTCGATCTTTAATTATCAAACAAATATATATATATATATATATATATATATATATATATGTATATATATATTTGGATAATTAGAAGATCCCTTAGGTTCCCACGTGAATTTGTGATATTCATTTTAACAATTGTTATTAATCTTATATAGTTAATTAACTAGTCGATCTTTAATTATCAAATGAATATATATAACATATATATATATAAATATATATTTATATATATATATATATATATATATTCGTTGTATAATTAGAATACAGGGTTAGATATACATAGTTATAGATTAAGGTCACACAATTAATGTGTATTATATTAGTGAGATGCTATACAATTGCATCATGTGTGTATAGGTGCCCGCGGGTCAGGACGACCTAGTACCTTGGGGTCTGGGGTCCAGTTGTCGATAGCGGGCACCGGGCAGATCGGCGCCCCCTCGCCGAGAAGCGGACACTCCAGCATGTCTTCTTCTTCGCAGATGAACCCCTTGATGATGCGCGCGGTGTCCACAGCTCTGTCCATGTCGCTGTGCACCAGACGAGAGATCTGCACCTTCATGTCGCGTATTCGCTTTCCTACGTAGGTAGCTTGGCGTATTCCTGAAGGGGAGTTAGGATGTGAGTTGCCTGGACTCGGGTTTGAGGAATGGGCTTGGACGTAAATTGTGTTAGGTAGGTGCGAGGATTTGGAGGCTAGATGGGGCTAGTATTATGGAGTTAGTATAATGAGGATTACTTAAAATATTTATATAATTATTTACATCATGGATTCATTTGGTTTATAAATAAATAAATAATAATAAAACTTAAATGTTATTTTATATATTCAATAATTGGTTATATTTTATTAAATGCATAATAAATAATTAAAATAGTTAATGAAGATTGAGCAATAACAAATACGAAGAGTTTAAAGTATTTATAATAATTCATTAATTTTTATAATAATATTATTATATAATGAAATAGTAATAAATATTATACAATATAATTTATATATTAATATATTTTTTAAATTATAATAATATAAGTTATGATTTAATGGGTTATAAAAGTATACTCTTGTTATAAAAGTAAATGACGCCTAATAAACAAACTACAAGGAAGTAAATTATATATTATTAATATACATATCTAATATGTATTTACTCGTTGTAAATACCTGTATAACAGGTTAGTTATTTGTATAGTACTTACATTATTTTAGTTTTAATATTTAATCTTAAAAATATAAAATAAGAATTACAGAATTTAATTTAATAAACATTAAGCTAAGAAAATAATTGTATAAATAAAGCCATTGTATAATAAATTGTATAATAAATAGGAAATAAAGTATCCATAGTAATATAAAAACATCCGTTTAAATATAATTTAAAATAAATTAGATATTAATCCTAACAGTAATATCTTTAAACATAACTGTAATATCCCTTTAAAATAATAACAGTAGTATATTAATTGCTATTAATTAATTTAATGTTGTTAAAACAATATTATGTGTTTTTTTTTATAATATTTATTATAAAAAAGAATGATTTGCATTTTTTTTAAATCCACATTTATCCTTTTATTACTTTCATTTAAAAACCGATTATAAATATTTTGGATTTCGACGATTATTATCAATGATTTTCAAAATCGCGGATATTATTGCTTTCATATATAACTTAGAAAACAGTTATTCTAACTTTGTATATTACAAAATTAATAATATTATAGATCAATATTATATCTTTCATGCATGAACCATGGTACTAAATATTATATAGATTCAATTAATCTCAACAGCGTTATGATTATTTTAGTAATGATATTTTCCATATGTAAAAATCTATTTATAGATACTGTAAATCAGTTTTTGAAAAATATTAAGTAGTAGTATTAGTAGTAGTGGTAGAAGTTGTAATAATAGTAGTAGTATACATAATACATTTTTTATTAAAAATTTTGTGACGAACCCAGATCGGTAAGAACACTCTCCTCTTCATCATCGTCGATATAGTAGTGTGCATGACGTATCATAATAATGTGGCGTACAGCAGTTGATTCCGGGATGAATTTATTTCGTTTACTTGGAGCAACGTCCCAGTAATTATCCCAACTCACTTTCTCGCCATCATTGAATCTTCCAATCTGTGGAACTGTTGAGAATATACGATTGTAAAATATATGTTGTCATGGTATAATATATATATATTATATTAATAATAGGTAATTATTACAACATTAATGTCATTTAGTGTAGCATATCTATATGATATTTCTGTATTATATATAAATAGTATATCCTATCTATACACTATATGCATATTATATCTTATCCATTTATTCACTATATGAATATTATATATTATCCATACATTACACTAATACGATATATTATTCTATAAACTACACTAATACGATATATTATTCTATAAACAATATGAACATGTTATCTTATCTAACAACTATAATGTATAGGCGTATAGGTATTATATAGTCTATACACTTTGCATACACTTCTATTTGTAAGTGACTTCTGAGTTTATAAATACAAATTATTAATAACAATGTTTTTGCTAACTTTGGTTAGCAGATTCTATTCTCGTTAATTTTCGTTGGCTGGTAGAAGCGACGTTGTTTTGAGACCTTTTCCTCTTGATGGAGGGAGATTTGGATCGGGTTGTGGAAGATTTGCGAGGACCCGAAACACTGCTCTGCTGTCTACGTTTCGGTGTCCTTGATCGTTTACCCATTGCGATACTAAGTAGTCCGAATAAGAATGTATACAGATACGTTTACAAATAGACGTCTACAAATAGAAGTCTATATTTTTTGACGGATTCAGGTAAAAGTATACAAATAGACGTATATAAGTTCGATGTGTGTTCAGCTTTCAAAGTAAGTTATCGATATAAAATGATTATAAAATAAATAAATGTTCTACAATTATAACTTGTTTACAAAAGCAATTAAAATTAAAATAATGTATTAATAATAATTATCGAGAAATTAAATAATTAAAATTAGTTATTAAAATTTTAATGAATTTTTATTTTTAGAATTAAAATTAATGTGTATAAATTTGTGCAATTGATTATTAAATATTGTTTTTTTATATTACTGTATTCAATACAGTTGATTATATTATCATTAATAATTTACTATCTTAAACAAATTGTAAATCAATATTAATTCAATTTAATCATAAACTGTTTATAAGATTTTTATACAAACTTGCATGTATATACACGTAATATGTTATTATATTATGGTAATTAAAGTATATATATAACATCATATATGCTTGTATATTTACACAAATATAAACTTAGTAATAATGTATAATATAATACTATTTAATATGCATTTCTAAATACACATGTTAATTGTTTCAGTGACTGCTTCGATGATTTTTAAGGTAACGAGAATATTTAACCGGAATGTAAAACGTCGGCACGGAATCAAGAATTAGTTTAAAATTAATGTAAAGAAGTATATTTCTTAACTATAGAGAATTAATGACAGAATGCAATGCAACCAGAACATCTTAATCACGAGGAGTTTCGAAGAGAAGCTGAGTTCTCTATAAATTGATGTTCATCACTTTTAACAATATTTTCTGGAATTGACTCCACTAAATATATACAATACATGCACATATTTGCATCGACAGTGAGTTCAAATTACAACATACAATCAAAGTAAATTGGTACTATCTTATGCATTAATCAAATTATATAACATACTGTATTATAACATTTATACTACATAATAGAACACTGTATTATAACATATATACTATACGGTATTATAATATACTAAAATTGAGGTTTCAACTAATAAGGTATATATTAGTGTACGACATACAATGTACGTTATCTGAGCTTCTTATTAAATGTATTTTAAAATTATATAATAAACAATGTTAATGAAATATAATACACTATGCGCTTTCCCTAAGTTGTAACTATATTCCTATACAGTTACATTTCTCTTAAGTTACAATAATATCAATATGTTATTATAACCCGAGTATAGCTAAACATTGGTTACTAATAACTATATCATTTTAAACACACATCGCACTTATATACGTCGATTTATATAATTTTACTTGAATCCGTTAAATTATAGACTTCTATCTAATAAAACATAACTTGTTTCTTTCTTCGAAATGTCCAGTGAATAATATGCATATATAATATTTTAGAAATCCACTAACAATCTATTAAATTAATGAAGGGAAATGTATTTTCTAATAAAATGTACTCGTTATTACGCATTCAAATATAATGAGTGTTTAAGAAACGTAGTTAAATAATTCAAAATATGGTGATATTAATCACGTAGCATTCAATAAAATTAGGCCACTATTAAATCAATATTATATGCACGCATGATTCATATATGTAAACTTAGTGAATATAAAAATAATTTATCAGAAACAAATCCAATATAAATAATTATTACACTTCTTTTAAGATTAATATTACACAATAATGATGAATTTCAAGAACATAATATAACGTAGTTTATTAGAGTGAAATGAATATGTCAATTTAAACTTTATTATAATATAACATAATATAACGTAGTTTATTAGAGTGAAGTGAATATGTCAATTTAAACTTTATTATAATATAACATAATATAACGTAGTTTATTAGAATGCAATGAATGCGGCAATATGAACTTTATTATAATATAACATAATATAACGTAGTTTATTAGAGTGAAATGAATATGTCAATTTAAACTTTATTTGACAAATACATTTGTACACTAGTGATGTAAATTATCATTAATGTATTATTTTTTAATAATTCAAAAATGATATTTCTAAATATCATATATAATGATATTTTAAGGACATTATATAATGATATTTTAAGGACATTATATAATGATATTTTAAGGACATTATATAATGATATTTCCGACTCATATACTGGCATTTTAAAATGTATTCTTCATCCATTTATGATATCAGATATATGAAGATATTTAATTATATTAATTATTACATTAAGTTAATATATTGTATATACATTTTCCAATCATATTTAAAACTAGATGATAACAAATAACATTATGTTGATTCATTTGTTTGGTGAACAGAATTCATATGATTGTAAACTATAACCTGGAAAATAGATAGAAATATTATTTTTCAGATAAAAGTAATTATTAAATAAGATATATAAGTAACAATTAATTAATATATGAATGAAAACTGAATGAAAATATATATTAATTGATTATATAATATATACAAAACTGTATAAACATACTTGCATGAAAGTAAGTTTATAAATAATCAACATTAAATTCACAACTATTAACAAATTGTTGTCAACTTTAACAATATCAAAAATTACTTTATATATTTCCAGGGATATTCGTCACTAAATCATAGTTTTTAATCAATATTTGCAGATTGTAATTAGATAAATTTGTAATAAGGTTAAAAATGTATCTAGAAATTGAAGGAATTTGGTATTACCGGTTATGATTAATTTTAAAAACAACAAACAATTTGATATATAACAATATTCATAGTAATAAAATATTATTTATTGGAAAAAGTGATTCTTATTATTAAGATTCTTATTCTTATTATTAAGAAATATTATATTTTATCCCAGATCATCAATATTTTAATTCTAGAAATAGCAAACTTTTATAGTAAATTTAGAATCACAGTAAATAAATGTTATATAATTTCTATAACAAATGATTTAGTCAGTAATATCAGATCATTTCAAAATATAGCAGTTTTTTTCTAATGCTATAAATTATATCATATTATTAACAAATTAATTTAATTTTATAACAAATATATTAGATTTTATTAAACAATTTAATATAATAGTGATGTGTATTATTTATTAGATTTCAAAAATTAAGTAAGATCCTACCGCACAAATTATTCTATATATGAATTAAATATTAATAATATATGAATTAAATATTAATAATATATGAATTAAATATTAATAATATATGAATTAAATATTAATAATATATGAATTAAATATTAATAATATATGAATTAAATATTAATAATATATGAATTAAATATTAATAACATATGAATTAAATATTAATAATATATGAATTAAATATTAATAATATATGAATTAAATATTAATAATATATGAATTAATATTAATAAAATATGAATTAAATATTAATAATATATGAATTAAATATTAATAATATATGAATTAAATATTAATAATATATGAATTAAATATTAATAATATATGAATTAAATATTAATAATATATGAATTAATATTAATAATATATGAATTAAATATTAATAACATATGAATTAAATATTAATAATATATGAATTAAATATTAATAATATATGAATTAAATATTAATAATATATGAATTAATATTAATAAAATATGAATTAAATATTAATAATATATGAATTAATATTAATAAAATATGAATTAAATATTAATAATATATGAATTAAATATTAATAATATATGAATTAAATATTAATAATATATGAATTAAATATTAATAATATATGAATTAAATATTAATAATATATGAATTAAATATTAATAATATATGAATTAAATATTAATAATATATGAATTAAATATTAATAATATATGAATTAAATATTAATAATATATGAATTAAATATTAATAATATATGAATTAAATATTAATAATATATGAATTAAATATTAATAATATATGAATTAAATATTAATAATATATGAATTAAATATTAATAATATATGAATTAAATATTAATAATATATGAATTAAATATTAATAATATATGAATTAAATATTAATAATATATGAATTAAATATTAATAACATATGAATTAAATATTAATAATATATGAATTAAATATTAATAATATATGAATTAAATATTAATAATATATGAATTAATATTAATAAAATATGAATTAAATATTAATAATATATGAATTAAATATTAATAATATATGAATTAAATATTAATAATATATGAATTAAATATTAATAATATATGAATTAAATATTAATAATATATGAATTAATATTAATAATATATGAATTAAATATTAATAACATATGAATTAAATATTAATAATATATGAATTAAATATTAATAATATATGAATTAAATATTAATAATATATGAATTAATATTAATAAAATATGAATTAAATATTAATAATATATGAATTAATATTAATATTATATGAATTAAATATTAATAATATATGAATTAAATATTAATAATATATGAATTAAATATTAATAATATATGAATTAAATATTAATAACATATGAATTAAATATTAATAACATATGAATTAAATATTAATAACATATGAATTAAATATTAATAACATATGAATTAAATATTAATAACATATGAATTAAATATTAATAACATATGAATTAAATATTAATAACATATGAATTAAATATTAATAATATATGAATTAAATATTAATAATATATGAATTAAATATTAATAATATATGAATTAAATATTAATAATATATGAATTAAATATTAATAATATATGAATTAAATATTAATAATATATGAATTAAATATTAATAATATATGAATTAAATATTAATAATATATGAATTAAATATTAATAATAATCTGTAATCAATTTTGTATCAAACCCTTTGCGTTTTCTTCAATTTCGCAATAAACTCATCAAGCTCTTCTAAAGTAAGCTCTACAATAAAATCTTCATTTGTTGTCTTCAAATTTAGATTCATAACTGTCTTCTTTATATTGTCATTGTTGTTACTACTTATTAGAGTCTGAATAATTAATGGTTAATTTCATTTATCAACATAAATTAATATGTATACTTAAATAAAATATGAATACAATTTACAAATTATATAATGAATATAAAAAAAATGTATTGGAATATATTCTAAATAATGAACATCAAAATATACCATTTGCATTCATTAACTTTACCTATATCCCCAGCAGGTCTATCTATCTAGTTATATATTATCGCCAGGTATCTATATAATCTATGGTATTTTTGATCAAATACAGAATACAATTAATTACAGAATACGTTCAAATACAGAATACAATTAAATACAGAGGGTGGATAAGATGCTAAGAATTAATCACAAATCATTTGTAATTTAATGTTTTGCTGATTTAATTACAAATACTATTATGAATAATGTATTCATTTTACATATATTTCATATTCATATTCATAAATTGTTGTTTTTAAAAAAATAGATATTTAATTGATTTCAATTTAGCTTCTATTTGCCATCGATCATATTTGAAAATAAAATCACACGGAGAAAATGCATATTACTTTATAATATTCGAATTTTTCATACATATATTGATTTAGCAATATAAATTTATATAAATATATATTTTTGGAATATATTTTAAAGTATATTTATTTAGCAATATAAATATATATTTTATTAAAATCCTGATATATTTATCAAATGATTGATCAAATCTCAAACTTTTCTAAAAATTATTTACAAACATTGATGTTATATGGAGATTCTTTAGACACTCAACTCATGAGTCATTTCTTTTTAAACTCGATCACCTACCATAAACAATCTAATTGACCATGCCCATCAAACTCCAAGATATATTTTATATACAAGATTATATTAACTTTATATTAACATTCATATATATCAATATGTATAATAATGCATATAATAATAATAGTATATACTATCAATATACTAGATATAGAATGAATAATATAATTTCTAAAAATCGATGATAAATTCCAAGATAAATACAGACTAGATTAAAATTAGATATATTATTTATAATAAAGTTTAAATGTATATATTTACAAAATAAATAAAATATGAACAACCTATAGCAAAGATTACGTTACTTCGGTAATTTTTGCCAATAGTATAGGAATATAATATTAAAATGTTAATAATTTCAAACAATTTATTTATAAATTATATATAACTTTGTAGTAGAATAAATATCCCGTTTCTACAGATAATTCATTTACTTTTATAATTAAATAAGAATCTTTATTAATAAATTATATATTTATATTTATAGTATCAATATATTTCACATACATAAGTTAGAAAAATTGTAAGCAAATATTCATTTCCTTATATTATTTAATTTTTCGGTTGACATATTTTAAAAGCATATATTTGGGTATCTAATGTAATAAATAAAAGCTATATAGATATCAATTTAATAGTGATAATTTAAAATTAACTATATATGAACTGTAAATATATGAAAATTGCACAAATTATTAATATTATTTGTAGGTAAATCAGTACTGTTAACAGACTTTTTAGAAAATGTATTTATAACACATATTAATAACCATTCATATAATACTAAATTCTACGAATTCAACTATATTATTATATTATATCATCATTACAATAGATAGAACTGTCTATGATTTACTATCTAATTGTCTAAATAATTATGTAGCAAAACTATTAATCATTATTATAAATTAAGTTAATGAGCAATTCATATTTGATTGGATGATTCACTGAATTGATAGATCGTGTCTATCGTTTGAAAATTAATTAACTTTAAATTAATTTTATCCAAATATATATTACCAGTTTATATATTTAGAATAGTTTATATTTATCATTATTTAAAAGATTAATTGTAATGAGTTCTGTTGATACAAAAAGTTTATATTGACTCTCAATACCAACTTTAATTTGCCAATCAAATCCTGTTAATTCGCATTGCATTATACGTAAGGTTATTTTGTATTCGCGAATAAAATTTATAATAATTTTATATATTATTTAAATATGTTTTGTATTATTACAATGATCCTAAATATTTTAAATATTTTAAATCAAATAATAGATTATACCATAAATTAAATATTTTTAATATAAAATAGTATTATTATATAATATTAAACGCTATTTATAAATATGTTAGCAAACCTGCATACAGAATATAAATATATATTTTTTCTGGTGGAACATTAATTTTCTTTTTATTATATTAATATATTATACATCCCTATTACATGTAATACATTACAATATTATATAATAAGATTAATAAAGTAATGTCGATCTAAAACAAACCGAGCAAAACGAATTGACTAATACATTTAAATATTTTTTATATTATCTACAAATTGTAAACAATTTTAATATCTAAACACATACTCAGTAAAATAAAATATTTCGGACATTACGACAGTTAATTAATACATTTTTCATTTAATCATTAAATGTAATAATCAAAATAACTATCAATACAATCCATACAATTCTCTATATGTAGATAATTGTTATTATAAATTGAATATAAACTAATGTTGTTTCCAAAATTGATAAAAAAAATTAACAATTAAATAGACTACATTTCACTGAACATTCATTAGATCGCGTCTTAAATTGCATAGAATATTAACTCATGCTGATTCTTAAATTTAAAATAATATCATGGTTTGACCATTAATGTTCATTATTAAATTAAACAATAGAATGTGGTAACGTTTATTGTATAGAACGCAATCGCTTGAATCCTGAAAGAACACATTTCAAATTAAATAACGACATTAGTGTAGTTTTCCTTGTGTAATTTGTCAGAAATGTGAACGTATTATTAGAAAAGTTGCGTAATCTAATTCATGTAATATATGGATATATTTAACTTATACAAATTTACATCAATTAACAATTATACAGAAAAAGATAGCATGTCATATAAAATGTATAACACATCATTATTATCCAAGTTAATTTATACTAATTAACTAAAAGACCATATTTATATAATATATCTATTTAATATATATATTATATATTTATATAATCTAGTTAAATAATTGTATATAATAATGTTCCTATAAATAGTCTGAATACTAATGAGATATAATTAAGTGCGCAAATTGTTGAAAATGAAATGTAAGTAATCATACATATACTATATAATATATTAATCTAATATACTAGATAATATATTATTTGCAATACATAATTATTTATTGGGGAATCCGGTAAGACTGATGAATGTATCTATGGTGTAATGTTTATTACATTACATTACAAGAATAATTATAAATACAATTATAGATATAAAAATATGCTTTATTTAAAATATTTATCGAGATTAAATTATAGTGGCAACAGAATTTGTAAAATTGGTAAAATTGGTATACTATCGGATGGATATATACGGGATTAAGGTATTAAGCAATATTTAAAAAAAAACATTTATAAATATACTTGTATAATATATTATATATATATATATATTAATACAGAAAAGTGAAATAAAATATCGCAATGTATACCCGTACAAAACAAACACATTTAGTTGATGTAAAGCATCGTTACATGAAAAAATCCATTATGAACACCTTTGAATTCCTAATTTGACCGAGTTTCAATAATATCTCATAACAACGGATGCGAAGACATTATCATCTGCACACATACTTGACAATGAATAACATTTATATTATAGATGCTAAAATTCCACAAGAGGTTCACTTATTAGAAATATAAATAGATTGCGATCACATTATCGATTTCCCTTATCAGTAGAATGACATCCGCAATTTAAGGTTACATGGATAGATTGCGATCACATTATAGATTTCCTTTATCAGTGGAATGAAATCCGCAATTTAAGGTTACATCGAGTAGGTAAATATGAAAAACATGATATGATTGATTATATTTCCTATGTTGACGAAGTTTATTAACTTTATTAAATACCGTATTAATAAATTCATAATAAGATACGATGATATATTATCAATTAATTTAGGTATTATTGTCCCCTTTGTATAATGCCAAACAATCATATTAGTAATTTGAATGTGTACGTTATATAATAAAATGTAATAACAATCGTGATAATATTGAAGATTGAGTGATTTGGTCGATGAAGTATCGGATTTTGTAGATGGTCTTGGATGTGAAATTGTTGTGTTATAAATACAGTTATAGTATAAGGTAATATGAATATCTAGTAAATACAGTTATAGTATAAGGTAATATGAATATCTAGTAAATACATACATGCTGTGATAATGTACCTACCGAGGTAAATAGTATTTATAGATAAAACTCTTAACTATACAAACAAATAATTTGTTATTTTATAAAATAATTCAATACGGGTGGTTTTAAAGATGTTATTTAGGATTAAACAATATACTTATTTAAATAAATATATCGAATGCGGTAATTTAATCATATATATATATATATTAAAATATATAATATTTTGTAATTAAATATGAACATATTTCTTATATAAATGTTTAATAAAGACGGATATTAAAATAAATTATTTTATGTTATGATATTCGGTAGTATATAAATTGTAGTATAAATTATAGTATAACAACATATAATATCTTTAATTAATATATATTTACCATTTTCAGTATGTCATAGGCTGTACATTTATAGTATATATATACATGCTTTTATTATATCATAAATACAATAAGTACACATTTAAAAAAATATATTTTAAATAAATATATTAATTTAAAATTATATATTTAAAAATGTGTACTTATTGTATTTATGATATAATAAAAGTTATTATGAATATATTCATAATAAGTATAAAATAGTAATTTCCATCTGTATCGTTAAATAAGCATATATTAATTACTGCACCTAAATCAGTTTCATGCACCGTCCGAATTATAATCCTGGTTCCATTTAATGTTTATGTCATTTAATAAATAAAATAAGCATTTATTTATTTATATTTAAATCATGCAATTAAATACAACTACATTATTATTATTATTATTATTATTATTATTATAATTATTATTATTATTATTATATATATATATATATATATATATATATATATAAATATAAATATATATATATGTGTATATGAATATTATTTATTTAATCTATTTAATAACTATATTATATAATTCAACGTAGAAGTTCAATAACATAGATATTACAATATAATTGTGCAATATATATATATAATAATATATATATATATATATAATTTAAAATATGATTAATAAACCAATTAGTGATCCTCGACAAAAGGGCGTTTTATTATTGATAATTGTTGCATAATATTAGTGGGCGTGGCTAATCCCGTTGTAATCCGGACTATGAAGATTAACTTAATTAATTTTAAAGCAGGTATAAATATAACTTTTTCCTTCTGATGAATCACTCATAATACATGATCTGTGGTTTGAGCGGAAATCTGAACTAATATATACGCGCATCATTTAGTTAGTATATTATTCTTATATATATATATCTAATTATTTTTAAAATTATATAATTAATTAATTAATTAATTAGTTAATATAATTATACTATTATTTATAGTGTTATTTCAATCCAAGATTCATTCATAAAACTTATATAATAATTATATAATCATACTTATTTTCATAATGAATTTTAAAATGATTGTTTTTTAAATTGATTAACCGTCCAAGCTATCTATGACTAGGGGATGACTTATACATAACTGTAAATACGATGAGAGTGCTACTCTCGCACACGTTTACATACTAATAAGATTTTACTTTTACCCGTACATGAAATGTCTGAATCGTGAATAAGGATTCTTCAGCCTGGTAATGATGATATCTGATTATTTAACAACGAATGTTAAATACCATTCGTTGTCCAATAATCGGACGTTATCGTGTCCGCTTCTACCAACCCAGAGAAATAATATCAATTTATAGCCACCCATCGTGTATAAATCGGAAGTATCGTTATAACGTATTACGTTATGATTAATAATCATTTGTAATATGTATACGTACATTCGTGTCAAAATTCTAAATGTGTTTAAATTGTAGATAGTCAATTATGTATTACTAACAATGGTAATATATTATTAAAAATGTCTTAAACTCATAGACATGTTGAAAAATTCACTTATCACATTTATGTTTCCTCTTCCTTTCAACGTAGAATTGAATGTAATCAATACAATGAATATAAACAATAAGATATCATATTTAAATAATCGAAAACTCATATTTAAAAATATATTCATATATGCATATATTCACTGAAAACATGAACTGTTTTATAATATAATTACCTTTAGAGATAGGGTAAGCCCCATTCAAAAGTGGGGTGCTATCTTATCTAATCTCCCTAATAACAATGCATAAATATAATAATTATATTTCCAAGATATATTTCTTAATAGATATTTCAACATTTCTTTAATAGGTATTTCAAGTATTATCACTAATAAAATATAAAATATTCTCCGGTATTTTATCTTTTAATTTAAATTTGTCTTTAAGAATATTATATGATCATATTAGTTATACTTTACATTAAAAATATATCTGAATTCCTCTTTTTAAGTTAACATTTTAAATTTTAATGTTATATGCTATTTTCTACTATAATTCAAACCGGTAAACAATATAATTTATTCCATAACTGATATTTCATTATGATACATTTTAATTGACCTAAATAATACAATTCGGAACTTTAATATATATAATATAAAATAAATATAGAATTACTAATTCATCAAAACCTACAATCCAGGACATTTATTTCTTATATTGCCTATATGCAACCTCGGGGAAAAAATAATCTATGTATTTGAATCATTTTGTACTACCTTGATTATTTGGTCGGGAATTTTGAAAAGATGTTATATACTCATTAGCATTATGTTTTTTAGCAACACTAAGGAAATCATATAAAATAGTTTAAATAGTATTTAATCACTATAATATAATATATTATAAATAATACAATATTAATATTTGAAATCAAAGGTGTCTATTTTATATTATATAACATTATTTTAATAAGAATTAACATTATTTAATATTTGTATAACATCCCATCAAACAATCTAAGTAATTTAATTTATTTCATTAAATCATTCCATTTACATTGGGTTGTATACTTGTAGTAGATAACATGAGTTTACAAACATATTACAATGCTGTATATGCTGGGATTCCTAGTTAGATATTATATATATATATATATATATATATATATATATATATATATATATATATATATATATATATGCATATATGTAAAATATTATAATGTAAATTTTATAAAATACTAGTCGATTATATTATAAAAATGTATTTTATATATTTAAAATATATCTGAAATATCTTTAAAATAATAATAATTTTCATTATATATATTATAATATTGTATTAATCATATTTCTAAATATTATACATAAAATATTGTTATATTTCCTTCAATATATTATCTATATAGCATATATCTATCAATATAATTAAATGTCATTCTAATTTTTTTTTAATATTTGCATATCAAAGAATTTTACAAAACTTACTTAATTTTCTAGGCTATTTATGCTACACTATTTTATATACACAATCATATGCGTTATTATTTACTGCCCAATCAACAATAATTAATGTAGTCTAGATGTATTTCCTTCAAGAAATATTTTCCGAATAGGAACCATTAATGTCGCCGAATTTAAATTGTAACTTTAGATTATGATAATATTCCTATATGTTTATATGATATACAATAAATACATTGATACTTTAATATAGACATTATTATGTAGACATTTTTTATAAAATAACTATAGCAATCATATTTCCTGGAATAAGAATAAGAATACTTATATAATCAGTTAACTAATATAAACTTTTTTAATATAATGTAATAAAAGAATATTGTAATAATTTTCGTAAAAGCATTTTATGTGTTCAGAAAAATAAAACAATAATATAAAATAAATTATACAATGCAAACAAATAACGTTTCATGGATTGTATATTGAGTTTGCATTAAATAACAATAAATAAACATAGTGTTATGTAAATTGTAGGTACAATGTTTATTGATGTTTATCTACTATTATATTTATGGTATATACTATATATTTTATAATATAACCATAGCCCATAACGGATATATTGGTGCTAACTCATAAATCATTCATTTTATTCGATTATCGATAATAAAATTGTTCATATAATGTATTCTTGTTAGGAATGACTTATTTACGAGCAATTTCTATATTCAGAGGAACTTCTATACATTGGAACATTAATAAATGGGCGTTTCTTTATAATATTTGCCGTCATTTGACAATATGCGCGTCATCAATATAAATGTTATCACATCTCATAATCAATTATTCATAACTTCACGATTATAAATGTCTTTTTTCTCCCTCGAATTAATACAAATGTGTTATTGTAAGCGTTGTTATATGTAACATGTATACATGTTATGTATACATAACATGTATACATGTATGTAATACCATTATTTTTGTTATTTTTTAATTTCGTCATCACTGACCATTTGCTGATCACCAAATTTAAATATTGAATATAATATTAATAATTTAATTTTATAAAATATCAATATTTTATTCAATTCATTTATTTAATATATTTCAATAGATGCATATAACACTTTTAAAAACACGTAATAATCTTTCAAATTTATCATATTCGATACATTGTTAATAGTAATATTATACATATTATAATTATAACAAAGATCACTGTGACATACAAATATGGAAATCATTATTTGAACAATTTCTTATAAAGTTTTCTCGAATTATCAAACTTAGAAAAGTGACTTTTATCGTAATTGCATTTACCATGTTGTTCCGTGGGATTCATCGAGGCCCTTCGACATAGGCGTAGTTTGTAGTACATTGGGCGTGACTTGAGGTGTACGATATGGGCAGTAACTAGATGAAAGGTTCAACGCACGCCATCTTCTGAAACATTTGCTAGTTCGAACAAATGCCATACACACAGATGGTTATGCCTATATATGTTACGCAATAGGCAGTTTAAATATAAATGAGCTATTGTATGACATAATACTACTTGAGGTCAGTGATAAACAATATTAAATTATATATGTATATATATATATATCTATATATATTTATATAATCATTTTATTTAAAAATATATGCATACATTAATCATTCAACTATATTTAGTTTTCTGAGTTTATGTTAAATTGTTCTAT
Organism: Osedax frankpressi; assembly: GCA_964035775.1. Classification (NCBI taxonomy): domain Eukaryota; kingdom Metazoa; phylum Annelida; class Polychaeta; order Sabellida; family Siboglinidae; genus Osedax; species Osedax frankpressi. The sequence goes on from OZ038315.1 coordinate 28,318,373, forward strand.
ATTAGAATACATTTATATATATATTAAATTATATAGCATTCTATAGATTTACTCGCTAACACACATACACATACATAAATACACACACACACACACACACACACACACACACACACACACACACACACACACACACACACACACACACACATACACACACACATATATATATATATATATATATATATATACGGAATATAGTTTTGTATTTAATATAAACTATAGTTAAATTTGTTCACATTTACGAGAAACAAGATGTTGAAGTCAATTTGCATCTGTACTTTCACCTCTACATACGTCAAGAATCGTATACGTATTGAATAACGTTATCTGTAACAAGATGAGGTTTATTATATTACTCTTGCGCAATACCGTATAATGCCTAGATAATGAAGACTACATATCTTCCCCTCCATTATTAATGACGACGGAAATCGTAGGAATATGTTAACTATTCCGTTATTGTTGTATTTCAATCATTGTCTTATCTTATCTTATCAAATCAGATTCTATTGAAATATGTAACTCTTGCATCTCGTAGTACAATACCATCTACCCTTTTAATAGTTTAGCGATTAATTATTCATTTTCTAAGGGATAAGATAAGATCATTGGTAATTCTCCTTTTGTAACCATATACGGTCATTTGTATAATCATGTGTGTTCACTGTCCAGGATAGTATATATATATATATATATATATATATATATATATATATATATATATATATATATACCTTTACTCAAAGTAATGCCGCTAATATAAACTGTATCAATAGTAACTGCAAACAACCGCAAATAATTGTTGCAGCTAATTCATGGCGTATCGGAAAATGAGTCTAGACGGAATTCGAAACTGCTCAAGTTCGATATTTACTATAATATTGTCAAGTGGGCGGAGCTTGTAATTCCTGAAATTTACGATTAATTATGACAAACCACACGTACACATACGCACATATTAACATACATGGTATGTACCAAACCCACCCACACAGTGTACAATGTACGCCGTACATGAAGATATATACAGTCATAGGCACTAGTTTATATTACCTTACGATATCTCGTATTCACCAGTAGGCCTCGAAATGCACGAGATTGTTTAAATCATCGCCCGTAGCTTGCATTTTTTATTCAATATAGCCCAATACCTGTTCACATCCAACTGGTAAATGTATTCTAGATTTAACAGGAGCCATACACCGTTATATATTATTCGAAGACTAATTCGATAAACTAATTCTATTGAACCCTGACCTAGAGGTCAGGATGCAATATAGATGCCGCCTGGAAGTCAACATCTTAGCACTTACACTGCTGACTCTATTTGCAATTGCGATATCTCTTTGATATAAATATAATGAGTGATAAGTAGAGATGCATGTATATGTCTGAATCCAAAGTTACCTATAGGCTGCTTTAGAGTATATTACTCTGTTTGACCTAGATGTAGGTCAATTAGATCGCAAGGTTGTTTTCGATATCTCATTAACACCCAGTTGACCTATTCCAAGGAGAGGGGTTACGTAATCCAATTTCTACGTGAAAACGGTCAACCATATCTCTCCAGCGGGATACAGTACACTTATTAAGGTGACCTACATCTACACACAATGTTCATATCATCTATATGCTTTAGCTGGACAATATCTACCGAATATGATCTTTTGATTGACAAGATTTATGTATCTATATATTTAGTATTAGTCATATTAGTCATATGTATCTATAAACAGTTTAATGACCTCATTATGTTTGAATTTATTTTGTGGGAATTTTGGATTCAATGTTTAAAGAATTAAAAATCACAATTTAATTTAAAAAGTGATTTTAGAAAAATATGTTTATATATTATATAAAATTACGTTCTATATATGAGACTACGCAATTGCATTATATATATATAGATACAAACATACACACTTATATATATGTTGTATTACATAATATATAGTCATACATAATCATATGACAATATAATATATATCATATATGAGATTAGTCATACAGTACATGGACTACACGATGCGTGTACATAATGCGTTATTTGCTATAGGAAAAAACATTATTAAATCACCTTCAATGAACGAGAGTCCGTATAAGGACTGCAGTGCGTGTACACTGTACAGTGTACAGTGTACGGTGTACACTGTACGGTAGCCCTCTGGTTTCTTGTAGTGTTTTGATCTCGGTGCCTGGCTGGGTGACCACGGAGGTACTCCGTGCTAGGAAATAGAATTGCACTTCAAATGCATGTCCGCTTAGTTATCTAGGTGCATACACAAATACATACACAAACACATATATAGACATACACATATACACACAGACAAAGAAATATGCACACACATACACAGAAATACGCACACACGTACACATAAATACGCACACACGTACACACATATGCACACATACGAACACACGCGCGCACATATACTTAACATACATATATACATACACACACTTACATACTAACATAAATATACGATTGATTATACTTATATATATATATATATATATATATATATATATATATATATATATATATATATATATATATATGTGGTTATATTAATCTGACATGGAATTCTTCACTACATCCGGTTATAATCCTAACCTAATAAGGTTATCTATAATTAATATAAACACTAGTATTTAGAGAATTAAATCATTATTGTATCAACTGATACAACTCCTCAATTAATTCATTCTATTTACGGAACTTATTGATTTAGTAATTGGATTACTTATATAGATCAAATGTACTGTACTAATGTACAATGTACAATGTACAATGCACAATGTACTTTAAACAGGATACATTGTACGCCGTAGACTAAGGGTATATACTAATGTAAGACTAATGTTAAATTCTTAGATTTTTGCAATTAACATTGAGCCATCGCCATGGTTTTGGTGTACACCGTAATTAGGTATATTTACATTGTACCTACGTCCAATGTACGTCGTACATTTAATAATGTATATTGTTCTGTCTATTTAGTTATATTCCTTATTACAAAATAACACAAATGTAGAATTACATAAATAGATAAAATATTACAATTTGTATTGACTAGAATATAAGATATATTATATTATAATATATACTGTTTATGTGGTATATCAATATGTAGAATTAGAACCACTATTCGAATAGATATTTACTAAATATGGTGTTATATATTATAATATTTAATACAATTTTGTAAAAGTATTTAGCAACTAATTTATTAATTTGTTTTAATATTTCTTATCTACGTACGATTATCTTCATTAATTATGACTTATTTATAAAATTGTTGCGGTCGTGTTAACACTTAATTAATTAATTTGTAAATATAATAATTAAGTTGATAATATATTTTAAAACAATTATCTGACTCAAAGTAAGTATTTACCGTTCATTATAACGTTAATAGATGTTTTTGATATATAATATATCATCACCTATATTTTACCCAAAACAAAAATTTCAAATGCCATGTTTTTAGAGTCAATCATTTAAAGTGAAACTAATTTTATAAATTGTATGATAATAGCTAAACAAGAATTATAACCAGACAATAATAAACTATATTAACTGTATTATATTACTAATAATGTGGAAATTATAAAATATCGGAGTTAACTCGTTTATTCATAATTCATTTATAAAAACAGTGTTCAATTTTAAATAGCGTATTTTATTTATATTTAGTTATTTTATATTTTATACAGAAATTAATTATTTTATATCATATGGCTATTGTTCAAATGGTAAAACATAAAGAGAACACGTAGGCCATCTATTATATATTAAATTAATAATTAATCTTGCGAATCCTGTAATGTATTATAATATTATAATATTGTAATACATTGAACTGTATATTTAGTATTTATAAATAATTATATAATTAATTATTTGATTTCGTATTCCTAAGATTAATTATTAATTTAATATATAATATTAGTATATATTCAATATATACGATGAGCTATTTTTCTCTTTTGTTATAACGTTTGTAAAATAGCCATATGATGAATAATAACATAAATATTGTGTGTATTAATAATTCATAATTTATCAATTTATTCTCTATTTTCACAAAGAAAATATATGATTTAGGGTCAAATGAAAATTTTGTAAAGAAAATAACCGCATATACAGTATATGCTGTATTTGCTGTATATATGCTGTATATATATATATATATATATATATATATATATATATATAGTTTGATCTACATGTGTATATAACACAAAAAGCACATTTGGATACATTTTGCGTAAAAGGAAGTCTGTAATGACTAGACAACGTAATACACACGCAGTTTATCGTTCAGGAGAAATGTATAAGGCACTTACAGGTCCTTTGTTCATGGAAAATAATTTTCATGACGTATCTTATTTTATTATATAAGAATGTTTATAAATTAATTTTTTAATCTTTTTATTTTATTATTTAATAACTGCTTTTAATTTGGTAATATATTTAAATATCATTACATTTTATTAAATATAATACATAAATAGATATATAATTAATAATCTGTCTCACTACGATTGATATAACTTTATAAATACTATTACTTATGAAATAATATGATTCATCTAATTATAATAATAATACTATAGTTTTATTACTTTTTATAATCGTTATAGAATAATATATTATAATTGTCTATTGTTTATTTATTATAATTATAAAAATGTATGTCATTCAAAATGTAATGGTAATATATAAAATACTTCTTTTTTCGTCTATATTCAGTGATATATCGCTTTCATATATAAAATGATTGTCTAAAAAGTATGAGTTTTACATAAAAATAATAATAAGTATGCTTTTATATGAAATTTTGAGAGAAGTACATTAAGTATATCAAAGACCTTCGCTTTTTGTATTTATTAATGATATATCGCTTTCAAAAATTCCTATAAGAAATAATTGTATAATTATTAGTGATAGTTCATATTATAATATTATAAAATGTACTTACGCTATGTTATAGATTCTACCTATTTACAATATACGATTTTAGAAATACATGTTTGCATATATACATATATATATATATATATATATATATATATATATAAAGATGATATATAAATATGAAATCCCATTTGATGTAGGTATAGGCAAACATCTATTTTCTCCATGATATTATTGTGGCATCGTGATAATACGAGATCAACAATTTACGATATTTTACGCGATCATATTCGAGATTTTGCGAGATAATAAGCTAGTTTTAAGTTCCCAACTACGAAGGAGACTAAAACCACATAAAATACATGTTCGTAACTCGATATAATCCATTTCAATGTAGAATGTGATATCTCTTGCAATATTTATGGTTATTGTCGATGACAATCGCGATCCACATTGTTTATAGTGAGAATTTGTAAAATATAGTTTTCATTAGGTTTATTATTATTATTGAATTTTATTATACTTACATTTAAAACAAATATTACCTAAGTTCTCTAAATATATTGTATACAAATATAAATACGATGTACTTACGGTATATAATCTATGAATTAAATGGAATACAATACAATAAATTGAGAAATATTAAGATAAGATAATATATAACAATTCTATGAGTTACAATAGAGATAATTTATAGATTCTACATTGCATATTATATATTTTAAAATGCTGATTTTGAATTACAATATCAGCTTTGATAGAATTCCAGATTAATTTTGGCGAAGTAATATCTCTTCACAAATATTTTCAAGTAACACATTATACCTGAACTATTAATGTTACATAAATTATTAATATATCAAAACTTTTGTATTAGGTATTTACGTAATCTCCTAAGTTCTACAGATATTATACCTAGATATTAAGCGTAAGTCTTCATTGGTAAGTTACGTGTCTTTGTATACCGTCATTGTAAACAATCTAGGCACACTCTTTCATGGATATTATAATCATTTATTAACATATTAATGATAATTACTAATGAGAACTTAAATAAGAATTTATACTTACAAATATTTTACCACAATAGTCTAAAATATGGCGCAAAATATAGGTGTGGGTTTGCGAAGTTAACAATTATAATATTATATAATATGTACTTCTGGATCTGTTAACAACTATAACATTATACAATATGTACTCGTGGATCTATTAGCAGCGATCACATTATATAATATGTACTTTTACATTTATTTGAGCAATTATCACTGATTTGCGTGTAACCACTTAGTCTGTCATCTATCAGACTAAGAAATACTCTAATGGATCTAAGGAAGATTGCATTAATATTCCACTAGAAATGTAATTAGATCAGTGTATTTTGGAATACATTATTATGGTATCTATATTTCCAGAGATTACTTAAGTGACTCATTTGCATTTTGAGTTTATTTATCTTTATCTTCTGAAAACTAAAAATTATTAACATAGCCTGTTATAACTATATCATATAGATTTACAATTAATTTAAAACTATATAATACAAATAATAGTAATAATAATAATAGTAATAATAATAATAATAATAATAAATATAGTAATAATAATAGTAATAGTAATATTAATATTAATATTAATATTAATAGTAATATTAATATTAATAGTAATAGTAATAGTAATAGTAATAGTAATAGTAATAGTAATAGTAATAGTAATAGTAATAGTAATAGTAATAGTAATAGTAATAGTAATAGTAATAGTAATAGTAATAGTAATAGTAATAGTAATAGTAATAGTAATAGTAATAGTAATAGTAATAGTAATAGTAATAGTAATAGTAATAGTAATAGTAATAGTAATAGTAATAGTAATAGTAATAGTAATAGTAATAGTAATAGTAATAGTAATAGTAATAGTAATAGTAATAGTAATAGTAATAGTAATAGTAATAGTAATAGTAATAGTAATAGTAATAGTAATAGTAATAGTAATAGTAATAGTAATAGTAATAGTAATAGTAATAGTAATAGTAATAGTAATAGTAATAATAATAGTAATAGTAATAGTAATAGTAATAGTAATAGTAATAGTAATAGTAATAGTAATAGTAATAGTAATAGTAATAGTAATAGTAATAGTAATAGTAATAGTAATAGTAATAGTAATAGTAATAGTAATAGTAATAGTAATTGTAATAGTAATAGTAATAGTAATAGTAATAGTAATAGTAATAGTAATAGTAATAGTAATAGTAATAGTAATAGTAATAGTAATAGTAATAGTAATAGTAATAGTAATAGTAATAGTAATAGTAATAGTAATAGTAATAGTAATAGTAATAGTAATAGTAATAGTAATAGTAATAGTAATAGTAATAGTAATAGTAATAGTAATAGTAATAGTAATAGTAATAGTAATAGTAATAGTAATAGTAATAGTAATAGTAATAGTAATAGTAATAGTAATAGTAATAGTAATAGTAATAGTAATAGTAATAGTAACCCAGTAAACAATCGTGAATATATACTTGGGTTAACACATATATTTATTCATAAGATATTGTGTAAAATGTAAATGTTTGCACGGTAATTTGACTATAGTTAAAACTTAGTTTAACACGCGTAAAAAAACTTGTGTAAAAAACACAAATGGAAACAAATATGCGATAATACGTGTATAAAACAATAATATGTGTATAAAAACAATAATACGTGTATAAAACAATAATATGTGTTATAAAAACATAATAAAACAAATAATAAAGTAGTATTTCAAAATAAGAAAAAAATATATGTATTCAATTTATTTATTTATATTTATAAATTCTTTCCGAGTTTCGTAAAAATTGTCCAATCACCTAAAATAGAATCACATGATACCTTTAATGACGATTTCTTTATGGCATATGCATAACAATAATATAGTAAATATATATATATATATATATATATATATATATATAAATATATATAATATACATAAATATACCATACGGTATAGTATATATATATATATATATATATATATATATATATATATATATATACACTATTAATATATGTATATGAACATATCATTTAAAAATAGAAATACTTAATGTCCATACTTAAATTATGTACAATTTAAAATAATGTACTTCGTAGTATGATCATAAATATAATATATCTAAAATACAATAATTCGGAATATAATGTTATCATTATAACAACGAAATATAGTCTGCGAACATCGTGTCTTTATAAAGGAACGTTCTTCTCCCCGACCTGCAAGATTGAAAGAACACTATACATCTTTATTGCGACGAGAGTGTATTTATCAATGAAATTATAATTATAAATTAATATACTATGTTAAACATATCATTTGATCACAAAATATATATTACCTATAGTACGTGCTATTATGATATATTACTAGTTTACTATTATAAAATGTTTTTAAATTAATATAATAATAAAATAAAACATGATATAATTTATTTGTACTATTATATTAATTATTTTTATTTACTATTACTTTTAACTTGTGTTTTTTATGTTTTACTCAACACAAGATAGTGGAAAATACTTGGGTTAACCTGTGTGTTTTATGTGTTAAAATACCACAAACTTGTGTTGAGTAACACACAACATACACGTGTTAACACAAGTATTTTTTCCAACTAGTTTACTGGGAATAGTAATATTAATAATAATAGTAATAGTATTAACAATAACAATAACAATAGTAATAATAATAGTAATAGTAATATTATAATTACAAATATTAATATTAATGATACTAATAATGATATAATTAACTCCAAATATATATCATGATTCTATAAATAAATAAAAGTTTCCTTATAATTGAATTATATTTCACATTTAGTAATTTATGATAATACTTATTATTATTGATTCCGTTATATTAATATAACGCATTATAGATAAGGCTAATATTCGATATAAAAGTATAATTTCTATTAGAAATATAATTGAATTAATAAACATATTTCTAAATAAGAGAGGAGATTATCAATAAGGAAGTATGAAATATATTCTTGATATTATAAAATTTTGTATAATCACCTATACATTTTCCTATTGATTACCTTTTTAAATATAAGTATAATATTACTAATTTTCCATTAGTTGATGAATATCACATTAACGAATTCATATACCATTTATATAAATTTAGAGAGGTTGGACGTATTAAGTATTCTATAGTATCACAATGAATATGATATAATTATACATATTAGATATTTTAAATACCATCTTTTTTTAGAGTATATATACTTTAAAATGATGATTGTTTATATTTCTGATAACGTTTATTTTAGATCTTTAATTTTGCTATATATATTAATTATTTCTTATCAAAAGATAATGTACATATAATATATTATAGATTTCTATACATAATATTATATAATAGCATAAACTATTTTCATTAAATTCAAATTTTTAATAAATATATATTAACTAATATATATATATATATATATATATATATATATATATATATATAATATGGATTATATATACTCAATATAGAATACTCAATATAGATTCGAAACTTTAGATAATAATAACCGATATTATTTTTATATTTTGGAAGAGTAACTCTACAGAATAATTGTTATTTGTTTTAAAATGTATCTTCTAATGATAATAGAGAAATTAGAAATAATACATATTTTCAAAAATTAATTGTCAAAATATTTACAAAACTCTATTATATATATAATTATAAAGATAATTTAATATCATATATATATATATATATATATATATATATAATACTATAACTTAATTATAAAATAATTACTAATAGATAAACTAAGTGATCATTAATTAAATTTACTCTGTAATCATGTATGAGTAATGTAATGTTAAAATATAATTTTAAAGTAAAAATTCTATTATAAATGATTACAGTTTTGATATTTCATTTTATGATATAATTTTACTTATTTTATATTTGTTCCATGGAATGTGAGGTATCCTGATTTGCTTTTAATATAATGGCTCTAAAATTTTAAAAATAAGTGCAATTATGTTATTAATATTAATATTAGTAAAACTACTAACTATAACATACATGTACAATATACACAAATTAAAATATATATTCGCTTAAAACAGCAGTAAAATCAATGTTTATTATCCAAAATCAACTTACAGAAAAATATTTTTTTTTATAAAATGTGTATATATATATATATAATATATATATTTATATATATATATATATATATATATATATATTTATATATCTATGGAACCATGTGTTATATATACGATACCACGTTATAGCTGTCGCTATATAACTATATATACTATATATCATGTATCCATTAACCTTTAACCGGTAACTAGAAGCATAAGTGTTCAGAGAACATTATAAATATATTTTGTCGTCAGATTATGATTAATGTAAATTGCCCGGTAGCGATTCCGTTATATTATAGCTTCGTCAGAGAGATATTAGCCCGGGCGGCTATAAAAACTCCAGTCGGAGCCATTCGAATAAGATATTATACGACAGAATAATTACTATGACAAACGCAACAATAATCGTTAATTATACGAATCATGTAAAACATAAGTAGATTTAGAGTTTATGTACATTATTATATAGTCTTACTATGCAATCGAATATATTTATATATATATGTATTATAAATTATTATAATATTATAAATCTATAATTGTTAAATTATTGTTTCCATAAAAGAGGTGATAATAGATATTATAATCTATAGTGTCAATATGTGTCCTAGAGTATTTTTTAATAACTGTTTTGCTCATTTTAAAATGTTCTGTTTTTATGTCAATATATTTATTAGATTAAAACAAAACCTTAAGTAAGTATATACAGTTATCTTGTGGTTGTATTTATTTATTTGACCCTTACATAATTTGAACCGTAGCACTCCCCATTTAGATGGTAGCGGCGGAGAAAGCGGCAGATGCACTAATTGCCTGGAAGGTGGTCTACGCTACCCCGCTCGAGCATCTCCTGCAGTGCCTGGACTTTCTAGTGGGCGTGATCGGCCTGTCAATCAACTCGGCTCTTATCGTATACGTGTGTTCGCGCCAGAAACGCCTTCGCTCGTCTCGCACCTCGCACAACCTGGCCGTAGTCAGCGTAGCCTTAGCCGATGTCGTGCTGACCGCGGTGGTCAGTCCAGTGACGTGGGCGGTTGATAGGCCTCGTATCATCGAAGAGAGGTATACATATATATGTATAAATGATGTATGAAGTGGGTATAATGTGGAATGGATATTGATATTGGGGTACAATCAGCAATATGGGCGTGCTGAGATATATATTTGATTGGATAATATATATATATATATATATATATATAAGAAAATATTTGAAAGGTTATATAATATTGGCATAATGTGGGTGTAGATGGGCACGTTCATAATTCGTGTGCTGCGAATTATGATAACAATTGTCAAAGTTAGAAAGAGCCATGACTTAAGGAGATATTACCATGATGTACTTAGGGTATTTGACCACGTACATATCATGCTACATACAGTATTATATTACTACCAATAGGTAGATATGAGTTTGCAGGTTTGGGAGTATTCCATGCAATTCGTATAACAATATTTACGTTGTTGTGGTAGACTGAGAGTGTGGTGGGGGTGTGATGGGGATATATTATAGGGTTATGGTGGGGTTGTAATGGGAGTCTGTGGTGGGGTTATGTAGGGATGGTGATGGCGTGTGGTTGGGATGTGATGGGGTGTAATGAGGGTATAATGGATGTGTATGGTGGGGTTATGGTCGGGTGTATTATGGGTGTGATAGGGTGTGTGGTGGGGTTGTGATGAGTGGGTGTGGTGTGTAGTATGATGGGGTGTAATATGGATATGTAATGGGGGTGTGATGTGGTGTATTATGGGGTGTGTGGTGGGGGTGTGCTGAAGGTGTAGAATGGGGGGGTGGTGGGGGGGTGTGATGAGTGGGTGTGGTGTGTAGTGTGATGGGGTGTAATATGGATGTGTAATGTGGGTGTGATGTGGTGTATTATGGGGGGGGGTGTGGTGGGGGGGGTGATGAAGGTATAGAATGGGCGCGTGTCGTGGGGTTGTGTGGTTGTGTTCTAGTGAGAGTATGATGGGGATGTATATTAGTGGAGTGGGGTTTGTGGTGAGGGTGTCATGGTTACGTATTATAGGTTTATGGTGGGGGGTGTATTATGGGTATGTGTGATGAGGGTGTGATTGGGGTATATTATGGGGATGTATGGTGAGTGTATGGTGGAGTTGTATTATAGGGGGGATTGAGGGCGTGATGGGGGTATATTATAGGAGTGTGTGGAGGATTGCGATGATGGTGTATTATGGGGGTGTAGTGTGGGTATGATGGGGGTGTATAATGGAGGTGTGTTGTGAGGGTTTGTGGTGGGGTTGTGGTGGGGAGTGGTGAGGATATGTGTTGAAGATGTGTGATGGAGTTGTGGAGAAGATGTGAGATGGGATTGTGGTAAGGTGTGTGGTAGGGTGTATGGTAGGGTATGTGGTAGGGTGTGTGGTAGGGTGTGTGGTAGGGTGTGTGGTAGGGTGTGTGGTAGGGTGTGTGGTAGGGTGTGTGGTAGGGTGTGTGGTAGGGTGTGTGGTAGGGTGTGTGGTAGGGTGTGTGGTAGGGTGTGTGGTAGGGTGTGTGGTAGGGTGTTTGGTAGGATGTGTGGTAAGGTGTGTGGTAGGGTGTGTGGTAGGGTGTATGGTAGGGTGTGTGGTAGGGTGTGTGGTAGGGTGTGTGGTAGGGTGTGTGGTAGGGTGTGTGGTAGGGTATGTGGTAGGGTGTGTGGTAGGGTGTGTGGTAGAGTGTGTGGTAGGGTGTGTGATAGGGTGTGTGGTAGGGTGTGTGGTAGGGTGTGTGGTAGGGTGTGTGGTAGGGTGTGTGGTAGGGTGTGTGGTAGGGTGTGTGGTAGGGTGTGTGGTAGGGTGTGTGGTAGGGTGTGTGGTAGGGTGTGTGGTAGGGTGTGTGGTAGGGTGTGTGGTAGGGTGTGTGGTAGGGTGTGTGGTAGGGT
>OZ038315.1:28333330-28390444 GCA_964035775.1 Osedax frankpressi
GTTGGGCGAAAACAAATTTGAATGTTGACTGTGACCATTTTCTACGAAGTCGTTTTCTGTTTGACCAACATCGAGGACACAACGGAGCCTGTAAGTGCAATGTAATGTAAGTAATGTAAGTACTATATGATGTAAGTAATGTAAGTACTATATGATGTAAGTAATGTAAGTAAGATATGATGTAAGTAATGTAAGTACGGTATGATTTAAGTAATGTAAGTAAGATATGATGTAAGTAATGTAAGTACTATATAATGTAAGTAATGTAAGTACTATATGATGTAAGTAATGTAAGTAAAAAATGATGTCATTAATATAAGGACTATATGATGTAAGTAATGTAAATACGATATTATGTAAGTAATTTATGTATACGATATGATGTAAGTGCGATATGATTTAAGTAATGTAAGTACGGTATGATGTAAGTAATGTAAGTACAATATAATGTAAGCAATATAACAATTTACAATCTCTAAATCTCATAGAATTATAATATATCGCATCGAATATCCTGTACTTAGGTATTAAAATATTGTGTACTTAAGATAATAATTAAGATGCTGAGTACTTAAGATAATGATTAAGTTACTGAGTACTTAAGATAATGATTAAGTTACTGTGTACTTAAGATAATGATTATGTAATGTGTACTTAAGATAATGATAAAGAAATTGTTGTACTTAATATAATGAATAAAATACTGTGTACTTAGGATAAGGCTAATATACTGTGTACTTAAGATAATGATTAAAATACTCGGTACTTAAGATAATGACTAAGATAATGTGTACTTAAGATAATGATTATGTAATGTGTACTTAAGATAATGACTAAGATACTCTGTACTTAAGATAATGACTAAAATACTGTGTACTTAAGATAAGGCTAATATACTGTGTACTTAAGATAGTGATTAAAATACTCGGTACTTAAGATAATGACTAAGATGCTGTTTACTTAAGATAATGATTTAGATACTGTGTACTTAAGTTAATGACTAAGATAATGAGTACTTAATATAATGATTTTGAGATACTAATTACATAAGATAATGACTAATAGAATCTATACTTAAGATAATGATTAATATACTGTGTACTTAAGATAATGATTAAAATATTGTGTACTTAAGATAATAATTAAGATGCTGAGTAATTAAGATAATGATTATGATGCTGAGTACTTAAGATAATGATTATGATGCTGAGTACTTAAGATAATGATTAAGTTACTGAGTACTTAAGATAATGATTATGATGCTGAGTACTTAAGATAATGATTATGATGCTGAGTACTTAAGATAATAATTAATATACTGTGTACTTAAGATAATAATTAAGATGCTGAGTACTTAAGATAATGATTATGATGCTGAGTACTTAAGATAATGATTATGATGCTGAGTACTTAAGATAATGATTAAGTTACTGAGTACTTAAGATAATGATTAAGTTACTGAGTACTTAAGATAATGATTATGATGCTGAGTACTTAAGATAATGATTATGATGCTGAGTACTTAAGATAATGATTAAGTTACTGAGTACTTAAGATAATGATTACCTAAACGACACGCCCTTTTTATCCGCAACTCCTTTTTGTTTCTCATGAAATCTTCTCATTGCCATCTGCAAATCGTCGTCCGAACTGATCTCATCGCTATTACAGTACTGAGTTTCAACTACGATGACATCATTGGCTATATTGTTCGCCTCGGCTGAATAATGGATGGAATATATGGGCCAGAGTTTATCGACAATAATGCGTATTACTTAATATTCTACCCTATGGGTTTTTACTTAATATTTACAATTTCACTCTCTATAGATTAATGACGACATATTCTAGAAAAGGAAAGTGAATTATCAACACGATGAATCATACTCGAAGTGCATATTATATGTAAAGATACTGCATTAGTTAACAGATCAAAAGTTCCATCCAGGCACTTATATAACATTACAATTCGAACAGATTTATTAAGAACGTTATATTCAAACCATAATTTGGTAACAGTGCTTATGACTTGTAAAGTTCACATGTAATAAAGTGAAGAAAATACAGAAAACGTCCGTTAATGTATCCGCAATGTACGTGAACTGTACGCAGTACAGAAGTGTACAGATATATGTATATATATATATATAGATATAAATAGCTCTACACCGCTCCTTCATTAACCGCTATCCAATATGATCTGTATTCTCAGTCCAGCGTGACCTTGAATAATGCCAGTTGTCGTACTGAGTCTATAGCGTCTCGACTTCGTATTCGACTTAATCTGTGACCAATAACAACATCGTGGCGTGGTAGTTCGAATAGAAATACACCATAAGTATACGAGTACTTTAGTTGGTGGATATAGAGTTGTACTAATATGTACTAGAACAAGTTAAGTATATTTACATAGAAATTGTTTACGATTATTGTTTAATTTGAAAAGTATTTTCATTGAATATTTAGAGGAGTAAAAATCTTGTTTAGGGAATTGTGACTCAATTTGATGAATACTTTGAAGTTTTTAATGAGTAGGAACTTATGATTATTAATAATAAATAGTCGAACCTTGTACATAATAGAATCCGGACCTTTGTTTACGAGCACGATATCCTCGCTAAGGTAGTAACTACTGTATTTGCTGACGAATCTGATTACCTCACGAGGACTGTGAATCACGTATTCATAAGTTGGCATATTAATAGAAAGTACAAATGGAGATAAGTTTACACAGTAATTACAATTACTAAATTGTTATTTTACATGTCGAAAAGCAGCATTGTACATTGTAATGTGTTTTGTACATTGTAATGTGTTTTGTACATTGTAATGTGTTTTGTACATTGTGATGTGTTTTGTACATTGTAATGTGTTTTGTACATTGTAATGTGTTTTGTACATTGTAATGTGCTTTGTACATTGTGATGTGTTTTGTACATTGTAATGTGTTTTGTACATTGTAATGTGATTTGTACATTGTAATGTGCTTAGTACATTGTAATGTGTTTTGTACATTGTAATGTGCTTAGTACATTGTAATGTGTTTTGTACATTGTAATGTGTTTTGTATTTCAGAAATTTATTGCGCATTTGTTTACATAGAATTAAATGCGCTGATTGAAAAATATCATTTTATATGACACATGTGTAAATTATAATGCATAGTGCAGCATATAGTGTACGCCGTACACTGTACGGTGTACAGCATGTAGTAAACAGTGTACACTGTACACAGCACTATACAGTGTACATTGTACAGTGTTGTGTACACTGTACAGTATACGGCATGTAGTAAACCGTGTATAGTGTTGTGTACAGTACAGTACGGTGTACAGTACTGTATTGTGTAATATATACAGTACGGTGTACAGTACAGTACTGTGTACTCTATATAATGTACAGTTTATAGTATATGGCGTAGAGTATGCATTTTATATAGTAGAATGACTAAACGGTTTATTATACGGATGTTTATTATAATGAATATCGTATAATATACAATATACACTACACACATTATACTGTACAATGTACTCTGTACACTGTACATTATGCAATATACATTATATAATGTATAGTGTACACTGGTTATTGTACACCGTCTAATTTACAATATACATTGTGCTGCTTATATGATACAGAGAACAATGCCTATCTCACATTGGATAACATATATCGTGTATTTCATATTTATAGTGTACGCCGTATATTTTATAAATATACAAACTTAAATAATACAATGAACAGAATACATTGTATATCGCAGTTTTAATATTGATCAATTATAATATGCCATTTGTAGTATATGTGTAACGTATTGTTTATATTATTTGGAAATAAAGTTTTAAATCTTTAATCTCTATATTTTAAATGAATACGATATTATTGTTGGTAAATGGCAAATGTAACGATTAACTCAAGCGAATATGTACTTGCTAGTACGTACCTTAGTTTAATGCTGCTTTTGTATCCTAAACTCATATTACTAGACATAGTGTTGTATATCTTTCGTGGCATGGCGGAGGTGTTTCATCTAAACATATCTCGTGGATACATTTGAATATTGTTTATCTTGGTATTTATGTATATAATTATTTTGTGAAGTTGATTTTATTTATAAATTTAAAATTTTCATTGTCAATTTTTAATAATTAAATAGTTTCCTAAATATATTTAATTTAACAAAGGTTTATATTTTAAATAACTATTACGATATAGAATATTCATTAATTCTATTAATTTATAAAATTATATTTTAGTAATTATCAAAAAAGATTAACTTACATCATTTTTACTTTTATAAATAATATTTTATTATATTTACCGAAAATTAAAATAATGAGTTTGCGTGAAGGATACTTTAATAATATATTAGTTATATATTTACTAATGTATTTTATTTTATATATTTATTAATATAAGTTATTATTATTATATTATATTGCATTTATCTAGCAAATTTTAGGTTTTATACTTCTATATATATATATA
Organism: Osedax frankpressi; assembly: GCA_964035775.1. Taxonomy (NCBI): domain Eukaryota; kingdom Metazoa; phylum Annelida; class Polychaeta; order Sabellida; family Siboglinidae; genus Osedax; species Osedax frankpressi. The sequence goes on from OZ038315.1 coordinate 28,337,822, forward strand.
TAAATATATATATATATATATATATATTTATATATATATATACATGTGTGTGTGAGCGTGTGCGTGCGTGTGTGTGTGTGTGTGTTTATTTAAATTATCAAATTAAACTTTTATTAAAATTACTAAGAAAAAATAAAAACATTAAAACTATTCTATTTTTTAAAATTAGGTATGCGTTTAATAATTATGTATAACAAGAAATATGGCATGTTATATATTAGTTTTACATATAGAATATAATTACTTTTGACATTCTCATTTTCGAATATAATATCCAATATAAATATAACATTTTTGAAAATAATATATAATAAAACAATGGATATTTGAACAATACTCAATTAATTATTTCGAATAAATATAGAATTAAAAAATCGTTTAAGTTTTTCCATGTTTCAATTTTCAGATATATTTATCCGATTCAAATAGTTATTATATCATTTAGATTGAGTTGAAGATTTTAATTTTTCTATTTCAGCTTCGTCTTCCTTTCTCAGTTTTTCCAACTTATTTATCCTTTCAGAAATCGGTTTCAAGGAAGGATGTTGCAGATCACCTAGTAATGTGTTATTACATTCACTAATCTTATTACATATCTAAAATATATAATATCGTATCGCGTGGTTATCTTAAGTTTAATATTCACGGATCTGTAATAATAACACCTCAATTACAGAAGACTGAAGTATGGTTTATACTAAATATTTCATATGTATTATGATATCATTAATATATATATATATATCATAAATGGTTTGATGGTGTCGTTTAAATATATATCATGAATCGTGTTACATATTTGATCATGATTCATGAACGTCGCAGCAATCTATCAAAATATAATGATCATTTTTCCAATTTTATAATTCTTAATTATTGTTTAAATATTGACATAGAGTTCATTATCTAAAGTAAAATTAGTCGCAACTAAAGTATTACTCTTTACAATAATAATTGTATATCGTTTATTCATTTTAATAATAATAAAACTATTGACATATCAATTAATTGGTTAAACAATAAACTTATATAAATTCCAAGTTCTCTAAATATTAATCAATTACAATAATGTGCTTTTTTATATCAATATTGTAATAAAATATATTCTATATATGTATATATATAATTATAATATATAGACTACATTATTTAGAAATATTCTTTAGAAAATCTAACTATAAAATGACCCATATATGCATATTGTAATTTATTGTATTTAATTTACAATATTTAATTTTAAAAAGTTCATTTTTAATCGGTAGCTATAGCTATTTTAATTATAATTAAAATAGATGATATACTATAAATTACATTTTGAAATATTGTCAGTATTAATAAACACCATATTAACTTTATTAACTAAGAAGATATTATATAAATTGGCTAGCATCAATAACATACCGTTTGAAATTGCTAACTTCTTTATATCTATATGACTTGGCCTTTCTTGGAGTTCTTCAAACAAACGTCTTGCAAATGAATCTGTACTCGTTCTGTCAGAATCCTTGTGTGGTTTGGCACAATATATATTTTTAATTTCCATAATGTAAAACATAATATGTTATATTTATCGATAGTATTATTATATATTTAATTGATAATAACTGGATTTTTATATTAATCATTCAATGTTTAAATACACTTTGCAAAAAGTATAAAGTGTATCAAATTTGAATTTGTAATTTTATCAATATTATAATTTCTTATTACCTTAACGTGCAATGCCTTAAATGTTGCATCTCTCTCTCGAACTAGAGCTTGTCTATGCGAGAGAACCGATGCGAATCTTTTCAGCAGCTCTTTCATAACATGTTCCAAATGGTCGGAAGGATCTCTACGATATCAACAATTATTAAATAGTAAATAATGTTAAATGTATTCTCTATGTTAAAATATTTTAAAAAACTTAAGCTAGTATAAATATAGTAAGCAAATATGTGTCTCATTATACTCTGTAATTCTTATTTATATCATATTCCCAAACCCAAGTAACAATACTAATATCTATTTATACCAATATATACATATATATATATATATATATATATATATATATATATATATATATATATATATATGTATACATAAATATGGGTCATATAGGCATTATATAATATAATTTCTGCTGATCAATGGTCAGAGCTAACATGTTGGTATGGTCTTCAATACTCTCCTTCAGAGAATCACTCGTGGTTTTCATACCGTGAGCATATGTAGTCAATTCGTCTACGTGTAACTATAGCGAGTTGTTTTTTATAGTCTGTGTTAATAACCAATAACAATTATAAGTAAGAATGAACAATATTTGTATTGTGTAATAAATAGGCTTACTTTGAAAAAGTTAGCGCACGATTTGCTCATTTTCATACAAATTTGATCTTTGTGTTTAACTGAGTCTTCGATTTTGGAGAGATTATCCTTTTTATGAAATGACAAATTAATTTAAAACATATGAAGAAATACATCATACATCTATTACTCATTACCATGTAAAATATCTATAAAAAATCAAATATATCTGGCAACTATATACTAATAAAGATTTACTTTCATTAAGTCAAAATCTTTTTGCCACTCGTCTTGTGAAACTTGTAATTTTAAAGCCAAGAGTTCTTGTATTTCTTTTTTGTCTCCTTCGCAGAGTCTTTTGCTTGTACCGAATTTTCTATGCGATGTAAGTTTGATAATATTTATAGCAATTGTTACAATAAACTTATTACGTACGATGTCATTAACTTTATAAACACGAATATTTGTTATTAATTATTATATATTAATTTAACTTATTACGTACGATGTCATTAACTTTATAAACACGAATATTTGTTATTAATTATCATATATTAATTTAACTTATTACGTACGATGTCATTAACTTTATAAACATGAATATTTGTTATTAATTATTATATATTAATTTAACTTATTACGTAAGATGTCATTAACTTTATAAACACGAATATTTGTTATTAATTATTATATATTAATTTAACTTATTACGTACGATGTCATTAACTTTATAAACACGAATATTTGTTATTAATTATTATATATTAATTTAACTTATTACGTACGATGTCATTAACTTTATAAACACGAATATTTGTTATTAATTATCATATATTAATTTAACTTATTACGTACGATGTCATTAACTTTATAAACACGAATATTTGTTATTAATTATTATATATTAATTTAACTTATTACGTACGATGTCATTAACTTTATAAACACGAATATTTGTTATTAATTATTATATATTAATTTAACTTATTACGTACGATGTCATTAACTTTATAAACACGAATATTTGTTATTAATTATCATATATTAATTTAACTTATTACGTACTATGTCATTAACTTTATAAACATGAATATTTGTTATTAATTATCATACATTAATTTAATATATTGATTATGACGTTTAAATTAAAGTATACCGCATACCTATGAACCAGCATAGCAGCTTCTTTTGCGACGCTCTCTACGACTTGAACTTCTCCTCTTTCTACCCTAGCATCCGTTTGTAGATCCCTGGTCAACCAACCGTAATCCAACCTTTTTAATAAACATTAATTAATAACAATACATGCCTTAATGTATATAACATATCTTAATATTATTTAAATAATATATATTTATGTTAGATCTATGCATTGTATATAGTAAGCTATCTTAATTCAGATATGTTGTTCTTTTGTAATACTATATAATAATATAATGGTAATCTCTCAAATATACTACCATTTAGAATAATATTCAGTTATAATTCATTATTTCTATATTATATTTTTGAATTATTTATTATAAATTGTATAATATAAATATAATTAATAGCATTCTTATTATATTGAATTATTTATTAAATTGTAAATTATTGATTTAAATGTGTTATGGAAATTAGAATTCTGCAAAAATAGTAGTATGGATTTCCCACCTGGTGTATTGAGTTATGACTTCGAATACTAATAAGGTACTACCCATAAAGTACAATGAGATCAATTTGATATCAATATTCTATATAAATTTATGTATAATAAATTTGATATCGATTTTTCTGAAATAATTTAATAATATTCCAATATAACAAATATTAATAATAATAATAAAGTTATAACAATAATTATTAATTTTAATTTAAATGCATTTATTATATTATATGCACCAATAATTTAATATGTATGAATTTAATATATATGTATTGAATATTTTATATTAAAATTAAATAATAATTAAGTATATATAAATATTAAGTATTAACTAAAATAGTTTTATTTCAAAATATTAACTATTTTATAAACCATTTTGTAAATATATAGTTTACATTATAATTATATACGAAATATAATATAATCAGAATGTAAAATCAAAGATCCATTGTATTACTTGAATACATTCTACTAGTGTTGTATTCATTGTCTTGAATGGAGTATATTCGTTATCTATTCTCAATTTCATAGTTATTGACATCACCCGATATAAATAATTATATATTGTATGAATCAACAATACAAGAAAAAAGCTTAAGACTTAACAGTGAAATTAATGAGTGAAAATGATAAGGTGACCTATAGCTTACCACGCACCTACCTTGAAAGCTCGCACATGAATATCTCAAACGATCCAGGAGTTGTACTGGAAGCCACTAAGTCAAGTAATCTGCATGTTTTCATAGCCGGATTATCACTGGCAAAATGCTGCAAATAAATACACAATTAGTATTACAATATTATTGTATATCGTATTTACATGCATTATTTACATACCCAGAGAAACAAGAAGATGTAACTATTATACAATATGATATAATTATTTAAATAAAAAATATACATTTAAATATACACGTAATAAAGTTGTAATACAAATAACATATATTTTCTTTTTTATTATATATCGAAATATGCTGAAGGTTTTTTTGGAAAATGTATAATTTAGTGAATAATGAAAATAATTTTATATAAATTAGTAATTTTTAAATAAATGTAGTATAAAAGTATAACATACATTAGTAATTTGTATTATTATTATTAATAATAATTAATACTATTATTATTATTATTATTATATAATAGGGTTTATTATGAAATTAATAATGCATTGGATTGATATTGATATTAATATATATATAATTTGAATATATATTATATATTATTTGTTATAAATATATATATATATATATATATATATATACATAACAAATATTAAACTAAATTAATTCATGTAGTTATATGCATATACCCTTTTTTGACAATTCATTTGTTAAATCCCTACACTATTTTAAAGTGAACAATGTTTGATAGGAACCGGTTAGAACGTATAAACCGAATGATTAATGACTTTAACGGTGAACATAGTGAGGTACAGTTAACTTTAGTGGAACATTATTGTCATAGATATAAATAATAATATATACATAGTATACAAAATGAATATAGTTAATAAATAAATAAATCATATTATAATAAAACTATAGTTAGAAGTGGATACAAAATATAGGTCATAACATGAATAAAAACACATAATTCTTAAATAAGGTTATGAAATAGACAGAACATGTAATATAGAGATATAGAGATATGTAATATTTTCTAGGGTGTATTTGGAAACGTATTCATTAGAAAAATATACCTTATAGTGTAAAGTAGATAATCTGTGTACTAATATGGGATATTAATCATGTATATATATATATATATATATATATATATATATTTAACATATATTTACATATTACATGTATATGAAAATTTCATATCACAATAAAAATTATAAAATTATTTATTATAGTTTATATTTAGATTAAAATTAAAATAAAAACATTATGATTTACTAACTAACTAATGTATAACAGTATACAATAATGATTTTACTTTAAAGTATACAATTTTAATTATTATCATTACTATATATACTACATATATATATATATGTTTTGTAAAAATATTAATTCCAGTAATCTATAGATACTATAGTAACTACTATAATATATATATATATATATATATATATATATATATATATAATAGAACTTACTAAATTAAAAATACACATTATATATATATATATATATATATTATTATAGTAGTCACTATAGTATCTATAGACTACTGGATTTAATATTTTTACAAAACATATAATATAACGGTTATGTGTGATACGGCATATCGATATGGCTATGGATGAGTTACATAACTATACAGTTAGTATCAGGTTTGTTTGCTAATTTGATACCATTATGTACAATTATTTGTATGTATTTAAGATTTGAAAATCTCTAAACTCATTACTTATCAATATAGTTAATAAATGCATAAGGTTTTACAAATATTCGTGTATATTTTGTTTGACAATATAATATAAATTTTGAACAATTCTAATTTTTATGTAGTTATAAATATTAATATTACTTATAATTATCAGTAATTGTAATTAAATGATATATAGAAAACCAAATAATGCCTAATTAAAATGATAAATAAAGCTGCTAAATGAAGCTAAATAAAGCTACTAATTCAATTATAAAAAAATGTATTTCTTAAAAGTGAATATTAGGAATTCAAACGGTAAATTCAATAACATCGATAATATAAATACGCATACACATACCGTTATTTGTCTGAGTTTATCGTCTGTAAGTAGTTTTCTTGCCTTGAGGCGTTCAAGTAACGCAGGGGTGACTTGTACACTATCCGCCAACGTTACCCTCCACCTTCTCAATACCCTTCTTTCTGCATCGTTCATTCTTGATGTCGACCTATTTTAATAGATAACATTATCATATTAATTAAACCACGGTGTATGACATATCAACATGTACAAACTAGTTTGAATAAACATACACGTATAAATATAATATACCTACTGAAACTATATCGTGAGTAGAATGAAACATGAAATGACCAAACCCAATATAGCAAGTAAAATAATACATTCATGAATGGCGTTAGTTTATGTTTTATATTTCAGTGATTATTTGCATATCGATCTCTATACGATTAAAAAACATTAGTTTAGAAATAAAGTAACGTTATCATTGGTAATTATGATTTGATAAAAACTTAACAATGCTCAACTTTGCAACAGTATTGCATTATTAATAAAGTATGACTATCAATTAGACTAGAAAACGTTTTTATCAAATGCAGATAGATAAGCAAGTAATTATCATAGATACATATAATTAACATAAACAAAAAACTAGTTTATGAATATTTATTAAAATTAAATTTATATTAAAATACCAATATTAATAATACATAATATGGATATATAGTGATAATTTAAATACGTCTATGTATATACTATATATTGTAAGTGTGTATACACAATCCTATAGGAAAACCTAAATTGTAAATTATTTAATATCATTATATCATTATATCTATATAAAAAGTGCATTAATATTATACATGCATATTATTGTTAGCAAATTATATTAATTAAATCAATATATAATTAAAATAATACGAACATTGTTTATACGAACTATGTAAAATTAATCGTATCTTTATATTATGGTTAACCACAGTCTACATTTATATATAATTTGAATTATAATTAATTAATTATAATATAATTATTTTAATTATAAACTTTAAGAGAACACCTAGTATAAAATAAAATAATGGATTTAGAAATACTTAATCAATTAAAAAAACGAACAAATTAAAAAAATTATTAAATAAAATTAAGAAAATATATTACAAATTATTCATGTTACATACAAATTATTTATGAAGATGAATTTATAAATTCGCTAGTTAAATCATTAAACATATTAATTAACATATTGGATATAGTTTCTTATATATGAAATGTATAGTTGATTTGTAAGAAATATATCACTTTACTATATTAATATAGTCTAATTAGATAGCACTGATCGTTTTGTTTTAATTGGCTCATGGTTTAATTCCCAAGAGATTTCAAGAATATGTTGTAATCATATTTAACTTCATCATATTTTTTTAAGCATCATATTTTTACTAGATATAATATTTATTTTAAAATAATCTAATTATAAATCCATTCGCAAAGATTTGCCATTTTGTTGTGGCAAAACAACCAAAAATAAGGAATTTATTTTGTAATGATGAATAATCAAATACAATCATCATTTTATGAATAATTATTTCAATATTAGAACTTTCATAGAATGCTCATAAACTCATTTTTACTTATTATACAATTTTCCGTAATACATGTAAAGTATACCAATATGTTGTATGTATTTATTATTCAGTTGTCACTGATAGTTTTCTAGTATGAAAATGTACATTTTCAGATATGTATCTGAATGTTAATAGCTAATATATAATAGTTACATGATATGTTGTTCTTGCAGAATTTCTTTATGGTAATTCCTATTTAATATAAAATATTGTCTTATGGCAAAATAGTTACTGAATTAACAATATTGTGTTGGAAAACTATATTATACAATATGTATAATAAACAAAAAAACATTGATATTGCATATTTAAAATATCATAAATTACGCATGTATATGCTTACTATACAATGTATTTATAATAAATGTATATCGTATATATACACACACATATATATATATATATATATATATATATATATATATATATATATATAATTAATTGGTTATATAATAGATGAGTAAGTATTTTAAATTATAATATTAAATTAATTATAATTAAAATAGTTTATATAAAATATAATATATTCTATAAAATTGATCAATTTTATGAATGTATCGATATCAATGTATATATTATATAATGTATACTATTAGATATAAATAGATACATATATAGCTATATTTCATTTAATCTTTAAAATGAAGTATACACCGTACACTGTACACTGTACAATGTACAGTGTACATTATATAATATACCGTATGCACTCTATAATGTGTTCATGTTATGTATACACGATGCAATTTATGTCCTTTGATTAGATAAATACATTTTAAAAATCTACTATATATTGCTATATTTGTTATTTAATGTAAATCAGTTACACATATTACCATAATAAAGACTAATTATATAATACTGTAATATTTTAATGTACCAATTTCTATACTTTTGTAATAATTCAATTGTATGATCGCTAATATTATTATTATATACGAACACATAGATATTAAATATATTCCAAAATATACGAATGGAATTAATTTTGTAATGTACTTTCATATACACGTAATAACAATTTTGAATACTCCCATTGAAAAATAAAATCGAAACAACTAAGGAACTATAATATATAATTATTATTGTGATAATAAATATCTTGATCATATGATTAGAATATTCTAGATATTGTTGAAATTATAAGAACAAATATACTATTAATTAGCAATGGCTCATATGTGCAAATATGAATATATTATGTATCAGTATTTTCAATAAATAATTTGTGTATTAATAAAAATGATAAATAATCAAATATATATAATACAAACTATAGATAGGACAATGAACTAAGTACATGTAAATAATAATACAATAATTAATACATGTATATTATGTTATTACCTTTTCATATTATGTATTTCATTTGTTGAACTGTTAAAGGCTTATTCATACAAAACTCTTATAATCATATTGTAATCCTACACATGAACGTAGAGATAGTTTTCTATTGTACATTGTACAACTAATAATTGAGAAAACCAAATAGAAAGTCTAATAAACATGTGTTCAGGAGAAATAAAGTAATTTTTTAGAAAATAACAATTCTAATATTATATATATTTATTGGTATAGCATTCACATTACTTATAGTTAAATTGTAGTATATTAATATATATATAAGTATAGCTGAATATAATTATCAGAATATAGAATACTATAATGAATATTCATTATAATAATTTAGTTTTTATCAAATAAAAAACTGATTTTCTATTTATATTTCAACAGTGAATATTCAGTTTCAATATCATTATTAAGATATACTAATGTCTGAAAGATACAAAAATAATTTGTATATATAATAAGATTTTCAGAATTAACTCAAATAAAATTATACTACAATTTATTTTTATCATTAACATTAATGATTGACGACTTGTTACTTCAAAATTAAAAATCTACTATTTATAAATAAATGCTTTATATATAATATATTATTAAATATAAGCTAAAGTAAGATCAATTAGCTGAAATATAATAATCTGACTCAATTCTATACTATACATCATTTATATCAATGTTTTTATAGAGAGTTACCAGAAGAAATTTATTAATTATATAAGTGTATTAATAAAAATTTCATAATTTCATTATATCAACATTAAAATCGAACACAAATCTACAATCATATTACTCTTGTTGTGTTTGGGGTTGTTATGTTTAATCTCGCGAGTGCTGAGTGTAAAGGTCGGAGTCTTCGGAATTTGTTTGTCCTTTATCCGCCTCAACCTTCAGCTCAGTAACAGACTCATTCTTCGTCATCATGATCTTTGTCGCATTCGATGGCTTGGATAATGAAAGGGAATATTGTATTGAAACTAACTAACTAATTAATTAACTGTAATAAAGTAAAAGCGATAATCTAAGTATCATATAAATATAATAATGCACTTGTTAAATATTATTTGGTATTTATAAATGTTTATAAAAATATGAATGTAAACATTACCTCAGGTTTCGATTTTGAAAATCCTGTAAAGTAAAATTAATTAATTGTTTGTAAAAGTATATTATAAAAATCTTATTAAATGTTTTAATATATATGTATATATATATATATATATATATATATATATATAATTATACTAAATAATTAATTAAAGTAATTTTTGGAATAATCAGTAATATATGTATTTTATTTCAAAATAAATTCAAGTTTGAATACAAATTTTAATGAATAACAAATATAGTATTTAGTATGAGGATTCATTTTCAGATTGATACGCTTCCAAAATTAAGTTATTAGGATTTTATAACATTAATATTATAAAATATAATATTAGATAATTGATTTATGAAAAATTTCCAAATTATCCAAATTATCTAACAAAAGTAAACAATTTAATCTAAGTATAACGAAATTAAGTGATAATAAATATAAATTAAATAAGTTTGGTGCCTTGATTAACCGGGAATTGCGGGAAGAGATGGCAGGGAAGGCAACGACGATAACGACGGCAGTGATACTTTACCAGACATCAGAGAAATCGCATCATCGACGAGTTGAACTCGTAAACTGTTCACCTTCTCCGGGTATATGACGCCGTATGCTACGCCAGCCGCCAGTCCACCGTACGCTAGCCGTCTGATACGGCCACCTGGGGGAAGGCTTGCGAATTAAAACATTGATACGGAGGTTGTTTTGCAATCTACCTATTTAGAAAGGTTTGAAAAATAAATATACATTATTATTATTTCTTTTAAGTGGATAAAACAAAAAATGCACAGAGAAATTAATATAAACAATAATTGTACCTGAATAATAATATATATAAATATATAAAATGACATAACTAATTTTAAAATTTTAATTGTAATATATTCAATCAGTGTTCAGTAGGCAATGGCTATACAAGATCGGCAGAACCTCTGAATCCGGCTGCCATGCCGAGTACACCCGTACCCAGAATGGTTGCCGTGACGATGGCGCCATTGGCGTCCTCGCGCAGGAAGCGCAGAGACTCGGCTCCATGTGATTGGCCGGTCGTGTAGAACCTCTCCACGCGGTCGACGTAGACCTGCGGCGATGCGATGAAGTTATTAGGAGCGCCGAAAGGTTGGCAAGGAACTCCGCTAGTTGTGAGTTAGGCGAGGCGTAACGTATTGAGGAGTTTTAGTTTTAGAGACGTAATTAGGGTCGGGATGATTTATTAAGATATATTCGGGAATTAGAGGAGTGCCTATGAACATGACTGTGCTTTCTTTTGACAACATAGATGGAAATTTAAAATTCAATCCACATTAAAAATACAAAGCAAAAGCATGTGAAATAAGTGAAGCCATAAGTGAAGCCGTTACTACAAACTCACACCCCGGGCCTCGATGCATACGATGCTTCGATATGTTAAATACGTATAGTCGACAAACCTGAATGCTGTCAATAAATGAGAAAACTTCAGTTCGACATTTAGTTATAGTTCGTCGGTAAGCATTGTCAGGCAAATCAACGACTTTGAATTTAGGTTCGACGGGTTCTCCGTAAATCGACAGCTACGCGAGAATTCATAAAGGGTTACCATTGGCTGATGAAAGAGAATAGTAATCTAAGGGGCACTAGGAATTATTTAATAACTGGATTCAACGGTGAATTCTCTTAATAAGTAAGTTATCGGGGTAATTTTTTTATTTGTATTTCATAACAATAAAATTGAAATAATCTTTATAAGTTATTTATTGTTTGGTATTATGAAAGATTATTAATATGATTACAAAATTTAAAAAAGTAATTAAGTACAAAATAAATCAAATGCCTTAACTGGAAATATAATATAGATAATATGTATTTATAACGGATCACATAATACGTATAATGACTTATATAAAATTATGTGTCAAATTATTAAATTCAAATAGTATGTATTTTAATAATGCTGAGTTCATGAAAATAAGAAATTTTGTACAAAAATTACTAATTTATCAAATTGTTTTTATAAATATATATATATATAATTACATGTATATGATATATAAAGTAAAATGTATACTTTTCTTCTATTATATACATATAATTATATAATAAATGTTATAATGCGAGGTTTGTATATTAGCTGATAAATATATGCACATGAAAGATGATCATACTAACATCGCAAGCTTTTACAAACAGTTTATCGGTGCCCATCATATGATTAATTTGTATTTACAGTTTCAGGGCAGATTGACCTGGTCGGTGTTTATGGGTTGTTTATCAACATAATCAGGAGAAAAATAATTAGTAAATATTATATTTTTGAAACTAAAAATATAGCAATAAATTTCATGTTGATTAAATAATGAAATTAGTAAAATGCGTGATTTGCTGTAGTAATTTTTATGTATATTTAGTATCTTAAAATAGGTTTTTTGTTGATTATAACATTTTTTCTAATGTATTGAGATTAGTTTGCAAATGATGCATTATTTAACTGACCTATGTTTGCCTAAACAATTTAAATTAATAAATGAATACTTGAAATCAAAAATTGGATACAGGATATGTAAAAAATTAAATTGAGATATAAAAATGAGAACATGATTTCATGTAAATAATGTTTTTAAATAAACTAACAATTATTTTATCTAAGATAATTATATATACTAATTTGTAATAAATAAATAATTTTAAGTAAATGCTTATTAATAAATATGTTTCTCCGATAACTTCCTAATTCCAGGATGATACTGATCAGTATATGTATTAGTCCAAGTTTCTAATACAAATAAAGATATATAATCTAATGGGACATCTAATAATAACATATTAACTATTTAAATCACTGAATATGTTCTAACTTAGGTAAACACACATTTAGAACATCTTCAGTCTAATTTAAATACTTTAGAAAATATTATTAAATACATTTTTACTGATATCAAAACCACATCGCATAATCTTACTTATTAGTTTTGTGGTATCGAAATTCTGATTATATTTATAGTTAATAAATAATGAATTAACAATATTATAGATACTACCAATAACAATCTCTATACAGATTATATGAAGATATGAGATATGAAGATTAATGAAGATATAAATTCATAGTGTATTATATGATACATAAGTATTATATTTATTTTTTAAACACTTATATACGAATACGAATATATACAGTGTAATACATACAGTATACGTGTTACTAGTATAGGATAACATATATCTAACACATGTCACAAGATCAAGGAATTAATAAGCTTACATTAAAATAGAAATCACGTATAGTCACTCCTACATACTACTAGCTATTAAATAGATTTGACTCAAGCCCTGTCTAATTTATCCTATCAATAATAGTACACGTATTAAAATCAATGCAAGTTATACTGTATTACTACTATAGTGTAATAGTAATAATATTTAAGTATATTTTTGAAAACATTATTAAATAAAACTCAATATAATATATTTGTTGTAATGCATAAGTTGGATGTATATAATAAACTAGCTGATTTATATAATGTATCAGCACTTTTTTAAATAGTAAACTTAAATTAACTAAACTAATAATTTAAGTTAGTTATTAGTAACTTTAACCCCATAGGTATCTAATTATAAAATTCTAATATAGAATTAAATATAATTTACAAATGTTGTGATAACTTATGTGATTATTACAATATTTTGAAATATTTTGGAAATATATATAATAGTATTATCAAAATAATGAATTAGCCATATATTAATTTATCACGATTAGTTCTATTTTGTAAATAACATTGCTAAATAAATTCAAATTAACCTTCTATATATTTATTTACATTTAATTTCTATTTCACCCATAAATTTACTGGAGTAATGAATAGGATATAAAATTACTTTTATGCATAGTGTATATTTATTACAAGTATATTTATACAAATAATGTTCATTTTATCGTATTTTTGTAGTATATTTTCCTAATAAACTTTAACAAACAATTAACTAAAGTTAACAACAATAATAGAATAATCAATATCGAAAATTTAAAAATATTTCTATCCTATTGAGCTATTATTGCGATTTTCACCTGTTACCTTTAAAAAGGACATAAATTAATATATACACGCAATGGTTCCTATATTTATTATAAAAGTCGATGAATCATTATATGAGGTTTTTAAAGTTATTATGCTTTTTATTCTTCTGCATTATGTTTTCAAATATATTATATAATATGATCACTATTGTAGAAGTTCACCTAATTATATAATTATCTATAATATTTAACCGCCGTTAAATATGTTCATAATAATAATATAAGCAAATATTATTTTGTGTGTGCATAGATGTTCATCGTGGTAGTAGATTGTTTATTCATCATAACTCTATACTCATATTGATCATTATCAGTGAAACATATTCAGCATATGGCATATTATATCATATGAGTGAAGGTTATTGCTGTATATATTTTGATATTAAGGTACGAATTAATAAGATTTAAAAAGGAGGACAAAATTATTTAATTTCTTAGGAAACTATGATTATAATTGATTTTGATTATCTAATAGTGTATTATAAATGTGTAGTTTGAAAATATAATAGATGCACTATAAATTGTAGAGTAAATGTAGTTCTTTATACAGTGGTTTATACGGAATCACAATGTTTGTGGTGTATGCTATAGCCTTCGTTGATTGATTAAAGTTTACGCTTCAAATTATTAGTTAAATATTATTTAAAAGGTATGCGGATATTTTAGCATACCTTTGGGTTGGATTGAAAAAAGTATTCGCAAATTGTAATGCTCAAATCTCTAAAACTTGATTTTCGATGCACATTTATAGTTAGAATATATATAATTACTAGTATTCACATATAAATAATATGAATACCATGTCATCTAATATCAAATAACCAACGCAGTTGACATAGTAAGTTAATTATTAGTCTATAAATCATTTCCGAGGAATAAATAAACTCCCCACCATTTAGTAACTTGTGGTCTCTGTACTAATATATAGTTACTGCCATTTAAAGGTTGATCGAGAAAAACTCGAAGACCAAAGCGATTACTTTAAAGCATTATTCAAGAGCAATATGATTGAAATCCTGAATAATCAAGTTTGTTCTTGGAATTTATGCTTTTCACCATAAATGTATGCCACACATAGAGTGAGCTATTGTATAATGAAATTACATAACCGATTCCGAAATATACAGTTCACACATATCCAGGTAGACTTATCCGAGTCCAGCAGCAATGAAATCATTCGTTTTGTCGTAGATTACATTAACGACAATGAAAGGGAACTGAATTTCACGAGAACTAATATCAGTAGCATTCTGGGTATTTCTCTTTATTTACAGGTTTTTTATTTAAAGATCATTGTTTGCTTTTGGAGTTTGCGTAATTATTAAAACTATTGGAAATAATAATAAAAAAATTACTATTGTATAATCAGGAAATATTATTTATAATTAACTATGATAATAGTGTATTTAATATTTATCATTTATGTATAATTATAATAATGAATTTAAAATTTAATATTTTAATATACTCTAATTTTAATTGATATACTTATATTTAAACTTTACTTTTTAATCGAAAAATTTATCTTTCCTAATAATGCAACAATTTAACAGATGACTGTTCAATGTTTACCCAATTTATCTTTATAGCCTGAGCTACGTCATTTTACCGCGAACCCAGACAGATTCTAACAACAAACGCTAACTTTATACACCCCTATACATATATTGTAACTTTAACTTCACCTCGAAGTATACTCGAAGTCATGGCTTGGTCTACACCTCTACCCCTGCCCTCGACACCTCAATACCTCTACCCCTGCCCTCAATACCTCTACCCCTGCCCTCGACACCTCTACCCCTGCCCTCGACACCTCTACCCCTGCCCTCGACACCTCTACCCCTGCCCTCGACAGATTGGAAAGTTGAAGCAGCGCTGCAGCGAATACGTCTCCGAGCAGCTCGAAATCCTCGCAACCGACGAAATGCTCGAGATGATCGCCGACTTCTCATTGGACGCTATTCGAGATCGTTACCTGGACCGTATTCGCGATGATTTCAGGTTTACGGAGAATCTAATTCCGAGATACGTTTTTCATATTAAACGCGAAATCAATTCTTTGCCTAGTTATAAACTTCTCGATTAACCCCCCATACCCCCACCCATACCCCCACCCATACCCCCATCCCCCCCCGAAAACTAACCTGAAGTATAGAGATAAACCCATCACCTGGTGTGGGGTAGAATCTATTTCGTTGATTCTATGATGTAGTATATTCTCGTAATGCCTTGAAGGATGATTAATTAGATTGACAATACTATTGATTTACTTAAATCTTTATGAATATTTTATTTTATGTATGTCTTATATTGAAATACCAAAAATTAAATTATATAACAATTGTTATCTTTAGATAAATCAAATGATCTCAATTTTTGATTTTAAACATTATTTCATTGTTATTAGCTAATATAAAAAGTATACAATGAAAAATGAAATCAGTTCAATTATTCTCTAGAAATCATATATACGGAAAAGTTGAATAGTTATTATCCTATCTAGTGCTACATTGTGTTATATAGTGCTATATTGTGGTTTATAGTACTATATTCTAGTATATGCTAGATATTATAAGCCTGTCAGCCAAATAAAACATAATTATAATATAATTTTAAAACAAATTAAATATATTTTCTCTTTTATTAATATTTATCAAAAAAATAAATTAATCTTTATAATTACTTGTATTGTAAACAATGTAAATAGAGAGAAATTTTAAGTTGTTCATATATTATGTACCTATTCAAATATAGTCTTGGAAGTTTCCTAAAGATCCATCAATCTCACTATCTCATTTCATTTACATGTTAATAAACACACATTTGAATGCTTCAAAATTAAATTTGTTCATAGTAAATATATATAATGTTGTTGGGAAAATCGTTATCTATGCCATGATATCTTTTATATCTTTATAAATATAATGGAAACACTTATTAAAATAATATTTCAACTAACATAGTTTTCTAAATAATGATATTGATCAGATATGATTTTGTTATATTTTTCTGTAATATTTAATAGTTATAAAGAATTGCGGGGCAAAAAAGATAGGCATTGCTAACATAAATATGTATTATAAATATTGCATTGATTTAACATAATCTTTAATAATAATTTCATAAAAATAATAATAATTATTATAACATTGTTTAAACTTAAACAAATAATAATTATGAATTTAAATTTTACTATTAGAACTATTTCGTTATTTAATATCAATATATACATTAATTGTACCTTAATAGTTGTATAAATGTACTGAAATTTAAAACAAATAATAATATCATCTACAAATATTGGAATATATATATATTTACTTTTTACTTGATTAGAAAATTAGAATTTAATTTATGAGGAGTAATAATTAATATAATATAAATCTAAATATTCAACTTTCAAAATATATTTTAAACTACTTCATTTATAAATCAATGCATCAACCTTTTTTTTATTTTAATGATTTTATATTGAATTTAATATTTAATATCTGTGATTTAATTTGAGACTTTTGAATGAATATTGAATAACTTTACTATTATTATTTTATTTTGAAAGTTAGTAAATTTAACTTTGTACATCAATAATCATAATCAATAATCATAATCAATCATTTATCAATGTATTTAACCCTTTTAGCTTCAATAACTTTTTCGTTACATGCTGATCGGAATCACTAGATTTTACATGTTTTTCATTTTTTTACTATGATCAATAAAATAGCTCATAACTCGGAAAATACTAATATAATGAATATAAAAGTAACGAGAATATTAAATAAAACATAAATATACATGACATAGTATATTTTATAATTAAAATCAATACATTTCGAATATATCAAGAGTATGTAAAAAAATTTTTTTTTAATTATTTGGTTAAATTTACATAATATTATTTTACTAATATTTATATTGAATTAAAGTATATACATATCTCGTAAAAGTAATAGATAATATAATAATCTTTATAATAGATCTTAAATTTAATCAAAATAATTAATATCTAAAAAGTTATGTTATATAAACGGCACCGTATATTACGATTAAATTTTTTTAAATATTCATTTCTAAATTTAATTTAGTATGTATTATTTAATTTATCATAACTCATGAACCATGAACATTTCTTATATAAAACTAAAACTCATATTAAGGATATTTAACTACTACAAACTAATATATTATCTATTTAATGTTAAAATAAAATAATAATTAATTATATTCATGTAAACTATTTAAAAAAAAAAAATTTTAATATAAAATTATAAGAAAGTTGTTTATTGCTATTTTACCAAATTAAATATATAATTTGGGAATATATGTATAAAAAATTGGGCCAGAATTCACCCAAAGAATCATCTGATAATAAATCACCTTGATCATTAGAAAAGTCTTGAGGTATAGAAAAAGCGGACATATTAAAAAATTAAAAACGTAATGACGCTCTCATTGTTTGTATCGTCTTTATTTAAATTCAAGCACTATTTTCATATGTATTAATGCATTTTATTCATAACATTTCACTATTTTAATATATTTAATAAGTTTTATAATGATATATGTAATTATTTATTGTTCAACATAAGTAACTTTATAGATCACATTTTCCCATTTAAAAAAAAATATTTTCATATTTTTTTGGGGTTTAAATCATCATTTATTAACAATATGGACTATTTTTCTTTAATTTTTATTCCCAACAATAAACTTATGCTAATAAACAAGCATAGATCGAAAATTTTAAGTATATATATATGTTATACATTATAAAATATATGTTTTATTAAGCCCTAATTGAATAAAATTATTTATTAAGCTTAATTTTATTAAGCTTAATTTATTATTATTTTTTTTAATATATGGTTAAATATTTAAATAAATTAACATATAAACTGTTTGTTATTTTAATATAATATGATACATTAGATTGTTATCTATAAAATGTATATTTTGGAATTATATTAATATAAGTTAATAATTTATTTTAAGTAATTAAGTATTTAATTGATTTGCGATCCGTTCCGATCCTTCGGTTATTTCGCTAGGGATCCTCCCCGGTCCTTTGACGCAATAAGAGTTAATTAATTAATTAATATATATATATATATATATATATATATATATATATATATATATGTTGAGCATTTATTTGTATACAAAAAATGCAATTTATTTATGTATAATAATAAAGATAGAACAAATTTGCTTAGAAACAATGCATTGTTGTAATTCATTATAGTCTCTGCTGAATGACACTTGTATTGAGGGCATTGTATTCAGTTGTAGTGCTGAGTAGTGGTGTCAACGACCGCAAACATATACTTATATAACCTATGATGTATTTATAGTGTACCCTGTTATAAAAGAATATTACAAATAAACAAAAGGAGATGATATATTATCTTATGGTTACTATGCGTTACTCATAATAATCATTTATGATACTGGAATATATTATATAATTTAAATTTAATATTTTTTAATGAGAGATCTATCCAAATCAATCTCAACAAGTTGTAATCAAACTTTAGTGTTTTAAATACATTAGATTAATAATTAATAATGTCTATAAGGGAATATTATTTTTAAATTGTAATATTATTATTCTATTAATTTATTATATATATACAGTTTATTATATATATATATATATGTATTAGTATAAATATATTTTATTTATATATCAAATACAACTTTAAAAGTAGTTTAATTATAGAATAAATACGATTGAATGAAATATTAAAAGAATATTAGTAATAATTTATAATATTTTTATTTAATAACATTTTCCATTATGTAAGGAGTATATCAAATTATTTTTAATTCTCATATATTTGACTTTTTACCAATTTATTCAGATATTTATAGTGAGAATATTTTAATAGAAGTTAACATTGAATTTGTGAGTAATTCTATAACTAATGATTCATAATATATTGATTTGACATTTTATTTACACGACATATAATACATCAACATACATATAGCATACCATTTGTATATAATAATCAATGACAATCTAGTAACAGTTATACAATACAACTTAGTTAGTTAATTATTTTACAGATGCAACCTAATTTTTTAAAAATATTGACTATACAAAACTTTTAAGTTCTAAAATTGTAATTATAAATTATATAATTGTAAAAACATTGATAAATTAGCATATGAAAAACTTCAATTGTTAGCTATGATATTGTTATTGGGCAATGGTAAAGATAATCTAATTGCCCGTTTTATAATCGAGAGACCAAAAATGAAACTAAAAACTGGAATGAATCTATGATAATTAGAAAATAATCTAATATTAATTGCGATGGACGGATAGATAAAACAGAATGGGAAAACGGTTCACTTCGAAAGGAAGATCGTACATCATTGAAGGATGAACTAGGCAATATTTGTGACTAGATATTATTTCAGAAAGGTGAAGTATATTTTAGTACATCATAATTAAATGCAGTAATATCTATTAGTCTTCCGAAGAACATTTTAAATATATAATACATTTGGCAGTTATGAATATTATCAATTATTAAATTATGTTTATTACATTTTCAAATAATATATATTCTAATAAATGTACAGTAATAACGTGTTACTTAATCGATACATATTTTAATGATTTGCTTATTTGAAAATCCTCGAAAACATCTTTATGTAGAAATGAATGATGATACAAATGATATAGTTATAACAACTAGAAAGCTTGAATGTAACCGAAAAATGAAAAAATAATTCAATACGAAATAATATCTTATAAGACAATTAATATCTTATTAGCCATGCAATAATATATAAATGATAGATGTATTAATGATATATTTAGTCAGTTTCGAATAAAATGATATATATGCCTGGAAATATACACAATACAAGGTTGCTTACTAAAGAAAACAATACAATAAAACTACTTATAAAATGAAACTTACTACAAATTATCATTTTTTAAAAACAACGTATATAATGAAATATACAGCATCAGAAATTAACAAAATCTATAAATCTTGTATTGACAATTATGAATATTAATATGCCCATATGATAAAACAATTCTGTTCCAATCAGTTCTAAATAATTATTGCATAATAACATTATGAAATATATCGACAATATGTTACTTTAGTTTCACTAAGATCTACAAATCAACATTCTTGTCATGGTGTGAACAATACCAACCTTTAATATAAATAATCAATTTAGATAAAACTAGAAACGATTTTATTTTGGATGTGTATTTATCAGCCTATGATTATTAGAATATGTTGTTTTTTTACTTTATTGTATATTTTTTTATGAATATTCAAATTTGAATTGTAAGAAATAAAATGTATGTAATTTAAAAAGATTTAGCAATACTTTTTTTTACATAAACTATTGCAAATTTGAACTTGAATTAACTGTATTGTTTATTTAGATAAATCATTGTTTGTATTCTATTAATAGAATGACTAAGCTATTAGTATATATATTTTTAAATAATCAAATTAATTTTTATATTATTGTATAGTATTAACATAATATAACATACATATTAATTTAATATGATATTAAATTTATTAAATTCAAACATATATTTTGTATAATTAGTATAATTTAATTATGTTCAGAAATCAAATTTAATCATACACTACTATAATAATTTATGACATATATTATAAATATATATATTATATTGCTATATTATTAAATAATTATAAACTACATTGTAGTATTATATTCTTCTTTTAGTATTTTGTAGTAATACCATATTATATAACATATATATATCATATCATATTGAAAATATAGTTACAATTTATTACTGTATACTTAACTCGTAATTTGAAATCCTATTTCATGTGTTTTTTGGTGTTTTTGCGCGATGTAGCCGATTATCTAGGAAACACATCTGATTGGTCGACGATGAGTTTAAAGTAGATTTCACTCGCGAATGGAGATTTTAGAATCTCACGAGACACCCGCTACTTCTGTTGCAATTCCGTAAGTTCTACATGTTGATGTAACTTAACTTCTGTAAAAAAAGACCATTCGTACAGATTAGGTCAAGATGGGTAGAATTATACAGCCATATATGCTCGACTACTAAATGCATATGTTCATTTAGTTATTTATAGCGTATGTTTGAAATAGTGGTTAATGTTATTTGTAATTATACCTATTGATTTAATAATTAATTAAATAATTAATCGTTTACAACGACTCCTTATTCAAATACTCTCTGATTTCATATGTGATCAACGCACATGAAATTATAGACAAAAGCATAAACAATGATCTTTATTTTGCAAATAATTTATCATCATCAAAATGATAAAACTACTTTATAAACAAATATTTTCAAATTATTTATAAACAAAAGAATCATAAATTAGTGAACATTGATATTAGAATTATATTTATCAATTATTAATTATTAAATTGTAATATCATTACATCATACTGACTTATGGATAAATAACCTAACAGCAATATGAATATAGAATTGTAAAATAAGAAATATAATTTTAAAATGATCAATACTTTACAATATTATATTTAATTTAAATTCAATATTTACTCCACGTTTATATATTTATCATATCTAGTTTTATAATATTTATGATTATTTAACAAATTAATTAGATATTTGAATAACTATACATTATTTCTCAAGTAAAATAGATGTAGACCTTCAATTTCCAATAACCCATTAAATGACCCATTAAACGACCCATTAAACCTTGATTATTCAGATGATAAATTTAATATTTTTGTATATTTTTGGTTATCTAAGTTATAATTATATTTCTCTATATTTCACCTTCTAATTCAAATTAAACCCTCTCGAATATGTTTACGCAGTAGAAATAATAGAGATAATATCTGAGTTAATATCTACAATTATTAATAGATGTGTTAGATGAACTCAATTTCTAGAGTATATTTGTATTAGAGAGATTATGATTTACCATTGTAGAGTATAACTATAAAATTGTTTGTCAAGTTAATCTTTAAATACAATATTTGAGAAGAGTCATAGCTTTTATATGTTACTTAATATTATGGTAATATTGTAAAATTTCTTATTGGGAAGTAGAATTATATTTTTAAGGCCAAAGTACATATTTTAAAAAGTTAGCAATATATATTATGCATTGTATAATGTATAGGAAGAAAGTATATGAAGTATTCTGTTTATTAATGTAAAATAAATGTTTACACAATACATTTATTGTATATGAATATTAGAATTTGCTATTCATTTTAACTTTGGCACAAGGTGACTTTTCACTTATTTCTTTATTAATTTCAATATCACTATTTATTATATTTAATTGTATATAATATATTTATTAGCTTTATATATAATTTACTAACCAATATGATTTTTAATAATTAATATGTTTAACAAATATTTAAGTTTAATTGTTTTAATAGAATTATTACAAATTATTTCTAACAATATTATAATAGTAATTATATTATTTTATATAAACAATAAATAATAAACTGTTTCATTTTCATCAATTTAAAAGAATTACATAACAATATCCATTTGGATCAAATGTAAAAACTCCAATATATTTATATATATTTTGTACACTATTTTTGAGTATATTGTAATTATTATACGAGAA
Source organism: Osedax frankpressi (assembly GCA_964035775.1). Lineage (NCBI taxonomy): Eukaryota > Metazoa > Annelida > Polychaeta > Sabellida > Siboglinidae > Osedax > Osedax frankpressi. Next base: position 28,362,121 of record OZ038315.1, read on the forward strand.
ATATCGAACTCATTAACATAATAATAATCCTAATAATAATCTTAATAATAGTAATATTAATTAATTGCATAGTCAATTATGATAGTTATTAATATTTTAATTTACATGTACATCCTTTAGTATCCTAAAATATAGTTAAATATTTACATCATAATATTTATATTACTTATTTATTTCATTTGATTTAGAGGGAAATCTAATATAACAAATTATTACATTTGTAGAATAATTATGAATTATGATCTAACTTTTTTATCAAGTTTTAAATTTAACAATATTATTTGTGAATTATCTTGTGAATACTTATTTGTAAATAAGCATCTGTTAAATAAACATTCATAAACAATTTAGACCACATTACATTATATATAAGTCAACAAATTATAAGCTGAAATTATTTAAAATATATTTTCACTTTTATTATATTTCTAAAACTAAAAGGACTTCGATTGTATGATGAAGGGATGTGCTAGAAAAGTAGGTTGATAATACACACATTATTATCTATTTACTATTTCTATAATGTCCCTAGATAACGACGCAACGTAAAATTAACATATTTTTTAGATCTGCACAATGAACTACATTAATTATTAGTATTAGAACTGTTATAATTGTATTATCTAGTTATTTTTACTAATAATATAGTTTATTTACTTAAATGTCATTTATTGTTTTTAGTATTATATCACATTCATTTATGAAATTTCACCATTTGTGAAGTTGATCATTCACTTAATAGTACTTTTAATAATTCAAGGTCACATTTCAATTTAAGATAATTCTCGCATTAATAATTTCTCGTTCCTTTATAAAATGCTTTTTTTTATATTACATAAGATTTATGTTTTTTATTTCATTTGAAACATTAAAATTGAAGTCCATTTTAAAAATTATAACCCATCTTTTATTAATCATAAGAATAAATATATTTTAAAAGTTAAATACAATAAGAATATATTATTTTTCTATAAATTATATTCAACTCAATGTTATATAATAGTAAAATATCAAATTACTATTTTATTCTTTAGATTTCCATTTTAGATTTCGAACTTGAACACTGTTCAATGAACAGTTTACTCTGAATATGTTGTCACTACGTTGTTAAGACGTTCAATCCGTTTTTGTTCCATTAATATCTGATTTGAAATGCATGTTAATATATATAATATATATAATATATATAATAATAACTTTTAACCTTTTGAAGGATTAGTCCCAATTTCATCAATAGATGGAGTTAGATATATTCTATCTGATATATACAGACTCTACGGTCAGCAGAATATCCATTATGTCACCATTTTGTCCTTTTTTCAGTCAACTCTATAAGCGTAGAATCCCAGTGCTTCGGAGGATATCTGAAGAAATATTAAATCATAGCTTAGTTGCTATTTATATTCCCGAGAATCTCTCAAACCATCTTCTAATGGTTTAACTGTGTTCTTCCCCTGCATCATATATTTGTAGTTGCTTTATATGTAGAACTCATTTGCAAATGTATGCACCTTGGTATATGTTTAGGTTAATCACTTTCTAATATTAGCGGCTATAGAAATGATGTGTTCTAGGATGGCATTCGGTTCTAAAAACATCCCGAATGTGTAGTCGGATCATCTTCATGTATTGCACTGGTTACAAACCTGTGTCGAGCATAACTGATTGCTTCTTTTTTCATAACGGTGCAGATAATAGATATAGTCGGGGTCATTGTTATCCTTATCTAATGTGGATTTATATCAAACCCATTATATTGCATTGCTATTTCGTTTACGATCTGGCAAATAAAATATTTAGTGAGAGTTGAATGTTGGATTTAACCGAATGTATTGTCTAGGTCAAGCAATACTCTGCTCCTATTATTATTTAGGTCAGCAACCTTTATTATTAGGACTAGATACAATTGTTTGCAGTTGTCTCCTTTATTATTGCCTATTTGACAACATTTAGGAATATAAATTTGTATTTGTATCCCAATTCTATTTATGTTTTAAAATATGTCCATATTATGTCCACTTTGCTAATCTATAAGTTTAATTTGAATATTAAATCTTCTCAATCTTGTTAATTCCAGAACAAATTTTTTATTTTTTTAGCCCATTAATTATTTCGGATTTGCATGGACACGAAGTAAATATAGCTTTCTTATATTCGTTAATCAAAATCAAGTTGTTTAAATAGTCAATACCCGATTAAATTGTAAATCAATATAAATGTTAGCTTGCAAATTTTTATAAAGCTTTTAAATTCTTTTAAATAAACTACATTTTCTGTGTAAGTTATCGTCAAATATCCGCAAACTGCTTTCTAAGGAAATCTTCTAAATAATGCTGCAGTTTTTCTTTGATCAATATTCTCCAATCCAGTATTTTTGTTGCAGTTTTGATTGAGTCTTTTTATATTTTTGAATAAATTTGGCTCTCGGTTTTCATTCACAAGAATATCTGGTTTGAGAAGACTACATTATTTACTGATATATACATATATATATATATATATATATATATATATATATATATACATATATATATATATATATATATATACATATATATATATATATATCTATATGTCATAAATTTATTTTATTCTTTTTTCTTGTATAATAATAGTTTTATTTTATTATTGTTATAACTATTATGTAATAAAAGCTGGTAATAAATAATTATATTGTAGGTTAATTATTGAAAATATATTATATTAATAAAATCTCTTATATTAGTTCATTTATTATTCTACTATAGTTTATAAGTAATAAATATGTATATATGTAATATATATATATATATATATATATATATGTGTGTGTGTGTGTGTGTGTGTGTGTGTGTGTGTGTGTGTGTGTATGTGTGTACTTAAAGACAATAGTCTGAACATATTTAACCTATTGATTTAGTAAAATTGATATGAATTCATTTAAATAATACACATTGGATATATATTTTATGATATTGATTATTTTCATGTGTATTATATACAATAAATAATGTATTATTATGTTTTCTAGCAAGAATTGATAAATATGTATTATTGAGTTGTTTTGTATTTAATGTTTAGTTAATTATTTTGGAAATTTTTATTGACTTCAAAATCAGCAATTCAAACACAATATAGTATACACTGTATAGTATACATTATATACTGTACACTGTACAGTGTTAATTGTATACTGTGCAATGTACAGTATACATTCAACACTACACTGTATAATGTACATTCTATACACCATAATTCATTATATGATTTGATGGTTGAATTTTAATTGTTCTTTTTTTAACCTGATAATATTTTTAAAATTAAAATAAATCTATTTTGTATATTGTGTATATTTGCATTGTGTGTATTTTGTATATTGTAATTTTATTTAAGTGTGCATATAACTATGGCAAAGAATCACTGATAGAATCTTCTATGAATCTATTGTTATATAGTATTTGTGTTGTTCACATACTAGTTATTATTTATATATATAATTTATAAATAATCTAGTTACTGGGTAGTATTTCAATCTAGTATATGCAAATAACGAAATGTAATTGGGAAACCATGTGGTGATGTATTTAATTTGTATTCCTAATAATCTATTATCTGTTTTTAACTACAATCCCTTATATATTCTAATTACAGTACCAGGTAATCATTTATAATTAGTTTAAATGTGTTGGACTTTGTTTGTAATAGAACTTATCATTTACTTAAAATTCAACAAACAATCATGATAATTATGATGATTTCATTGTTTGCATTGCATAATTTCTTTTATATTAGCCAATTATTTTTTTAACAATTAAAAAGGATTTTATATAATTATTATATTAATAATTATTTTAGTCATTTTTATGAAAATTTGTAATATTTGTAAGTAATATAATATTACTAATATGATAATCAGTGTATATTGAATACACTATATTGCATAAAGTTATTTCTTCACATAAATTATATAATACTTTTTACAAATTCAAAATTGTTTAGCGCATAATCTTAGAAATAGATGAAAAAATGCTTTGATATATTAAGAATATTAATCATTTATTACAAATTATTATAGAACAATTAAAAATTCATAAATAGTATGTATTAATATGTAAAAAGTAAAACACTTGTTATAATATTTCATTTTCAAGCAAATTATGTATCCTCATATGTTTTCTATGTGAAATGTTTTATCGGTAATTCATTGTTTTAATTTATAAATAAATTAAATATAAGTAAATATCTATTTTAAATAAGAAATTTATAAGTTAAATAAAAAAATAACCTTATCAATCAGTATATTAATAAGTAATAATGTATCATATTATGTAATGCGACTACATATAAACACACATAAATACACATAAACACACATAAACACACATAAACACACATAAACACACATAAACACACATAAACACACATAAACACACATATACACATACAATATATATTATGGTTCAAATTAGGATATATATTCAAATGCTTTATTATTTTACAATCTGGATCATTTGTTATTGATGTATAAATCATTGAAACTTTGGTGTTTTGATATAATATATAACATACATGAACATATAATATATAGCATACATGAACATATAATATATAACATACATGAACATATAATATATAGCATACGTGAACATATAATATATAACATACATGAACATATAATATATAACATACATGAACATATAATATATAGCATACATGAACATATAATATATAGCATAGATGAACATATAATATATAACATACATGAACATATAATATATAGCATACATGAACATATAATATATAGCATACATGAACATATAATATATAGCATACATGAACATATAATATATAGCATAGATGAACATATAATATATAACATACGTGAACATATAATATATAGCATACATGAACATATAATATATAGCATACATGAACATATAATATATAGCATACATGAACATATAATATATAGCATAGATGAACATATAATATATAACATACGTGAACATATAATATATAGCATACATGAACATATAATATATAGCATACATGAACATATAATATATAGCATACATGAACATATAATATATAGCATACGTGAACATATAATATATAACATACATGAACATATAATATATAGCATACATTAACATATAATATATAGCATAGATGAACATATAATATATAGCATACATGAACATATAATATATAACATACATGAACATATAATATATAGCATAGATGAACATATAATATATAGCATACGTGAACATATAATATATAACATACATGAACATATAATATATAGCATACATGAACATATAATATATAACATACATGAACATATAATATATAGCATACGTGAACATATAATATATAACATACATGAACATATAATATATAGCATACATGAACATATAATATATAGCATAGATGAACATATAATATATAACATACATGAACATATAATATATAGCATACATGAAAATATAATATATAGCATACATGAACATATAATATATAGCATACGTGAACATATAATATATAGCATACATGAACATATAATATATAGCATACATGAACATATAATATATAGCATAGATGAACATATAATATATAACATACGTGAACATATAATATATAGCATACATGAACATATAATATATAGCATACATGAACATATAATATATAACATACATGAACATATAATATATAGCATAGATGAACATATAATATATAGCATACATGAACATATAATATATAGCATACATGAACATATAATATATAGCATACATGAACATATAATATATAGCATACGTGAACATATAATATATAACATACATGAACATATAATATATAGCATACATTAACATATAATATATAGCATAGATGAACATATAATATATAGCATACGTGAACATATAATATATAACAAACATGAACATATAATATATAACATAGATGAACATATAATATATAACAAACATGAACATATAATATATAGCATACATTAACATATAATATATAACATACATGAACATATAATATATAGCATACGTGAACATATAATATATAACATAGATGAACATATAATATATAGCATACATGAACATATAATATATAGCATACATGAACATATAATATATAGCATACATGAACATATAATATATAGCATAGATGAACATATAATATATAGCATACATGAACATATAATATATAGCATACATGAACATATAATATATAGCATAGATGAACATATAATATATAGCATACGTGAACATATAATATATAACAAACATGAACATATAATATATAACATAGATGAACATATAATATATAACAAACATGAACATATAATATATAACAAACATGAACATATAATATATAGCATACATTAACATATAATATATAGCATAGATGAACATATAATATATAGCATACGTGAACATATAATATATAACATACGTGAACATATAATATATAGCATACATTAACATATAATATATAACATACATGAACATATAATATATAGCATACATGAACATATAATATATAACAAACATGAACATATAATATATAGCATACATTAACATATAATATATAGCATAGATGAACATATAATATATAGCATACATGAACATATAATATATAGCATACATGAACATATAATATATAGCTTACATGAACATATAATATATAGCATAGATGAACATATAATATATAGCATACATGAACATATAATATATAGCATACATGAACATATAATATATAGCATACATGAACATATAATATATAGCAACATGAACATATAATATATAACATACGTGAACATATAATATATAGCAACATGAACATATAATATATAACATACATGAACATATAATATAAATAGAAACTGCAACTTGAAGTTAAATGCAAATTAAATCTAAATATTGTTTATGAGAATATCCAAATAATTATAACTATTTTTATTTACATATATTTATTTTATAATATTAATATATATTTGTATATATTTCAAATATATATTTCAAATATACTCTTTTATTGTGTAATCGCTCTATTGTTGGTCGTAAAGTAATTCATTATTTAATGCATATCTTGTGGCAACCAACTTTAGAAACAACTTGCCAATAAAATATACTGTTAGATGTCAAATTAGATGACTTACACATCAACAATCCCTTTAATCAAAACACATCATTTCCTATGCCCACCATTACTTAACCAATCTCCTACCCACTAACCCATCATAGACCCCCATTCAATCCTAACCCTCATTACCCTATCTCCTCATAAACATAAGCTTCCATCGCACCTACCTAATCCCTCCCCTAACTATTCTCTCAAACCCCACTCCCTATTCGCCCCCTAACTTTGTGACCCCCTAACCTTGTGACCCCCGCACAGACTTCTCTCAAACCCCACTCCCTATTCGCCCCCTAACTTTGTGACCCCCTAACCTTGTAACCCCCGCACAGACTTCTCTCAAACCCCACTCCCTATTCGCCCCCTAACTTTGTGACCCCCTAACCTTGTGACCCCCGCACAGACTTCTCTCAAACCCCACCCCCTATTCGCCCCCTAACATTGTGACCCCCGCACAGACTTCTCTCAAACCCCACTCCCTATTCGCCCCCTAACCTTGTGACCCCTAACCTTGTGACCCCCTAACCTTGTGACCCCCGCACAGATTACTCTCAAACCCCACTCCCTATTCGCCCCCTAACTTTGTGACCCCCGCACAGACTTCTCTCAAACCCCACTCCCTATTCGCCCCCTAACTTTGTGACCCCCTAACCTTGTGACCCCCGCACAGACTTCTCTCAAATCCCACTCCCTATTCGCCCCCTAACCTTGTGACCCCCTAACCTTGTAACCCCCTAACCTCGTGACCCCCGCACAGATTGCTCTCAAACCCCACTCCCTATTCGCTGAACCCCGAGAGGACCGTATTCCTGCAGTGCTGCGTTTCCGCCGCCGTGTCCCTCCTCTCCGACTCTCACCTGTTGAACTTGGTCAGCGAACTCGACGTACTGACCGCCGTACGCCAGTGGCTGCAATACCGCGCCGGTCACTACGAACGAAACTACGACGGCAGCGACGCCGAGGCCGACGGAGGCGGGGACGACGGAGGCGGGGCCGACGGGAACGGGGGCGACGGGAACGGGAACGGGGACGGGGACGGGGCGTTTTCGGATCGCTGGTCGGAAGATCGCATGGCCAGTGGCGCGCGATCGCTAATGGCGTGCGTTCGCGCGCCGCTGATTCGACCTTCGGCCATGCGGCGGCTGCTCGAGGAGCACGGAGACGACGGCTACTCTACGGGTCCGCTTCCCGATTGGTTGGAGGTGTTGTGGGGTCGGTTTCGAGCCTACCACTGCGCGCGATGGCCCCGAGACTCGCTGGACTCGGGCGAAGCGGAGATTCGCGCTCGCGGCGCCACCTACTGCGACTTCGCCGGCGATACTCTGCGAGTAAGTCGACCAGCCTGCGCTACCGTCCACTGTAAGTTATTGTCCTGTTCCCTGGTGAACGCCGTCTGCACGGCGGACGACTTCCTGTACCTGGAGGGAGTCGATCAGGAGACGCGAGCTTTCTACCGATGGGACGCCCGACACCGCCACTTGAGGCACTTGGCGTCGCCGCCAGGGGGAGCCGTCTGCGGCTCTTCGCTGGCGACCAGCGGAAGGGACGGAGGACTCTACTCGATATCCGGCCGAGACGCTACGACCCGACGACCCACGGCCGCCGTGTGGCAGTACGTCGCCGCCGACGACACCTGGCGGCTGGTACCGCCTCTACCGGTGACTTTGATGTATTCGGGGGCAACTGTGGATCTCGGCAACGGCGATTTATATGTCGGAGGAGGTACGGATAATACTGGAGCTTCTTCGACGAGATTCTATCGATTGCGCGGGGAAGGGGAGAGCTCTTGCTGGACCCGATTGTCGGACATGCTTCAGCCTCGACGTAAACATGCCCTGGTGGCGGTATCGGGTAACGTGTACGCCGTCGGCGGGGCCCACTGCGCCATTGACCGCTACTCGTCGCTGACCGGTGCGTGGAACGTGCTGGAGGGTTCGACGCTTCGTTCCACCACTTTCACCACGTCCGCCCTAGTGGCCTACAACCACTTGGAACGCAGGCTGCAGTTCTCCGACCATCGCTACATGTACACCATCGACTTGACCTCCGAACTTCCCCTCGAACTACGCGAATGCGAGAGCAATATTAGAGAGAGGCTGATTATATGCAGATGTCCTTCGTACCCGGAAACTGCGTATTCGGAGGAAGATTCCGATTACTTGAATAGCTTGTATAAACTTTGTTTACATTATTTCATTCATTTCAGGTGGGGCCAAAGGGTAATAAATATTAATTTTGGACTAATAATTGTTTTCTAACTACTATATTATAAGTTTAAGTACTCAAGAATACCTCATCAAAGGAATTTATAAAAATAACATCAGTTAAAGTAATATTAATTATAAATATCTATTAGGCAATATAAAAACTAATGTGGGACCTTTATCTATTAAATTTACATTACTTTTTAGACAGCTATTTGAAATATATACATTACAATAATTAAATTATCATCAATAAGTAATTCATAAATTCAGAAGTACAATGAACGCATTTATTTCATAATCAGCAGTGAAAATAAAACACCAAAACCAAAACAATGATAAATAACGTTCAAATTTATCAAACTTTTGCTATTTTTATAAGTAGTTGTACATATTTATTTAATTTTAAATATTATAATCACATTAAATCAATCTTTGATTTTATAAATATAACCAATACAAATAAAAAAATAAATGCTCAATAATCAAATTTCCAATAAGACTATACATTATGAGCAGAATGCCAACTTTTTAAAAACACAATAGAATGAATTATGCGGTAACAGGTTCTTTAACAGAATCTTCAGTACTTGCAGGCTCTTGTTCAATATTTTCCTTGGGATCAGTTTCATCCTTGTATTGGTGAGCTTGCAATACGGCAACGGCTTCAGCTACCTAAATAATATACATATATGATTACAATATATTCAAATGTTATAATAAATAAACTCAAATAAACTACAAACCTTCGCTGTAAGGGATTCTTTAGATTCGAGCATATGCAATAATTCGGAATTGTCAATCTCCAATAACATGCCAGTAATTTTACCAGCTAAATCACTATGCATAGAAGATATCAATGGGAAAAGTCTTTCACCAAGCATCTGCTTCTGTTCTTGTGGAGGAGCCGTAGCGAGCATAGTTGAAGTTAAATCTTCTTGACCTTCCACAACTAGAGCTTGAGGAGCTGTCTGCGGAGTTGATTGCGTAGATGGTTCGGCGACATTCCTGGATTTCATGTAAGTAGTATTAAATGTTCGAGAGGCTTGCGGTTGTACAGGTCTTTGACCGTTAACATGAGAGGTAAGAGGTCTCGCACTAATATTTGGACGTTGTTGAGTTCTGGGTCTAACAGTATTCGCCAAATTAAATCCTGTAATAAAATAGAAATATTAATTAATGTTAATTTATAAATATATAGATAGAAATATATAGAAATATAGCAGAATATATAAAATATGTTATATATAATCACCTGTATGAGAAGCACGGCTAGGAGCCTGCCATCTAGCACGCATGCTAGCACCATTAGGAGTATAGAACCGGGAATGGGCATTAACTTGGTTAGCAGAATTTTGAGAAATATTGGGCACATAGAAACTATTATAATTGACTTGTCCCTGCTGAACTCCTTGTTGACCGGACTAAATGTGTTGAAATAAATTAATAAAAACAATTTGAAAATTAAGAAATAATAAAATCAAACTAACGTTTATACGCATACCAGCCATTCTTTGCATATATTGAGCGGCTAAATGAGCTTTCCTATCTTCTTTTCTCTGCGCGAGTGCAACATATAAAGGTTTGTGGACAAAAATACGACCATTCATATCAGTTACAGCCTTGGTGGCTTCATCGGGAGAAGAAAAGCATACAAAACCAAATCCTTTAGAACGTACACCATCGGACATAACCTACAAAGAGATGTAACCGTATAATATTATAATATTAAGTAAATAAGAAGTAATTACAAGAAATACAAATACCTTAGCACTTGTAATCGTTCCAAACTGTGAAAACTCCTTTCTTAGTTTTTCATCATCGATATTCTCATCCAAGTTTTTAACATATAAATTAACTCCAGGGAATTTACTAATTCTATCTTGCTTAATGCGTTCAAACTTATCTTTTAATTCCGCAATTCTTTCAGCCTTCTTTTGTGCGCGACCAACATATAATTCTCGTCCTTCGTATTCTTTTTTATCCAAATCATCAACAGCCTATATATAAAATTAATATATTACTACGTCGGATAAATAGTTCTTCATAAATATCTAGATATCGTATTAAATCATTGCACGTAATATATAACGTACTAAATAAATATATTAAATCACTTCAGAAAAGATAATCTTCAGGGTACATCAAGATATCGTTTAAAAACATCATATGTGATTTTGAAATATATATAAATAATGACACATAATTGACCTTTTGTGCTGCTTCGTGATCTTCAAAACTAACAAATCCAAATCCTCTAGATCTGCTGTCATCGCTAGTCATGATCTAAAATAATATTATTTCATTATTAGTTAATTAAAAATACGTACAAATAGAAATATTAACCTTTGCCGATATGATTGTTCCGAATGCAGCAAATAAACTTTGGAGTTTTTCTTCAGTCATTGCGTCTGCAAAGTTTTTAATGTAAACATTCGTAAATTTTTTAGCCTTGTCTCCTAAAATATCAAGTCTTTCTTTTCGAGACATAAATCTTCCGACGAATACCTGAAAAATAGAAATAATACAATTAGTACAATTAGTAAGTTTCCATATAGTATTATTTGAATATTTTAACCTTTTTACCATTCAAAAGCATTCCGTTAACTTTATCTATTACGCTGACTGCCGCTTCCTCAGTTTCGAAATGGACAAAACCATAACCCTTAGAACTTCCAGTTTCATCTACAACGATCTTGCACGAGAGAATACTTCCAAAGGCGGAAAATGTGTCAAACAGAGCTTTATTATCAATCCCCTTGTCCAAGTTCTTGATAAATACATTTCCGACACCAGATTTTCTAAGTGAAGGGTCACGTTGAGACCACATAATACGAATCGGTCGTCCCTTGATCGTATCGAAATTCATAGTGTCTAGAGCTCTTTCGGCTGAAAATAATAAAGTAAAATAATAGTTAATAATTCCTTTTTTATAGTAATGTTATATTCCAATTTTCAAACTAACCATCAGTGGGAATTTGGAAGTTAACATATGCATATCCTAGTGAACGACGGGTAACCATATCACGGCATACACGAATGGATAAAACTGCGCCGGCCGATGAAAACTTCTCGAAGAGCATGGCTTCAGTGACATCGGCGTGCAGGTCACCAACATATAAAGATGCCATGGGATATGTAGCGGATGCTTGCTGGGACGGTTGCTGTACTTGCTGTTGCTGAGGTTGTTGCGGGGGCTGTTGAGCCTGTGGAGCTTGTAGATTTTGAGCTAACGGCATCGTGTTGCCCATTAACTGGTTCATCGATGGTTGGGGTTGCGCGGCGTTCATTATTTTTTTTTGCTAACCTAAATAAATATAATATCATATTATTTATTTAAAGAAATATATAAAATAAATTAAATTATAAACATTTTAAATAATTTTTTAAACTAAAAAAGAATGTGTACTAAATATTCTAGAATTTAATAACATTCCAATTTTTCTTAAATTCAATTTTTTACCGTAATAAATTCAATATTTTGATTTTAAATGTACCACTTACCTAAGACTAGCTTTATTTATAATAATTTTATTTGTTTTTTTGTTTTTTTTTTATATTTTATAAGATTGTGAGGGTCTTTTAAAACCCAACACGTTACAACTATACTAAAAGTTTAGAAGGACATACAGACATAAATGTGACAGTTTATATATTAACGCGGATGAATATAAATATGTTCAAATAAAGAGTGCAATATATTAATTTTAATGCCGTATTTAATATAGAATAATATATTAAATACAAAATATAATTAATTATATTAATACATTTTCATATCTTTATATGGATTAGATAGTATTTAAATAATTATATAAGATCTAAATAAAGTTAAAATATAAATATAATTTAAAATATAGTTTATTATATTTGTTTTAACTTTTGTAATATACAAGTTAACTTATAAAAGATGAAATATTTATTCGATTAACTTTTTAGTATTAATAATCTTTTTAAATATAATAGTGAATGAGTATAAAAAAACTATACATAGATATTTAAAATTGTAAGAAGCATCCACATATTTTCTATATTTAAAATGGAAAGATTAAATTCAAATGATAATAATTGTGTTGCGAAGTTTTTTAAAAAACGTCGAATAGTAAATACCAGAAAACGAAAAGAATCGTCATCAGATGATGGTATTTAATATAAATGTTATTTATCATGTTATATTAGTAACTATTACATTTATAAAAAACTAAATTATGTAATATGTAAATATAATGTCAGTATTTTTATCACTGAATGTTTATTTTTTAAATTCGTGGATTAATTAATTATTAAATGATTTATTATTAGTAAAAATCATATATCGATTGTTAAATTTATATTTTCATCGCCATTTTTCTAATATATATATATAATGATTTTACTAAATCAATTACTAAATTATATTTATAATATATATAATGATTTTACTAAATCAATTAGTAAATAATATTTATAAGTTTGTATTATTAAATTTATTTGATTATTTATGTTTATATTTTATGAACAAATAAATAAAAAGTACGTTATTATAACCTATATATTCAAATAATAAATATATGATTGTCATAATTACTATAGTTAATTGTTATATTATTAATTTTGTAATAGATTGTGTAAGTATTTAATTTAATTAATAAATATAAAACAGATAAACTTGTTATCAAAGGTTAACTGAGCTATACTATTTCATATATTATAGTATACACTATGTAATGCAGTGTATTATTATTATGTACGATTTCTTATGGTTATGATTTTGAATATGTGTAGGGTATAATTTCATACCCAAGTTTATTATTTCAAAAATGTGTTTGTAATAGATCTAACTTTAAGATACACAAATACATTTACAGGCAACAGTGAAGGCGATGCAAGTGTCATAGTTCATAAAGAACCTAAGAAGCATAAAAATCCAAATATACAAAAGGTTAAACTTATCTAATGTATATATTTCATATGTAAATTTAGCTATTTATCATATTGTATAAATTATACAACAATTGTAGTTTTAATATTATACTATTATTATACTATTATTACTATAGCTTTAACTAATGGTATCAATTAACAATTAATATTCTCCAAACAAATCATTGCGTAGACTAGAAAACTCCAGGAGGACGCCAGACAATCGTCGAGTTCAGCATCGGACAGCGGCGACGATGACACCAAACCAACGAATGTACAAAGTACCGTAAACTACACGTCAACTGGAACGAACGCGTCGAACCTACCGAAAGATATGGGCGCCACTCGGACTTACGAATTCGATACGGAGTTCAATAAAGACGCCCAAGCTATTTTTGAGAGATCCGCTCAAGTCAATAAGGTTTCAATTCATTTATTCGCATTCGCTAACGGTATAGGAAATAATATTCTATAATTAATGATAGAATCTTTTAATTTGCTACTAAAATCCTATTCATTGAAACAGATTCGATTATATAATATTTCTTAAGATTATTGTTTGCGATTATTTATATTTTAGGAAATGCTTTTATTCGTATTGTTCTAGAACTGTACTCTCATATATCAACACCAGTATGGCTAATATCACATTCAGTGAAAAAGCTCTCCGATTATCGTTTATAGGATTTGAAGGGAGAAACCGACGATAAGTTATATCGAGGTATAAATAATTACGCAACGTATATTGAAAAAAAAGACTCCGCCCTGGGAAACGCTTCCAGCGGTTTGTGAATTTGTATAACTCCTTTTACATCCCCGATTTACACCCGATTATCCATAACGTGCTCGACTAAGGAAACTAATTCCGGTGCGAATCTACGCAGCGTAGCGTTTAAATAACATTTAAATAAACCTAATCCTCGATTATAATTGCCGCCCGTCCTGCCGCCTTTTTTTTCTCTGCTTTTTATACTTTTTCTCCGCTCGAAGGTCTTGTGCGCAAGGGTCCGGTGCGTGCGCCTGCTAACATTAGGTCCACGGTTAGATGGGACTACCAGCCGGACACATGTAAAGATTATAAGGAGACTGGATACTGCGGTTTCGGAGGTGAGCGTAATAATCTACGTTTTACGTTTTTGATATATGCATTATTGAATATTTATACGATACTCTAGAAATATTTGATGGGTGAAATTAGAGCATAGAATAACCTGATGATAGGTTGAGGAATAAATTGTAAATGAAAAATAAATTTGTTTAATCACAAACTAATATTAATTCGTGACTTTCGATTGGTGTAAAGCAGTTACACAGAACATTTTTTGTGATTAGAGCTCGAGTGATTTATATTAATTTTGATCATATTTCATATTTTTTACGACCTCGACATTGTTTATTTAATATTTTATGACTGTTATCATAACAGCTAATTCCAATATATAAACATGACAATTGACATATATGTCAGTTTTATGACCTGTTGTAATAATTGTTGTTTTTACAACTACCATATTTTAATAATAATAATTCAAGAATTTTAATAATAATTCAACTTTAGATTCATGTTTGATTTGTTCTCTATTAATATTTTAAATAAAATTTGAGGATTATTTCATTTAAAAAAATGTAATAATTAATTTATATACTGAGCCATTTTAATTTCAAATGTCTTTAAAGCAAGTGCACACTGAACGAAATAATCGAAATTAAATAATATTTATTTAAATTTAAAAATAAATATCACGCGAGAAGGTGAAAGTTCGTTGCGCTTGTAAATTGAACATGTTCTATGCCAGCGGAAAAATGAAACACGTCGTAATTTTGATTTTCTTTCCATGGGAATTGAATTACGAACATAAAAACGATGTACATTTTTAGTGTTTACAGTACTAAAATATTACCAGAAATGATATCTTGTGATAGTAGTTTATCTTATTTTCGATAAATTGATCACATATTATATTTATATTTAGAAAATAAAATAATATATTTTGATACTCAAATTTAAACTTGTAAAATGTATTAGCTAATAATATAAGTCTAAAACCTAACGCCGCGATAGGCTTAATATAGCGCATCTAGGCTATGTTATATAACATATTGACGTAATTCTAATTACATATATCGATTTTTAAAATAATATTCTTATTTATATTCTTATAAATGCAACATTCTGAGAATATTTTAATTGCAATAATTTCTCCGGCGATAATAATATTAGCCAAATTACATTCGAATCCAACATTCCACAAGTATATTATACTGAAGCTTATCTACTTCATCGTAAGGCAAATTAATAGGTTATGATAGCTATTGTGTTGTTTACCTACCGTCAACATGAACCCTTAAAATATAAACTAATACCACAAAATAATTCCTGGATATATGTGCCGCATTTGTTAGTTAGATATTGTTTATAGGTTAGTTTCAAAATCATCATAGATAATAGAATAGATTGCAAATCTATTATTATATTTAATAATAAGAATTTATTTATTTAAATTTTATTTACCAATTCAATCTATATTTGTGTTAGATTTTAAATATTAATTTAGTAAATAATATAAAATAAATTACATTTCATTCATTTACATGTAAATAGACATATTATTAATTTACTTATTTTATGAAAATGGATTAAATTTAACTGCTAAAAATAAGTTTCAATTTGATAATGAAATGTAATGTGGTTTTTTTAATAAATGTTTGAATGATACGAGATTTTGATATAAAAATGATCAAGGCATTGTTAATGACTTTTTTACTTAGCTAATTTACTTTGCTCAACGAAAATAACATCTCCAAATTGGAGATCTTTCTAATAAACTTCTATTGACAACTGGAATAATTGACCTACTGACATATAACTGACGTGTGCACAATCTGTAAATAACGTCGATGAACTTTCCTTGTAACATCTATTTCATTATCTTACCACCATTATTTATATTTGTATACGTTTGTACATTAGCGAGGTCCATCATTTATTTTTCAATTATTTATACCCGAAATATAGATAATATGTCATTATTTTAGTATTTAATAAACTCACTCACTCACTCAATCAATATATATAATATATATAATATATATATAATATATATAACATAAATAATATAAATAATATATAATTACTTAATTATTAGGAAAACTCCAAATATATTCTTTATAAAAAGCCCTTATCCTCTTATCCATAATATATTCTTTATAAAAAGCCCTTATCAATAGCCCTTACCTCCTAATACCCTTTACTCGATCTCCTTGCACCATTTCTTTCATGTCTATAGATTCGTGTAAGTTTGCTCACGACCGCGGAGATTACAAGGCTGGTTGGCAACTTGAACAGGAAGAGAAAGAAGGAGCTCCTCAAGGTCACCCTCTCATCATTTGTCTCCGCCTTTGTTGTCGTATTTTCACGATTATACAATAACATTCAACACCTTTAGTATACATACAGTCACACAATGTGTATCATTAATATATCTCATCGTATTTCTAATTTCCCTTTTCATAATTTTTAACTTCCCCAATTTTATCACTTGAGTCTTTCAATGCCCACTTATGTCATTCCTTCCAAATCCAGCCTCTTGACCATCCGCCTCAAACTTTAAAACCCAACACACCCTACTCTACTAAATTCACGCGCTAGTCCAAAACATCAATACCCTGCCCCCGTACTCCCCCTATTTTATCATACGCCTATCATACCTATAAAAATCAAGACCCCCACCTCCCCCGTAATATAACTTTAACCCCGCATGCTACAATTTAGATGACCGCGATTATGCTATTAGCAGTGATGAAGATGACCTTCCCTTCAAATGCTACCTTTGTCGAAAATCATTTGTGTCACCGGTGATTACAAAGTTTGTATATTTCAATCAAAATTTTGTTTTCGCAATTTGTGAAATCTACTTCACATTATATCGGTTTTATTAATTCATTTATGTAAATATATATTTATAATTTATTGAATATTGTATAGTTCAGTTTGATAATTATCTATTATAATAAACGGAGTGCCTGGGTTATTTCATCCCACTTAAGTAAGTAACGATGGCTGTTGTCACTGTACAACAGGTGTAAGCATTACTTTTGCGAGAAGTGTGCCCTACAGCAGTACAGGAAGTCGAAAAGGTGTTTTGTATGCGGACAGCAGACGTTTGGCGTGTTTAATCCGGCTAAAGGTTAACCCCGAGTATGCACGAGGGTAGACACTCGTGTGTACGGATATATTGCGTTGAAGTTAGCGATAACACGGAGGTATAGAGGGTTTGGGTCGAGGGTTAGAGTTGAGGGTTGGAGTCGAGGGTTGGAGTTGAGGGTCGGCGTTGAGGGTCGGAGTTGAGGGTCGGAGTTGAGGGTCGGAGTTGAGGGTCGGAGTTGAGGGTCGGAGTTGAGGGTAGGAGTTGAGGGTTTAGGTCGAGGGTTTGAGTTGAGGGTAGTAGAAGAATAAGAATTACAGTTGGTTGAGTAACATGATCATTTTAGTGTAATGTTTCTGGAAGAATGTGAGTAGAATGGTTTTGGCAGAATGTGAGTGGAATTGTTCTGGCAGAATGTGAGTGGAATTGTTCTGGTAGAATGTGAGTGGAATTGTTCTGGCAGAATGTGAGTAGAATACCATTTAAATTATTAAAGTGTCCAGTCCCCTTTAATGAGAGTTGCAAATGTGTTTAGGGTGAATGGATGTATATGAATGTGTATTTTATGTGCTGAGTGTGAATTTATAATGAACATATTTTTAAGTTACTTTCTATATTTATATTATTTCTATACATTTATAGATTTGATTTCAAAAATTATTGAGAAAAAAATTAAAAGAAATAAAAAGCAAAAAGGTTTATATATTAAATAATAAAAGGGTGTTTTAAGATAAGATTAGTTATATTTTATTTCTAAATATGTAATTAAATTAACAATTAGTGAATTAACAAAAACTGAGTTATAAAACAATATATATTTATATTAATAATTGTTTTCATAAGAATAATAGTACAAATCAAATTTTAAATAGTAGTTTTATTCAAAATCAGTTATATTCATTATTAGTATTACAAACTATCCCTGGTAAATAAATATATTATATATCAGTGATGTATTGTTGTATATTGTTTTGTTTCTATCAATATAATATAACATATACATACAATGCACAAAGTTAATTATAACATTTTTTAAACTCATAAAATTTATGACAATAATTTAAATTAATATATATTTGTTAATTGGTTAATTAATTAATATTCTAACTTATCCAATAATTTTAAAATGATATGCTAATATGTCTAAATATATACTAATGTCTAAATATATACTAATGTCTAAATGTATACTAATGTCTAAATATATACTAATGTCTAAATATATACTAATGTCTAAATGTATACTAATGTCTAAGTATATACTAATGTCTAAATATATACTAATGTCTAAATATATACTAATGTCTAAATATATACTAATGTCTAAATGTATACTAATGTCTAAGTATATACTAATGTCTAAATATATACTAATGTCTAAATGTATACTAATGTCTAAATATATACTAATGTCTAAATATGTACTAATGTCTAAATGTATACTAATGTCTAAATGTATACTAATGTCTAAATGTATACTAATATCTAAATGTATACTAATGTCTAAATATATACTAATGTCTAAATAGTATACTAATGTCTAAATGTATACTAATGTCTATATATACTAATGTCTAAATGTATACTAATGCCTAAATATATACTAATGTCTAAATGTATACTAATGTCTAAATAGTATACTAACGTCTAAATGTATACTAATGTCTAAATATATACTAATGTCTAAATATATACTAATGTCTAAATGTATACTAATGTCTAAATATATACTAATGTCTAAATGTATACTAATGTCTAAATGTATACTAATGTCTAAATGTATACTAATGTCTAAATATATACTAATGTCTAAATAGTATACTAATGTCTAAATGTATACTAATGTCTAAATATATACTAATGTCTAAATGTATACTAATGCCTAAATATATACTAATGTCTAAATATATACTAATGTCTAAATATATACTAATGTCTAAATATGTACTAATGTCTAAATGTATACTAATGTCTAAATGTATACTAATGTCTAAATGTATACTAATGTCTAAATGTATACTAATGTCTAAATATATACTAAAATATATTACATTTATTGTACTTAATAATTATTACTACAAACTCACTTAAATGCAATCATTTTAATCTATGTTATGTTTTGTGAATGATTTCTAAAACAACTACACAAATAAATAATGCATATCATTTCATTATATTTTAGTGAACATGTAAACGAATGATTTATGTTTTCGTTAAACCTTATATAAATATCTATTCAGCGTACAATCACATACTACACATACTTTGACTAGATAAAGATTCATCTGATTCGGTGTCTGGATCTGACCAAGAAGTTACTGAATTTGTCAATAAGCCTGAATCTTCAAATTCCAGCGACGATTCAGACTAGATTCCGATTGCTGTAGAAATCTCAAAAAATGTGGCATTGGTAAAATAAACTTTTGAATACAATATTTTTTGATATCAATTATATTTATTTAAAAATAATAAATTTTAAAATAAAAACTACAATTTTGATAACAAGTATATTTTTTTTTTTTTGATAACTAATAATTTTTATAACTAATATATAAATTTATATTAATAATATGTACTCAAATTAATTATAATACAGTTTAATTGTATTTATACATCTTAAGGGGACGTCACACCTACGCGATTTTTTCACCCGATTATGACTCACCGATAAATAAAAGTTGTGCATGTTCCAATTTTATATTAAATCGGGAATAAGCTCGATTTTAATTAATTGGAACATGTTCTATTTCAACCGATTTTATTTAGTAACGCCCATTTTTTGAGATTTGGCCAACCAGAGGAAGGTTCAAATGTCATATTATATTCATGATATTTGTATTCTTATCTAAATATTTAAGTTTACATTGTATAGTTTATAATTTACGTTTAAAATGAATAATTCGGATATATTAAAACAAGAAATTAATAATAAATGCATGGAAATAATAAAATTATTATTGTTTATGATTATTTAATTTTTAAAATAATTTTCTAAATGTATTTACTGAATTTAATAACAGATTATATCCATATTTACATATGAGTATATAATTTACAATGTACATATTATTAAATTTGAGAACGATCAACAATTAAAAATTTAATTGTTTATATCATATTTTATTATTGACATTTTTAAAATGATTTACCAATATTATCACAGTACTACTATCTAGTGTGCGATGTGTGCTAATTATACAAATATACAGAGTAACTAGTAAACACAATTAGCTATCTAATGCATATGTAAATAACATATGTCATTATACTTTTCAATAATAATTCATTGATTTTCATTGTGAAATTCTTGAACCTGTCAGCCCTATTCCTGATTTTGAATGTGTTACTAGTTAATCAGAAACTCCTGTGAGGTTTACATTATTATCTAATTAACTATATTATTTCTATCAATACTAAGTATATTAATTGTAAGATAAATATAACTGGATTAATTAATATGTTAAAACATATTATTTTATTATTTCAAAACAGTTTAATTATAATTAATATTAATTGTTGTTGCAGGTATAAAACTTTTTTTTGAAGAAACATTTGCGAACAATAGTAAACGTGTAACGAAGGCAGAAAACAATTCTTTAGCTGGAATAATGGACTCGGTTACAAATCTCCACAAAGAGGTCGCAGAATAAGAAGATGCATTAATTATTTGTTTAATTTGCCAGTAAAATGTAGATTATACCGAAAGGAAAAATCAAATTATTAAAATATTATTTGATGTAATTATGAAAGAATAAAATATAGATATTAATTTAAAACATGAGAACTGTTGATGCATATTTAAGTACAATCTCCATACATTTATATCTATAATTGAATTTAAAATCAAATATATAGCAAATTTGATAATATTTTTAATAATAAATTACTTTTTATCCAATTTCATATTAAATTAAATAATTTTTTGATATACTAAATAAATGATAGTAATATAAAAAATTATATCAAACTATGATTATACCCAAGATTACCTTGGGGTATACTGAAGTTTACATAGATTACTTCATACTGAAAATATTTCCAATTTGTTAACCATTAAATGTATTTATGCCCAATAAATGTCCTTATTCCAATATATATATATAAATTAATACAATCTTTAAAATTACCTAATTAATAAAATTGTTTTTTTAATGTTTTACTATAATCCTTATTATATTTAATTAAATAGAAATATTATGTAACCCATAAAGTTATGTTATATTATATTATATATATTATATCTTAACTATTTTATTGGAATATCTGCAAATACTTTTATATTTAAAAAACAGCTATATTAATATGTAGTGCAATGTAGTATTTATTCAAAAGTATTACAATCTTTTTACAAATTATTTATTTTAAATGTATATAATATATGATTTATATGCATTTTATAGTAGTATTTTATAATAGTATCTAAGCCAGGTAGATATTAAAGTTTTTAGAACCATACAATATATAAAGAAAGCAAAATAATAAAAATATAAATTAATTTATTATATTATGTTTATAATGCAAGGCACTTTTAATAATAAAATTGAAGAATACAAATTTGTTTTCATATACAAGTCTTTTATAAAGAATATTTCTTGTTTTTAGTGAATCAAGATCAATTTAAAATTTGTGTTAAACGAATGTGAAAATTTAACGAATTTATATACAATTAGAGTAAATATTTATAATCACTTTATACGTGAATTATAAAAAAAAAACAATTATTATTTTCTATTAAAACTATATAAATATATATAGCGACGTATTGATTGAATTATAGATTGAATAAACTTGGTATATAAATCCTTTTATAAAAATATTGAATACAAATAATGAATTAATACATCTCAATTGAATTAAATTCAACAATAGGAATGTTGGTAATCGCAAGACTGTAGCTGTAGCTGGAAATGACACAAAGTGTAAATGACAACGGAAAAGTTAAAAACTAATATTTCGTACGCAGCGATCACGTTGTCCCTTAGCTGTTCTCCGCCTTCCGGCTAGCTGTTCGGCTGTTCATCGGAGATACAACGTGGAAAGCGACACAAATAGGCAGATCGCCGATAACCCGGGGTAAACCGTCCGGTGAAGACTTGGCCCGTCGGAAATCCACGGACTGTAACCCCACGGCATATAGATATGGTCCTTGGGGTGTTCGCATGGCGGCTGATTCGTCGAGTAGATTCTGAAGCCTTGTTTGGGTCGGGTGATGGTGACTGTCGTACCTGGAGTGGGAAGGAGGTCGCGTTATTCGGTGAAGCAATTACAGAAGAAATTCATATTATATGCGAGAGATGTAATCATATATTGTTCTATAATTTAGCATATAAAAGCGATGGTTACATTAATATTCTATAGTTCAAATAAGGTTATTAGGTCATAGAGCTATAGGTCATAAGGAAAACAAATTAGAACGCCGACTACTGGCCAACGCGGATATTGTCTCAACTATTTCAAATGCCGGGGTCTAACCAGCGGTCAGATGTTGTACTACTTTAGAATCTCCGCGTTCCAACACCAGGGGATATTCCCCGATGGAGAGGACGTTCAGCACTACGCTCTGTCTGGTTATCTCGATGTCGAAGGTGGCCCGTTGGTAGTCGAAGTGTCGGAAACGCATGGAGCTGGTGTCGGGGGGAGGCGTAGGGTTGTGGAACTCCAACTGCTGCGGTCGTATCCGGATACCCGCATACCTGTGGGAGCGGGGTCGACGTATGACGTAACCTGCGGGGGTAGGCTGTGTCGTGGGGGTGGGCTGTGGGGGTGGGCTGCGGGGGTGGGCTGTGGGATGGGCTGTGGGGTGGACTGTGGCGTGGGGTGGGCTGTGAGTTGGACTGTGGGGTGGGCTGTGAGGTGGACTGAGGGGTGGGCTGTGAGGTGGGCTGTGGGGTGGGCTGTGGGGTGGGCTGTGGGGTGGACCGGGCTTCGCAAACGGAGACGTGGAGCTTTCTATGCGAATTTTAATTATTTTAATCTATTAATTAATTTTTTAACTATTGAAAATTATTAAAATTTTGTAACTGTTTTCCATTCGACGTAATTAATTACTTATCCATTGTTTCAAGTGTAATCTTTAATATAATTCGCGTAATCAATATCACTAAATCGTATATTAATCGTTGTTGACCCATTAATTATGGACTGCAAGAAGCCTCCCATTCCGGGTAGATAGTTCACCGAACTGAACTCTGCATCATTTTCATCTCTTTCGTTGTACTCCGTCCATATCTGTACGGTTGACCGGTGTGTTTATTAATGCGGTCATGCCATACTATGCACTATTATAAGACAATTCGAACAGCATTGCACATGATGTGGGTAAACGTGTGCGTCAGATGTTATAGTATTGTCTGACTCCCGGAGGTCATTATGATGTCATCACTTGACTTGCTTCGAGATAGATTGTCTAATTGATTTTAAATTACAATCATATTATTAAATCACGGATGATATTATGATATAGTATTGTAGATAGATTTGTTTCTAATTAGAAATACTTTAGCTCTAAGATATGTAAATGATATTTATGACTATATTTTAGTTTTTATTATTTTTCATATTAAATTTAATAATTTGGCATTATACCTTTAGAAAAATAATACCTTATTGAATAGATTAATATGCATTGAAGTAATATTAATGATTATTGACAGATAATACAGAAGTAGCGTCAACATAAAGCGAAATAATCAAACTAAACCTTATTAAAGTAACTGTTTATTATATATAGTAGAGAATTTAAACAATTATTACTTATAAATTATGAATTCAAATCCACTAATAATATATCCAACTTTATTGATATACTGGAAATTCATATTTTAGGAAATATCTGATTTAAAACTATATTTATTAAAATATCATTTATTTAATTTATAAAGATATATAATTTATATGTTATAAATATAATTTATCTAATTAATCCTCTGTAGATTTTTATTTACATTTTCTTAAAGATGAATGCTATATCAAATATATAGTGGAAATTCTACACATTATTAGAATATATATAGAATAACAACATATTGTTCAAATCTGTATACTTCCCTCTAATATTATAAAACAAGTCTTTAATTCAACAATATTTTATACGTAATGACCTTGAAGGGTTGTAAGATGTAATCCTGGTAGCTTTTATGGAAATAGGCATTGGCTTTGGCGATTTCATCTACCATCTTCCAGCCAACTGTGTAGAATGACCAGGTCATCGCAGGAGTTCTTTTGTCTATCTAGGTTACGAGAGTGGAGCTAGAGTAAAAGCTAGAGCAAGTATACCATATGTTTCGTGTTGATATTATAACTCTATGTTGTAAAAAGGTAGGAGAAGAAGATATTTGTATTATTACCGGGTAAACAATTAATAAAGAAAAATATTAAATATAGAAATCAAAAATAACTTTGTCGACGATGGGTCTAAATTATGAAAATTATTGTTAGTCTCGCATTACTTATGTAATTACCTTGTCCTCATAATACTCGAGGTCATTGCGCATGATATCTAGAGAGGTGTTCCAGTTCAAAGGGTACACCATCATTATGGTATCCGCTTGTTTTATTGTGGAGTTCTTTTCTGTGCAAAGTTGATTTTTAGGGCGTAAATACTTTGTAGATTTCAGGAGTTAGATGTAAACTATTGGGTCTAAAGGTTTTCTACTGGGGTTTATCAATATTATGTGGGGATTAGACTATTGTGTTAAGCTTGAGGTATGATGTTGAAATTAGCGTATTTTCTTCAGGTATAGTGATAATATAATGTATTCTAAAATTATTCTAATAGAATTGAGTATAAATTTTGCAAATTCCATAATATTTTCTTATTATCTTAATCTTGAAACTAATGCCAACG
The DNA here is from genome assembly GCA_964035775.1 of Osedax frankpressi. Lineage (NCBI taxonomy): Eukaryota > Metazoa > Annelida > Polychaeta > Sabellida > Siboglinidae > Osedax > Osedax frankpressi. The sequence continues at coordinate 28,388,346 of OZ038315.1, forward strand.
TAGAAAAGATTATTTCTAGGAAAATTATATGTCCATGCATTGCTAAAATGATAAACAATAATCATCAATCTATTCTAGAGCGATGCGATCAATAATCAAATTTATAATTTCAATTAAAATAATACTTTGAATCAGTAAATACTGTTCACTGATTTGAATTATATATTCAAACGTATGTAATTAATAATGACAATATAACTAAATAGGTTTAATAGATATTCAATGCGAATATAAACATACCGGGTGATATATTTTACCTACGCAGAATTTTAGAAGATAATATGAGACAAATCAATGTAATGACAAAATACGGTTAATGATAAATGAAATCTTAAATAATTGAAACCAATTCAATAATTGTTATTATTTACCGCAAGTATTATTACACAATGGAATAGGCAGAGAGAGTAGTTGTGAATTTAATATTAATTTCAGTATTTCGAGAAATGAATACCAAAAAAGGCTTAAACCATTTTCGTATCCTTCGTATTGGTAGTGCAGTCGTTTTTCATTGTCGTAGTGCAGGGCTAAGAATAGGGCTATGTGTACCCACTTATCTGGCACCTATTGTGGGCGTGTGTGACTAGTATAGGGGTAGTGTAGATTATATAAATGTATGTTGAGTTGGGGTTAGAATTGCGATGAGAAGTATGTAAGAAGTATGTAAGTAGTATGTAGAAGTATGTAAGTAGTATGTAAGAAGTATGTAAGAAGTATGTAAGTAGTATGTAAGTAGTATGTAAGAAGTATGTAAGAAGTATGTAAGTATACTTAGTAAGAACTATGTAAGTATACTATAGTATGTAAGTAGTATGTAAGTAGTATGTAAGTAGTATGTAAGAAGTATGTAAGTAGTATGTAAGTATACTTAGTAAGAAGTATGTAAGTATACTATAGTATGTAAGTAGTATGTAAGTAGTATGTAAGTAGTATGTAAGAAGTATGTAAGTAGTATGTAAGTAGTATGTAAGAAGTATGTAAGAAGTATGTAAGAAGTATGTAAGTAGTATGTAAGAAGTATGTAAGTAGTATGTAAGAAGTATGTAAGAAGTATGTAAGAAGTATGTAAGTAGTATGTAAGAAGTATGTAAGAAGTATGTAAGTAGTATGTAAGTAGTATGTAAGAAGTATGTAAGAAGTATGTAAGAAGTATGTAAGAAGTATGTAAGAAGTATGTATGAAGTATGTAAGTCGTATGTAAGTAGTATGTAAGAAGTATGTAAGAAGTATGTAAGAAGTATGTAAGAAGTATGTAAGAAGTTGATACCTTTATTCCAACGGGACACAAGCAATCCATATATCTTGCATAGTGGATAGCAAGACTTGAGATCGCATTGAAATATGCCGAGTTGTCGACTTTAGGATGATAATCGTCAGGACCCATGACCCCTATGCGGGAAATATGTAGGGTTAGGTTTTGGGGTTAAGTTGAGTATCCGTGACCTCGGAGCATAGCTGGCAGAGTTTACCCCTACGGAGGTAATGGGAGTTAGTACAATAAGGATAGTTGACGGGTATCAGGAATATGGTGTCGTATTCACCAAGACCAGTATAAGGAGAATGTAGTTGGACTCTATGGTAGTTGATGTTTGTAATCAAAACTAGTTGGTGGCGATGAGAGGGATTAAAGTGAATAGAGGTCGGTATTCGATAGCATCAATAAATGCGCCGGAGTTAGTTTGGGAAGAGTGGGGCTACGGTGAAATAGGAGGATAGTAGTCGGCAATCACGTCTCCCACCGTGGGTAGTGGGAACAATAGTGGGAACAATAGTGGGAACAATAGTGGGAACAATAGTGGGAACAATAGTGGGAACAATAGTGGGAACAATAGTGGGAACAATAGTGGGAACAATAGTGGGAACAATAGTGGGAACAATAGTGAGAACAATAGTGGGAACAATAGTGAGAACAATAGTGGGAACAATAGTGGGAACAATAGTGGGAACAATAGTGGGAACAATAGTGGGAACAATAGTGGGAACAATAGTGGGAACAATAGTGGGAACAATAGAGCTCGCGAAGGCTCGACGTCGACATCGGCCGCGACCACTCGAAGCTAAAGCAACTGACCTCTGATGTCGTAAACGTGCAGTAGACG
>OZ038315.1:28390644-28459609 GCA_964035775.1 Osedax frankpressi
TTATGACAAGATCATAAATAATTATTTAAAATTAATAATAAATTCACTCTACATATAATATATCTAATAGATAATAAATATATTATATATCTACTCCAATATATATATTAAATATATCAAACTATACAATATATACATAATTATATAAAATTATACATACATAATGAATATAATATGCAATTTATAATATCTATAGGTTTCACCATATAGAACATGTTATAAATAAATAGTAATATATTCTATATTTATTATATATTAATATTAGAAATATAAAATATAAACAAAATAAGTAATATCATAAGTCATATGATATAAACATAGATTACTATATTATAATTTAATATGTTAAAACTATAATTATATTTATATTTATTATATTTGTAAATGAGATTTGATCTCATGATAATGATTCATTTTTCGAAAATAATAAACAAATATTAATTTGATTTATGATATTATGGAAAACTGAGAATCTAATTAATAATTGTATATGTAGCTAGACAGTATCTATATTTATATATATATATATATATATGTATGTATAGCTAGACAGTATCTATATTTATATGTATATATATATATATATATATATATATATATATATATATATATATATATATATATATATATATGTGTATGTATAGCTAGAAAGTATATATATATATATATATATATATATATATATATATATATATATGTATGTATATATATATTTATATATATATGTGTATGTATTGCTAGACAGTATATATATATATATATATATATATATATATTTATATATATATGTGAATATATATATATATATATTTATGTGTGTATGTGTAGCTAGATATTATCAAAACATAGTTTAGATTAAATAATAATTATTAATTTTTTTGGCACAGATTACAAATGTGTAACTTATTATAAATATACTTTATTATTCCAATAATATGATAGCTAAGACAATCGTACCATTGTTAATACCATTGTTAACACGTTCAGCGTAAACATTGCACTTGTTACGTAATGGCCCTTAATACAGGTCTATAGGTTAAATGTATGTGATTATAATCTTTGTTCGATATGCTACCAATATACCACCCTATGTAATTTGACATTATAAACACTATATGTTGGGTGTATAATATTAACCATTTTATATTATATTATATGTTATACTCGCACGCGATTATGTAAAGAATATTAATATAATTAATTAAAGTTAAACTTGTTTTTTCAAAGTTTTGTGGTTTGATTTATATTTTATATTAATCTGTGTAAATGTTGTACTATTTATTTAAATAAACGTATATCTTTTAATGATCTAATATTTGAAATACATGAATATTTAATACCCGATAAAATACGATATATATTTTAGAGTAAATTTACTAATGCAATGAAAACATTGTATTTATAATTTAGCCTTGCAATAATGACGCTGTTCCATTCCATTGTCTAGTGAGATAATGAAATAAACATTGAATATTAAAATCATGTCAGATCAATTGTTACTGTGTTTCAAAATAAGTTCACAATTTTCATATAATATATATTATATGTTTATCATTATACTATAATATAGTATAAAACATATACTATATCAGTTATAGTATATGTTTAACTATAATGAATGAATTATATAACATTGATATACATATATGCAGACAAAATCCATGGGCGAAATGGTTAATGGGATATGTATCGCAACACGCCAAAGATTATATAACTTTATATCTATTGTCTAGAGAAAATAGCCACAGAAGAACAAAGGAACTAATGACAAAGATGACCTGTCCTCACGTTTACTTACTTTTATTATCGACGTCAAGAAAAACCTTTGCGAGTTGCGGGTGAAAGAGAACGATGGCAGGCAACACGTACATTTCGCTGTCCCAAAAGATGTGACCTCGATAGTTCTTGCCCTTCGACCCCTTGGCGAGCGAGGTACGCTGAACGCCGGCGTACACTTGCGAGGGAGGTTGTTCTGAAGGAGTGGATTGGAAATGTAGACGTAAATGTAGACGTAAATGTAAACGTAAATGTAGACGTAAATGTAAATGTAAACGTAAACGTAGACGTAAATGTAAACGTAAATGTAAATGTAAATGTAAATGTAGACGTAAATGTAAATGTAAATGTAAATGTAAATGTAAACGTAAATGTAAATGTAAATGTAAATGTAAATGTAAACGTAAATGTAAACGTAAACGTAAACGTAAATGTTAACGTAAACGTAAATGTTAACGTAAATGTAAATGTAAATGTAAACGTAAATGTAAATGTAAATGTAGTCGGGTAGACAATGAACACGCTTTCTTATCGTCAGCAGGTTTTGTAGTTTAACAAACAAATATGATCTCACGACCTCAACCACATTTTATAATGCTCGAATATTACTCATTAATACATTAATACATTAATACATTAATACATTAATACATTAATACATTAATACATTAATACATTAATACATTAATACATTAATACATTAATACATTAATACATTAATACATTAATACATTAATACATTAATACATTAATACATTAATACATTAATACATTAATACATTAATACATTAATACATTAATACATTAATACATTAATACAGAATAAGTCAAAATCGCTGGAAATTGCTGGAAAAAGCGTCTGAGAGAAAATCTAGAATATAAACGGAAAAAAAACATTTCTAGCATGATCATATTTAGAGCATTGTAAACAATAACAATGGTTATAGCATTCCTTAATAGCCGACTAACTCTGATTGGCGTATTGCGAAGGAAGAGAGCTGAGCAAGTAATATTGTGAAAACCAAATGACTTTTGATAATTGTAAATTGCCTTCGACCTCGATGAGACCTGACGAAATATTTGATATTTAATAATAGCAAAATTAGTGAATGTAAAAATCAAAGTTTATAATAATTCTTAGTCATTTGTAGTCTCGTGTTTCATTATGTTGTAGTAATAATGTATTTATTAATATTATTAATATTAAGAAATATAGAGTATAGAAGATATATTTAAAATACACTGTATTCATTATGACATTTATTGTTTTATTAATAAAAAGTGAACATATTAAAAACGAATTACAAGAATTTCCTTGGTTCGAAAACTTATTTTGTTAAATTAGCTTTTCAATACAACTCCATTCACTAAATCTAGATTATACGTTAGAATATAAATCAACTTAAATCTTGATATAAATATCCCAATTTCTCCTAGCTTCATTTAAGAATAAATCAGTTACGTACTTCGGAAAGGTGATATTTATAAATACACTAACCATTGTCCCAGACTTTCTGCCAGGTATCTACATGTTCTTTGAAGAATTCGTAGTGAGTATTCTTATCGTAGATCATATCCATGGCGTGGTTAAACTCATTTTGAGCTGCACTGGCCTGTAATAGGTCAGAGATTTGCGGATAGATTTGGTGCAAATTGCAAAATCTGAGAAATTATTTGTCTCGTATTATTTTGTAATTGCATAATATTATTTCATCTTTAAACCTATTACTTAATAATTGCATAATATTATTTCATTTTAAACCTATTACTTAATAATAACATAATATTATTTCATTTTTAAACCTATTACTTAATAATTGCATAATATTATTTCATTTTTAAACCTATTACTAAATAATTGCATAATATTATTTCATTTTTAAACCTATTACTTAATAATTGCATAATGTTCTTTCATTTTTAAACCTATTACTTAATAATTGCATAATATTATTTCATTTTTAAACCTATTACTAAATAATTGCATAATATTATTTCATTTTTAAACCTATTACTTAATAATTGCATAATGTTCTTTCATTTTTAAACCTATTACTTAATAATTGCATAATATTATTTCATTTTTAAACCTATTATTTAATAATTGCATAATGTTCTTTCATTTTTAAACCTATTACTTAATAATTGCATAATGTTATTTCATTTTTAAACCTATTACTTAATAATTGCATAATGTTATTTCATTTTTAAACTTGTTACTTAATAATTGCATAATGTTATTTCATTTTTAAACCTATTACTTAATAATTGCATAATGTTATTTCATTTTTAATTTATTACTTAATAATTGCATAATGTTATTTCATTTTAAAACCTATTACTTAATAATTGCATAATGTTATTTCATCTTTAAACCTATTACTTAATAATTGCATAATGTTATTTCATTTTCGAGACTCAATAAATTACTCATAAAAATTTTAAAAAACCGAAATAATACTTTTATTATCTCTGATATCGTTTAAGAAATTTTATTGTTACATTATTTTACGAATTAGTTTTATAAATATATTCATTTGGTGATATTTGCAATATTAACATTGGGTTATATAATTAACAAACACATATCTCTTGTATTGTTACTTATTGTAAGGCAAAATATTTTCATTAAAATGTGGTTACATAAATATATAAATATAAAAAGCAATATATAAAATGTTAATTTTATATAATGCAATTATTCTTACTGCAAAATATAATTTACTATAATTATATAGTTTTATTAATTATATTTAACTAAATAAATTGGCTGATTAAAAGATATTTAAAATAAGATTAAATGCATACATCAAGATGATACATACATACAAATGTCATTTAATATTACTGAATTATGAATAATTGTCAATATTTACAATAATTATTATTCTTGTTGAATTTATTTCCTCTACTTCAATTGTTGCGAAAATAAAATAACTGCGTAATTATGGAGATACAGACCTGCTTATCAATTGCCATCACAATAGTAGAATTCGCGTAGTCTTGGGATGAACGCATGTCAAACTGAATAGGGAGAATACGTTAGGTAGAGGGTGTGGGAGGGTGCGGGATAGGGACTGGAATTAGGGAGCCAGAATAATGGTTAGAGTTTATATATGTTCATATATGTTCACCTGACAAAATATTGATATAAATCTAAATAAGTATACATAAGTCTATATATATATCTAAATAGACAAACCTCCTTCCTGGGATCCATCCAAATCATGTGAATCTTCTCAGTCTTGGATCCAATCTCGCTGGACCACGTACGACCAGATATATGACTATATAAGGTAGGATATGAATGAAAGGGGCGAGGCGTCGTCGATGGCAATAGAAGTGTAGCTTAAAGGGTTTGGTATCGGCGAAGACGGGAGAGCGGGGAGCGGAGTCGTTTAAATACGAATTAGGACAATAGACGACAAGATAGGTTCGCATGTACCGACGCCATCGAAAGGCTTACGCGACGAGGCTAGAGTCCTCGCTGCGGGGCGGACGCTAAGACGACGGGGACGGGGGCTCCACTAACTGATTGGAATTGTGTTTGATTTCGTCCGTGAATTTGAGTTGTTGCTCGCCTGCGGTGAAGTCCGGGAGATTCATTCGGATAATGCCCATGTTACGAGTTTTCTTACGCTGCAAACGAGAGCGGTAAAGCTATTGTTAAGTGGTACGGTGAGCTGCGTTGAGGTCGCCGGCGAGGTCGCCGGCAAGGTCGCCGGCAAGGTCGAGGTCAGGTTTAATACAAAGCCTGTATTTTAATTTAAATCGTTTTAAATAGAACGTTCTTTCGGAAATCGTATTAAATTATGGTTTAGTGAATTTTGGCGCATAAGCAGGACGTGCCAAAGGACATGACCTTGACGTATACACTGCTGATAAGTAGGCGAATATACTTCTGATGAGCGTACATCTTGTGTTCGATGTAGGCAAACTCACAGTCAATTGTCTCGGTGTACACGCCTGTTTTGTAGTGGACGTTGGGTGTAGATAGATAAACATATTAGTAAGATTAGCATTCACTCACTCACACACTCACTCACTAATTACTCACTTACTCACTCACTCACTCACTCACTCACTCATTTACTCACTCACTCACTCACTCACTCACTCATTTACTCACTCACTCACTCACTCACTCACTCACTCACTCACTCACTCACACACTCACTCACTCACTCACTCACTCACTCACTCACTCACTCACTCACTCACTCACTCACACACTCACTCACTCACTTACTCTTACAAATACTTACAAATACTTACAAATACTTTTAAAAGCAAACTTCACAAATACTTACTTGGTCTAGACTGATATAACCTGACACACCCTTATAATATTCCTACTGCTACTAAATTATCAAATCGATTTACACTGTACTTTTACCTAATACAATACCCATTACTCAAAAACCAATACTCAACTACTTTATTTTCTACAGCCTATATTACTTTCCACTTTTACTACTTACTTCTTACCAACCTCACTACCATACTTTACCTCCTTTACACGTACATTTATATCTGACTTATTTTCTCTATATACTGTCCCCTATACAGTTTTCCCATATGTATAATGTACATTGCACACTTCCCTCACATGCAATTCCCTCTCACGTGACTTCCTTACACATATTACCACAATTATTACCTCGATTTTATTTATTTTGAAAAACGTATTTACTATATTAATTGTGTTATATTTCGTTAATAATACTTACACTCACCTTCGAACAATGTAAAAATTGGATTTTCGTGAATAAACATATACACACACACACTCACTCACTCACTCACTCACTCACTCACTCACTCACTCACTCACTCACTCACTCACTCACTCACTCACTCACTCATTCACTCACTCACTCACTCACTCACTCACTCACTCACTCACTCATTCACTCACTCACTCACTCACTCACTCACTCACTCACTCACTCACTCACTCACTCACTCACTCACTCACTCACTCACTCACTCACTCACTCACTCACTCACTCACTCACTCACTCACTCACTCACTCACTCACTCACTCACTTGCTTACTCACTCCTAACAGACACTAATGCTCTATTCAAATTTATATATAGGATTTTAGTTTTTTTAATAAAGTCAATTTTTCAAAGTTGTATTTAGAATATTATTTAAAGTAAAAATTAAAGTTAGAGATAAGATATATACTCTTTTTAAATAACATATTTATTCATAATCTCATATAATAGAAAGTAAATTATTATTCAGATACAAATATAATTGTGAATTATTTTGTATAACTTCATTGTTTTTCTATAAATACATAATTTATATTAATGACATATTAATAAAGTATAAATATAATATAACATAAAGAAAGTGTGAATGATCACAGGATATTTACTAATATATCATATTTGACAACTTGGAATCAAGTTAATTCATAAATAAAATCTTACCTTCTTTGGCATTGAAAATGTATTTCCTTTCAGCGCGGTCATTCAATTCCTTATCGGTAATGTAAAGTCTACCAAAGATCATAGAAGGTATATTTACCATGTGAGAGTCGGCTGCAAGTAAGAGTGTTGTGTGAAGATTTAGATTAATAAGCGATTGTTGTATTTATTGAGTAAAAACTACAATAATATACCAACTATATCATGATTATATTAGAATAATTGTGGACTAGGGATATGTTTAATGATGTTCTCTACAGTGGTACTAATATGTCATGTGAGGTCTTATATAAGAAATATATTGTGAGAGATAACTTCAGTAAAGATACTTTTCTTTCTTAATATCATACCTCTATTTATACAGCTGAATTAGACACCATTGTTATAACATTAACATCATACACAAGGTAATTAAGTTTAATTGAGTCTTGACAAAAATACATTTTATTTTTATATAATAATAAATAACTAATAAACTAGATAAGAATTTTTGTAAATACACTTTTAATATTCGTTAGTTATAAAAGATCGAGATTTTGAAATATTAATTGATAAATAATTTTTAATATTTTTGATCAAAACATAATTTATTAAATCTAAATCTGAAAACAAATAAATAATTATTTTTTAATTTCTAGTTGACATATTTTTTAAACGTATTTCCTAATAAACTACAACTAAAGAAATGTAACTAATTTACAATACGTGATCATAATCATAATCATTTACAAAATGATTAAAAAATGTAATCACAGAAATAAAAACGTTCGATTACAATTATTATTCATTTATCTAATAAGTTTATATCACAACTCTCAGGTGAAATGCGGTCAAGTGAAACCACTGACCTCCCCTACCCGCATACAGTCCATTCATATGCACAAAGGTACTGTAGGGAGTGGTAGCCAAGTGACCATTACCGATTGTGGGCAGGTAGCGTTCGTTGAGAGAGCCGTCTGCGTGGGTTTTTAACCTGTGGGATTAGGGATACGGGGGTTACAGGGGTCGGGAGATCTTGGAGTGGCAGAAGTAGAAAAAGTCATACAATATTGATGATATATGAAAATATTTCTATTTTCTAATATGAGAATAAAAACTAAAGATTAAAGAAGATAACATTTAATATAATATATTATATTATAATAATAGCTACATATCTAATCAATACTAGTATATTGATAATAGATGATGCATTGTCTATGAAAATCTAGTTGCTATGGTAACTAACACACTGCTCTTAACGGTATAGGGTTTTATGCTTTCATCCCCTATACGACCCCTCGACCTCTTTTCACGGTTCACAATGATGGGCTCGGCAACGTCTATTTTCACAGATCCTTCGATTTCTGAAAACTAATTGATTGTGATTGTTGATATGAAGTCAAACAACGGTAAAGAAAACAATGGGGCAATTGTTTTAGGTTCCCATATGATAGATGTCATCTTAGCGCAGGGCAATTGTTTTAGGTGTTATCTTAGCAAGGGGCAATTGTTTTAGATGTCATCTTAGCGCAGGACAATTGTTTTAGGTGTCATCTTAGCGCAGGGCAATTGTTTTATGTGTCATCTTAGCGCAGGGCAATTGTTTTAGGTGTCATCTTAGCAAGGAGCAATTGTTTTAGGTGTCATCTTAGCACGAGGCAATTGTTTTAGGTGTTATCTTAGCGCAGGGCAATTGTTTTAGATGTCATCTTAGCGAAGGGCAATTGTTTTAGGTGTCATCTTAGCGCAGGGCAATTGTTTTAGGTGTCATCTTAGCGCAGGACAATTGTTTTAGGTGTCATCTTAGCAAGGGGCAATTGTTTTAGATGTCATCTTAGCGCAGGGCAATTGTTTTAGGTGTCATCTTAGCGCAGGGCAATTGTTTTAGGTGTCATCTTAGCGCAGGGCAATTGTTTTAGGTGTCATCTTAGCGCAGGACAATTGTTTTAGGTGTCATCTTAGCAAGGGGCAATTGTTTTAGATGTCATCTTAGCGCAGGGCAATTGTTTTAGGTGTCATCTTAGCGCAGGGCAATTGTTTTAGGTGTCATCTTAGCGCAGGGCAATTGTTTTAGGTGTCATCTTAGCGCAGGGCAATTGTTTTAGGTGTCATCTTAGCGCAGGACAATTGTTTTAGGTGTCATCTTAGCAAGGGGCAATTGTTTTAGGTGTCATCTTAGCGCAGGGCAATTGTTTTAGGTGTCATCTTAGCAAGGTGCAATTGTTTTAGATGTCATCTTAGCGCAGGGCAATTGTTTTAGGTGTCATCTTAGCGCAGGGCAATTGTTTTAGGTGTCATCTTAGCGCAGGGCAATTGTTTTAGGTGTCATCTTAGCGCGGGACAATTGTTTTAGGTGTCATCTTAGCGCGGGGCAATTGTTTTAGGTGTCATCTTAGCAAGGAGCAATTGTTTTAGGTGTCATCTTAGCGCAGGGCAATTGTTTTAGGTGTCATCTTAGCGCAGGACAATTGTTTTAGGTGTCATCTTAGCAAGGGGCAATTGTTTTAGGTGTCATCTTAGCGCAGGGCAATTGTTTTAGGTGTCATCTTAGCAAGGTGCAATTGTTTTAGATGTCATCTTAGCGCAGGGCAATTGTTTTAGGTGTCATCTTAGCGCAGGGCAATTGTTTTAGGTGTCATCTTAGCGCAGGGCAATTGTTTTAGGTGTCATCTTAGCGCGGGACAATTGTTTTAGGTGTCATCTTAGCGCGGGGCAATTGTTTTAGGTGTCATCTTAGCAAGGAGCAATTGTTTTAGGTGTCATCTTAGCGCAGGACAATTGTTTTAGGTGTCATCTTAGCGCGGGGCAATTGTTTTAGGTGTCATCTTAGCAAGGAGCAATTGTTTTAGGTGTCATCTTAGCGCAGGACAATTGTTTTAGGTGTCATCTTAGCGCAGGACAATTGTTTTAGGTGTCATCTTAGCGCAGGACAATTTTTTAGGTGTCATCTTAGCGCAGGACAATTGTTTTAGGTGTCATCTTAGCGCAGGGCAATTGTTTTAGGTGTTATCTTAGCAAGGAGCAATTGTTTTAGGTGTCATCTTAGCGCAGGGCAATTGTTTTAGGTGTTATCTTAGCAAGGGCAATTGTTTTAGGTGTCATCTTAGCAAGGAGCAATTGTTTTAGATGTCATCTTAGTGCAGGGCAATTGTTTTAGGTGTCATCTTAGCGCAAGGACAATTGTTTTAGGTGTCATCTTAGCGCAGGGCAATTGTTTTAGGTGTCATCTTAGCAAGGAGCAATTGTTTTAGGTGTCATCTTAGCGCAGGACAATTGTTTTAAGTGTCATCTTAGCAAGGAGCAATTGTTTTAGATGTCATCTTAGTGCAGGGCAATTGTTTTAGGTGTCATCTTAGCGCGGGACAATTGTTTTAGGTGTCATCTTAGCGCAGGGCAATTGTTTTAGGTGTCATCTTAGCAAGGAGCAATTGTTTTAGATGTCATCTTAGTGCAGGGCAATTGTTTTAGGTGTCATCTTAGCGCAGGACAATTGTTTTAGGTGTCATCTTAGCGCAGGGCAATTGTTTTAGGTGTCATCTTAGCAAGGAGCAATTGTTTTAGATGTCATCTTAGCGCAGGGCAATTGTTTTAGGTGTCATCTTAGCGCAGGGCAATTGTTTTAGGTGTCATCTTAGCGCAGGACAATTGTTTTAGGTGTCATCTTAGCGCAGGGCAATTGTTTTAGGTGTCATCTTAGCAAGGGCAATTGTTTTAGGTGTTATCTTAGCGCAGGACAATTGTTTTAGGTGTCATCTTAGCAAGGGCAATTGTTTTAGGTGTTATCTTAGCGCAGGGCAATTGTTTTAGGTGTCATCTTAGCAAGGGCAATTGTTTTAGGTGTCATCTTAGCGCAGGACAATTGTTTTAGGTGTCATCTTAGCAAGGGCAATTGTTTTAGGTGTTATCTTAGCGCAGGGCAATTGTTTTAGGTGTCATCTTAGCAAGGGCAATTGTTTTAGGTGTTATCTTAGCGCAGGACAATTGTTTTAGGTGTCATCTTAGCAAGGGCAATTGTTTTAGGTGTTATCTTAGCGCAGGACAATTGTTTTAGGTGTCATCTTAGCGCAGGGCAATTGTTTTAGGTGTCATCTTAGCAAGGGCAATTGTTTTAGGTGTCATCTTAGCGCAGGACAATTGTTTTAGGTGTCATCTTAGCAAGGGCAATTGTTTTAGGTGTTATCTTAGCGCAGGACAATTGTTTTAGGTGTCATCTTAGCGCAGGACAATTGTTTTAGGTGTTATCTTAACGCAGGGCAATTGTTTTAGGTGTCATCTTAGCGCAGGGCAATTGTTTTAGGTGTCATCTTAGTGCAGGACAATTGTTTTAGGTGTCATCTTAGCGCAGGGCAATTGTTTTAGGTATTATCTTAGCGCAGGGCAATTGTTTTAGGTGTCATCTTAGCGCAGGGCAATTGTTTTAGGTGTCATCTTAGCAAGGGGCAATTGTTTTAGGTGTCATCTTAGCGCAGGGCAATTGTATTAGGTGTCATCTTAGTGCAGGACAATTGTTTTAGGTGTCATCTTAGCAAGGGGCAATTGTTTTAGGTGTCATCTTAGCGCAGGACAATTGTTTTAGGTGTCATCTTAGCAAGGGCAATTGTTTTAGGTGTTATCTTAGCGCAGGACAATTGTTTTAGGTGTCATCTTAGCGCAGGGCAATTGTTTTAGGTGTCATCTTAGCGCAGGACAATTGTTTTAGGTGTCATCTTAGCAAGGGGCAATTGTTTTAGGTGTCATCTTAGCGCAGGACAATTGTTTTAGGTGTTATCTTAGCAAGGGGCAATTGTTTTAGGTGTCATCTTAGCGCAGGGCAATTGTTTTAGGTGTCATCTTAGTGCAGGACAATTGTTTTAGGTGTCATCTTAGCGCAGGGCAATTGTTTTAGGTGTCATCTTAGCACAGGGCAATTGTTTTAGGTGTCATCTTAGCGCAGGGCAATTGTTTTAGGTGTCATCTTAGCAAGGGGCAATTGTTTTAGGTGTCATCTTAGCGCAGGACAATTGTTTTAGGTGTTATCTTAGCGCAGGGCAATGTTTTAGGTGTTATCTTAGCAAGGGGCAATTGTTTTAGGTGTCATCTTAGCGCAGGGCAATTGTTTTAGGTGTCATCTTAGCAAGGGGCAATTGTTTTAGGTGTCATCTTAGTGCAGGGCAATTGTTTTAGGTGTCATCTTAGCAAGGGGCAATTGTTTTAGGTGTCATCTTAGCGCAGGGCAATTGTTTTAGGTGTCATCTTAGTGCAGGACAATTGTTTTAGGTGTCATCGTAGCGCAGGACAATTGTTTTAGGTGTCATCTTAGCAAGGGGCAATTGTTTTAGGTGTCATCTTAGCGCAGGGCAATTGTTTTAGGTGTCATCTTAGCGCAGGACAATTGTTTTAAGTGTCATCTTAGTAAGGTGCAATTGTTTTAGGTGTCATCTTAGCGCAGGGCAATTGTTTTAGGTGTCATCTTAGCAAGGGGCAATTGTTTTAGGTGTCATCTTAGCGCAGGGCAATTGTTTTAGGTGTCATCTTAGCAAGGGACAATTGTTTTAGGTGTCATCTTAGCAAGGAGCAATTGTTTTAGGTGTTATCTTAGCGCAGGGCAATTGTTTTAGGTGTCATCTTAGCAAGGAGCAATTGTTTTAGGTGTCATCTTAGCGCAAGGCAATTGTTTTAGGTGTCATCTTAGCGCAGGGCAATTGTTTTAGGAGTCATCTTAGCGCAGGACAATTGTTTTAGGTGTCATCTTAGCAAGGACAATTGTTTTAGGTGTCATCTTAGCGCAGGGCAATTGTTTTAGGTGTCATCTTAGCGCAGGGCAATTGTTTTAGATGTCATCTTAGCGCGGGGCAATTGTTTTAGGTGTCATCTTAGCGCAGGGCAATTATTTTAGGTGTCATCGTAGCGCAGGACAATTGTTTTAGGTGTCATCTTAGCAAGGGGCAATTGTTTTAGGTGTCATCTTAGCGCAGGGCAATTGTTTTAGGTGTCATCTTAGCAAGGGGCAATTGTTTTAGGTGTCATCTTAGCAAGGGACAATTGTTTTAGGTGTCATCTTAGCAAGGGGCAATTGTTTTAGGTGTCATCTTAGCAAGGGGCAATTGTTTTAGGTGTCATCTTAGCGCAGGGCAATTGTTTTAAGTGTCATCTTAGCGCAGGGCAATTGTTTTAGGTGTCATCTTAGCAAGGGGCAATTGTTTTAGGTGTCATCTTAGCGCAGGGCAATTGTTTTAAGTGTCATCTTAGCGCAGGGCAATTGTTTTAGGTGTTATCTTAGCAAGGAGCAATTGTTTTAGGTGTCATCTTAGCAAGGGGCAATTGTTTTAGGTGTCATCTTAGCGCAGGGCAATTGTTTTAGGTGTCATCTTAGCAAGGAGCAATTGTTTTAGGTGTCATCTTAGCAAGGGGCAATTGTTTTAGGTGTCATCTTAGCAAGGGCAATTGTTTTAGGTGTCATCTTAGCGCAAGGCAATTGTTTTAGGTGTCATCGTAGCGCAGGACAATTGTTTTAGGTGTCATCTTAGCAAGGGCAATTGTTTTAGGTGTCATCTTAGCAAGGAGCAATTGTTTTAGGTGTCATCTTAGCGCAGGGCAATTGTTTTAGGTGTCATCGTAGCGCAGGACAATTGTTTTAGGTGTCATCTTAGCAAGGGGCAATTGTTTTAGGTGTCATCTTAGCACAGGGCAATTGTTTTAGGTGTCATCTTAGCGCAAGGCAATTGTTTTAGATGTCATCTTAGCAAGGGGCAATTGTTTTAGGTGTCATCTTAGCGCAGGACAATTGTTTTAGATGTCATCTTAGCGCAGGGCAATTGTTTTAGGTGTTATCTTAGCAAGGTGCAATTGTTTTAGGTGTCATCTTAGCAAGGTGCAATTGTTTTAGGTGTCATCTTAGCAAGGGGCAATTGTTTTAGGTGTCATCTTAGCGCAGAGCAATTGTTTTAGATGTCATCTTAGCGAAGGGCAATTGTTTTAGGTGTCATCTTAGCAAGGGGCAATTGTTTTAGGTGTCATCTTAGCGCAGGACAATTGTTTTAGATGTCATCTTAGCGCAGGGCAATTGTTTTAGGTGTTATCTTAGCAAGGTGCAATTGTTTTAGGTGTCATCTTAGCAAGGTGCAATTGTTTTAGGTGTCATCTTAGCAAGGGGCAATTGTTTTAGGTGTCATCTTAGCAAGGAGCAATTGTTTTAGGTGTCATCTTAGCAAGGAGCAATTGTTTTAGGTGTCATCTTAGCGTAGGGCAATTGTTTTAGGTGTCATCTTAGCAAGGAGCAATTGTTTTAGGTGTCATCTTAGCAAGGACAATTGTTTTAGGTGTCATCTTAGCAAGGGGCAATTGTTTTAGGTGTCATCTTAGCAAGGAGCAATTGTTTTAGGTGTCATCTTAGCAAGGACAATTGTTTTAGGTGTCATCTTAGCAAAGGGCAATTGTTTTAGGTGTCATCTTAGCAAGGGGCAATTGTTTTAGGTGTCATCTTAGCGCAGGACAATTGTTTTAGATGTCATCTTAGCAAGGGGCAATTGTTTTAGGAGTCATCTTAGCGCAGGACAATTGTTTTAGATGTCATCTTAGCAAGGGGCAATTGTTTTAGGTGTCATCTTAGCAAGGGGCAATTGTTTTAGGTGTCATCTTAGCGCAGGGCAATTGTTTTAGGTGTCATCTTAGCGCAGGGCAATTGTTTTAGAAGTCATCTTAGCGCAGGACAATTGTTTTAGATGTCATCTTAGCAAGGTGCAATTGTTTTAGGTGTCATCTTAGCGCAGGGCAATTGTTTTAGGTGTCATCTTAGCGCAGGGCAATTGTTTTAGGTGTCATCTTAGCGCTGGACAATTGTTTTAGGTGTCATCTTAGCAAGGGCAATTGTTTTAAGTGTCATCTTAGCAAGGGCAATTGTTTTAGGTGTCATCTTAGCGCAGGACAATTGTTTTAGATGTCATCTTAGCAAGGTGCAATTGTTTTAGGTGTCATCTTAGCAAGGGGCAATTGTTTTAGGTGTCATCTTAGCAAGGGACAATTGTTTTAGGTGTCATCTTAGCGCAGGGCAATTGTTTTAGGTGTTATCTTAGCGCAGGGCAATTGTTTTAGGTGTCATCTTAGCGCAGGGCAATTGTTTTAGGTGTTATCTTAGCGCAGGACAATTGTTTTAGGTGTCATCGTAGCAAGGGGCAATTGTTTTAGGTGTTATCTTAGCAAGGAGCAATTGTTTTAGGTGTCATCTTAGCAAGGTGCAATTGTTTTAGGTGTCATCTTAGCAAGGGCAATTGTTTTAGGTGTCATCTTAGCAAGGGGCAATTGTTTTAGGTGTCATCTTAGCGCAGGACAATTGTTTTAGGTGTCATCTTAGCAAGGGGCAATTGTTTTAGGTGTCATCTTAGCGCAGGACAATTGTTTTAGGTGTCATCTTAGTGCAGGGCAATTGTTTTAGGTGTCATCTTAGCGTAGGACAATTGTTTTAGGTGCTCATGTGATAGGTGTCATGTTTTAGGTGTCATCTTAGTGCAGGGCAATTGTTTTAGGTGTCATCTTAGCGCAGGGCAATTGTTTTAGGTGTCATCTTAGCGCAGGGCAATTGTTTTAGGTGTCATCTTAGCAAGGTGCAATTGTTTTAGGTGTCATCTTAGCAAGGGGCAATTGTTTTAGGTGTCATCTTAGCGCAGGACAATTGTTTTAGGTGTCATCTTAGTGCAGGGCAATTGTTTTAGGTGTCATCTTAGCGCAGGACAATTGTTTTAGGTGTCATCTTAGCGCAGGACAATTGTTTTAGGTGTCATCTTAGCAAGGGGAAATTGTTTTAGGTGTCATCTTAGCGCAGGGCAATTGTTTTAGGTGTCATCTTAGCGCAGGGCAATTGTTTTAGGTATCATCTTAGCAAGGGGCAATTGTTTTAGGTGTCATCTTAGCAAGGGACAATTGTTTTAGGTGTCATCTTAGCGCAGGGCAATTGTTTTAGGTGTTATCTTAGCGCAGGGCAATTGTTTTAGGTGTCATCTTAGCGCAGGGCAATTGTTTTAGGTGTTATCTTAGCGCAGGACAATTGTTTTAGGTGTCATCGTAGCAAGGGGCAATTGTTTTAGGTGTTATCTTAGCAAGGAGCAATTGTTTTAGGTGTCATCTTAGCAAGGTGCAATTGTTTTAGGTGTCATCTTAGCAAGGGCAATTGTTTTAGGTGTCATCTTAGCAAGGGGCAATTGTTTTAGGTGTCATCTTAGCGCAGGACAATTGTTTTAGGTGTCATCTTAGCAAGGGGCAATTGTTTTAGGTGTCATCTTAGCGCAGGACAATTGTTTTAGGTGTCATCTTAGTGCAGGGCAATTGTTTTAGGTGTCATCTTAGCGTAGGACAATTGTTTTAGGTGCTCATGTGATAGGTGTCATGTTTTAGGTGTCATCTTAGTGCAGGGCAATTGTTTTAGGTGTCATCTTAGCGCAGGGCAATTGTTTTAGGTGTCATCTTAGCGCAGGGCAATTGTTTTAGGTGTCATCTTAGCAAGGTGCAATTGTTTTAGGTGTCATCTTAGCAAGGGGCAATTGTTTTAGGTGTCATCTTAGCGCAGGACAATTGTTTTAGGTGTCATCTTAGTGCAGGGCAATTGTTTTAGGTGTCATCTTAGCGCAGGACAATTGTTTTAGGTGTCATCTTAGCGCAGGACAATTGTTTTAGGTGTCATCTTAGCAAGGGGAAATTGTTTTAGGTGTCATCTTAGCGCAGGGCAATTGTTTTAGGTGTCATCTTAGCGCAGGGCAATTGTTTTAGGTGTCATCTTAGCGCAGGGCAATTGTTTTAGGTGTCATCTTAGCGCAGGGCAATTGTTTTAGGTGTCATCTTAGCGCAGGGCAATTGTTTTAAGTGTCATCTTAGTAAGGTGCAATTGTTTTAGGTGTTATCTTAGCGCAGGGCAATTGTTTTAGGTGTCATCTTAGCAAGGGGCAATTGTTTTAGGTGTCATCTTAGCGCAGGGCAATTGTTTTAGGTGTCATCTTAGCGCAGGGCAATTGTTTAAGGTGTCATCTTAGCACGGGGCAATTGTTTTAGGTGTCATCTTAGCGCAGGACAATTGTTTTAGGTGTCATCGTAGCACGGGGCACCAGCTAATCGTAAACGCCGTACCTTTCCATTATATATCAGAACGGCTGCGACGATGAACACAATCGGAGCGGTACAGCAGCACAGGAAAGTTCTTCTCAGGGTGACGTCCTTTATGCCAACCATTTCACGAGTCGATTTTTAACGTCGAGTGACTAACGGAAATCTACGAAATATATTGTATCTCGAAATTAATAAAAATATACATAAATAAATATATATATTTTTTTATGTATTCACATGGATAAATAAATCCACAGATACTCTTTAAAACGATATTATTGGATGACACTTTTTCAAAACTTTCATAAAATGGTTAAATAAGACACATAAGTTACTAGTATCTGATGTAGGTAAAGGTTAATGCACAATTGATATAACACGCTATTTTAAATATTACTTAAAAATTGGGGACTACTTTTTCAACTTCAAATATATTTTTTTCTGAAATGTTCTTTAGCAAATATTTTCTTAAAATATTGTACACTGATACGATATACACAATGATATAGTGTGGTGTCTAAAACATAGTTATTACAGTATCAATACATATTTTTATAGAGTAATTATTATTATAAAAATGATATATTATCGACACTATAATTAATTAATATCTATTTATAATCTAACTTTTATTATAATAAAATGTTTAATATTAATAAAATATCCAAATACTATGTAATATAGTATTATACAAATATAAATATCTATGTAAGAAAATAGTGTATTATATATTATACTAATTATAGTTATATGACTAAAAACAATATAACTTGGTATGTTCCATATTATTATTAATGATTATAATAGAGAAATATAATTTATCTGGAATATAATATTATATAATATTGATTATCATTTTCATTTGTGAAATATTAAATGACAAGATGTTAATATAAGTGTTTATCATTTATTAAATAATAATTAAATAAAAATATTATCAACTCGATAATCAAGAATGTTATTTTATATAAATAATTAAAATTCAAAATTCAAATATACATATCTTTGAATATGATTATGAATAGTTAATTATTATAAAATAGACTTTTGAAATTTGAAATCATTAAGAAGATAAATTTATCAAAAATCAACCTTACATTAGTATATATTAACAAAATGAATAAATATAATACATTTATTTAAAAATATAATACAGTGACTAATCGAACATCTATTGGATTAAATAGGCCACACCCATGATCTAAAAATAAGTGTCAACAGGTAAATATTGAATACTTGGATCCAAGTAATATTATAGCGTCAATGGTAATTTAAATAAATACATGCATATTTATTGATAAATGTATACGCATATTTACTCACATAAACATACACTAAAATAAATATTTTAACTATTAGCTAGTATGTATGTATATATTTGTTTATGTATAGTTGTGCCTATTCAAACATATACATACGTTCGTTAGTAGGACCGTAAATTGATGTATGCATGGTGTAGCTCAGTGTAAGGAAATATGTTATCTATTATCATGTACTATCTCATAATACACAATGCATTTATTATATATATATATAATATTATTATATATATATATATATATATATATATATATGTATATATATGCATATATATATATATATATATATATATATATATACATATATATATATATATATATATATATATATATATATATATATATTGTCCTACTGCTTTTCAATTAATACTTCAGTTATTACCGATCAAGTAAATACTTTGATAACGTAATGACTAAAAGTAACTACCAACAATGTGACAGTACACAGAACCATGGTTCAATCGGATATTTTAAGTTCAAGTGGAAATAAAAAATGTTACTTTAATATATATTTATAAAATATATATATATATATATATATATATATATATATATATATATATACATATATATATATATATATATATATATATATATAAATTAGAATTTAAATAATATATAAAAGTTGTGAAGGAATTCGCAGGCTCTTGTTAAAAACAATTACACAAAATGTACTTCTTAGTTTTTGGACCATCCGCTTATAATTATATTTTAACTTCACCAGATCCTGGTATGCAATGAAAAGACTACACCGAATATATTTTATACACAATATATATAAAATAATACGGCCAGAAAATATTTTACCAAAATTATTCGTTTATAATTAGTTAATAAACCTGAGATTCTCCTAAATCTCCGTTAAAAATATATTTACCGGAATATGAATAATTTAATAAGTAATACTTCGTGACTTAAGAGGATATAGTTATTTATAGTTTTTTTAATCTAGCATCGGCAATTATTGATAATAACAGCCCAGGTATCTATAGACATCAATGTTTAGGGGAGTAACAACTTTATAATTGTGAAATTATTGTAAATACTTCTATAGAGATGGTTGACGTATTGACTAACTTGTATAGAGATACTATGTATGATGTAATTGGTTTAATTTCAATCCATGACAATGTTCAGATATATGCCCTTCGAAGGGAATGTAATTTAGACATATAACTATATATTATATAATGCATGAGTGCACTCAGGCTCTATATACCACCATGGTGGTCTAATTTAATCCATGAACCTCGAATAAATGGTAATCATTTATCAACATATATTGATTATAAAGATGTATAGCTTCGGTATATGATGGATACAATTACTGATTCCGCTTTATCCTCGTGTGAAACATATTAAGTTCAGTGGAACCAACTCCGAACATTTCTATTACATGTTTTATTTTCTGGTAGAAAATGATCAGTTTTCTTATCAAGAAACTCTAGTTTCTGATAAGAAAATTAAGAATTGATTATGCTAATTGCTAATAGTTCTGATAATTGCGCAACTCCTTTCTTTAATAATAATAAAATCATTTGTGATTTAGGTACCATATTTGCGTATTTGGTGAGTCAGTCAAGAAACTCATATATATATTGCAAAATTATTCTTTACTATTTTTTACCAAAACGATCTTATAGATCATTATATATATCAAAGCTATAATATATTATAGTTCTGATATGTATAATAGCATACTAGGACATTATATAGATATTCTTAAGAATGTATCTTTTAAAAGATATATCTTTTAAGAATTACGAATTTGTGCATTCTGTCAGGATATTATACGCAACTGATCGATAGCTCATGATCTATCAAATTAGAAGTCGTTAGGAGTAAGTTCTAAGCAATCGATAGTTAAATACAATACTTAAATAACAACTACAATGTATAACTATTGCAAAAAATTGAACACAGTATGATTAGGATTCCAAATACAACGACTAAGATGTTCACTTAATATTGGTACATCTATATTCATATTCGCTATTCATTTCTAAACCTATTCAATGGAATACTAATCTGCATTAATGGAGATCCTAAATCTCGACCAGTAGCATCTACTTGAATAGTTGTATCAGCTCCAGGTTAGTAACATATGATACACACACACACACACACACACACATATATATATATATATATATATGTATATATATATATATATATATATATATATATATATATATATATATATATATACATATATATAAGTGTTCGATATCAGAGAATTGTAGATTCTTAATGTTCTTGTAATTACCTCATAAGTAAATGAATTTATAAGTGAAATTTACTTCATAAGTAAAATTAACTTCGTTTTCTTCTTCTAGTAAGTTGCACATTATGGCTGTGTGTTTTGACAAGTTTGACACGATTTATCATAATTGTGCAGTTCTTAATAATTGTTATGTGTTTAATTTCTTCAATTTACAGAATTCTGCTAGTGTAATCTGATTAATCAAGTATTTTTTAAATATTATAACTTCCGAATGGACTCCAAGCATAATGGCGTGTAGGTATCGTTCTTATTTTTCTTTTATTGTACAATAAAAGATTATATCGCCGGCTATAATGAAGATACCGGAACATTGCGATATTATAGCATCCTTCTTTTGCTGAAATATTTCAAATACGTACGTTTTGGTTCATTTTAAAATGATATATCATGTATATGTATGCGGTTATAACCGCAGTTGTAACCGCTTATATATATATATATAACCATTTATAACCGCTTATCAATATCAAATGAGCTGTATTGTAAATAGGAGTTTTATTCATACGAATTCTCGCCAGATTCACACTAGATATTAAAATTAAGTACGGCATCTTGTTTTAACACATATATTAATCTAATTACTAAAATACACTGTATAATAATAGCGCACGCTATGTACCAAGATGACCTTATAATCGTGGTACATTGAAAGGTAATCTTGGCTATGTATGTCTGTAGTTGTCACATTTATTTGAACTCCGAATTAGTTATTAATGAAATTAATGAAAGTATATATTTTATATACAATATCGTAGGCTTAGTGTCAGTCAACTTTTACATAAACTATCTAATAAGCTATGTTATACTACGCATATATAAAAGCAACTTTAATTATTAGATATACATATAAAAGAACCTCTAAAAATGTTGTCTTATATCTCTAATTTTTATTTAAAACATTATATTAGCAATTACTATTATATTAGCAATTAACCAAACCACTTACAATATAAGTCTTATCTTATCTATGTAAATAATCTAAAGACAATGATATCAATATTAATTAAAGAAATAGCAATTTAGCATTTTTTGGATTCCACTATCAGCTTTACTTTTACATGTTAAATAATTAATATACATAATTAAACATGTGCATATTTTGTAGCGGTCATAAGTTTATTATTGCGCAATGGATCATGTATGATCTCGGCAACTAAATATAGATTTATATTGCTTATTATGATTTTACTTGACGGAGAACTAATCCATTGAATAACATACGACAATTATTTTCAAAACAATATTTGTCACTATAAAAGACCTTTAATATATATTATATTAAATTTCAGAAAACACATTGGATATAGACAAATTAAAAGATTCTATAAATAATTTAACTGGGTCAGATTTGGGTGAATATAAATGTGAATCAGAACCAGAATTAGACGATCTAGAAAATCGTTTTTATAATAAAAAATAATATGATCATTTTGTTTGTTTCATTTATCATTATATATATATATATATATTTCCATTTGTATAATATATTTTATTTTTATACACAGAAAGATATATTTCTTAAAAGAAATTATACTAATATTAATGAAATGACAAAGTTATTTTTTGTCCTTATTACCAGCACATGGAAAAATTGTAATGTGGATGGAGGTGGTATTCTTGGGGGGAAAAAGCCTCAGAAAAACGTAACCAAATATATACAAGTTGATAATAGGTTAATTATGACTTACTGAATACAATTGTATACTGTATATATACAAATTATATTATTTAAATTAAATTAATATAAATACTGCATTAAGCAGAATTCATTAAATTATATTTTGGTAATTTGAACTCATTTTTTTTGTTTTGTTTACATATTATATGCGTATGTATATATAGTGTATTTATGTAGGTATATATATATTATATACATATTATATATAGTTTATATATAATATGTGTTATATATATTATAAATGTACATAAAACATGTATTTATGTATATAATATATAGTATATATATATACTATATAACTTTAGTTACGAAACATAGTACAACAATCCGGATTATTACTAGTACATCGTAACTGGTTCGGTAACCTCACTAAACACTTCGTTTGGTACTAAGTACATAAAACTATCACTGTACCAGGCACGGAAACTAGACATTGTTCCCTGGGATATAACCACTTTGTTCATTTTAATATTAAAAAAAGACCATAACACAAAGATTAGTAGAACAAACAATATTCTAGTGTATTTATTATATCAAATACTATATTGTTATTTTGCTATATCATATTGCTTTATATTAAATGCTCTCGACTTATTAATATAATATATATTATCTATTCAACCTACGATATTCAATATAATATAGTTTCATGAATTAATTAACAAATATTTAAAATAGTCTTTCTAAATCGAAAGAATTTTCTAAAAAACTTTACTCACTTAATATTTATGATAAAAATGTTAATAATTTACACAAATCTTATTTATTCTTATTTATATTTAGTAAATCACTTAATTTGAGTATTTAAAATATCATAGGATTACGGTGAAACAATAAAAAAATGTGATTAGTAAAATGAAAACTAGATATCTATATTTATATCTATACATAAGTAAATCAATATTTGCTCACAGATAACACGGGTTTCGTAGAGTTGAGTAATAAATAAATGAATTCTTATGTTAAGTTAATGCGAGAGACACAGAATGAGCAAAATGTTAGTAATCTTCGTAAATGGACGAACATCGCCGGGATAAAAGAGAGCTATATACAAAAAGACGGTTTTTCGCGGGGAACTAGATCGTCGGCCATCGTCGCCGTTACACGGGTCGGCGGGTCGCGGGGGGGGGTCAACCGGAAGAGAAAGGCGGGTCACGGTCAGGAGAGCATGTAGGCGGGCGGCGGCACGATTCGCGCCACAGAAGCCCTACGCAGCATGGCGGGCGTCATCGACAATGCCGCCGTGATGTCGTCGTAGTTTTCGAGTCGGTCGCCGCCGGATTCGGCTTGACGACCTTGGGCAATGGCGAAGAGGCGAGCGACCATTCGCACCGGCATCATGGCCGAGTTGTACAGGCCGTCCACCAACCACAGCACCAAGGATACCGGAAGCAGCATCGTCCGCCATATCGGATTGTCTGAGGAGGAGGAAGAACGCCGTAGAATGGTTTTATTAATTCATTCAGAATTATTTAATCTATTACGCAACTATATTGATGATTACCTAGAAACATATTTTATATAGTTATTTAATAAGAAAACAAATCTCAATACAAGTAAAATTTCATCTACAAATGGCTAGAATAGATGTCTTTTACAACAATAGCTATTAATAATGTTTATTTATAATAACTATAATTATAGTTAACTATAATTTTAATGATAGTTGAGAACACAGAATATAGATAATCAATAGATTTGCAGTGAAATAGTTTTGTTGATATTGCATAACATGGTTAACAATATTTAGGATGACAATTTAGATTATTGTTGTTAATTCATTATGTAATAATTATTCTTTAAAAATATATATTATTATCACTGAAAGTCAGCAAACAATTCAGGCCATTTAAATTTGTGTATTGAATTATTTCTTTTGTTAACCAATAATTTTGTAAAATATGAAATTATTACATCAAACTGCTCCAGATAATTATTTTTAAATTAGAAAAATATTATATATATGATTAAAATATGATATTACCTTTTATTAAAATAATATTAATAAAATACTGTTAAAATGAGAGATATTTTTACTTTTATTGAGTATATAGATTTTCTACATTATAATTATTATATAGTGTGTATATATAAGAATTTCAAAAACAGGTTTCAAAAAAATAGTACTAGAATTAATCATTAGTATTAATTTACTTATATGTATTTCAAAACCCAGCAATAGTTTTATAATATTTTTTAATTATATAAATAATATTGTATTATACATTATTTAGCTGTATTTAGTATAAGTGTAATATTACTACGAGTATTTATAATATATGCAATATAAGATATACTTTTTGGCAACATTTGATGTAATCATTATATATATAATTTAATTCTATATTTATTCATTAAATTAGAATAAGTAAATTTATTAGTGGTATAAAAATTCAATATTTACTAATATTTGTTATTTTAGTAGTTTATTATTTTTTAATACAAAATATTTTATTTACATTTAATATTATGAATACTATTGACATAATTTTAATTTGTGTGAACATCTATTTATCTATGTAAACAAATGACAACATTGTTATCATATATGATATAATCTAAAAGTGTTATAATAAAATAAATTCATTATAAACATTATAGACAAATTGAAATTTTAGGGTACAAATTCAAGTAAATTTTGACATTACCTTAATGTTTCATTGATATGTAATTTTATAGCAAATACAATAA
Organism: Osedax frankpressi; assembly: GCA_964035775.1. Taxonomy (NCBI): domain Eukaryota; kingdom Metazoa; phylum Annelida; class Polychaeta; order Sabellida; family Siboglinidae; genus Osedax; species Osedax frankpressi. The sequence continues at coordinate 28,415,887 of OZ038315.1, forward strand.
ATATACAGTTAGTAAAGATATACAATTTTAACAAAATTAGATACAATTATTTAGATGAATTAAATCAAACCAACCTGTTTAATCTATTCATTTAAAAAATATTCTGGCAATATACTTTTCTAATATTAGAATAATTAAATAGGATAGATTTCATCGAGTATATTTTCAAATCAAATATTATTTACAAATACATGTTCCGATATTATTTAAGATATATACACTCTACCGGTCAACCTAAATCGACGGTCAACGTACCTTGCGAGATGTATTTGGCGTGATGCCTGTTTGAGGAATGAACGCTGGACCTACGAGAGGAGTCTCGTCGTCTCGACACGCTCTGCCTTCGAGCCACCCTCAAACCTGACGGGAAGGGAAAACGAATCAGAGATGGGACCCGCAGACCATTCGCCCCGGTCACCCGAGGTCACCCGAGGTCAGCTAATTTGTTATTCGTACGAGATTCGACGCGGAATAAGTGATTCTTCGAAGTGAACGTAATTTCATATGAAAACATAAGTTTTACAGTAATTTCTCCGAGCCAAAGCGGATTTCATTTAAATCCATTCGGACAAAAATGATCTCGATATCTTATAAACAAACCATTTGGAGGACTGAGCGTATTTATGGACTCCTTCGAAGAATACATTGAGTCAGGCTCACAAATACTGAAAGGGTGGAAAAAACACTACTCAACAATATAAAGCAAATGAACATATCTTCCTAAATAAAGTTAAAATGAAATCTCTAATAAAATCCCTGGCGAGCGGTAAGCAATAATACAGTTTATATATTTATGGTATCATTAGAAATAGAAAATGGGATGTAAGTATAAAGTTTATGGCATAGTAACTATTAAAACAGTTTAGAGTAGAGTACAATTAGAACACTAGTAAAGTAGATTAGAATAGAGTACATTTAGAATACTAGTGAAGCAGTTTAGAGTAGAGTGCAATTAGAATACAGTAAAGTAGTTTAGAGTAGAGTGCAATTAGAACACAGTAAAGTAGTTTAGAGTAGAGTACAGCAGAGCTCGGCAATACGTAGTGGTACTCTACAATACGTAGCGGTAACCTGTGTCTTTTGCACCTGTACAAATTGATCTTCGGCGCTCCATTGTCTTCGAGGACGAGCGGAGATTCGCAGCGGTTGCCGACGTACTTGCGAATCATCGCTTTGTAGACCAACGACAGCGTCGAGAACACAATGAACATGGGAAACAATAGCAGCGAGTACACGACGTCTGCAGAGCAGGTCAGAGGTCAGCGTCGAAATCGCGCGACGCTTAGTTAGCAACGAAACCGCGCTTTCGAGGTGACGCAGCGGTCAAGAGGAATGCGAGGATCAAAGGAGGTCGTTAATTGTCATTCGGTGACAACGCGTTCATTTTTATATAACAATAATTAACGGATGCTTGCAAGTAAACGTATTTTATCTGGAGTCGGAACATTCATTATGGACAACGGAACATGATATCTTATGTAATTATAAAAGGAAGTGTGGGAAGTGGAAGATGTGATCTAATCAATGTCATGGTGATTGACAGAACAGATGCATTACATAAAATGTAAACAATTGGGAATCTGTTTATATCTATGGATTGCCTAGATCATTTCCATGTAGAGGGGGGATATTAAATTGATATAGAAATATGCATTTTAAGTGTATGGTAACATAAAGGATTATTTTCTTATAAAGTTTATGTTTAAGGTTCACGAATGAGACAATTGTATTTTGAAATATTCATTGTTTGATTTTAAATATTTCTGGGATATTTAAATAAATTATATTCATATAGGAATTTATTTTGTTTGTGTAAATTATAATAATGTAAATATTGACACCTTATTCACATTTGACAGCAGATAATAATATATAATTATAATATTTAAATTAGAATATATCATCTATAGTCGATGGCAATTAAAATTATGTTTATCAGCCAGTTAATATATTATTACTAGATATGATAAATATTAGTTGTATAAATATGTTGTCCACCTATAATACAATAGCTCTGTACTTTCTAATACAAATACCTTAAACTACTGACCCACTCAATAATCTAGGCAATTATATATGTACTAATTAAAAAGTTAATTAATGATTTCATTATCTAGTATATGATATTTTGAATTCTTGATTAACATATCATTTACCATGTAAATGACAGCTAGAAACAGATAAATAGAATTTATTTTATTGATATAAATGATAATAAACATAATCAAGTTTTTATCTTATTAAATAACTAAAATCTGAACACTTTCAAAATATCAATGTTTTGTAAATATAAAGAAAATAATTATGTAAAATGTGTACGTTCTAAAAATGATACAGTGTACCAAAATAACCAAATACCCTGAAACCCATAAAATTGGCAGGACACCATTCGAAATTGGCAGGACACTATTCGAAATTTCAAATAAACAAATTAACTAAACTTTATAACAAAAACTAACTTCTGCGTTCTCTGAATTGTGTCTGGGTGCTGGCATCCACGCAATCAATCATTGTGGATTCTGGTCAAGGATTTAGACTTAGCTTAACACAGGAAAAATGAATCATTAATGCACAATGGCCTAGATAATGGACTGTCATAATTGTAGAAGATATATTCACGGTACCTAGTTAATAATGTAAATAGAAAACTAATATGTATATATAAACTATAAATATGCTACTAATATTTATTTGTATAGATTGCTAATATGACCACAAACATTAATATATATCACATTTAATAAATGTAGTAAATTTGCTCACTTTATCATAGAGAATAAAAGTGAATAGTTTTAAACATACATCTAAACAAACCTTTACGTCTTGATTTTATCTTCAATGTCTTCGCTGCTGTAATGACGGTTGAGTAGGGTAGAGTAGGGTAGAGTAAGGTAGAGTAAGGTAGAGTAAGGTAGAGTAAGGTAGAGTAAGGTAGAGTAAAGTAGAGTAAGGTAGAGTAAGGTAGAGTAAAGTAGAGTAAGGTAGAGTAAGGTAGAGTAAGGTAGAGTAAGGTAGAGTAAGGTAGAGTAAGGTAGAGTAAGGTAGAGTAAAGTAGAGTAAGGTAGAGTAAAGTAGAGTAAGGTAGAGTAAGGTAGAGTAAGGTAGAGTAAGGTAGAGTAAGGTAGAGTAAGGTAGAGTAAGGTAGAGTAAAGTAGAGTAAGGTAGAGTAAAGTAGAGTAAAATAGAGTAAAGTAGAGTAAAGTAGAGTAATGTAGAGTAAGGTAGAGTAAGGTAGAGTAAGGTAGAGTAAGGAAGAGTAAGGTAGAGTAAGGTAGAGTAAGGTAGAGTAAGGTAGAGTAAAGTAGAGTAAGGTAGAGTAAGGTAGAGTAAGGTAGAGTAAGGTAGAGTAGGGTAGAGTAAAATAGAGTAAAGTAGAGTGAGGTAGAGTAAGGTAGAGTAAGGTAGAGTAAGGTAGAGTAAAATAGAGTATGGTAGAGTAAGGTAGAGTAAGGTAGAGTAAGGTAGAGTAAGGTAGAGTAAAATAGAGTAAGGTAGAGTAAGGTAGAGTAAAGTAGAGTAAGGTAGAGTAAAGTAGAGTAAGGTAGAGTAAGGTAGAGTAAAGTAGAGTAAGGTAGAGTAAAGTAGAGTAAAATAGAGTAAAGTAGAGTAAGGTAGAGTAAGGTAGAGTAAGGTAGAGTAAGGTAGAGTAAGGTAGAGTAAGGTAGAGTAAAGTAGAGTAAGGTAGAGTAAAGTAGAGTAAGGTAGAGTAAGGTAGAGTAAGGTAGAGTAAGGTAGAGTAAGGTAGAGTAAGGTAGAGTAAGGTAGAGTAAGGTAGAGTAAGGTAGAGTAAAGTAGAGTAAGGTAGAGTAAAGTAGAGTAAAATAGAGTAAAGTAGAGTAAAGTAGAGTAATGTAGAGTAAGGTAGAGTAAGGTAGAGTAAGGTAGAGTAAGGTAGAGTAAGGAAGAGTAAGGTAGAGTAAGGTAGAGTAAGGTAGAGTAAGGTAGAGTAAGGTAGAGTAAGGTAGAGTAGGGTAGAGTAAAATAGAGTAAAGTAGAGTAAGGTAGAGTAAGGTAGAGTAAGGTAGAGTAAGGTAGAGTAAGGTAGAGTAAAATAGAGTAGGGTAGAGTAAGGTAGAGTAAGGTAGAGTAAGGTAGAGTAAGGTAGAGTAAGGTAGAGTAGGGTAAAGTAAAATAGAGTAAGGTAGAGTAAGGTAGAGTAATGTAGAGTAAAGTAGAGTAAAGTAGAGTAAGGTAGAGTAAGGTAGAGTAAGGTAGAGTAAAGTAGAGTAAGGTAGAGTAAAGTAGAGTAAGGTAGAGTAAGGTAGAGTAAGGTAGAGTAAGGTAGAGTAAGGTAGAGTAGGGTAGAGTAAAATAGAGTAAAGTAGAGTGAGGTAGAGTAAGGTAGAGTAAGGTAGAGTAAGGTAGAGTAAGGTAGAGTAAAATAGAGTAGGGTAGAGTAAGGTAGAGTAAGGTAGAGTAAGGTAGAGTAAGGTAGAGTAAGGTAGAGTAGGGTAAAGTAAAATAGAGTAAGGTAGAGTAAGTTAGAGTAATGTAGAGTAAAGTAGAGTAAAGTAGAGTAAGGTAGAGTAAGGTAGAGTAAGGTAGAGTAAAGTAGAGTAAGGTAGAGTAAAGTAGAGTAAGGTAGAGTAAGGTAGAGTAAGGTAGAGTAAGGTAGAGTAAAGTAGAGTAAGGTAGAGTAAGGTAGAGTAAAGTAGAGTAAGGTAGAGTAAGGTAGAGTAATGTAGAGTAAGGTAGAGTAAAGTAGAGTAAGGTAGAGTAAAATAGAGTAAAGTAGAGTAAGGTAGAGTAAAGTAGAGTAAGGTAGAGTAAAGTAGAGTAAGGTAGAGTAAGGTAGAGTAAGGTAGAGTAAGGTAGAGTAAGGTAGAGTAGGGTAGAGTAAAATACAGTAAAGTAGAGTAAGGTAGAGTAAGGTAGAGTAAAGTAGAGTAAAATAGAGTAAGGTAGAGTAAGGTAGAGTAAGGTTGAGTAGGGTAGAGTAAAATAGAGTAAAGTAGAGTAAGGTAGAGTAAGGTAGAGTAAGGTAGAGTAAGGTAGAGTAAAGTAGATTAAGTAGAGTAAAGTAGAGTAAAGTAGTGAAGAGTAAATTAGAGTAGAGTAAAGTAAAGTAGAGTAAAGTATAGTAAGATATGGTAAAGAAAGTAAGGTATAGTAAAGTAGAGTAAAGTAGTGAAGAGTAAATTAGAGTAGAGTAAAGTAAAGTAGAGTAAAGTAAAGTAGAGTAAAGTATAGTAAAGAAAGTAAGGAAAAGTAGAGTAGAGTAGCGTAGAGTAAAGTAGAGTATAGTAGTGAAGAGTAAATTAGAGTAAAGTAGAGTAAAGTATAGTAAAGTATAGTAAGATATAGTAAAGTAGAGTAAAGTAGAGTAAAGTAGAGTAAAGTATAGTAAGATAGAGTAAAGTAGAGTAAAGTAGAGTAAAGTAGAGTAAAGTAGAGTAAAGTAGAGTAAAGTAGAGTAAAGTAGAGTAAGATATAGTAAAGTAGAGTAAAGTAGAGTAAAGTATAGAAAAGTCGATTAAATTAAAGTAGTGCGGAGTAAAGTAGAATAAGTTGAGTAGTGTAGAGAAAAGTAGAGTAAATTAGAGTAGTGTTGAGTAAAGTAGAATAAAGTAGAGTAAGGAGTTGTATACAATACAGAGATCAAACGTAACAAATATTTTTGGCACTCAGAAAGTCTTAAAATTAATAATTAGAACGGAATAAAAGAATTGATATCGTTTTCCTGTAAGTAATTAAAGTTAGCGCATTGAAAGCATACCGGAGGAATATTATGCAAGAAAATTATGTAATATTGCATAGTTGAGGAGGGGGGGTCGCTCAGTTGAAGTACTAGCGAAAATGTACATAATTGGGTTTTAAGGAGAGCTGCGGAGTGGATTAAGTCAATGGTTAATTAGTAGTCCAGGGAGCGGGGCTTAAGGAGGCCGACGTTGCGTAATAGTTTGTTAATTACCTGCTCGAGTCTGGTAGAGTTGAAAGGTGGTATTCCTATTTAGAGTATAGTCCATTGCCGGTTATTCATTGATTCATTTCAAATCTGCGTGTTACCAGCAAAACCATTAGAATGTAGTAATATGGCTGATATCTCACTACCCATACCTATCTCTCTCTCTCTCTCTCTCTCTCTCTCTCTCTCTCTCTCTCTCTCTCTCTCTCTCTCTCTCTCTCTCTCTCTCTCTCTCTCTCTCTCTCTCTCTCTCTCTCTCTCTCTCTCTCTCTCTCTCTCTCTCTCTCTCTCTCTCTCTCTCTCTCTCTCTCTCTCTCTCTCTCTCTCTCTCTCTCTCTCTCTCTCTCTCTTGCTGTCTTTCCTATTATATTTCTTTCTCTCGCCCCTAAACGTAAGCTGGGCCTGTGAAACAATACAAATTACATAACAGTGGTATTTGAACCTATAAGCCTTCTTTCGACGCGGGTGGTAACACAAAGACCTAAATTATATGCCAATTCTCATGTATTGGGGTTTCGCGGGGACACGCATAACAATATGATTATTAATCAAAGACAGTAAGATTAAGACAAAGAGAGTAGTTTTATGAGCTGGGAACTCTGCAATGGATAGACTTTATGACAATCATTTGGACCGCATTACAACAATGTTACAATGTTAACAATTCAACATATAAATATCATAATAAGACAATTAATCATTATTATTATTAAATGAATAAAATTAAAATGTGAAACCTTTAAATTGAAATATAATATGTTTGTTCCAGGCTTGAATAAAACACCAAGATCTTCCGGTATAAGGCATTCAGATAGAGGTCTGCAAAGTGCAATAGGTCACATATGTATGTGTTGTAACTTACTACTAGTAAATGAAGAAAAGAAATGTTTATTAAATATATACCATTGAAATGCAAACGTACTTTGTAAGAGTGAAAATGAATAGGATTACAAAAACATGCATATTTATATTTAGATGTAACTGGAATAGTTTAATTAGTATTCTAGTTAGAACTATTATTATATCAATTGATATAATTAGTGTTCATAATGATCATTATATTTTCATATTTTAATATGTGTAATGTTTTCTATTATATGATTTTAAATAAATTTAGGTCCATTATAATATATATATATATTTATATTTAGTTAATTGATACATAGTAGTTTTTATTAACTAGTAACATTGTACTAGTTAATAAAATGTCATTATTATAATCATTATAGTAGACTATAAATTAATTTGCATAAATTACATAATAGACTTTAAATTTTAGAAATTTTTATATAAAATATAAAGATGATGAAATATAATATTCCATCTATACGTATAGTAAAATGAAAACATATTCAATAAAAATAGGATAGTAAAATAACACGTTGAAAGGGACATTAATATGAATATGTATAGACCATGCCCTTCAAATTAACGCGATTATGTAATACGCTCATATTATTCTAATTATAAGTGATTTTATACTAATTACATAATACTTATTTATACGATTTAAAATATCCTATATTTTTATATAATAGATTAAATATGTACCTTAAATGATATGGACCTTAATAGTGTGTAAAAGTATACAAATTTAACTTTTAATGATAAAACTTACATTCAGAAAATGTTCAATTTCTATAATGAAAATCACGTGATTATCAACTGTCAATCAATACAAATAAATATAAATATTATTCAAAAACGATTTCTTAGTGTTTTTTTAAAAATATATTTTCATATGTATAAATACAGTTGTATTACATATTAAAGATTTATTTAAATTTATATTTATAATATATAAAACATATTATAAAGTAATCAATACATAGTATAATATATTGATGTAGTAATTCTTAATTAACTAAGTTTTGAGCGATAAATAACATTATGACAAAACTGAATGCAAATAAAAATGCACCGACTATTAATCAAATTCATTCTGATCAAATAACTAGAGTTGGTAATATTATATATATATATTTAAAAAATTATAATTAAAATTATATATATCATGTATTAACCAAAATTAGATAGTAATGTGTACATATTTCACGTTGAATATTACATTAAACAGTTGGCAAATCAATTTTGGTCACATCGGACTGATAAACACGATGATTACAATCCACAAGTTTACACATTAATTAAATGAATATATATAAATATGAATCCATTTCGTTAACTTGAATAATTAATAATAAAATGATATTTAAAATTTATCGATTTCATTGTTATATAAGAAAATATAAAAAATATACGTACTGCTATTGCAGGTGGTAATCGATGTCTACCGTACGGAGGTGGTGAAGACTAAGTTTGCGTTGCAGCGAATTCAGATGCTCGAGGTCAGCCAGTATCTCGAACGCTTCCTGTGGCCGAATTATGACGTCGCCGGCAGTTCCGACGAACACACGCTGTCGCTTGTCGTAATCATCAATGAGAAATACCGTGAACGCGTTTCGTTGTGGAAGGTTTTGCGAGCGTGTAAACTGCGAAGTGCGGGAATCCGGGTTATAATTGATGTGATATCCCCATCCTGTGATATCCCCATCTTGTGATAGTTAAAGTGCTGTTACAAATACTCCCAACGATAACTATTGTGAATTTTTGATAACGGAAATATGTTATTAGTATGTGAAATAGGGAAATAGCTATTGTATTATATTGTATTGTATGTGGCATAATAGAAATGCTGCAATGAACACAGTATTTTAGTATGGATATAGAATTACTATAGTACAAAATTAAAAAATCAAGTCCATAAATTTTACTGATTTTAGTAATATTGAAGTAATATTTAGTAATATTATAGTAATATTGGTAATATTAAAATATCAGTTAATGAAATGTTTAATGATTAGTTAATAAATATAGACTTATATTTATTATATATATATATTAAACTAAATAATTGTAATTATAAACATTTATCACTTATATTTTACATTTCTGATTAAATTGCTACTAATTTATATATCCAATTTCAGAACTTCTCAGCCGATAAGTTCAGTGGATTCTTCTGGAACATTGTGAAGTTATGTAACAGTACTTCGCTGACGTTCAAGGAACACACTGTGTTGCTTGTGTTTCTTATCAACTGTACCAACAGTCTGGTAAGCGCTGGCTTATCCAATTCAACAGCCTGGTATATATATATAATGGATACTTATTCTAATATAAGTGACAATAGTATAAATAATGTTTAGTTAAAACCAAATTCAACTTTTTTTCTTCAATTTTTCTAACTCATTATCTATTAACCTATATATAGATAATGATTTCTATTAACTTTGATTAATTATATTGCACAGGAAGTAGACATCATCAGGGAACAACTACAGAAATTAGTGTCCATTTCCATCTGGCATAACATCTACTCAGTAAGTTCTGCAAACTAAGTATTCTGTGATATATGTTTAATTTATTATGGTAATAGTTATTATAGAAAATTCATATTTAGTGGAATTGACACCAACATCTTCGACTAGGGCAAACGCGACGAGATTTTCACGTCGAACGTCAAGTATAAGAAAGTTTGGAATCTGTTGGCGAAGCGTTTCGCGAAAATGACAACCGAACAGAAGGACATGTCCGTCCTTCAGCGTAACTTCATGTTCGAACAGATCACCAAGTTCTTGGCACTTCTAGAGAACATCACTCATTCGTGTTAGCATTTGGCTTGCACCCCCCACCACACCCCACAACACCCCCCCACCACACCCCACCCCACCCCACCCCACCCCACCGTCAGCCTCATTCTCCCGCAAACAATCCCCATTCATGTTTCTCCATCTCAGTCTCCTGCTCCCTCTCCTGCTTCCTCTCCTGCTACCTCTCCTGCTACCTCTCCTGCTCTCTCTCCTGCTCCCTCTCCCGCTCCTTCTCCTGCTACCTCCATTACAAGACATCACAAACCCGCCCCCCATTAACCCCCACCCTCACTAATATTACTTTTTTTATTAAGTCTAATCTTTTAGTCCAATTTACTCGATAAAACTAACTATATATTAATACCCGCATCCACTGGAACCTAATTTACACTACACTCTACCCTTAATCGACTAAATCTAACCTCTTTTAACTCAATAACCCACAATGACCTAACCAACTAAACAATTCCCCCTTTTCATCAACTTCACTAATCTCTGATTTCCTAAATAAATGCATGCTCTGTAACCCCAGACTAATCTTAAACCTCTTAAACCTCACATAATCTAATCTAAACCTCACATAATCTAATCTTAATCTTAAACCTCACATAATCTAAACCTCACCTAATCTAAACCTCACCTAATCTAAACCTCACCTAATCTAAACCTCACCTAATCTAAACCTCACCTAATCTAAACCTCACCTAATCTAAACCTCACCTATTCTAAACCTCACCTAATCTAAACCTCACCTAATCTAAACCTCACCTAATCTAAACCTCACCTAATCTAAACCTCACCTAATCTAAACCTCACCTAATCTAAACCTCACCTAATCTAAACCTCACCTAATCTAAACCTCACCTAATCTAAACCTCACCTAATCTAAACCCCACATAAACTAAGACCCTATTGCGTGGGGCCCACAGTCTTGCATGATTCCTATGATATTAATTCCTACTCTCCATCACACCGCATCTCTCTAAATATCGCCTCCGGTATGCCTCACCCAGACTAAGCCCCTACCGAGCCCTACCGAGCCCTACTCGACTCACTCTATTTCACGCCAACCCCGCACCACTAAGCCAAACCCTATTTTAGCCGACATCGACAATGATTGCCTGGAATACTGCGTTCGCTTCATGGAGTTGCTAATCGACCTCGAATCCCAGTTGCCCACTAGAAGGTTCTTCAACGTGCTACTACACGACTGCCATCTGGTGGTGAGGTGCGAATGTAGCGACCTTGCCAACCACGCCGAAGGTCGTCTTTTCTTCCAGGTTGGTGCATTCTGCGAGTACGTGCGGACGGTTTTGTTTTCGTATGATTAGGGATAGGGAGGTGATGAGGGTTAGGCGGGTGATGAGGGGTACTACCCCTCATCACCTGCCTACCCCTCATCACCTTCCTACCTTTCATTACATCTCTACCCCTCATCACATCCCTACCCTTTATCACCTTCCTACCTTTCATTACATCCCTACCCCTCACCACCTGTCTAACCCTCATCACCTCTCTACCCTTTATCACATCCCTACCCTTCATCACCTCTCTAACCCTCATCACCTCTCTTCCATTTCATTACATTCCTACCTCTCATCACCTCCCTATCCCTAATCACCTCCCTACCCCTCATCACATCCATACCCCTCATCACCTCCCTAACCCTCATCACCTCTCTTCCTTTCATTACCTTCCTACCTCTCATCACCTCCCTATCCCTAATCACCTTCCTACCCCTCATCACATCCATACACCTCATAACCTCCCTAACCCTCATCACCTCTCTTCCCTTCATTACCTTCCTACCCCTTCATTTCCATTGTCATTTTGAACAGTTACTTGAGACATTGAAATTCTACTATGGATTTGAAATCGACGATTTCACCGGCGAATCTCTTGGAGAGAGTCACATGACAAATCTACATTACAATAAGATAGTGGCACTACAGGTCTGCAGAAGATGGGTCAAGGGTTATTAAGGGAGGGTTTAATATAAGTAATGAACGGGTCAAGAGATTGTAAGGAGTCACTTTTTTGAATATAATTTGTTTTCAATTGTAACCATTTTTTATTGAATTTCTAAAACACGGCGAAAAATAATTTTGATTTTTTTAATTGAATATATTTTCTTAATATTAATAATTAATAATAATAATCGTAGTAATAATAGCAAAATGAATCAATTTAAAATCATTATTATCTTATAATATAAATATTATATTTTTCAATAGTTATTTCTATAATTTAAATTAAACAATTTGTGACCCAATGACCTTGCACCCAATTACCTCAGAAATCTGTATTCAAGAACTTTGAAGATATGCGTTCGTTTTCAATGGCGAATGTGGCGTCAGTAGACACCGAGGATACGCTGTCGAAACACCTGTCGAAAGCCAGCGTCGACACTCTTAGAGCCATCGCCGTACATTTGAACTTGTCGGACGTCGACTCCGCAGATCACATGACCACCGAATTCCTACTCAAGCTACTGGTAAGTTGTAGTCGTGAGGACATAAGGAGGGGAAGTGTGTAGGCATGCGCATAAGGGGAGGAGGGGAAGTGTAGGTATGGGTGTGTGAAGGGGAAGGTAGAGTAGAGAAAGTATATATTTAATATCGTTTAGGGAAGATGATATAATAATGATCTAAAAAATTGAATATTTATGTTTATAGATCGTCTACAACTAATTTGATTGGTTAAGGTGAATATTATCTAATTACGATAGTAAACTATCAATCCACTCGACTAAAGGTATCTTGTCATGAGAGGCGTCCATCCCAAATTGAGAAATTGAACAAAATGGCGCTGTATCCGACGGAAGAAATCATTTGGGATGAAAATATTGTGCCGATGGAATTTTTCAACGGAGAAGGTACAAAATTTACAAATAACAAAGTTCTAAATGTAAACAGAAACTAAATGTTTGTTTATATTCGAAAATTAAAGTAAAATAATTTAGGAAAATGATTTCAGCAATTCTTGCAAATCTTGCAATTCAAGAAAGTTGAAGTTTAATTCAATTTATATTAAAATTTAGTTATGCCGTTATCGATTTATCATGAGTTTATATTTATATTTCATATCTTATTATTTTCCTGTACGCTTTAGGGTGCCTAGCTCTGCCTAAACTGAATCTGCAGTTCCTGACCCTTCACGACTACCTGTTACGCAACTTCAACCTTTTCAGACTCGAGTCTACATGTTGGTTTAGATCATTCTTCCCTCTCCCCTGATGCATTTACTCTTCCTTATATCTTTTTGCTTCCTACTAGTTTTCCCTTTTACTCATTGAGTCGCTATATCCCTCAAAACACATTCGTACCCATGTCAGCCTTCTCGGATAATCCCCACCTGCCAAATCCACTAGTATTTTCTATTCCCTATAACCCATCACCTTCCTTCTTCCTTGATAATATTACTTCCATCCTCCTCCTCTCCAACTTTATCTCTACTTGCAGACGTGATCCGACAGGACATCGAGGACAATATCTCGCGCATGAAACCAGCGTTAGTTAATAACAACAGCATTATGTAATTCTATGTAATGGTGTGTATCTTCTATTGTCTTATATAAATATGTATTCTATTGTCTTCTATAGATGTGTCTTCTATAAATATGTCTTCTATTGTCTTATATAAATATGTATTCTATTGTCTTCTATAGATGTGTCTTCTATTATCTTCTATAAATATGTATTCTATTGTCTTCTATTATCTTCTATAAATATGTCTTCTATTGTCTTATATAAATATGTCTTCTATTTTCTTCTATAAATATGTCTTCTATAGATTTGTGTATATTCATAATTCAATAAACTTCCTATCTTATCCTCAAATGCCATCATCTTCATTGATCCTCATCTTCTTTCACAGTAAATCTGAGGAAGGTGAACTCCATTTCGGTGGTTGGTCTCGCATGTCGCAACCAATTGAAAGTTTTAACGTTGTTGAGGTTAGTGTGCATAGTGAAAACATACCTTCACAAGTACCTTCACCTGTACCTTCATAAGTACCTTCACCTCTACCTTCACAAGTACTTTCACAATTACCTTCACAAGTACCTTCACAAGTACCTTCACAAGTACCTTCACAAGTACCTTCACAAGTACCTTCACAAGTACCTTCACAAGTACCTTCACAAGTACCTTCACCTGTACCTTCACCTGTACCTTCACACTTATACATGCAAATACACTTTTTGATTATTATTATGTGTATTCATTAATTTAATGTTTATTTTCAATATATTTTAGAATAATATTTATTCAAAATTAACATAAACAAAAGATACATTATTTAATTAATTCATTTTATTTTTGTCATATATTCCTATTAATATATTTTCAGACTGAATTATTATTAGACTGAATAAATGAATTATTGTATTCCATAAAATCATATTTTTTAACAAATATCAATAATATATTTCCTAGAATGTTTATAATTAAAAATCATATGAGAATATTGTGAATATAATTAAACTGTATTAAATATTAATAATTTATATTTCTTGTAGTTAAATTTATAATGATTTCAGAAAAATAATCTCTTCAAAATATATAACTTAAATTATAATATATAATATAAATTATAATATATAATATAAATTAAGTTATAAATATTAAATATAATATATTACTTAAATGATCAATATAATGTAAATTATTAATATTATTTAAATTATCAATCTATTATTAATTATCTAAATTATCAATATGATAATCTAAAATATAAATAAAACAAAATACAAATGATATTAATTTAAATTTAAAATATACAAACATCCCTATAGGTATCAAAACCCCATATAGGAGAAGATCATGCAAGTAGGGTTCGTGCTGATATTACCATTACTCTCAGCAAAAACCGTTAGTAAGCTGATGTTTTAGAATTGTTTATTTATTAATATTCATTTCTATATAAATCTTTTGTTACCACTGATGATATGATATGCAAGACAATGATAGAGTTTTGATAACCTATAAATAGCTTATTACAGGCCTTTAGACCTAATAAGCGGGTCTGCGGAGGGGGTGGGAGAATCTCCTCGATACCCACTTCCTATTATCTATGCTCCAAAATCGTAATATAAAAGCCCAATAAAACCCACAACTCTAATATTAACCTCACATCTCAAATATAAACCCTATAACTCTACAGCAGGTCTGAGGAGGGAGTGGGAGAATCTCCTCGATACCCACTTCCTATTATCTATGCTCCAAAATCGTAATATAAAAGCCCAATAAAATCCACAACTCTAATATTAACCCCACATCTCAAATATAAACCTATAACTCTACAGCGGGTCTGAGGAGGGAGTGGGAGAATCTCAGAAAACACGACGTTGCTTTCTTGATTTGCCTGCGACCTCAGTGTAATATTGGCACAAGATACGATCACAAAAAACATTTTGTACCACAGGTTAGACAGGTCAAGGAGGTTAAAGACAGGGTAAGTGTTTAGGGGTAAGAGGGTAAGTTCTTGTTTCCCGTTTCTTATACAGAACTCTAACTTAACCCTTCCCTAACCTCTGATATACAGAACTCTAACTTAACCCTTCCCTAACCTCTGATATACAGTACTCTAACTTAACCCTTCCCTAACCTCTGATATACAGTACTCTAACTTAACCCTTCCCCTAACCTCTGACATACAACACTCTAACTTAGCCCTCCCCTAACCTCTGACATACAGCACTCTAACTTAACTCTGCCTTATCCATAAACATACAGCACTATACCTTAACCCTTCCTTAACCTCTGACATACAGCACTCTAACTTAACCCTTCCTTAACCTCTTACATACAGTACTCTAACTTAACCCTCCCCGAACTTCTGACATACAGTACTCTAACTTAACCCTCCCCGAACCTCTGACATACAGCACTCTAACTTAACCCTCCCCTAACCTCTAACTTACATTACTCTAACTTAACTCTGCCCTAACCTCTGACATACATAACTCTAACTTAACCCTTCCCTAACCTCTGACATACAGTACTTTAACTTAACTCTGCCTTAACCTCTGACATACAACACTCTAACCCTCCCCTAACCTCTGAATTTAGGTGGGGTTAACGTACGTGCGCGGATGTGAAATTGAAGGAATGCTTGACATGACAGGACGTCTTATTGACGACACACCAGAAGAAAAACCGCCTCTGACCGGGAACCAGAGGACCTATAGGGTTTGGTTGGACACCAGGCAGTACCAGGAGGACATGACCGGAGCTTTGGAGGGCAAAGAGGTTAGAGGAAATCTACCACATGTCAATCATCTAGCTACGCTTCTTATATACCCTCACTATGCCTTCACTGCACCCTCACTATCCACTCACTACATACTCTTTTCACCCTCACTACAACCGCACTACAACCTCACTACTTACTCACAACACATTCACTACATCTTCACTACATCTTCACTACACCCTCACTACATCTTCACTGCACCCTCACTATCCACTCACTACATACTCTTTTCACCCTCACTACAACCTCACAACACACTCACTACATCTTCAATACACTCACTAAACCTTCATTACACCCCTCCATATCCCCCACTCTCGCCCCACTCTCCCCCCACTCTACCCCCACTCTACCCCCACTCTCCCCCCACTCTCCCCCCACTCTACCCCCACTCTACCCCCACTCTCCCCCCATAGGATGTCTACGAGTGTTTCAATGTGATCATGAGACGTAAACCAAAGGAAAATAATTTCAAAGCTGTGCTGAACACAATTAGAGAATTAATGAACACAGATTGCGTGGTTCCAGATTGGTTGCACGATATAGTGTTGGGCTATGGAGACCCCGCATCTGCACATTACACTAGGTTTACCCCCGTTGTACTAGGTTTACCCCTCCTGTACTAGGTTTACCCCCGCTACACTAGGTTTACCCCCCCCCCCCTGCACTAGGTTTACCCCCGCTACACTAGGTTTACCCCCCCCCCCCTGCACTAGGTTTACCCCCGCTACACTAGGTTTACCCCCGCTTCACTAGGTTTACCCCCGATGCACTAGGTTTACCCCCCCCCCCCCTGCACTAGGTTTACCCCCGCTGCACTAGGTTTACCCCCGCTTCACTAGGTTTACCCCCCCTGCACTAGGTTTACCCCCGCTACACTAGGTTTACCCCCGCTGCACTAGGTTTACCCCGCTGCACTAGGTTTACATCCGCTGCACTAGGTTTACCCCCGCTGCACTAGGTTTACCCCCGCTGCACTAGGTTTACCCCCGCTGCACTAGGTTTACCCCCTCTACACTAGGTTTACCCCCGCTGCACTAGGTTTACCCCCGCTGCACTAGGTTTACCCCCGCTACACTAGGTTTACCCCCGCTGCACTAGGTTTACCCCCGCTGCACTAGGTTTACACCCGGTGCACTAGGTTTACCCCCGCTGCACTAGGTTTACCCCCGCTTCACTAGGTTTACCCCCCCCCCCCTGCACTAGGTTTACCCCCGCTACACTAGGTTTACCCCCGCTGCACTAGGTTTACCCCGCTGCACTAGGTTTACCCCCGCTGCACTAGGTTTACCCCGCTGCACTAAGTTTACACCCGCTGCACTAGGTTTACCCCCACTGCACTAGGTTTACCCCCGCTGCACTAGGTTTACCCCCGCTGCACTAGGTTTACCCCCGCTGCACTAGGTTTACCCCCTCTACACTAGGTTTACCCCCGCTGCACTAGGTTTACCCCCGCTGTACTAGGTTTACCCCCGCTGCACTAGGTTTACCCCCGCTGCACTAGGTTTACCCCCGCTACACTAGGTTTACCCCCGCTGCACTAGTTTTACCCCCTCTACACTAGGTTTACCCCCGCTGCACTAGGTTTACCCCCGCTGCACTAGGTTTACCCCCGCTGCACTAGGTTTACCCCCGCTACACTAGGTTTACCCCCGCTGCACTAGGTTTACCCCCGGTGCACTAAGTTCACCCCCGGTGCACTAGGTTTACCCCCGCTGCACTAGGTTTACCCCCGCTGCACTAGGTTTACCCCCGCTGCACTAGGTTTACCCCCGCTACACTAGGTTTACCCCCGCTGCACTAGGTTTACCCCCGCTACACTAGGTTTACCCCCGCTGCACTAGGTTTACACCCGCTGCACTAGGCTTAGCCCCGCTGCACTATGTTTACCCCCGCTTGGCTTTGATTACACCAGCAACACTTAATCTACTCCTAACCACGCGACTCTACGGAGATCTAGCGTTTAACTGTCCCCTATTTAAGCGTAGACACTTCCTAGTCAATTTCCGCACCACTTTAACGCCGACCGTAGGATGAACAAACAAATCGACGTCAAGATGAACTGGAATGACACTTTTGTGAGTTTCCAGCATTTAAAGTCTTGTTTCCCCGACGACGAAGTTGTCTTGACTACAAAGTCTGACATGCCTCCGTTTAGGTTTCATTTAATTAGCCGGTATTAACGTACAAATGAACTCTTCTGCCAATCGGGCAGTTAATATTAATAATAATATAATCATAATTAATAATTTATTCATAACCAGTAAATATTAAATGAAGGTGTGATTTTTTTGATTTCGTTAAATTATTTTTATTTTTTGTTATCAAAACAGGATTTTATCAAAATACAATTCATTTGTTTAATGATTTATAAATAACTATAGAGTTATGTAATAGTTTTATAAAATCCTTTAATGTGCTACGGAAATTATTGTTTATCATAAAAAGGATCTACCTGGATTTTTGCATTACATTTATTAAATTAATATATAATTGATATATTACGAAATTACAATATTTAAACAAATCTCTATGAATAATAATACTTTTATAAAATTTCTGTACTTCAGGTAAGTAATTAAACCTGTAATATCGAGTACTTTTATTGACTATTATTACAAACACTGGCAGACTCACTTTTAAAGACTGCCATAAGCTAGAAGTTGAATCTTTCACAACTCCAAATCGGGGACCCTACAAGTTCAACGACCCCAAAATGTTGGTACGAAGCACTTGGTTTTAACTTTGATTATTACCATAAACATTCAATTCTACTTCCCGCAGTAATTTGCCCAAACTTCCTAATTAATGTGAACATTCTCTTGAAAATAGAATTCTGTTCAATTTGTTTGCGCACTCAGATTTTGTTTTCATTGTAAACTAAATAGTAACATATAACAACAATAGATAATTGCATAATACATATCATTAGGTGATGTAATCATTATACTGGCTTAACAACATTTTCTTTTTAAAATCTGTTATCTTCAAATTCGTTAGAACTTACGTTGTTCTGGCAAACCCTCGACCTCACCTTCCTCCCAACAAGTCAATCCTCCTCTCGCTCAGCAACGTAGTTCCGTTCACCAACACCCAAGTGGAGGCCATAAGGTCTGGCATGCAGAATGGTCTAACTCTGGTGGTGGGACCTCCCGGAACTGGTAAAACCGACGTGGCCGTACAGATAATCTCGAATATCTACCACAATTACCCCGACCAACGTACCCTCATCGTCACCCACTCTAACCAGGTTAGTGGATTAGAGAGAGAGAAGGGATGTACAAGGGGAGGGACAATGTAACAGGGAGAAAATCAAGTGACATTGTTTGCCCACATTAAATACAGTTATAATTTATTTTTCTTTATATTACATTTATCATTTCAATGAATCTGTTATAATCAATTCCATAGGCATTGAACCAACTATTCGAGAAAATCATTGCACTGGATATTAATGAAAGACATTTATTGAGGATGGGACATGGCGAGGTTTCCTTGGACAGCGATAAAGACTATAGCAGGTGAGGATGAGTGATGCCATTGTTAATAGAGTAATAATCATGGGGAAGCTAATAGAGTTATGGAGTTGGAGTTATAGAGTTATAGAGATAGAATTAGAGTTGGAGTTGGAGTTATTGAGTTGGAGTTATAGAGATAGAATTAGAGTTGGAGTTATGGAGTTGGAGTTATAGAGTTGGACTTATGGAGATAGAATTAGAGTTGGAGTTATAGAGTTGTAGTTATGGAGTTGGAGTTATGGAGTTAGAGTTATGGAGTTGGAGTTATAGAGTTGAAGTTATAGAGATCAAGTTCTAAAGATAGACTCATTATGAGTTTAAGTTGAGTTGTATGGGGTTTGTGAATATTAGTAACTACTAGAAAGGCATCCCGTGAATATCTGCACTGAATTGCACTGTTGTCAGTATTGGCTGTAGTGCGTAACATATCTCCAGGGTAACATATCTCCAGGGTGTCTCCCTTCACACGCCTCATCCTCCTCGGTACCCTCGCCAACTCAGCCTCGCTTCCCGCCACACCTCCCGCCGCACCTCCCGCCGCACCTCCCGCCACACCTCCCTCCTCACCTCCCTCCTCACCTCCCGCCGCACCTCCCGCCGCACCTCCCGCCACACCTCCCGCCACTCCTCCCGCAGGTACGGAAGGGTGAACTACGTGCTATCGAAGCGAATTGAACTTTTGGAACAGGTCGCAAAACTTCAAAACTCCCTAAACATCGAAGGAGAGAACGCATATACATGTGAAACTGCTGCACACTTTTACATGTATCAGGTATTCATAATGCTACCCCCTTATACCTTATAGTTACACCTTATAGTTACACCTTATACCCCGCTACCCCCTCTTCGTATCTCGACGATAAAGTGGATCAGATTTTAGTTGATGGTCCGGCAAATTCGAATAAATATCTAATGAAAACTAAAATAAATATTTTAAATACAAAATATACAAATTTCTTGCAATTTCACTTTTATAATACAATTTTATTATTTTGATTGACAGTATATGAAAAAAACGCAAAGAATTCAAATAATTCATAAAAATATAAATAAATAATATAAGAAAATAATATTTCAATTTCTAGAATTGTTTAGAATAAATAAAACATACACAATAAATACATACACATAATATAGTTTTTACAAATAGTAATATCATATACACAAATTGTTCTGCTTAATAATTAGAAATAATATAAAAATTGAAATTTTGTAACTAGAAATATGTCATTAGTTTACCTCAAAAATCTTATTAATATATATTATTTATAAATTTAATTAATCTATTTTAATTATAGTTTCTATATTAAAAACTGTCTTTAAATAATCATTTTGAGCTATATCTATATGTAAAATATGATGTACTTTGCAGTATAAAATACTTATGGGATTTAATTTTTTGCCTTTGCCTAATTCTATCACAATTTACAGATTTTATCTCGATGGGAAAAGTATCAATTAGACTTGAATAAAGGCATCGCCGTAAAGGATTGTTTCCCATTTTTAACATTCTTTACCGATGTCTCCGATCTCTTCCCTGACACCGCCATCCCTTCCACCGACGCTACCTCATCTCCAAACGCAGCCACCACCGTCGACACCTTGGACTCTGAACACCGTGAAGTGGCTGAGGGTTGTTACAGGTACATTAACTCGATCTTCAATGAACTTGAGGTTTGTAAATCTGATCTCTGACCTCTAACCTCTGACTTTAAGGAAAATGTTATTTAAAATCAACTTGATTATAAAAATTCTAATAAATTCTAATAAATTTCAAAATAATATGTAATATTAGATATGTATATAATATTACAAATTATTTATTAAGTATTTAATTATAATAATATAATAATTAATTTCCAGATGAATAGAGATAATTATATTTACATATAATATTTAGACATTGGTGTTTATATTTATATCATATTTTACCCATTTCAATTAACAACTAAATGATTTGCTCATTAAATTTCTCATTAGATTATCACTCACAAGTAAATAAATAACGACGTCTATTTCATAGAAAATCTGGGGATTTGTTCAATCATAATAAAATAGTTTTAAAAGCATTTTTTCATCCGATATATTGAATTTTTATTAATTCCCTATCACAAACTCTACCCCTCTTTTACAGGAATTCCGTGCTTTTGAACTGCTGAGGAACGGCAATGATCGTACGAAGTATCTACTAATCAAGGAAGCTAAGATCATAGCAATGACTTGTACGCATGCAGCCCTGAAGAGGCATGACCTCGTTGAACTCGGATTCCAGGTAATTTACGAGATAATAGATTAATTATAATTTCATTATTGCTGATTTTTATAATTCGTAATTGAAATTTATTAATCTATTTTTCTATTGTAAAATTAATTTATTTATGATTTCAATACATTCTCTAATGAATTAAGAAATAATGATATAATATAATAAAATTGTACGTAAAACACTCACCCCGATACACAGTACGACAACATTCTAATGGAAGAAAGTGCTCAAATACTCGAGATTGAAACTTTCATTCCTTTATTGCTTCAGGTATAGAAATAGTTGTGCAAATTTCTAGTGAATTTTAAATCATTGCGACCCTGGTATCTTTCTAAAGGTTTCTGCGTTGACATTTATTGGTGGACGGCTGGAAATACTATTTAAGCTGTGTTACTTCTATGCTGGTATTTACTGGTAACTTAATGTTTCACTTGTAGTGTAAGTCTAGTGGCATTAACATCACAGGTGACACTTGTAGTATGTCACATGATGCTGTCACTTGATGCTGTCACTTGATGATGTCACTTGATGCTGTCACTTGATGCTGTCACCTATTGCGTTACATTATCTAGGCACTCACTCATAAGGCGACGTTTAGAGGTAAAACTATAATGGTTGACACTGGCATATTATAAAGTATCGCCTATTGTGTTACATTTAGAGTTGGTACGCATTTATTGAAACTCTCTCCCTCGGAGTTTGTCCCGCAACACTCCACGAGTCTATCAGCCAGGTCATCGAATACCTTTTTTAACTCGTCGAATAGCGCTCCAGAAATCGCACACCAATCACATGATCCCTTCGTTTAGACCGCCCCTTTATATCTCATCGAACGTCGTCCCGTTGCCCAGAATCCGCTCGACGAGCTCAATCGACTCAAGCGTTGCATTATGATCGGGGACCACCACCAACTGCCTCCGGTGATCAAGAATATGGCGTTTCAGAAGTACTGCAACATGGAGCAGTCGTTGTTCACTCGCTTCGTCCGACTAGGCGTGCCCACCGTCGATCTTGACCGCCAGGGAAGATCTAGACCTGGGTACGCTAATCTAGACCTATCTTAATCTAAACTTGTCTTAATCTAAACCTATCTTAATCTAGACCTGTCTTAATCTAGACCTATCCTAGTCTAGACCTATCCTAATCTAGACCTATCTTAATCTAGACCTATCCTAGTCTAGACCTATCTTAATCTAGACTTATCCTTGTCTAGACCTATCCTAATCTAGACATATCCTAGTCTAGACCTGTCCTAATCTAGACCTATCTTAATCTAGACCTATCTTAATCTAGACCTATCTTAATCTAGACCTATCTTAATCTAGACCTATCTTAATCTAGACCTATCTTAAACAAGACCTGTCCTAATCTAGACCTATCTTAATCTAGACCTATCTTAATCTAGACCTATCTTAATCTAGACCTATCTTAATCTAGACCTATCTTAATCTAGACCTATCTTAAACAAGACCTGTCCTAATCTAGACCTATCTTAATCTAGACCTGTCCTAATCTAGACCTATCTTAATCTAAACTTGTCTTGATCTAAACCTATCTTAATCTAGACCTGTCTTAATCTAGACCTATCCTAGTCTAGACCTATCCTAATCTAGACCTATCTTAATCTAGACCTATCCTAGTCTAGACCTATCTTAATCTAGACATATCCTAGTCTAGACCTGTCCTAATCTAGACCTATCTTAATCTAGACCTATCTTAATCTAGACCTATCTTAATCTAGACCTATCTTAATCTAGACCTATCTTAATCTAGACCTATCTTAAACAAGACCTGTCCTAATCTAGACCTATCTTAATCTAGACCTATCTTAATCTAGACCTATCTTAATCTAGACCTATCTTAATCTAGACCTATCTTAAACAAGACCTGTCCTAATCTAGACCTATCTTAATCTAGACCTATCTTAATCTAGACCTATCTTAATCTAGACCTATCTTAATCTAGACCTATCTTAATATAGACCTATCTTAATCTAGACCTATCTTAGTCTAGACCTGTCTTAATCTAGACCTGTCTTAATCTAGACCTATCTTAATCTAGACCTATCCTAATCTAGACCTATCTTAATCTAGACCTATCTTAATCTAGACCTATCTTAATCTAGACCTATCTTAAATAAGACCTGTCCTAATCTAGACCTATCTTAATCTAGACCTATCTTAATCTAGACCTATCTTAATCTAGGACTATCTTAATCTAGACCTATCTTAATATAGACCTATCTTAATCTAGACCTATCTTAGTCTAGACCTATCTTAATCTAGACCTATCTTAAACAAGACCTGTCCTAATCTAGACCTGTCCTAATCTAGACCTATCTTAATCTAGACCTATCTTAATCTAGGACTATCTTAATCTAGTCCTATCTTAATATAGACCTATCTTAATCTAGACCTATATTAGTCTAGACCTATCTTAATCTAGACCTATCTTAAACAAGACCTGTCCTAATCTAGACCTATCTTAATCTAGACCTGTCTTAATCTAGACCTATCTTAATCTAGACCTATCCTAATCTAGACCTATCTTAATCTAGACCTATCTTAATCTAGACCTATCTTAATCTAGACCTATCTTAAACAAGACCTGTCCTAATCTAGACCTATCTTAATCTAGACCTATCTTAATCTAGACCTATCTTAATCTAGGACTATCTTAATCTAGACCTATCTTAATATAGACCTATCTTAATCTAGACCTATCTTAGTCTAGACCTATCTTAATCTAGACCTATCTTAAACAAGACCTGTCCTAATCTAGACCTATCTTAATCTAGACCTATCTTAATCTAGACCTATCTTAATCTAGACCTATCTTAATCTAGACCTATCTTAATCTAGACCTATCTTAAACAAGACCTGTCCCAATCTAGACCTGTCTTAATCTAGACCTATCTTAATCTAGGACTATCTTAATCTAGACCTATCTTAATATAGACCTATCTTAATCTAGACCTATCTTAGTCTAGACCTATCTTAATCTAGACCTATCTTAAACAAGACCTGTCCTAATCTAGACCTATCTTAATCTAGACCTATCTTAATCTAGACCTATCTTAATCTAGACCTATCTTAATCTAGACCTATCTTAATCTAGACCTATCTTAATCTAGACCTATCTTAAACAAGACCTGTCCTAATCTAGACCTATCTTAATCTAGACCTATCTTAATCTAGACCTATCTTAATCTAGGACTATCTTAATCTAGACCTATCTTAATATAGACCTATCTTAATCTAGACCTATCTTAGTCTAGACCTATCTTAATCTAGACCTATCTTAAACAAGACCTGTCCTAATCTAGACCTATCTTAATCTAGACCTATCTTAATCTAGACCTGTCCTAATCTAGACCTATCTTAATCTAGACCTGTCTTAATCTAGACATATCTTAATCTAGACCTATCTTAATCTAGACCTATCTTAATCTAGACCTATCTTAATCTAGACCTATCTTAATCTAGACCTATCTTAATCTAGACCTATCTTAATCTAGACCTATTTTAATCTAGACCTATCTTAAACAAGACCTGTCCTAATCTAGACCTATCTTAATCTAGACCTATCTTAATCTAGACCTATCTTAATCTAGACCTATCTTAAACAAGACCTGTCCTAATCTAGACCTATCTTAATCTAGACCTATCTTAATCTAGACCTATCTTAATCTAGACCTATCTTAATCTAGGACTATCTTAATCTAGACCTATCTTAATATAGACCTATCTTAATCTAGACCTATTTTAGTCTAGACCTATCTTAATCTAGACCTATCTTAAACAAGACCTGTCCTAATCTAGACCTGTCCTAATCTAGACCTATCTTAATCTAGACCTATCTTAATCTAGACCTATCTTAATCTAGGACTATCTTAATCTAGTCCTATCTTAATATAGACCTATCTTAATCTAGACCTATCTTAGTCTAGACCTATCTTAATCTAGACCTATCTTAAACAAGACCTGTCCTAATCTAGACCTATCTTAATCTAGACCTATCTTAATCTAGACCTATCTTAATCTAGACCTGTCTTAATCTAGACCTATCTTAATCTAGGACTAGATCATAATTCATAACATTTCACTTTATTTATTTGCTCCACATGTAATGAAATGTAATCATCAATTCCTACTCTCCGACCCCACAGTATCCAGACCCTAACTACATTATCTCACACTACTCTACTCTACTCTACTCTACTCTACTCTACTCTACTCTTCTCTACTCTCCAACACCACAATATCCAGACCCTAATTACATTATCTCACACTACTCTATACTACTCTACTCTACTCTACTCTACTCTACTCTTCATTATGTATACCATGCGATTACTTTAATATTCCTCTGTAAACATTTCTTACCCTCTCACTACACACATGCATAGCTCCATAACTTCTACATTCTATTGTGATGCCTGGTCTCCATTGAATTTCACCTTTTAAATCAACCTCCGTTTATTTACTTAAGTCCTTTACACATCCTCATCCCCGCTAACCAAACCCTTATCCCCGCTAACCAAACCCTTATCCCCGCTAACCAACACCACTCCCACCCGCTAACCAACACCACTCGCCCCCACTAACCAACACCACTCGCCCCCACTAACCAACACCACTCGCCCCCACTAACCAACACCACTCCCCCCCACTAACCAACACCACTCGCCCCCACTAACCAACACCACTCCCACCCGCTAACCAACACCACTCCCACCCGCTAACCAACACCACTCGCCCCCACTAACCAACACCACTCGCCCCCACTAACCAACACCACTCGCCCCCACTAACCAACACCACTCCCCCCCACTAACCAACACCACTCGCCCCCACTAACCAACACCACTCCCACCCACTAACCAACACCACTCCCACCCGCTAACCAACACCACTCCCACCCGCTAACCAACACCACTCGCCCCCACTAACCAACACCACTCGCCCCCACTAACCAACACCACTCGCCCCCACTAACCAACACCACTCCCACCCGCTAACCAACACCACTCGCCCCCACTAACCAACACCACTCGCCCCCACTAACCAACACCACTCGCCCCCACTAACCAACACCACTCGCCCCCACTAACCAACACCACTCGCCCCCACTAACCAACACCACTCGCCCCCACTAACCAACACCACTCGCCCCCACTAACCAACACCACTCCCCCCCACTAACCAACACCACTCCCACCCGCTAACCAACACCACTCGCCCCCACTAACCAACACCACTCGCCCCCACTAACCAACACCACTCGCCCCCACTAACCAACACCACTCCCACCCGCTAACCAACACCACTCGCCCCCACTAACCAACACCACTCGCCCCCACTAACCAACACCACTCGCCCCCACTAACCAACACCACTCCCCCCGCTAACCAACACCACTCGCCCCCACTAACCAACACCACTCGCCCCCACTAACCAACACCACTCCCCCCGCTAACCAACACCACTCGCCCCCACTAACCAACACCACTCGCCCCCACTAACCAACACCACTCGCCCCCACTAACCAACACCACTCGCCCCCACTAACCAACACCACTCCCCCCCACTAACCAACACCACTCGCCCCCTCTAACAAACACCACTCATCCCCTCTAACAAACACCCTCACCCCCACTAACCAAACCCACTTGTCCCCGCTAACCAACACCATTCCTCCCCGCTAACCAACACCACTCGCCCCCACTAACCAACACCACTCCCCCCCACTAACCAACACCACTCGCCCCCTCACGTCCAGTATCTGTAACCTCTACAACTGGCGCTACAAGCGTCTCGAGAACCTTGACCACGTCCTCGAGGACAAACAATACAGACTCGCCAACTCCGGCTTCCACTTCGACTTCCAATTGATCGACGTCGTGGAACATAATGGCATCGGGGAGTCCACGCCCAGCCCCTACTTCTACCAGGTTAGAACCCCATTAGAACCCCATTAGAACCCCATTAGGATACCAGCAACTACCGCTACCAGATTGGACTACTGTCTTTTCGAGTAGTCCTCTATTTCCAGAGTATATCAAACCCTACTTCGATAACCATAACACCACTATCCATATCCACTATTATAATCCTTCTCACCACTAACCACTAACGGTAACCTAACCTCATCCCCACTTATATAACACTACTCCACCCCAAAACCATTCTCCACATAACACGGGTAAGGTATGTGCTACTGACCTGATTCCACCCAATCTCATTCTAACCAACACATTAACCCCACCCCATTCTAACCCCTACCTTGACCCCCATCCCATTCTAACCCCTACCTTAATCCCATTCTACCCTCTACAGAATTTAGCAGAGGCATATTATATAACCGCCACAATCCTAACCCCACCTTCACCCCTACCCCACCCACCCTCTACAGAATCTAGCAGAGGCGGAGTATATAACAGCTATGTACATGTATATGAGACTGTTGGATTATCCAGCTGATAAAATAACAATTCTCACAACATACAATGGTCAAAAACATTTGATCCGCGATGTGGTGAGACAAAGATGTGGGGACAATGAATTCTTCGGAGTACCCCACAAGGTCACCGTATCTTATCTATATTGTAAAGATTACATGATATCTAACAGCTTTCGAAGTCAATTTGATCTCTAGTTGCCAATATTGTCTTTATGATATCTACATACATTGTTTACTACTTAAATCAGGTGTTTTACTATTTTGGTTATTATATAAGAAATAAGTACTTAAAGTACTCTAAGTACTATATGTACTTTTGTACGAATACTCTTTAATGTATATGTTCTATTAATTTGAGATATTTAGTTAGAATTTCATTTGATAAAATAAATTCTTTTTCTTTCAGAATGTGAAGAAATTCTAATAAAAAAAATGTACTTCACCAATCAAAATTTAATGAAATATCAACAATTACAGATCACCACCGTAGATAGATATCAAGGTCAACAGAACGACTATATTCTATTATCTTTGGTGAGAACTAAAGCCATCGGACATTTGAGGTTTAAATAAACAGTAATTAGTTGACTACATTTATTTAACAAACACATGAATCAAATTTTATCACTTATTCATTTCTCTGAAACTATCTGTAACTTCTGCTTGACCATTATTACTTACACATATTACTTACAACTTTAGATCAATAACTGCAAATGTCAAACTGAATAATCCAACATCTAATTACCTTTAAACTCAATTTTATAACCACCCCAAATTGCCCTAAATCAATATCCATACCCACGTAACTAGTATTACCCCGATACCTCCTCTAACTCCCTCATAGCCCCCTCCTGACCCATCCTGACCCTCTCCTAACTCCCTCCAAACCCCTTCCTAACCCCCTCCTGACCCATCCTGACCCCTCCTAACCGCCTCCTAACCCTCTCCAAACCCCATCCAAACCCCTCCTAACCCCCTCCTAACCCCTCCAAACCCATCATAACCTCTTCTAACCCCTCCTGACCCCTCCAAACCCCATCCAAACCGCCTACTAACGCCCTACTAACTCCTAACCCTCTCCAAACCCCATCCAAACCCCTCCTAACCCCCTCCTAACCCCTCCAAACCCATCATAACCTCTTCTAACCCCTCCTGACCCCTCCAAACCCCATCCAAACCGCCTACTAACGCCCTACTAACTCCTCCTAAACCCCTCCTACCCCTCCTAACCCCTCCTAACCCCCTCCTAACCCCTCCTGACCCCTCCTAACCCCATCCTAACCCCACTTCAGAGATGTGCGTCGTCTCGTGGTTGCTATGTCCAGAGCTCGACTCGGTCTCTACATATTTGCCCGCGTTTCGATGTTCTCGACTTGCCTGGAACTCGAACCGGTATTCGGTCAACTGCGACAACGACCTTTGACCCTCCGCCTCGCCCCGCAGGAGACCTACTCCACCCAGAGAACGGTCCGTCATCTCTGCAACCCTTTACTGCGACCTTTCATCGTAATCCGTAATATTTCTCTAACTACGACTTCAATATCATATTGACTTCCGTATTCATTGATTCAAACTTATTGTTTATTTACGTTGAACAATGACTTAGCTAAGATAATATACAATTGCATACGAATTTATTATAATAACAATTATTATGTTATTTTCAATAAATGTAATACATTTGCACCTCGATAACTAAAAACTAATTGACCTGGATGGTTCCTTTAGTTGTTATTCTATTGAGGTATGAAGGTAACATTAGCATCTCATTCTCAACTGTCAATCTATGTACCTCGACCATCCTATAATCAGGCAGGTGTAGCTCCTCTGAAGTCTGCGCTGGTAATCAACAATATGGAACACATGACCAGTTTTGTTTACGAAATGTACCAGAACAAAATACAAACTATGTCCGCGAAATACAAAGCTTCCATTGTTCCGGTCGAAAAGGTCGGAATTTTTA
Source organism: Osedax frankpressi (assembly GCA_964035775.1). Lineage (NCBI taxonomy): Eukaryota > Metazoa > Annelida > Polychaeta > Sabellida > Siboglinidae > Osedax > Osedax frankpressi. Next base: position 28,445,912 of record OZ038315.1, read on the forward strand.
ACAACTTTTTACATCGATATTTCAATTTACTTGTATTTTAATATATACGTTTAATAATTAGATTATTTACTTATCTATCCATTAAATCCACGCCATTCCATGTTCTGTGTATTATATAAGATTTATAATTAGGATAAACTTAATAATTTTAGGTTATCTCGCGGTATTGTAAAATATATTAAATTAGCTAATAAAGTTAAATTTTGCAGTTTATGCATAAATCTTAATTGGTTTCAGGTTGAAGTGAAAAAGGAACCAGTCAAACCCGTGGTCAAGCAGAAACCTGTTGTCCTAGACGGAATAAATGTAAACATAGGCGATTCTATTGTATTTGAATCTGTGGCCGCAGTTGCTAAACAGACTAAAGATGAAGAGGATGTGGAGATGAAAGAAGAGGCGCCAGAAACATAGACAAGGAGTAACTATAATTCTATTTTCATATTTATCTTTTTGTTTGTTTTGTAAATAAATCTCGTATAGAATTATTAGAATTATTTAATAGTATTTTTTAAATTCTTTTCAAATCGCATAAAATGAAATCAATATTTAGACTACGAATGAATGAAAACATTTAAAAATTGATTAAATTTATTTACATTAATGGTATAATTAATAAAAAAATTCTAATACACCTTGGATGATCGCATATCACGTGACTATAGTAATAGAGGTAAGCCCCCTGAATTGTGGAGCTGGTTGCCAACCCCGGTGTTTGTTAAACGTATATCGTGGTATAGCTTCGTAGTGCGTATTCGTATTACGTAATGCCTCTACTGCGAACACGCCTATCGTATCGGGTACACGTGTAAGGTGGAGGTTTACTTTCGATAACAACATTCTCATTGACGCGACGCGTATAAATTGTAAAATAAACCAACTGATATAAACGGTGCCTCGATTCACTGCCCCGGTGAATGTATACTATGTAAAGGGTGGGCATCGTCTACAATGCATTACGTAATGCGTTCTTACCGTACTAGCGAATTTGCGATTCGCGTATATCGAGTTCGAATACGATTACGGAACACGCGGCCGCAATCTACACGATTATGTGACACTAGTTACGGTAGGACAATAGGCGCATTGTATTCGGTGCATACGATTCTACAAAGGATGCCTCGAGTGTCTGGTTTCTAAATGGGCACGCATACTCGGATCGTGTCGTCTCTACCTATACACGTATACTGTTGGAGTTACCGTTACGATTGTCCTCGAATCTATTGTTCAGTAAGTGTGTCGAATACTTGGCATTGCGTCTACCCGACTAGTCAAACCCCGGTCTCTTTGAAGAGAGATTTGCGTAGCAATGAACCCTGGTCCATATCCTGCCACTTTGTCCTGTTGACCAACATGTTGTCCACGAGCGAAGTCAGGGAGCTGTCAAATTCCGCTAGGTTCTACAAAAATGAGGAATGTTTTTAAATAACTTACAAATCAACTATATATGAAATACAAAGAAATAAATGTTGAATAAATTATTAAATATATTGTATGTAAACAAATCAAAACAGTTCACATATTTAAATTTATAAATAAATAATATCGTAGTTACTAAACATATATATTTCAAATATAGATCACATTCATTCAAACTCCAAATTATTTAAGAACAATTTCTTAAGTATATTAATTTTTAAAATTGTAATTAAAATAACAATGGCATGATTTATTTTATAATTTAAAAATTAATTTAACTAAATTTGTTATTTTTTACTGATTATATATTTTTATCTAACATCGACTTATATATGCTATATATGGAAGCATACTGATATATATGATATTATTTCCCCAGAAATAACTTTCTTCTTGATATTTATTTTCTTATGTAATTTACCGAATTTCACAATGATCCAACAAAATAAAGATATAATGTATTCACTAATTGTTAATATAATATCCAAGATTACATTACAAGGTAATCTTGAATAATACTAAAGATTATCAAAGAATATATTGATATATATAATATATATATGATAATACCATACCATAAGTAATATACATAACAATCTTCAATACAATCAAAATGTTAATAAAAATATTAAAAGCATGTTTAATTTTAGAAGAGAAAAACTTGATGACATATAATACTTAGCATACCTTGTACAAAGGCATACAAATATTATCTATCCACTGAATTTGAAGATTTGGAAGCTGGTCTTCCCTTTGTCTATCCATTTGAACCTAGATTACAATTGGAGAGATAAATAAAAGTTATTAAGATTTTCACGCTATTATGGAATACATAATTAAATAAATAGCATATAAGTAAATAATAATACACACGTTGAAAATGTTAAAACTTAATTGGGTAAAAATAAAGTAGCAGAATAGTTAGAGTACGAAGTAACGTTACATTTGCGTTAGATAGGAATTCTATTATCCAACTGCTACGCAGAATATCACCAATGCTCACCTGAGGTTGGATATTGAGAATTGAGCGTTCCCTGTCACCCTGCTCAAAGAACTCTGTAACCACCAGAGATGCCGCCTTTAAAGGAGCAAGTATTATATTTCAATTGTGTGGTTCTAATTGTTATTTACCATAAATGCATTAAAGAAATATAATAGAAAATACTTCGATGTAAAAATTAACTGACGAAGTTAATCGAGAGTATTTTCCTATAATTTAAATGGAATTTAAAGGAATTTAATGATTTATTATTATCATCTTATTTTAAAAATAGTTTCATCGAAATATTAATAATATATATTATATAATCAATGTATGGCGATAATAACTTTACGATGATTATCATGTACATAAAGTAATCATATTAAATTCATTTTAATTAGCAAATAAATAATAATAATTGTTTTAATTAAAACTTTTCTCTGCACTTCCCAGGTTTTTGTAATTGTTGCTATATCACACGAAGTCATAAGGATATTACGTAACAATGACGAATCTTCTTTAAGTATTGTCTCCATAGGATTCTCTCGATTCGATACTGAATCATAAAATGATTTTCGTATTCTGGTAATATGGGAAGTTATGTTCAATTTTGTAATTAATAAAATATAAAATATCTCCAGTATATTTAGTAAATAGAAATACTTCATTATATAATAATTAATAATTACGTATGTATTAATAATTAGATGTATTTTATAATATTATTTATATCTATGTATGTAAATATTAACATAGTATACTATATTCTGATGCATTCACTCAAATGATATAAAACTAAGTAATGTGATAATATATAAATGTGTATTTAATAAACTAATAGGTCGACACTAACTGTATATGAAGGCTCATATCCGTAGCTAAAATGGCGTGTTTAAGAACTTGCATCAACTTCAAATAATCCCTGGAGTTGATGTTTCCGAATATCTTGTGACCCTTTGAGAAGAACATATTATTTATAAATGCAGTAGATGTTTCCATTAGCATAATTTGAATTAATGAGCATATTTTTACATTTTAAGATATATAAGACTTTAGTTTATATTAAAATATATATACATATTTATATTTAAACGTAAGGTTAATTATGTTTGTAAAACCGACATATTTCATAAAATTAATATTATATGAATCCAAAATATCGAAGAATATATTCTTAACGTTAAAATGTGCTATGCATGTTAAATATTGTGTATCTTTAAATAAATATATTTAGATACGTTTTATATATAAGTATAGAAATTCACTTTACCTCATTATTTAGGATGACAACTGCGTGGTTGAAATGGTGGTGTTCAAGGGTTGCTTCTGTTCCGTATAATTGTAATAATGGAGAACTGCTCCTGTGAATATGGTTTTAAATGCAATTGCAGATAATTATATGTACTATTTGTATGAATAACATATGCAAGATAAGTAACTATTTAATGTATTGCTTGGTATAACTAATTAACTTAAGAGTTATTTAAAATGTAATTATTACAATATGATACACAAAATATGTTGAATTATATTTTTAGTTTTAGAATATATTTATATATTATCAGATTACTTAGTTTTATATAATTTGAGTGAATGCATAAGAATATAGTATAATAATATGTCAATATTTACATACATAGATATAAATAATGTCATATATTATATTATTTATAATATAAAAGTTTTTATTGCTAAAAATAAGTCACTACCTTTGATTACCTTCAGTCGTAAACCATTTAAACATAGCTTTTTAACATAATGTATTGTTAATGTTGGTAAGTGTCAAGATAATACGATTGTTAATGTAAATCAGGTAGTGTGTATAAACTTCATTTGGAAAGCATTGTTGGTTCCTCTGTGGTCGAGATCGTGACAAAGACAGGCCACCAACAATCCCATGCACTCGATTTCGGAAAGGTATTGCGTCACGTTGCTCTTCTATAAGGAAACAATGGATGTTAATCGATCGCATCTATGCGCCAACTAAAGTATACTGAATCATTGTAATGACAGACTCACTGAAATTACACGACACTAAGCTGTGTCCAAAAGAATTGCGAGTAAAAAGTACACGAAAGATTATCTTAAGTTTTGATTTGTTATTTAATTGTCATGATTATATGCTTATATATAATAAGATTACGGAAATCTTGGATATTATTATATTCATTGTTGAGTATAAATATTAATATATATATATATATATATATATATATATATATATATATATATATATATATATATTATTTGTATTATTATTATCTTAGCTATCAGAACATCATAATCAATCTTCTTCAATGCTAAACATATTTATTAAATACCGGATTATCGAGGCGGAGCTTACCTCGTCGCATTGCTTAAGAAATAGTTGGCGCGATGGCCGGGGAAAGCCTCTCCGTAACCTGCATGATGGCGAACATGAACTGGAAGACATTGAAGGCGTGTCTCCAATTGTGGTAGGCAACGTCTCGGTAATTCTTTCGCACCGTCAACAGCCAGCGGACAAGTGTCTGCGGGGAGAGGTTGTTGGTTAGTCATTGGTTGTAGCTATAGCTATTGTCTTTGACGTATACGTAGAATGCATGTCCTCTTTAACATTTTCTGTGTAACAATAGTAACCGCGGACATTCTCTATGTATTGACGCGTTTGCGAGAATTATAAAATGCTAGTATTAAGAATTCCGATTATGTTATATATTACGCATATATTACGAATATATTACGCATATATTAGTATTTTGGTTAATCATTTACTACGTATGTGATAAGTTCTACTATTAAATTATTATTTTATTATATATTATTATCTTATATTTAATATAAACTTATAGATTTATAATATATATTAAACAATATAAGTAAACATTGCAAATAAATGATTAAGTTATCACAAGGTAATTTTAAATGCATTAATAATGCATTAATAGAAAATAATATAAACTATGATATTGCATTTTAAAATAGATCGTCATACTAAATTGGATAAAATATTATTAATTCCATGAGATTATATAATACAATATTAAATGAATATATATTGTGATTTGTATCTAAGAAAACGTTGTTTCATTGCGTGGAAATAATCAATTTTCAATCATCACATTTATTAAATATAAGTTTATACTATAGAAGACCTTTCAAAATATTCTTATTATTCCGATGATAATATTTCTTATTAATATTAGATTTCTTTATCGGAATACATATTCAATTACAATGTACCGAACTTAACCAGATGCAGAGTATAATCTATAATAATCTGATATACCTAAGAGTAGAAATGTACTACTGCAGGTATATTATCATTTTGAAGAATTAATTTTCATTATATTCTACAATATATACACACACATATATATATATATATATATATATATAATATATATATATATATATATATATATAAATATATATATATATATATATATATATATATATGCATATATATATACCATGTACAATAATATTATAGTATTTTCTATTTAACCTCTTTCTGAATTTTGAATTTCATGAGCATCGCGGAATCCTCAAAAATTTTAGTTGCCGCGAAAATCATCTCGTCTTTATCTAATAAATAGTCATTGAAATCTAGGCACTCCAAGTATAATGACGACGTGAGTCTGCCGCAGTCATTAGCCTATGGGTATTGTGCTCAGGTATGACTAGATATTGCGAAGTTATAATTGATAGCACCCCTTTTAGGGTATGCTCTATAAATGTATGTGATTATACATAATCCTATAGGATATAGATATTGAGTTTCACACTCTATTATCTCAGTGGAACAATGATAATAGAGCCATTTTTAATTATTTGTCGTAACATGCAAGGACACAGCTCGTCGGGTGTTGTTTAAATGAAATATTATTTCCACCGTGAGAGTTCATTAGAAATAAGATTACCAGTAGTATTACAGTGCCTGGAGATAATAATAATTGTATGGTGTAATGTTTAACACGAAGTCAATAATTAATAAATATATTTTTAATACGAATGTATGCATTAAAATAATCTTTTAATCAGTAGGCACAATATTCTAATATAATGTTTGTACCTCGTAATGTACATGATATATATATATATATATATATATTGTTTATATATATATATATATATATATATATTGTTTATATATATAAATGAAATTGCATATAATTCATAAAGTAATAATGAAAATAAACCATGAAATGCGTGACTTCCTTTTCAGAGGTCTGAGCGTGGTAGGAAAGCACCTATGGAGGGAGATGTAAATGAAGTATCAACTGTTTCTTAAAAGTAAATCTGATCTATTATATTTAGTTGCGTATATACTATATGAGTAACTAATATAACATACCTACTACATTATATAGACTATAGACTATTATACTGATCTAAACTCGCAAACGATCTATATTATAATACGGGTCGTACTACAAAACGCATACTAAATAATTATGCAAATATATAAATAGATAATCAGTTACTTGAATTAATATACATTCTCCGTTGAAACGCTTCGAATCGCGGCATTTCCGTATTAGATTATAAATAGAAAAGTAATTATTCCATCGACAATCATTTTTGAAACCCATTTACTTTAAATAACAGGTGAAAAGCTCCCTTGTATACACACGTATATAGGTGAACCTATAATGTCACGGAAAAACGTATTATTGGATAGGTTACATTGGAGATTCCTAAAATTATAGTGTTGCTAGTAACGAGGAACTGACGTAGGTCAGAATATTCTATAGGTCGATGTATGGGTCGGTATAAATAGACCCAGAGGCCATTATAAAGATGGACACAATTACCGGACACGATATAGATTATAATAATATAATATTATGATATACTATTACATGAACACGCATGATAAAGACAATATAAACATTACTACCCCTACAGTACTACACTCTACATTACTACACCCTACAGTACTACACCCTACAGTACTACACCCTACAGTACTACACCCTACAGTACTACACCCTACAGTACTACACCCTACAGTACTACACCCTACAGTACTACACCCTACAGTACTACACCCTACAGTACTACACCCTACAGTACTACACCCTACAGTACTACACCCTACATTACTACATTCTACAGTACTACACCCTACAGTACTACACCCTACATTACTACACCCTACAGTACTACACCCTACAGTACTACACCCTACAGTACTACACCCTACAGTACTACACCCTACAGTACTACACCCTACAGTACTACACCCTACAGTACTACACCCTACAGTACTACACCCTACAGTACTACACCCTACAGTACTACACCCTACAGTACTACACCCTACAGTACTACACCCTACAGTACTACACCCTACAGTACTACACCCTACAGTACTACACCCTACAGTACTACACCCTACAGTACTACACCCTACAGTACTACACCCTACATTACTACACCCTACAGTACTACACCCTACAGTACTACACCCTACAGTACTACACCCTACAGTACTACACCCTACAGTACTACACCCTACAGTACTACACCCTACAGTACTACACCCTACATTACTACACCCTACAGTACTACACCCTACAGTACTACACCCTACAGTACTACACCCTACAGTACTACACCCTACAGTACTACACCCAACAGTACTACACCCTACAGTACTACAGTACTACACCCTACATTACTACACCCTACAGTACTACACCCTACAGTACTACACCCTACAGTACTACACCCTACAGTACTACACCCTACATTACTACACCCTACAGTACTACACCTTACAGTACTACACCCTACAGTACTACACCCTACAGTATTACACCCTACAGTACTACACCCTACAGTACTACACCCTACAGTACTACACCCTACAGTACTACACCCTACAGTACAACACCCTACAGTACTACACCCTACAGTACTACACCATACAGTAATACACCCTACAGTACTACACCCTACAGTACTACACCCTACAGTACTACACCCTACAGTACTACACCCTACAGTACTACACCCTACAGTACTACACCCTACAGTACTACACCATACAGTACTACACCCTACAGTACTACACCCTACAGTACTACACCCTACAGTACTACACCCTACAGTACTACACCATACAGTACTACACCCTACAGTACTACACCCTACAGTACTACACCCTACAGTACTACACCCTACAGTACTACACCCTACAGTACTACACCCTACAGTACTACCCCCTACAGTACTACACCCTATAGTACTACACCCTACAGTACTACACCCTACAGTACTACACCCTACAGTACTACACCCTACAGTACTACACCCTACAGTACTACACCCTACAGTACTACACCCTACAGTACTACACCCTACAGTACTACACCCTACAATACTACACCCTACAGTACTACACCCTACAGTACTACACCCTACAGTACTACACCCTACAGTACTACACCCTACAGTACTACACCCTACAGTACTACACCCTACAGTACTACACCCTACAGTACTACACCCTACAGTACTACACCCTACAGTACTACCCCCTACAGTACTACACCCTACAGTACTACACCCTACAGTACTACACCCTACAGTACTACACCCTACAGTACTACACCCTACAGTACTACACCCTACAGTACTACACCCTACAGTACTACACCCTACAGTACTACCCCCTACAGTACTACACCCTACAGTACTACACCCTACAGTACTACACCCTACAGTACTACACCCTACAGTACTACACCCTACAGTACTACACCCTACAGTACTACACCCTACAGTACTACACCCTACAGTACTACACCCTACAGTACTACACCCTACAGTACTACACCCTACAGTACTACACCCTACAGTACTACACCCTACAGTACTACACCCTACAGTACTACACCCTACAGTACTACACCCTACAGTACTACACCCTACAGTACTACACCCTACAGTACTACACCCTACAGTACTACACCCTACAGTACTACACCCTACAGTACTACACCCTACAGTACTACACCCTACAGTACTACATCCTACAGTACTACACCCTACAGTACTACACCCTACAGTAATACACCCTATAGTACTACACCCTACAGTACTACACCCTACAGTACTACACCCTACAGTACTACACCCTACAGCACTACACCCTACAGTACTACCCCCTACAGTACTACACCCTACAGTACTACATCCTACAGTACTACACCCTACAGTACTACACCCTACAGTACTACACCCTATAGTACTACACCCTACAGTACTACACCCTACAGTACTACACCCTACAGCACTACACCCTACAGTACTACCCCCTACAGTACTACACCCTACAGCACTACACCCTATAGTACTACACCCTACAGTACTACACCCTGCAGTAATACACCCTACAGTACTATACCCTACAGTACTACACCCTACAGTACTACACCTTATAATACTATACCATACAGTACTATACCCTACAGTACTACACCCCACAGTACTACACCCTACAGTACTACACCCTACAGTACTACACCCTACAGTACTACACCCTACAGTACTACGCCCTACAGTACTACACCCTACAGTACTACACCCTAGAGTACTACACCCTACAGTACTACACCCTACAGTACTACACCCTACAGTACTACACCCTACAGTACTACACCCTACAGTACTACACCCTACAGTACTACACCCTACAGTACTACACCCTCACAGTACTACACCCTCACAGTACTACACCCTACAGTACTACACCTTACAGTACTACACCCTACAGTACTACACCCTACCCCCTACAGTACTACACCCTACAGTACTACACCCTACAGTACTACACCTTACAGTACTACACCCTACAGTACTACACCCTACCCCCTACAGTACTACACCCTACAGTACTACACCCTACAGTACTACACCCTACAGTACTACACCCTACAGTACTACACCCTCACAGTACTACACCCTCACAGTACTACACCCTACAGTACTACACCTTACAGTACTACACCCTACAGTACTACACCCTACCCCCTACAGTACTACACCCTACAGTACTACACCCTACAGTACTACACCTTACAGTACTACACCCTACAGTACTACACCCTACCCCCTACAGTACTACACCCTACAGTACTACACCCTACAGTACTACACCCTACAGTACTACACCCTACAGTACTACACCTTACAGTACTACACCCTACAGTACTACACCCTACCCCCTACAGTACTACACCCTACAGTACTACACCCTACAGTACTACACCCTACAGTACTACACCCTACAGTACTACACCCTACAGTACTACACCCTACAGTACTACACCCTACAGTACTACACCCTACAGTACTACAGTACTACACCCTACAGTACTACACCCTACAGTACTACACCCTACAGTACTACACCCTACAGTACTACACCCTACAGTACTACACCCTACAGTACTACACCCTACAGTACTACACCCTACAGTACTACACCCTACAGTACTACACCCTACAGTACTACACCCTACAGTACTACACCCTACAGTACTACACCCTACAGTACTACACCCTACAGTACTACACCCTACAGTACTACACCCTACAGTACTACACCCTACAGTACTACACCCTACAGTACTACACCCTACAGTACTACACCCTACAGTACTACACCCTACAGTACTACACCCTACAGTACTACACCCTACAGTACTACACCCTACAGTACTACACCCTACAGTACTACACCCTACAGTACTACACCCTACAGTACTACACCCTACAGTACTACACCCTACAGTACTACAGTACTACACCCTACAGTACTACACCCTACAGTACTACACCCTACAGTACTACACCCTACAGTACTACACCCTACAGTACTACACCCTACAGTACTACACCCTACAGTACTACACCCTACAGTACTACACCCTACAGTACTACACCCTACAGTATTACACTCTACAGTACTACACCCTACAGTACTACACCCTACAGTACTACACCCTACAGTACTACACCCTACAGTATTACACTCTACAGTACTACACCCTACAGTACTACACCCTACAGTACTACACCCTACAGTACTACACCCTACAGTACTACACCCTACAGTACTACACCCTACAGTACTACACCCTACAGTACTACACCCTACAGTACTACACCCTACAGTACTACACCCTACAGTACTACACCCTACAGTACTACACCCTACAGTACTACACCCTACAGTACTACACCCTACAGTACTACACCCTACAGTACTACACCCTACAGTACTACACCCTACAGTACTACACCCTACAGTACTACACCCTACAGTACTACACCCTACAGTACTACACCCTACAGTACTACACCCTACAGTACTACACCCTACAATACTACACCCTACAGTACTACACCCTACAGTACTACACCCTACAGTACTACACCCTACAGTACTACACCCTATAGTACTACACCCTACAGTACTACACCCTACAGTACTACACCCTACAGTACTACACCCTACAGTACTACACCCTACAGTACTACACCCTACAGTACTACACCCTACAGTACTACACCCTACAGTACTACACCCTACAGTACTACACCCTACAGTACTACACCCTACAGTACTACACCCTACAGTACTACACCCTACAGTACTACACCCTACAGTACTACACCCTACAGTACTACACCCTACAGTACTACACCCTACAGTACTACACCCTACAGTACTACACCCTACAGTACTACACCCTACAGTACTACACCCTACAGTACTACACCCTACATAATACAACCTACAGTACTACACCCTACAGTACTACACCCTACAGTACTACAACCTACAGTACTACACCCTACAGTACTACACCCTACAGTACTACACCCTACAGTACTACACCCTACAGTACTACACCCTACAGTACTACACCCTACAGTACTACACCCTACAGTACTACACCCTACAGTACTACACCCTACAGTACTACACCCTACAGTATTACACCCTACAGTACTACACCCTACAGTACTACACCCTACAGTACTACACCCTACACCCTACAGTACTACACCCTACAGTACTACACCCTACAGTACTACACCCTACAGTACTACACCCTACATTACTACACCCTACAGTACTACACCCTACAGTACTACACCCTACAGTACTACACCCTACAGTACTACACCCTACAGTACTACACCCTACAGTACTACACCCTACAGTACTACACCCTACAGTACTACACCCTACAGTATTACACCCTACAGTACTACACCCTACAGTACTACACCCTACAGTACTACACCCTACAGTACTACACCCTACAGTACTACACCCTACACCCTACAGTACTACACCCTACAGTACTACACCCTACAGTACTACACCCTACAGTACTACACCCTACAGTACTACACCCTACACTACTACACCCTACAGTACTACACCCTACAGTACTACACCCTACAGTACTACACCCTACAGTACTACACCCTACAGTACTACACCCTACAGTACTACAGTACTACACCCTACAGTACTACACCCTACACCCTCTCCCTTGTCTCTCCTACCCTGTCGTCCATTCCCTGTGACACCCCTCCCACACCACCCCTTCCTTATCACCATCCCCTGTTGCTCCTCCCATTTCTCCCATCCCCTATAGCTCATCTCCTTTCGCCCATCTATTATCGCCGCTCATATGTCTCACCTAACACCCTCTCCTATCGCTTCTCCCTTCTCTTCTCTTCCTCAATCATTCTTCAGTTATTGCCCTTCCTCTAACACCTATCATACCCTATTACCACTCCCCTATCATCCCTCCACTATAAACCCTCCCCTATCACCCTCCATCATCGCCTCTCCCTTATCGCAACTCCCCTATATCCCCTCATATATCACCCCTCCCCAATCGCCCCTCCTCTATCGCCCATCCCCTATTACCCATCCCCTATTACCTCTCCCCTATCACCCCTCCCGTGTATCCCCCTTTGGCTACCCTCCCCTGTTGCCCTCACACATCTTCCTTCCCCCGTTGCCACTCCCGTATTACCCCTCCCTTATCACCCTCCCCTCTCGTCCCTTCTTTATGGCCGCTCCCCTATATTTCATCCCCTATCGCATTTCACCTACATCCCCAACCGAAGCCCCGCCCCTATATACTCTCCTCTGAAGCCCCGCCCCTATATACTCTCCTATGAAGCCCCGCCCCTATATACTCTCCTCTGCTAACCTCGAGTGCTACGGCCTGTTTAGCTGCTAAACGCGACAGTTGATCATACAGTTTACGATTGCTTAT
>OZ038315.1:28459809-28464809 GCA_964035775.1 Osedax frankpressi
AGTTTTTGAGTGAATTATTATTATAATATTAATAATATCACCAATTAACTATGCTTATAAATTCTAAGTTTACCTATGAGTAGACTTGAGAAGTATATTTAATTCATACATAGATGTCAAGACATTTGGTTGATTGGCACGCAAAGAATTTACAATATAGTGTAATACTGTAATGCTAGAATCTACCGACGATCTCGTCTGGAGGGGGATATATAATAATTAATATAGAAAACATTGTTATAATAAAATCATGTTTTTTGGTTATTATAATGTGATGTTTTATAATTATTATTAATAATTGTATGTATAATTAAGCTACATTTTTCTAATTTAAGATATACATTTTTATAATTATATATAATTAAATTAATTAATAATAATTTGAAATATTCTATTGAGATAATATTTTAGATATTATAAATTATGAATGTTTATCTAAAGACACAAATTTAAGTTAAAATAAAACGCATAATATTATATTATTATTTATTTAATAACCTCATACAGTTTACACAAAGAAGAAATCTTAACCCCGTATGCATTTCCATTGTATGAATTCTAAATATAGCATATCATTTGTAAATATATACTAAATAGTGATATGCTTTATATTAGTTAATTTTATTTACATACGAAATATTTAAATGTTAACAAAACATTACATAATTCTTATATATATAATTGATAATCGATATGAATAATTAATATAAATAATTATGAATTCTTTGAACGATTAAAAATAACGTAAGAAAAATGCTAATGGTTATATTATATATTTATCATAAACACGAACGATTATATATATATATATATATATATATATATATATTTATACATTGCATTAAAGGAATGCATAACCTAGAATAGTCTTACCCCGTTTAAGTAATTTCCGTATACAATGCACTGCCGTAGGAACACCTCCAACTGTTCACACGACAAGAGACGAGTAACAACTTCTATCAAAGAGTCGGCATTCGCTTTCTGCTCGTGGTACATCGGCTGTTGACGGTGATTCATCGTAGCGGTTTTCGTAGGATGGGTTACATTGGCGACAATAAATGTGCGCGAATATGTTCTAGGATATATGTAATTGGTGTACTCAAATTCACACCAATGCCATCGTCAAAGTAAACTAATACGTAACGTGTAGTATTCCAAAGTTCTATAGGACACTATTATAAAATATTGATATTCTTTGCTCATTGATTACTTCGATAAAATTCGCAACAATACTGCTATTATTGTGAACATTTACAAATATTTACATAATAAATAGATCCTACGATGTTATTACAATAATTAACCAAATTATACATCCTTGGTTCTTAAATCAGTAGAGTATCTTACAATAGAAAACTTCATCTAAAACATTCCTACATTATCTATTATTCTCAGCTCCCCTTTTCTAAAACAAAGTCAGGAATCTTGATATCTTAATCTACAAAAATTAAAACTCATATTCCAACTAATTCCATATAAAACAATCGACTACATCTTATAAACTCCATTACTCATTTGAAAATATATAAAATCAGCTACGTCCGATATATTTTCAAACTATTATAATGCCTATAATATCACTTTCTCTTATATCCACCTATGTTAATAAACAAATCATATTTCCAGAAGTTACAAGTATTTGTATTTAATATATCTAAAAACAGCATATGTGTATATTAAGAACTATAATATATATATATATATATATATATATATATATAAATTAAATTCATGCTTAGTCAATCAATTAATCATACATCACAATAAACTTGACTTTGTATCTAATTTTCATTATCACCACAACAATTATCTTATTATTAAAAACAATATTCATGAATAAATTTAAGTATCACTTAATCTAAGGTAGCAAAATCTTTATTTGGAAATTTGATCATTTAAGAATTTAAACCATTAAATCTTTAAATCTTTAAAACATTACTACTTTAAACATTACATAGATTAATATTTTAATATATTAACTCTTTAGTCCATTAAAACTTAAACCTTTAAGATTTTAAACCATTAAGACGTCTAATATATTCCTATATAATCATCATTTTTTTAATGATATTCATATAGGGATATAAATTCTATATATGGCTAACCTTGAATTCGCTTCGGAGCAGCATGGCTTCGAGACGTAACGTATAGTTGGGAAGTTGGATTAGTGCATATAAAAAGCGTTCAGGTTTACCAAGCTTGTCGACATCATCGTGAAAATCAGCAAATACCTCTAACTATGAATGAAATGGGAGACTTGTTTATATATGATTTACAAACGATGATAAATCAACTTATTCTTTATTCAGTAAGATATTGTAATTAATTTCGATTAAAGAAAATTGACATCAATTCACAGCATTATATTGACTGTCAAAGATTATGATAATATGAATATTAATATATTATGAATATTAATATATTATGAATATTAATATATATTTCTGATCAGATAATATATTATGTATTATAGTTTCTAATAGACTTAGTGAAGTTACTCGAATATTAAAACGAATATATATTGATACTATTTTGCTTTCCTTTTATATATAAACGATTATGTTTTTATATTAATAAAAGTAATATTTATGCGTATTTAATTATATATAGACTCGATAAAAGTCTAAATAATCTATGAATTCGATATAGTATGGAGTATCTTGGATATTTATTTAAACATTGGCAATATGTAGTTAGTTATTACAATTATCAGTATTCGAGTACGATAATATTTCTATAACTAGGAACTTTGTATAACTATGTAGTATTTTTAAACAAATTTGAATACCTCTTCATTGCTGGGCAGTTGAGCTTGCAGCATTTTGAGTTTATCCGCATCCAATTTAACGTAACAGCAGTTCTCGAGATCAAGAATGATTTCTTTTTGAGAGGCATTTCCGCCAAATTGGCTCAAGAATATGCTTACCTCCATACTACGTTTGTGGTCGAGCAGGGTAATCTGATAGCGATTATATATTTTGATAACATATTTTTGTTGGCGTTCGAAAAGAGTTATTTGACATGTTTAAAAAATGCTGATAATAATAGAAAAGTATCGATATATTAATAAAAATAAATGTAAAGAAGATATCTTTGGTGATAACAATTATAAATGAATTATTAAATTAGCTTAAAAACTAATCACATAAATTAATCTTTAATTATTAAAAATATTAATTAAAATTGTATTAATAAGTAATACTTTTATATTATATTCTTAAATATTTATACATCGATATGTTTTATTTATTTATATTGTAGAACTTTTTAAAGTATAGATTTATTTATTTGTAACTGTAATTCTGTCCATGAGAAGTTTACCTTAGCGTTAGATTTGCTGGTAGCTACGCTATCTTCCTTGATTAAAGTAGACTTCTCCTTTTTTTTGATTGAGAATAGTGAATCGAAAGAACTTAGATCAAAATTAAGTGCTCTCTTCAGACGGTGTAGTTTACACCAAATAGTGTTCTCGTCTATTGTAAAATATTGAAATAAATTGATGTTAATCTAAGTGAAAATTAAAAAAAAAAGAGTAAAAGGTAAATTTCGAATACATAATCTATAATATTCATTCACGAATAATGTATGTAAAAAGATTTTAAAAATAAAAATCATATACTTTATTATATAATTATAATTCTATTTAATGTCTAATTATTAAATCATAAATTAATATATTATTTATCCAATGTATCTTCATCCTAAAAAGTAATTTTCACTAACTCTTGACTACATTTTCATTGAATTTGTTCCAACACACGGATTTCATTTTATTTTTAGCAGAGGGCAAGTCTTGATTCAAGGTTGGAATCTTTTGCATTTGAAAAGCTCTGGACATAGCTGGTGGTGGCATAGGACCACCCATCATAGGAGGTGGTGGTGGACCACCCATCATAGGAGGTGGTGGTGGTGCACCCATCATAGGAGGTGGTGGAGGTGGACCACCCATCATAGGAGGTGGTGGAGGTGGACCACCCATCATAGGAGGTGGGGGTGGTATCGGTGAACCCATCATTGGTGGTGGTGGTGGTATCTGGGAACCACCCATCATTGGTGGTAGTGGTGGCGGAGGCGGTGGTGGTGGTACTTGGGAACCACCCATCATTGGTGGTAGTGGTGGTGGGGGCGGTGGTGCATTATTTTTTATATTTTCCGCAATTATACTAGATGTTAACTCAACACCTATAGTTGATGGAGATCCGTTGGGTAAAAAAGGTGGTGGAGGAGGCGGGGCTTGTGATCCCCCTACGTTCGCAGGAACCAGGTGATTTTTCGGAGATTCGGATTGAGTCCCAGCGAATTCGGTTTGAGTCGAACTAGAAATTGTCGGAGTGGCAATCCGTGACCGAAAATCAAGTTTCCGTTGGGATTCTTCTTCCGTTAAGATCAACGGCGTAGACGTAGAAGAAACATTGGCCAAGTTCGTCGTCGTGCTGGTGGAGTCTAGGCGAGTCTGCAGTTTATGCAATTCGCTTTTGTTACCGGAAATAATCACCTTCTGAACGCTCTTCTCGATCAATTGCCACATTTGCGGACTGCAGGAGAGATTGCGCTATTTATAAAGTCTGGCTAAATATATGTAATTAAAATCGGCAATGATATTTTAAATTTGGAATTAAGTTAACAATGCAAGTATTGTATAGTTGGCTATAGCTATGGAAACCTTCCAGTAACAAGCCAGGTATATATATATTACGAAAGCAAATTACGAGGAGTTATAGGGTAAGGTATAAACAGATGGAATACGTTACATCGAGTAATTAATTAGGCTAGGATAGATAACGTACATATAGTTTAGTGAAAATAATAAATAATTATGTCAAAAAACGACAATAAACGACATTACAAATTTATATTAAAAATATAAATATTTATATTAAAAATATAAATATTTATGTTAAAAATATAAATGAATATTAATAATATTTATATTAATATTAATAATAATAATTGTAATTCATTCATTTAAAACCAGGTATCGTTATTCTGATCAATCTTCA
>OZ038315.1:28467309-28729809 GCA_964035775.1 Osedax frankpressi
GCGACGATGCTGAACCGGTAGCGTTGGTTCTTGGACTTCTGCGAAATGCTTGGCAATGAAGTTGGCGTCGTCGTTATCTCCAGTTTAGTCGTAGATTTGTAATTGGATATTTAAATTTGAACAAATCGTTACATATATTAAAAATAGCGTGGAATATAATTAAATACTTTAAATGGTACATATAAGTATCGGTTATACAATTGAGTTCCTCAATAGTTAATATCGTAATTGTAGTTCGTAATACGGGAGATATTATATAACTAGATTACGTAATAACCCTGAATCTCTCCAGCGCGTCGAATACAAGTTGCATACCTTCTTTGGAGTACTCGGTAAGTGCCGAAAGAAGTTCGTAGACTTGGGTTTTAATGAGTGCATTACCGCTTTCGGTCGCTGAAGGGCGGCAATGGAATGAACGAATGGAGATTACGAGTGGAGATCCGTAATCACCCAAGTATAGAGTTAATGATGTTGGTAAATGTTTCCTTGACTAATCCATGAACTTAACTAATTCGTTAAATGGTGAAACTAGAAATAACTCGGCTGAATATACAGTATAGATATTATAATAGTTTAGTTTATGGCTTTTGATTTAGTGTATTTACTTCTTTGTACCAAATAATGTAGGGATGAACAGTTAATTAAATTAGGGTGTGTAGACTGATTATCGGGTAATGTTCTAGTCAATTGGTTAGTGGGTTAGTTCGAAATTAGTATATTAATATTTTTATTGAAATATAGGAAACTAATAAATATATAGATATACAAATAATATGGAACAAATAAAACTTACACCCAATTGAATTTATTTATTTTCTATTATTTTATAGATTAATATTATATTTAAAATCAAATAATATATTAATTAATATTAAAAATAAAAAATACTTATACATAAGTAGAATTAGATATCTAAAAAAACTAATATTTTGTTCATGGGCATAAAATAAATATAATTTGTACGATGATAATTTATTATTAAATATTATCTTAAAATAAATTGATTTATATAGCTAATAATGCTTATATATAACTATATATATAGTTATATATATATATATATATATATATGATTATGCCTACAATATTAGGTTAATTGCTTGTAAAAGTGCTAATATAATTATTTATACTTTATTATTACTTTTAGATATTTCAGTTTAATGTATTTACTAAATACTATTTAGGTTATAACATTTAAATAAAAGATTATTATTATTCTATTTAGAATATAATAATTTGTTGGTAGTTTCAGGGAAGCAAATGATTAATATAATTTAATATAATCTTCTAATAAATTTACATTTCAATTTATTAACAATAAAATATCATAAATATCAGAATTAAAAATTAATATAAATTATAAAACAATAAGTACCCAACAAACAATATGAACGACTTAATTTTTTGATTGGTATAATTTGTATTATGTTGACCTATAATTTTCTAAAACGAGTGAAACAATTTCGTAACATTATTACGTCATAACGTTTGCCGGGTAATTAGTAGAAGCTTTGTAAAATAAATGACATATTCTTTTTTAAACGATACATTATAACAACTCAAAGAGTGATATTGGAAAAACACCGGGAAACATTAAAAAGTATCACTTACCTCCCTGTTGTTCGTAGATCACTAAAATACAAATTATATGTATTTAATATTAGCAGGAATTAATCAAATCGTTCACAAAGCAAACAGTTTGCACAATATCGAAATTAGTTAAACAATTTAAATATTTAAATTAATTTACGAATCAAAATATATTTACATATTAATAATTTTATATTAGTAATGATGAACCACTTAATCAAACACAACACGATTGAAATAGAAGAGTTAATGGTCAGCATATATGTTATATATAACTAGTAATATATAATGTATACAGATTAGAATACTTCTTATTTACAATGGAATGACAATATACAGCAAGAAACAAAATGTAAGATATATTTTACAAAATTTGCAAATTTTTATATAAACATAACATATTAAGTAAATTATTAAAGTATTAAAGTAGTAAAGTTATTTTGAACGAATCGCCCTCGTTTATTTTTAAATATTTGCTTCCATATATGTATTTCTTGCTGCATAGAGTAAGTACTTAAACTATTGCGTTACTTTGTGTTAATAGCTATTTCTATGACGATTAGAACCTTCTAGGAGTCGATCAACTGATCGAGCATGTTCTATCATATGTGAGAGTCCATCTTCAGATTTCATTAATTCTTTGATACATTCTGTAAATAGTATCTATCATATAACACTGTTATATAAATTAATTAGATTATATAATATTATTTTATTAATCTTTATTATATAATATTATTGTAATCACGATTATTGAGGAAATAACCTTTATTATTTATTACAAATATCATAATTTATATATAACTTTCGATATATCTAAATTATGATTTCTAATAGAAAACCATAAATAGTTTTAGTATATACTGGTATATTATTTTAATAATATGAATTTTCATTATTTTTTTATCATTTTGTTGAACTTAATAATATAAGTTTACTATATAGTAACATATGATTACTATATGTAACATGACGTTACTATATTATAACATAAACTTACTATATGTAACATAAGTTTACTATATTCTAACTTAAGTTTACTATAGTCTAACTTAAGTTTACTATATGTAACATAAGTTTACTATATTGTAACTTAAGTTTACTATATTATAACTTAAGTTTACTATATTGTAGCATATGTTTACTATAATATAACACAGGTTTACTATATTATAACATTGTTTATTATATGTAACATAGGTTTACTATCTTGTAACCTAATATTACTATCTTGTAACATAAGATTACTATATTATAAGATAATTTTATGTCATTGTAACATAGTTTACTATATTGTACATTATTTACTATATGTAACATAGGTTTAATATATTGTAACACAGGTTTGCTATATTGTAACACAGGGTTACTATATTGTAACATATGTTTACTATATTGTAACTTAAGTTTACTATATTGTAACATATGTTTACTATATTGTAACTTAAGTTTACTATATTATAACAAGTTTACTATATTGTAACATTATTTACTATATTGTAACACAGGTTTACTATATTATAACATTGTTTATTATATGTAACACAGGTTTACTATATTGTAACACAAGTTTACTATATTGTAACATTGTTTACTATATGTAACATAGGTTTACTATATAGTAACACAGGTCTACTATATTGTAACACAAGTTTACTATATTGTAACATATGTTTATTTATTGTAACATATGTTTACTATATTGTAACATAAGCTTACTATATTGTAACATTATTTACTATATGTAACACATGTTTACTATATTGTAACACAGGTTTACTATATTGTAATACAGGTTTACTATATTGTAACACAGGTTTACTATATTTTAACATTATTTACTATATGTAACATAGGTTTAATATATTGTAACACAGGTTTACTATCTTGTAACTTAAGTTTACTATATTGTAACATTATTTACTATATGTAACACATGTTACTATATTGTTACATAGGTTTACTATATTATAATAATGGTTTACTATATTATAACATAAATTTACTATATTATTATATAGTTTACTAAATTATAACATTATTTACTTTATGTAACATAAGTTTACTATATTGTAACATAAGTTTACTATATTGTAACATATGTTTACTATAATATAACATTGCTACTATATTATGATACAGGTTTACTATATTGTAACATAAGTTTACTATATTGTAACATAAGTTTACTATATTGTAACATAAGTTTACTATATTGTAACATAAGTTTACTATATTGTAACATGACGTTACTATATTATGATACATGTTTACTATATTATAACAAACCTACGCACTGTCCAATGAACTCGAGTTTCATATAAGCTGCCTGAAGATCTTTAACCTTTTGCTGGGGTAATAACTCGACGACATTCAACAGCACCTCTAATGTAAGTTAGCAGACGATAATAAGGCAATTAATGAATTATATAAATTTATAGCAATTATGTATTATGAATTATCTATGAATATATGTATCTGTTTAAAGTGTTATTTTCTATCTAAGTATTGATATATATATATATATATATATATATATATATAAATATTCATGAGATTATTATATTGAAATTTATTAAAACTCGAAGAAATTAGAAATCTATATAGTACAATGAATACAATAATATATGCATGTACCTAATCCATCATGATCCCTGAAGCTCTGAATCCATTCCTTATTCTGGCTTCTTAATTTGGTTTTCAACGAATTGAATTTCTGGTTTATAGAGAAATTTAATTTACATAATTTCTGGTTATTTACTTAACACGTAAATATTAATTTTGTTAATACTATATATGGAACTAATGGAACACTTATATATATATACATATATATATATATATATATATATATATATATATATATATATATGTATGTGTATGTATGTATATATATATATATATATATATATATATATGTATGTATATATATATATATATATATATATATATATATATATATGTATGTGTATGTATGTATGTAAGTATAACTAGTTTTAATTTTAATTCATATACAGTAAACCACCTAATAATATACATTACTTAAATATTCTATTTCAAATGTAAATAGCCTTCGGGGATTGTTATATATATATATTATATAACAATTGCCTTTCGCTAGAGAATATCAAATTACTTAGAATAAAAAGTACACTACATACCAATCTATAATTAATATATTTATATAAATTACACACTTCTATAGTAGTATATATGCAAGGAATACATTACTTAGTAAAACATGTTTAAAAAATAGATCTGTATCATATATGTTAATAGCATAATGTATATCTTAACTTATAAATACACTTGGCTACTTTAATTACATTGTTAAAGTGCACTTAAATATACGTATATTTACAATAATACTATATTACTATATATACATATATATATATATATATATATATATATATATATATATATATATATATGATTATATATGATTACATTAATATGATATTAATCATAATTATAACCCAATTAATTATATATAAAATATCATTAATTAACCTTCTAGCTTTAATTCAAATGATATTGCTATATATATATATATATATATATATATATATAAAACATATATTTAATAATAATACGTATTATGATGAAAAGTATCATCAATTGATTATAAAATGAATTTATTTTTAAATATTAACTTATCTATTATATAAGTGATATATAAGATATCAATTATATAAGATCAATGGTTGACTATATATATATATATATATATATATATATATATAATACCTAATTTATATATTGTATTGAGATCAATAATACATGTAGTTAAATTATACTATTTTCGTAGAGAAATTATTTCTTTTAAAACTCACAATATATCTGCAGATTATCGAATATGTATATACTAGATATAAATTTATATTTATATATATATGGTTTATATACCTATATATATTCTACATATATAAACTCATCAAATTATATATATAACGTGTTTAAGATTTGATGTTGTTTTGATTAACCTTATTCGAAGGAGTTCTGAGTTCGGTGACAAATTGTTCAGCTGATATCATGTGTAATCTTGTGTTCAGAGCCGTATCGATCTTTGACCTCAACTTACATAAACCCGCTCGATTGCGTTTCGAGTTGCTAGAACCATTATCTTCTTTTCTTTCGACCTCGGAATATTTCTGCGCAGAAGAACCAATTGTTTCCCCGCTAGTAATGCTGATCTTCCCAGCCTCGTTGTGGCTTGGCGAGCGTGGTGTTTCCTTACTAGTAATACTAACGAACCCGGCACCTTCTTTCACCGAAATGCTTTCCGTTTTCTGAATATTACATGTAGTTACGCAATCCGTTTCGTTTCTCAACACCGTACATTTGTTTTGACCAGTTTGCGGGATGCAATCCTCTACTTTCTTAGCGAGGTTAGAATTAAGATCAAGCGCCTCAGCCGAAGACTTATGTAAGTTTACATCAGGTGCTATTTCAATAGGCGGAATAACTCCTGCTACAACTCCTCCAGCACAAGCTTTATCTGCACTACCCTCGCTTTCATTGGCATCACCTTTAACACCCACATTTCTATTATTTCCTGGCACGGTCTTATCACTAGTATCTACGATAGCCGATTTACCGAGTTGTTGAGAGGTAACGTTATCTGCTGGCGTAGAATTTGAATCTATCCTCGTCGATAGTTTACTATCTCCATTCATATCTCGACCTCTAGCATCCGAAATAGCTGCGTCCCCATTTCCTCCTTGGCCAAGTCCGCGGCCCACATTACCCAATACCGTTATCGCAGCCTTTCGAGGAGTAGGCGTCGTTGTTGCCGAAGAGTCTGGTTTCCTCGAGCCACGACACGTCGATACGAGTTTCACCGGCGTCGACGTCGCGCTCGTAGTTGCCGTTGCCTTACGTAACGCGGGAGTACCCGGAATAACGGCGTCGGCTATTGAAATACCGGTGTGCCTGCTCAGCACGGACGGTTTCGACGGCTCCCTGTAGTGCAGAGAGCGTCGTTTCGTCGGCGACGACGGCTTCGACTTCGTCGAAGATTTGCGTTTCTCGGACGAGTTGGGCGTGGCCGGAACGCCCGCAGAACGATTTCGATTGGCTGCCAACGCGGGCGTCGATAGTCGCTTGTCGCGCAGGATTGTTCTTCCAGTAGGGGCGCGTTTACCGCCGTGGTCGGTACGTTGTACGGGTGTACCGACTGTTGGCTCGCGTGTAACGGTGTTCGCTGGTTCTGGGTTACCGAGCGACGACGCCTGAACACCTACGACGTCCTCGCGCGGGTCTCGCGTTGCGCGCACCTTTACATCCTGGTTTAAATGGCGCGCTGGACTGTCGGCATTGACCACGTCACTTTCTACGCGAATCCTCCTATTCGTCGAATCTACACTCGACCCGGTGGCAGAAGAAGTTATAACTGGAGCGTCATTAATAGTAGATGCTTTCATAGGGTCTATTTGTGTTCTACCAAAGAGGTGATCGGTTTTCGCGGATATAGGACATATTCCTTTTGAAACTTTATCCATCGTTGGCCGATGTCCATTGTTAATGGAAGTATTTGCAGAAGTATTCCCGGGGCCGGACCCGGTAGCACGGTTCGGGAAATTACTAGGAGTCGAGCTAGATTCACTAGAAACGGTTTTGTTGGACGTATGATTTGGGTTCCTGATGGGTCCACGCCTAAGGGCGTTCTTCGGCGTCACGTGGTCGATGGACGAAGGAGACTGCGATTTGCGTAAGGTGTCTTCTCTGTATTTATTAATTCTTGACCGAATATCGGAACTATAAACAGAATAACCGATGAGTCATAATATATGGAATTACATAACACATGGAATATTACTATATCTCTTACTAGGAATGTAATCAATCAACTTTTAATTAATCTCTAATCGGAACAGATTATTCTTTGACGACATTAGTAAAAACGAATGTTAGTAGACACGGTGAGATCATATATTAAAAACCATTGTATTTTAATGTCTGTTGATACATCCACAACAATAATAAATAATATAAAAGAAATTATGCAATGCAATGCAAAAATTAAAATTACCTGGACAATTTACTGCGTATATGTCAATATTATTACAAGTAATGAAATAATGATCATTGTAATCAGGACATTACACTTACCCTTTTAATTACCCTTACACTTACCATTTCATTAAATATTTTAGTTACCCTTTTAATTACTCTTTTACTTACTCTTTTAATTACCCTTTTAATTATCCTTTACTTACAATTTCACCCATACCTTTACATTTACCCTTAACTTTACCTTTACCCTTATAATTATAATTATAATTTTGCTTACACTTATTCTTATTACCAATAAACCCTTATCCAAATTATTATTATTATTATTTTCACAACCACTGCCACTGCCACTGCCACTATCATTATCATTATCATTATCATTATCATTATCAGTAAACTATCATTATCGTTTTCATTATCAGTAAACTATCATTTTCGTTATTGTTATCGTTATCATTATCATTATCATTATCATTATCGTTATTATTATCATTATCATTATAATTATCGTTATCATTATCATTATAATTATCGTTATCATTATCATTATCATTATCACAAAACTATAATTATCATTATCATTATTGTTATCATTATCATTATCGTTATCATTATCATTATCATTATCGTTATCGTTATCATTACCATTATCATTATCACTAAACTATCATTATCATTATCATTATCGTTATAATTATCACTAAACTATCATTATCATTATCATTATCATTATCATTATCATTATCGTTATAATTATCATTATCGTTATCATTATCGTTATCATTATCGTTATCATTATCGTTATCATTATCGTTATCATTATCGTCATCATTATCGTCATCATTATCGTTATCATTATCGTTATCATTATCGTTATCATTATCGTTATCATTATCGTTATCATTATCGTTATCATTATCGTTATCATTATCGTTATCATTATCGTTATCATTATCGTTATCATTATCGTTATCATTATCGTTATCATTATCGTTATCATTATCGTTATCATTATCGTTATCATTATCGTTATCATTATCGTTATCATTATCGTTATCATTATCGTTATCATTATCGTTATCATTATCGTTATCATTATCGTTATCATTATCGTTATCATTATCGTTATCATTATCGTTATCATTATCGTTATCATTATCGTTATCATTATCGTTATCATTATCGTTATCATTATCGTTATCATTATCGTTATCATTATCGTTATCATTATCGTTATCATTATCGTTATCATTATCGTTATCATTATCGTTATCATTATCGTTATCATTATCGTTATCATTATCGTTATCATTATCGTTATCATTATCGTTATCATTATCGTTATCATTATCGTTATCATTATCGTTATCATTATCGTTATCATTATCGTTATCATTATCGTTATCATTATCGTTATCATTATCGTTATCATTATCGTTATCATTATCGTTATCATTATCGTTATCATTATCGTTATCATTATCGTTATCATTATCGTTATCATTATCGTTATCATTATCGTTATCATTATCGTTATCATTATCGTTATCATTATCGTTATCATTATCGTTATCATTATCGTTATCATTATCGTTATCATTATCGTTATCATTATCGTTATCATTATCGTTATCATTATCGTTATCGTTATCGTTATCATTATCGTTATCATTATCGTTATCATTATCGTTATCATTATCATTATCGTTATCGTTTTAGCAAATAATCCTAGACATTATTTTTTTACATTAATCAATTTCCTTATATAGCTTTTTATTTTTGCATATACATCCAAAATAATTTTAAAATTCGAATACTTTCTTGGATATACCCAGCAAATATATTTAGAGTAATGTAATAGTTTTATAAACTCTTTTATTGTCCATGCGGTTCCCAGGAAACTATACAGTTCATTTTATTTTTTTATTTATATGATAAAATGAAATATATAAATTTTATATGCATTTGTTTATTTTTTAGTTAATAATTATATAATTATTTTATAGTAGTTAATAATAGATTTTTTGAGTATTTATATATTAAATGTTTATAAATTGCTCAGCAGGTAATTTCATTTTTCCATTGCCCTTATATTATTTTTTATTTTTGTAACACATGAAAGGGTTTTATAAACTATTATATCACTAATTACTGTGTGAGTTAACATAAAAAATAACTGTTATTTGTTCGAAGTTCGCACATAATGTCTTTAAAATAAATAAATAAAGCACTACCAATTGTATAATATAAAAATAGACAATAGCAGCAAACATAGTTTATAATAACCTAATAAATTATATGGTGTAACTATTATATAATCTTATATAGTTTTTTTAAATAAAAAATAAAAATAATATATTTATAATGCAAATTAAATAGTCCACTCTCATTATATAACAGAAAACTATAAATTAACTGGATGGTTTCCCGAGTATTGGTACACGAAGTATTGGTATGGGTATATAATATCAAAAATTAGATAACTTGTATTATTTTTGTGGGATAGTTATAAATAGTGGTATAATATAATATCGTACAACAATTGTTACAGTAATGTGTTATACATATTGTAGTATATGTGTTTGTTACACGCTACCACGAGGATTCCATTATAAAAATACATAGATACCATAAACATACTTATATATACATATGAATTCATATGCATATATATGTATACGTATGATTCATACGCAGTGAATGATATATGTGAGAAATAACTAATTAGGGTTCAAAATAGATATTGTTTACATTATTATGCAATATTTATCGAAGAACCATTACTCTATAATCTATGGCTCATGTTTTTCTTGTATTATATAATATGTATATATACACTAAATGATATACGAATATTCTGTTTACCAAATTTTAAATGTTGTTATATAGTCTGTAGTTTTCAATTCAATTAATTAAATTCATTAAAAGTATTTTTAAATATTATTTACAAACTTTTTATGATCCTTGCTATCTAATTTGTTGTCATTGTGAGTCGATGTAAGCGTTTTGTTATCTTCCTTGTTTTGCTTTTGAAGACGTTCCAATAATTCATCTCGTTTACTTGTTGATGGCGAGTTGTAAATCCTCGAATTCGGCATTGTAAAGATGTTTCTAACTATAAATCATCATCAAATTTAGTCTGTAATAATATATTTTAATATATAATTAAAGTTATTAACATATTGTGTTATATACTTGTTCAATAATAAATAGATTTATAGCATTGTTTATGTTATATATTGATGTCATTTCTATACAAATAATAACACTTATAGGTTAAATTACAATATATATATATATATATATATATATATATATATATATATACATATTATACATATTATACATATTATACATATATACATATTATATTAGGGGGATTATTATATCATTTTTATAATAATGTATATATTTACTTTTATAATAATATCCCGGAAAATCTCACACAATTTCAGTTTTCAATTAATTTATGAAACTATTTAATTACTTATATAATTTAATTTACATATATTTACTAAAATCTCTCAATACATTAATTTTATAATTATTACAACGTATAAAAATAAAATAAATGGTTTAATTTATGGATACTCATGAAACAACCTGATTTCACTTGGTTCATATTATTTTTTGTAATATAATAAAAGTGAATATATATTTGATTTGTATTATGATATATTTTTTTAATTGTTGTTTAAAATAATTATATAACATTGTATAATAGTTACATCGTATTGTTTCTTAGATTTGGGCACGTAGTATAAATTCATGTTTTAAATATTTTATTTTATGATTGTTATTTATTTTGTTTTCCGGAATAACAATATATTACGTAGGCTGTACGTCGTACAGCCTACAGTGTACGTCGTACGATTAATCTGTAATATATTCTATACAATAGTACAGTTTCATATATGATATTTTATAGCGAACATCTGTAATGTATTGAAAATAGGGTAGATTCAACATATGGAAAACATAAAATAGTTATGATGTTTTTTTATAATAAATATTATACTTTACAATGCCATTTATTTTCTCTATGTTTATTCAATAAGTTATGGATATTTGTTTTTTTATTATATGTTGATATTGTAAATAAGTTTCATTTTTTGTATGTTTGAACATATCATTAAATTAGATAATATAACTTTTATATAATCTTATATATTTATTTTAGATATAAAATTAACATAATATATGTTTTATGTAAATTAAATATATTTCAACTTGTAATATTAAACATAACTAAACATACAGGGTACTATTATCTTACATATAGATATATACATTTTTATATTTTGTTTTTTTTACATAGGGATAATAATATAATAATGCTATATTAACATGAAATTATTTTTATATAAATAATTTTAATTTGTTGTAAAAAAAATGCTAATAATGTATTTTTTGCGAAATAAGGTTATGTAATAAATTACTTTCCATGGAACATAGAAAACACTCATAAATGACGAATTGGAATTTCGACTTCTTATCTAAGGTTTATATATAGCCAAATTTTCTTATTCGTTACGATATCTATGTACTTAATAACACTTAACTATATAATATAAAGTTAAATATTATATAATTAATATTATATTATAATAAAGGTAATATTATTTACGTAATATTGATAATCCATTAAACATTAATACTGTTGATTTTATTTATTATATTGTGAAATAATATTTTTTACATATTTTATTAATATTGAAGAAGGTTAAATTAATTTATATACAAAGGAAAATTTTCAGATCATTTTATTTTTTGTCATATAATAAAAATAGAAATAAAATATACTTTCACTTTTATTTATAAAATTATCTGGATGGTTTCCGCGGGAGATATGAAATGTTCTTATTACGAGAAACCAGATTATGTAACTAGTATACGATATTATATAATTATTTTAAATAAAAAATATAAATAAAATATTTTAATTTATATTACATAACAAAAAAACTATAATGAACTGGGCGGTTTCCTAGGTATTTACAAACATATATATTTATTAACTACTTTATTACATGTATATAAAGAATTTATAATGGTTATATAATATGCTGCCTTGGAATAATTATTTAAAAGTCCCACAAACCATCCAGATAATTTAATTGTTTGAATTGCATATTTTTTTTATGTTATACTCATCAATGGATTTATCAAACTATTACATGACCGTTTTTACTAGATATAAATCAAATGAATTATATTGAATTACTCAAAACTTTCATAAATTGACTGGTTAGTTCTATCCCAGTCCCTAAAGTATTCGCGACTCAATTACTTTAACTCTACAATCTCTATTAAACTTAATAACCTAAAAAACTATAACCTATGGAAGTATATTGTAAGATAAATTGTATTTATGTATTTTAATTAAACAGTGTTTATATACTTATGAGAGTTACACCATGTTCATGGTATAATATATATTGGTACACTTTAAATATATATCATTATTTTTAATAAATTCCCATGAATCATATTTTGAATTATTATTAATTAGTAAGTATATATAATATAATATATATCATACAGCCTATAGACTACATATATGTAAAATAATATGCACACACATATACACACATATATATATATATATATATATATATATATATATTTATATATATATATATTTCAGATGTTTATGTTTATAGTAGGATAATGTATACATATATTACATTTACATGTAAACAACCATTATCCTATATCTATAATGTATATAATATTATAATATACTCTATATATATATATAGATAATATAAAACATATGATAAATTCATATTATTATTTATTGTTTAAAGAACCATAATTTATAATTACATTTTCCGGCATCAAAGTTGTATAAAATGAAATAATCACTTATAATGAATGTTCAAATCATAAATCACTAAACATTTGTAAAAAACATGTATAAATGTTTTTAAATATAAATAACGTAAATTATTCGTATTAATGGAGTTGCTAGTTGTACCAATGGACTTGTACCAAGTGAGAATGATATTTAGCCGTTGGGAACGAAAGACACTTATTTTCTAATTTTGACAGCTCTCCGAGTACGATAGTATGATGGAACCTACAAACTTTACAGCTTTTCGAGTCTAAGTTATATGTATGTTATGTAATAGATACGTTATCGTCAAGTTATTTAGCTAGGAGCCAAATGGTAATCAAATAAGTACAGTACATGTTATAATACATGTTATAGTACATGTTATAGTACATGTTATAGTACATGTTATAGTACATGTTATAGTACATGTTATAGTACATGTTATAGTACATGTTATAGTACATGTTATAGTACATGTTATAGTACATGTTATAGTACATGTTATAGTACATGTTATAGTACATGTTATAGTACATGTTATAGTACATGTTATAGTACATGTTATAGTACATGTTATAGTACATGTTATAGTACATGTTATAGTACATGTTATAGTACATGTTATAGTACATGTTATAGTACATGTTATAGTACATGTTATAGTACATGTTATAGTACATGTTATAGTACATGTTATAGTACATGTTATAGTACATGTTATAGTACATGTTATAGTACATGTTATAGTACATGTTATAGTACATGTTATAGTACATGTTATAGTACATGTTATAGTACATGTTATAGTACATGTTATAGTACATGTTATAGTACATGTTATAGTCATTTATAGTTTTTGAGTTAAGATGGGGAGTTGCATCATGCACCATGAGAAGTTAGATGTAAATAATGATGTAATAACATGAGGAATATCTGAATATGGAAATGAGATGGGTATCCATGGGTTATTATTCAAATACAAATGTACGAACATCCTGTTTAAACATATTTCATAACTTTTCATTATCTATAACGGCTTTCACATTTGCATGACAATAGAAATAACCAAAGTATGTAGTTTTATGGGCCCCACAATATGGGTGGTTAAACCGGAAATAATATTACTGATTTAAAGAAGATAATTCGATAATAAAGGAAGGTATATATGATGGCATATGATGATATATGATGGCATATGATGACATATGATAATAAGTAAGTAGTCGATTAATTGCATGAAGAATACGAAGTCTGCAAATAATAATTGTAAATAATGTAGCAATATTTAAAAATATTAATGAGCTGGTACCAGTAAAGTAGACGAGAGCAATGTAAATTGATCTATTAGATTGTATTACCCCCAAGTTAGTTAGTGCCTTATGCGATGTCATACTGGAATGTTTATCAGAGAAGCAAGTTTTAATTTAGGCTATTAATCGAAATGAAAGTCGTGCATACAATGAAATATATTTATATCTAACCGGAATAATATTACAAAGATTGATCTATAAGTCATATATTTATATCATCAATATTTGATTGCGATAATATATATTTATATCATCAATATTTGATTGCGATAATATATATTTATATCATCAATATTTGATTGCGATAGCATATATTTATATCATCAATATTTGATTGCGATAGCATATAGTTATATCATCAATATTTGATTGCGATAATATATATTTATATCATCAATATGTGATTGCTATAATATATATTTATATCATCAATATGTGATTGCGATAACATATATTTATATCATCAATATGTGATTGCGATAACATATATTTATATCATCAATATTTGATTGCGATAGCATATATTTATATCATCAATATGTGATTGCGATAATATATATTTATATCATCAATATGTGATTGCGATAGCATATATTTATATCATCAATATGTGATTGCGATAATATATATTTATATCATCAATATGTGATTGCGATAATATATATTTATATCATCAATATGTGATTGCGATAATATATATTTATATCATCAATATGTGATTACCCTAATATATATTTTGATATGCCAGAGTAAATTGTCAACCAGAAAACGTAATTTTAAAATAGAGAATTTCATGTACTAATAGATAATGGTAATTTGTAATAGATGAAATGTTTAAATCATTTAGGATACACTGTAGGAGATACCATATTGGTTATATCATATACTATCTTTATACTCACATCTCTTTAATAATGTATGTTCAAATAATAGAATATGGCTATTGTTAGTATATATATACAGTGTATATCCATTCCCTTGAATACATAAACATATTTTGACATTATATATATATATATATATATAGTTTGCTATATGTGAGTGTAGGTTTATGTAATAATTACGTAATATCTTACAAATAAGATTATATCTATATAATTAATAAGATGATATCTATATAATTATTAATTATTACTTGATACAGAAATCAACTCTTTGTTATAATCTCTCTGAAATTACAATAGAAATTACAATTTGATTATCATAATAGATATTTATTAGATAGTATTTAATATATATATATTAGAAAATGAATATGAACACTATGTAATAACTTATATTAATATATATATATATATATATATATATATATATATATATATATATATAATCAATTGTTTTATAAAATTATTTAAATATGTGTATTAAATGTACAATGTACACTGTACATTGTTATATAGATAACATACTGAACAATGTACAGTGTACATTCTACAATGTACATTGTTCAGTATGTTATCTAGCAATGCATTTCACAGCGTACGACGTACTCCGTACGTTGTACAGTGTACACTCTATAATGTACAATGTACATTGTACATTGTACAAAGAGGGTTTCACTATATGTACACAACGTATAATGGATTTCATCAATTATACTTCGATGTTTTTAAAACAGAAAAAAAAATCTGAGTTGTATATTAAATATAAAGTAGATTTATTATCAGAAATTTCTTTAAAAATAATTATTAAAGTAGCAATTGTAAAGTGTATAATGTATATTGTATAATGTTTACTGTATAGTATACACTTTATACTATATACTGTATACTATACAATGTGTACTATACAATGTGTACTATACATTATATAATATACAATGTACAATGTATATTATATACTATATACTATATACTACTTACCATATGAATCACACTTTCAAATTACCATGTAATTACATTTTACAATGTACTTACGATGTACTTACTATATTCTTACTTTGTACTTACTAGTACTTACAATGTACTTACTATGTAATTAATTTTTACTTACTTGTACTTGCGATGTACTTACGATGTACTTATGATGTACTTACTATGTTCTTACTTTGTACTTACGATGTACTTACGATATACTTACGATATAAATACGATGTTCTTACGATATATTATAATATATATTAACGTATAATAAATTATTATTCAAGGATATTTATTATATGAGAATATATATTAATGTAGATAATTACATATTATATATCTATAAATAACTGATAATTTAATTATAAACACTATATTTGTATATATTCTACGCTAGAATTATTAGAATATATTCTATTCTAGATATACAAATCTGTAATTAAATCTACATTTGCAAACATATTCTTTGTGAAACTGAAAACATTTTTATATATCTAATAAATAAGCAAAGTGTAAGCGATTTTAACAAGTTTAAGATAATGTAAATATAACTTCGCACCTAAATAAATGTACATTTGATGATAAAAATGCGATCATTTTCTATATTTAGATTTTCTATAAATTGAGTTTCACACAATGACATATTTTACAAATCCAATCGTTCATATCTTTATATTTCTATTATGTGAAATTACATAACAGGTATACTAAATAAGAACATTAGATACGTTATAGTAGTAATCTAGTGTTAGTGAGTACCCTATATGAAATATATAGGTTTACATATAAGTAAACAATAGTGGTATTATATATATGTATTAGTATAGAGATATTAGATTATTTATAATAATGAGTTATTATATATTAAATCATTTCATTATATCTAATATCTAATGTATCTCGCAGTATGTATTTGAGCTATTTCGCATTATATAACACTTTAAAATGACAACAAAACTTTTATACACTTATTTGGAGAATGAAAATCCATTTACATTGTTCACTGAGTATATAGTGTACATTTCACCTTGTACAGTGTATAATGTACATTGTACAGTGTACACTGTACAGTGTACAGTGTACAATGTACAGTGTACAATGTACAGTGTACAATGTACAATGTACAGTGTGCATATAACCAACGCGATTTATGATTAATCAGAAATTAGACAATGTAGTATTATTAGAGTGAATTACGTAACAAACATGAAGTTATATAATATTAATTAAAAGAATTACAAATAATGATCCACGTTAAAAAATTAAATACGCAAAATGAAATAGGCTAAAATACTATAATACGATATGCATTGTATATTGTATAAATACATTATATAGTGTACATTGTACAGTGTACATTGTACACTATATACTGTACAATGTACAGTGTACAATGTACAGTGTACAATGTACAGTGTACATATCATATAATCGGAGCATATATCCTTCGCGTGTAATTTGATTTAATATAATAAACAAATGTAATTATATCATTTTATATATACTATTTAATAAATATATATTATATATATATATGCATTTTTGATTCTATAAAAATAGGGATTTAGTCATATATTTATTATAAAATGTTATAGAATGGAATATATAAATTATAAAATAAAAACTTGAGAGGTATATTGTAAATATAATATTATAATTACATTATACAAATTTGTTAAATTAGATTAATCTAATATAATTTGTTGTTTTCAAGTATGATGGAATGTCCTCTTTTAGCTCCAGTAAGATAATGGAGACCACGATGATATATGCATATATATATATATATATATATATATATATATATATATATATATGCATATATATATATATATATATATTATATATATACCAGTTATTAATTACCATATTTCTATATTTATTGATTCAATGAAATAAATATATTCATTGTAACGTAATATTTAGTTTATAGAGTATTGTAACATATAAACTATATATATATATATATATATATATATATATATATATATATATATATATATATATGTATACATATATATATATATATATTAATATATATATAGTATTATTAACAGTATGCAATATATAACTATAGAAGGCAATGTGTCCTGTAAGATATATGTAAATTGTGTATGTACATGTTTA
Organism: Osedax frankpressi; assembly: GCA_964035775.1. NCBI lineage: Eukaryota > Metazoa > Annelida > Polychaeta > Sabellida > Siboglinidae > Osedax > Osedax frankpressi. The sequence goes on from OZ038315.1 coordinate 28,486,053, forward strand.
TAATGTACTATATATAGTTGACAATACAAAGACAATATTGTAGTATGAGATAATGCGAGTTATTAAAGGTGCATACATTGAGTTATTTATAGAATGTTTATTACTTATATGTATATATATATATGTATATATATATATATATATATGTATATATATATATATATATATATATGTATATATATATATATATATATATATATGTATATATATATATATATATATATATATATAAATGCATACTATAACGATATCCAATAAGTTAGTTTTACAATTCTTTCTAACCTTGTGTGTGAATATCCTATATGCATATGTTGTATCAATGTGAAATGTTGAAAGTTGTAATGGGTTCAATGCGTTCAGAGTTTGAATGGATACAAATATATTAATACCACTTTTATTATAACTTTATAAAATATGAAATTTTATTATCGCACTTTTTTCAACTAAAGGATAGCGATCCATTGCGAGGTCAGATGTTAGATGTTAAAAAGAAGAGAAATGTTACTTGAATGCACTCTCTTGCTATCAACGTTCTAAAACTATACCACATGAATGTTGTAAAGGCGTATCTCATTTAGAATGGGCGTATCTTAATTTAGAAGGGGCGTATCTTAATTTAGACGCCGCGTATGAGTCCATTTTATGGTTGACGTATTCATATATATTTATATTTACATATAGGATAATTCTATTTCGTTATAACTTTATTTTGACTTTAACGTTAGCTTATATAACTTTATAATACACAAGTATAACTTTTTCGTACGTAATGATAAATAACTGATTTAATTATATTTCATGAATATATTATTTAATTATTCACGTATGCTTTCGACTATGATAATGAAATTATTTCTATTATGCAAAATCGTGTTATTTATAGTAGTAATATATTCAAATGCGATTGGTTAATGGTTAATGGTTAATGTATGTCTAATATAAAGCATCAGTATATACTATGTATTAGACGTATCTATTTTTCAAAAGAATTTCTCACTTTATAACATCAGGATATTATTACAGATTTGTTGAGTCAAGGTGTTCTTATAGAGAATGCGATTGTGTGTACGGAATCATAGGGTGAATTATTGACGGAGAATTATCATATACTTCAGAACATATAACTATAACTGAACTATATGAAAATATAAGATCGTATATGATTATATAAGATCGAATGATCTTATAAGATCGATGATCTATATATTAAATAATTAAATTATATTGTACAGCTGAATAAAAACGATTTTCTTTATTCAGTCATATATCTTAATACAACTGTCAAAATTACAAAAGTAATATTATAGAATGGTAACAGTAGATTACTTCAAATAGTTTTTAATTTCAAAATGAAAACGTTCTCATGGGAATAATAGATATGAAATATTTATCACCATATATGTGTGTGTAGTTATTATTTTAATGTATTGTCTTCATTTTCGTATATTCCAAACATAACGAACCCAACTTATACTTGATTTAGTTCTATTATATACCACTTATATACGTAGTTGAATTATGTGGGACTTATGCACTACTAGATTTCCATTATTACAAAAGTTTTTGCAACTTATTTTCTAATACTTATTGCATTGCAATAAATAAAATGATTGTTAGTAAAAATGATCACCGTTATAATATTTCAGAATAAACTGATATCAACAAAAAGTGTTATAAGGACTCATGGTATAGCAATATATATATAAATAATGAAATTTAGTAGTTATATATCTATTTGAGTTATTATATATAATATCTCAAATAATATTCTGGAATATGAATTTTATTCAGGGTTCTAATAATTATAGCAATGAATTATAAGAACCTTTATATTATATATTTATTGAATACTTGTGAATTAATAACTTATTCAATTTATAAATAGATGGGTTTAGTTTCGAAAAAGTAATATTCAAATTATTTGGGTTCAGAAAATAAATCCAATATTATAATATTTAGCATAATTTAAATATAATAATATAAATATTATTATATTAATGGAATTGGTATTGCATATGATTTTAAAACTAGTTTATGTTGCTTCTCAATATATGTTTTATTTTATTAATTCTGTTACAATCTCTGGTTATATAATTTGAATTATGGCCGGAATAAATTAATAATATACATTTTAAAATAAATCTACAACAAAAATAGTGGTAATTTATTACCACTTTTTATAAAATAATGATAATAAAATAAACTAAATTATATATTATTATTAGGTAGATTAAATAAAATATAATATATCATATCAATTTGTTTAAAAATAAAAATGTATAAGAAAAATTATAAATACAATTTTTATTTAACTATTGTTCAAAACACATTAACAAAATTTAATATTAATATAAATATTTAAATCCAAAAGATATTCACGTCTGAAGTTAATTTATTGGATAAAAATAAAACCATTCAATTCAATAATATTAATAGTATTAATTCAATGTATACAATAAATATTATAATTATCATTATCTAGGATTATATCTATTCTTATATCATAAGAATTTCACATTAAATGAGAAATTGCATAACATGTATTTTGACTCTATGAATCTCATAATCCCAATTTCAATTTTGCGTACTCCACTGAAAGATCAATAACTTCAGATAGACAAGATACATTAGTGCCAGTAGCTTGAGCAGATGCCGCCTGAAACGGAGTAATAGATTCAAAGAAAACAAAAGAAAATAAATCACGATCGATCGAGTAAATTTCTTTGTAAAAATAACCTTTCCTCCGCCTTTACCATTCATTATCTTCGAGATATTGTTTATCCAGTCACTAGCCATTAGTCCTTTACTGTTCGCTTCCTAAGGTATGTTGTTGTTATTATAAAATATAGTTTAGACATATAAACGAAATAATTAATTTTTATTTTGTACACTTTATTTTATTTTTGTCTCTGAAGAATTTTATTAATAATTACATCACTCAGTATTTGTTTTACTAATTTGATTGCGATATTAATTACTAATTTGATTGTGATATTGTGATATTACTTCAATAATGAATTAATGACTTTATGAAATTTACCAAAATTATTGATTATTCTATAAGTATTCAAATAAAACAATCATTTAATAATTGATGTCCAATTATAAATTAATATAGAATAAATATAATCATTAAATTTGTTAGTTTTATTTAAATATTTTTAAAAAAACTGAGTTTAAATAAGAGATTTCTGAGTGAAGTTATATTGTAAAACAATTGTTGTATTTATCATAATAAATCTTAACATTGTTTATACTTCTTACCAACTTAATTACTTTATAAAAACTTACTTTATAATTATTTTTAGATAATATTCAAATTTAAAATTTTACAATGATGTACAAAATGTATTCTTGTAATAAGTATGTATGTAATAAGTAAGCATGTAATAAGAAAATTAAGAATATAAAACATTTCATCACCGTCCACCCTTGTGTTGTATACTGACCTTGGGTACACAGCACATTGAGAGTATCTTTCCCAACTCCTTGTCAACTGAGAAGAACATACAGGAAGTGTTGGTCGATAAGTTCTTGTACTGTTTCATAGCACTATCCAGAGCCTAATCCGCAGAGAAAATTGTTGAAAATTATGATATATAAAAAATATTTACAAATAAAAAGGTGAAAAACAAAAATACCTTTGAATTCGAGTCGCAATGAAATTCATGAACAATGAAATCGATGTTGGGATTTTCTTCTATTTTAATTTTACATTCGTCAATAATCTGAAAATTAACCAATGAAAAAGGTTAAAAGTGTTGATTTGTAAATGAGACTAAATATTACTTACGTTATTCACAATTTGCTGTTTTTTTTCCTTATCCATATTATCAATATTCTTTTTGCACGTTTTTAATTCGTTTCTTAAGAAATCTTTCACCCAGTATGAAATAAGAGATTTTGAGATATCCTGTAGAACATATATTCAGAACAAATGTCAATATAAAATAGCACATCTGGTTTTAACAATACGTGGAGTGTTTATATTCAAATGAAATGGTCAATTTAAGATAAGTAGATAATTCAGTTATACAAACGTCATTAATGAGCGTCATGGCGGATGAGATATTTTTATGCGGAAACTTGGCACTTTGTTCCAGCGCTTTCTCGATTCTTACTTGAAGTCCCTTCACTTCTGCTCTGAGCATTTTCTCATTGTGTTGTGCCTGGAAGTAAAGGAAGTATCGGACGTAGGCAACGAGAATGGCGTTGTCGAATTGATTTGATGCGAGTAATTGAGACCTTAACGGATTCCGGTCCTGTAACCGCAATGATTCGCCGTATGCCTTTAGCGATGGCCTCTTCGGAGACAACGGTGAAGTGGACCAAAGTACCGGTACGGGGGACGTGACTAAACGAAATGGAGTGCGATTACGCAATAAGAAATAAGTCGCAACCGGTTGCAACATGCAAATGGAGTTTATGAACACAAACAATTGTTACAAATAGAATTTTATGCTGGTTAACAATAATTTAGGCGCAATTTGTTTTAAAGGATAGAATTTTTATAAAAACAAACGTTCCTCCGCAGAACTCAACGGAAGTATTCTCTCCGGCTTTACTCGCGGGATTGCTGAGCAGTTCAGTAACGGGTTCACCTGTAAAGTGTGACGAGTGTAATCGGAGATCCACTCGTAGAAAGAGTATTGCTTAGTTTTGAAAAAGAACGAGGAGAGTATAAAGATGTTGTTTAACTTTTAAAATTTAAAATTTTAAAAATTTACGAAATAAAATATTATAAAGAATACTAATTATTTTATAAAATTATATTATATATATTTATATATTTATATTTTATATATTTTATAAGTCATTTAAAAAATCTACTGAAATTAGTCACTTTATTGTCAAGTTAAACACATTAAAAATACCTTAAAAAAATACAAGTAACTTTATTTAGTGAATAATGTTACAGAAATATTTTCATAAAATAAATGTTTTTTTATGAAAGTTAATTAATTGCAAAATACTTTTAATATTAATGTTCATAATATACAAATTTCTAATAAAGAATATAATATTATTTTTAATAAAAAAATCAACATACCAAGATTTTGTGATAGAATCGAATGATTTAAATGATTAACGGAATGAGAAAGGAAGTACTTTCGATAATCATACTTATAATTAGATACTAATTCATTAGCTGTTTATTTATTAACATAAACTACAAAACATGCAAGTTCAAAAAACTGTATCCATTTACATAGAGTGTCATGAGAATTTCAACTGAGGTTCTTTATCTGTACTATACAATCTATAGATACTGACCAACGGAAACAACTCGAACTGGGTCAGGGTACACTTCATCGAAAACTGCTCTGAGGCCTGGAATCAACTTGGCATCATTTAGAGGGACATTCTGTGGATATTGTATTGGGGAACACATAAATAGGCTTATTAAAAGTGAATTATTTTATGAAATTGTATATAAATAATTAACATAAATAATGTACATTAATAATTTACATTAATAATATACATTAATAATTTATATTAATAATTTATATTAATAATTTATATTAATAATTTATATTAATAATTTACATTAATAATTTATATTAATAATTTATATTAATAATGTAAATTAATAATTTACATTGAGAAATTATAAATACTTACCAGCATGAATACCACTTTATCATCTTCAATACATTTATTGCAGATTTCTTCAGTTTTTTTCACTTGTTGAATGGTTAAGGCTGACTGTCGGATGGATCAACATTAAAGAAATAGCAGGACGATGATGCAATTCATAATATTGTCTGATCTTAATATCCAAAGATCGATATTGGGACAAGTGTTTTATGATCTATAAATAAATCTATAAAAGTGAAAGCACGTTAGAAATATGATCCAACATTTGCTGATTGCAGTTATGATGTATGAAGTCTATCTTATACTTTGAGTAGTGTGGTTGCAAAGCGATTGGGAAAAGGGGGTCCCCTTTCTTGAGGGCATAACTGAACAAATGTTCAGTTAATGCTTTTAGTTAATAAATTATATTTTCATTTGCCATATATAGACACTACATATATACATTACATATATACATTACATATAGTCACTACATATAGATACTACATATAGACACTACATATAGACACTACATATAGACACTAGAGTAGACACTACAGTATAGACACTACATATAGACACTACATATAGACACTACATATAGACACTACATATAGACATAACATATAGACATAACATATAGCTGTACTTGCCAGGTAATATGGTAAACAGTGAATATATTAAAACCCAAAGTCAACTTTTATTACCTTTGATGAAAAGTCAAATCTGAGTCTGTCATGTGCAACTAAAGAACCCTTTTGTTGCAGTTCTCCTATAACTTTACGTAAAGCAAAGTTTAACACGTGAGTCGCTGAATGATTGGCCATAATGGGCTGTCTTCTTTCCTATTGTTACGGAGGTCAGGGGGTTATATGGTGATACGGTTAATGGGGTTTAGCAATGATGGACTCTTTCCTAAAGTTTATAGGGTTGAACTTTAGATATCATATTAGTTTTTATTTCTTAGGACAAAGAGAATGTTTTCAATTGGAGTAGCTATATTGCATTATCTTATCTATTGAGGTCTTTTGTTAGGGAATGTTGCATGTTAGAATTTCCAGACTATCTCATCTTATGACTGAAAATGACTTATTCAGGGAGAGGGACTTGATGAAGTAATATTAGACAGAATATGTTTGATCTAAAGTAAGATCTACAGTAAGCTCTACAGTAAGTTCAACAGTAAGCTCTACAATAAGCTCTACATTAAAATCTACATTAAACTCTACATTAAGCTCTACATTAAGCTCTACAGTAAGCTCTACGGTAAGCTCTAAATTAAGCTCTATAGTAAGCTCTACAGTAAGCTCTACGGTAAACTCTAAATTAAGCTCTATAGCAAGCTCTACAGTAAGCTCTATAGTAAGCTCTACAGTAAGCTCTACAGTAAGCTCTACGGTAAGCTCTAAATTAAGCTCTATAGTAAGCTCTACAGTAAGCTCTACGGTAAACTCTAAATTAAGCTCTATAGCAAGCTCTACAGTAAGCTCTATAGTAAGCTCTAAATCAAGCTCTACAGTAAGCTCTAAATCAAGCTCTATAGTAAGCTCTACAGTAAGCTCTACGGTAAGCTCTACGGTAAGCTCTACAGTAAGCTCTACGGTAAACTCTAAATTAAGCTCTACAGTAAGCTCTATAGTAAGCTCTACAGTAAGCTCTACAGTAAGCTCTACGGTAAGCTCTACAGTAAGCTCTACAGTAAGCTCTACGGTAAACTCTAAATTAAGCTCTACAGTAAGCTCTACAGTAAGCTCTACAGTAAGCTCTACAGTAAGCTCTACAGTAAGCTCTATAGTAAGCTCTACGGTAAGCTCTACGGTAAGCTCTACGGTAAGCTCTACGGTAAGCTCTACAGTAAGCTCTACGGTAAGCTCTACAGTAAGCTCTACGGTAAACTCTATAGTAAGCTCTATAGTAAGCTCTATAGTAAGCTCTACAGTAAGCTCTATAGTAAGCTCTACGGTAAGCTCTACGGTAAGCTCTACGGTAAGCTCTACGGTAAGCTCTACGGTAAGCTCTACAGTAAGCTCTACAGTAAGCTCTACAGTAAGCTCTACAGTAAGCTCTACAGTAAGCTCTACAGTAAGCTCTACAGTAAGCTCTACAGTAAGCTCTACAGTAAGCTCTACAGTAAGCTCTACAGTAAGCTCTACAGTAAGCTCTACAGTAAGCTCTACAGTAAGCTCTACAGTAAGCTCTACAGTAAGCTCTACAGTAAGCTCTACAGTAAGCTCTACAGTAAGCTCTACAGTAAGCTCTACAGTAAGCTCTACAGTAAGCTCTACAGTAAGCTCTACAGTAAGCTCTACAGTAAGCTCTACAGTAAGCTCTATAGTAAGCTCTATAGTAAGCTCTATAGTAAGCTCTATAGTAAGCTCTATAGTAAGCTCTACAGTAAGCTCTACAGTAAGCTCTACAGTAAGCTCTACAGTAAGCTCTACAGTAAGCTCTACAGTAAGCTCTACAGTAAGCTCTACAGTAAGCTCTATAGTAAGCTCTATAGTAAGCTCTATAGTAAGCTCTATAGTAAGCTCTATAGTAAGCTCTATAGTAGGCTCTATAGTAAGCTCTATAGTAAGCTCTACAGTAAGCTCTACAGTAAGCTCTACAGTAAGATCTACAGTAAGCTCTACAGTAATTTCTACAGTAAGCTCTATATAAAGCTCTATAGTAAGTTCAAAGGTAAGCTCTATAGAAAGCTCTACGTTGTGGACTACTCTAATGACCTGATCAATGAAGAGCTCTACTTCATCTCCAACAGTCAGTGTTCCCTCAATTACTGTGCCGATGTGCATTATGTAACCTCCTTTCACTTGAACGTTTGTTACCGAGAGATCAACTTTCTATTGCGAAGGCGGGTAGAGGATGTTGACGGGGGGCAGAGGGGGGATGGGGGTGGTGTTGGGAGAGGAAGCGGGGGGCAGGGGGGGCAGGCGGGGGGATGGGGGCGGTGTTGGGAGAGTAGGCGGGGGGCAGGGGGCGGTGTTGGGGGAGGAGGCGGGGGGCAGTCGGGGGTATGGGGGCGGTGTTGGGAGAGTAGGCGGGGGGCAGGGGGCGGTGATGGGGGAGGAGGCGGGGGGCAGGGGGCAGGTGTTGGGAGAGGAGGCAGGGGGTCAGGGGGGTGTTGGGAGAGGAGGCGGGGGGCAGGTGTTGGCAGAAGATGGTAAGATGGTAACGAGGAGAAGTGTAGGGGAGAAGTGGGGGTTAGATGAAGGTGTATGTTAGGTGAGGGTATAGGTTAGGGCAGAGGGAGTGGTAACGAAGGTGGCATATGCTTACGACAGCGTAAGATAAAGTGTGATAAGATAAACAGGTATGTATAGTTATTAATGTTATAGTGAATGAATATGATATATCATGGACCGAAGGCATATGTTGCTGAGAGTGAAACTAACGTATTCATGATGAATAAAGCCTTTGTCATATATCTGACCGCCTTGTTCGGCATAGAAACATGTCCTGTGCAAAGAGAGTTGAAGAAATGATGTTCTCTCGAGTTGATGGTAAATCAGAAATATTTTCATTATTAGTAATATTGAATATTTATTTTTAAAATTTGCGTCAAAAAATATATTACATTATTTGATTTTGAAAATATTACTTCAAGTATTACAGAATTAAATATTTGAATAACTACAAAATTTGATTAAAAATACCAACTTCTTCTATTTAAATTAAAAATATTCAATATAATATTCCTACTCGAATATAATAAAAACATATTACAATAATAATTATTTAAAAAATATTTTGCTAAATTATTAATTAATATGTGAAGTTGTTCTATATATTGTAAGTAGATGGAATTAAAGATAAACTTGTCAAGTATTGCTCCGTAAGTTACTCCGACGTCAACGCTTTCATGAAATTCAGAGCTTCCTTGACGTCGTAATGCTAATACCTTGGCGGAACAAGGCTCAAAGCCTGTCAGAACATGCGATATGGTAAATTGTGTTGGCAACACGTGGATAATATTGAACTACGGTGAGGATGATTACAATAATTTTTATCGCTGGTATAATATTCTCGCTTAAAGAAGATTTTACAGAAATAAGAATTGAATTTGATCTTGAATTATAAGATATTAAAAGAACATACCAGAAACTATATTAATATATATATTTCAGAATATCACATTATTTACAAAGTTTATAACTATGTAATGATGAGCATATATAATATTTAAATAATAGATAATGTTGAATCAGTAGCATATAATTTTACAGGTAAGAATATTATTTTAATAATCTAGTAATCAAAAATTAGAATTTGAATACAGAATATTTAAATCTAAATTATTTTTTTAATAATATATTTATTTTATACAAATCAGAGAAAAGTTCAGATGTACGTAATTTATTATCTTCTATTTAACAATACCATAAAACGTTAATACATTTTATTTATAGAATATATATTTAATAAACAACTATAAATATTATCATAAAATTATAATGAAAACTTTTTTAAGAGTTCAGAAACAATTACAAATTTGATATAAATTTAAAATTAAACTAAAATTATTTGTAAATAAATATCACATAATGAATTACAACAATAGAGAATAAATCTGTAATTGCTTCAATTGTCGTATAGCTCCACTAACTGCTCCACTAACTGTAAATGTTTTCTTGGTTCATAGAATATTTGTATTTCGGCGAATCATCGGTTATTGGAATTGCGTTCTTAGTTAGTTCGGCGAGACTATGGACGTCGAGACTAAGACCTTGTACAGTAGCGCCACCACCAGCTTGCGATATAATCTAGTGAGGACAGGAGTTAAGTCAAGCGATCGCACTACCAGTTTGCGATATGATCTAGCGAGGACAGGGGTTAAGTCAAGCGATCGCACCTCTTAACGCTACCATCAGCTTGCGATATGATCTAGTGAAGACAGGGGTTAAGTCAAGCGATCGCACCTCTTAACGCCACCACCAGCTTGCGATATGAACTAGCGTGGACAGGGGTTAAGTCAAGCGATCGCACCACCAGCTTGCGATATGAACTAGCGAGGACAGGGGTTAAGTCAAGCGATCGCACCTCTTAACGCTACCATCAGCTTGCGATATGATCTAGTGAAGACAGGGGTTAAGTCAAGCGATCGCACCACCAGCTTGCGATATGAACTAGCGAGGACAGGGGTTAAGTCAAGCGATCGCACCACCAGCTTGCGATATGAACTAGCGAGGACAGGGGTTAAGTCAAGCGATCGCACCTCTTAACGCTACCATCAGCTTGCGATATGATCTAGTGAAGACAGGGGTTAAGTCAAGCGATAGCACCACCAGCTTGCGATGTGAACTAGCGAAGACAGGGGTTAAGTCAAGCGATCAAATCATCAGCTTTAAATAACTAATTTACAGGTCGGATGAGATCACCACACAAACTGTAATTTACATAAAAACATCCGGACAAGATACATGTAATCACCATATCGTGGACCTGCCACACTCCGCAACACCAACCTGGGCCTCCTTCTTACAGAGTTCGTATTCGGACATGTTGATGGTGATGTGCTTCTCTTCGACCATTAGTTGAGTGAGATCAACGGGGAAACCGAAAGTATCGTAGAGCCTCCACGCTACAGAACCTTACGTGGGGCGTGGGGTTTATACGGGGTTTATATGGGCGTTATGTGGGGTTTACGGAGAGGTGTTGTGTGGGGTTTACGGAGAGGTGTAAGTGAAATGCGACGTCTAGGGTGTAGTGTATGGAGATGTGGGTGTGTATATATACATATAAGTAATGTAATAGCAAGGAATGAAATGGTTACATTCTTGAAAAATAAATGTTGATGGATTACAGTGAAATTGTTATCTGTAATTACTACATAAAATGGTATACAACAATGACAATAATAATGGGGAGAGTTTTTTCGTTACTTATATATATATGAATAATTAGTAAAAAATATTAAAATTTAAATCCATTAATAAAAAATTAAGATAATTTTATTTTTCATAATTTTTTATATAATTTTTTATTTTTGCGGAAACATCAAAAGATTTACCAAAACAATTACATCACTCCGTTTACTGGGAAGTAACACTATTTACCTAGTTACTTAACATACCTGGGAGTACTGTTACATTATCCTCAAGCTTGGCAATTGTTCTCTCCAGCAATTTCCTTCCTTTCACTAATGTCTTCAAGAACTGAACCTCCTCTTCATTGATTATATCTTTGATCTATATTCGACATCAAAGGAGTTAGTTTTCCCATTATTATATAATATTCACTCACAATGAGTTATTGTTAGTCATCACGGATAAAATCATCAATATTCAAGACTTTGAAATCCAATATAAAGTTTGCATCATATGTTAATGACTAATCACACACATACGCATACATACATACACACACATACACACACATACAATTCTTACCAACCATCACTGGATCTTTAGTAACTTCTGGAAATGCATTTCCCTGTTTATAGTCGTTTAATATTAGTGATAAAGAATCATTTATGATATTATTAGTTAATATTATTGTTTAATATTATTGTTTAATATTATTAATTAATATTATTGTTTAATATTATTAATTAATATTATTATTTAACATTATTAGTTAACATTATTAATTAATAATATTAGTTAACATTATTAGTTAACATTATTAGATAATATTATTAATTAATAATGTTAGTTAACATTATTAGATAATATTATTAATTTAAATATAAAAATGATTAAAATAAAGTACACAATAAGAAAGTAAATAATTCACTCATTATTTTAAATTAATTAACAAGAAAGACGAGAAATATAAAAAGAAATAATTTCTGATGAACATTAGCTTACTCGAGGTTATCATTATAGATACTGACCAGTAGGGTCACTACAATATCTATAAGTTCTGCAAACTGGCCGGGAACCAGTTTCAGTTTCTCAGTTGCATATCGAACACCTCGACGTAAAATACGCCTCAACACGTATCTGACAAGGGAAGATAAGAGAAGATAAGGGGAGATAGGGGAAGATAGGGGAAGATGGGGGAAGATAAGGGAAGACAGTGGAAGATAAGGGAAGATAAGGGAAGATAAAGGAAGATAGGGGAAGATGGGGGAAGATAAAGGAAGATAGGGGAAGATAGGGGAAGATAAGGGAAGATATGGGAAGATATGGGAAGATAAGGGAAGATAGGGGAAGATAAGGGAAGATAGGGGAAGATAAGGGAAGATAAGGGAAGATAGGGGAAGATAAGGGAAGATAGGGGAAGATGGGGGAAGATAAAGGAAGATAGGGAAGATAAGGGAAGATAGGGGAAGATAAGGGAAGATAAAGGAAGATAGGGGAATATGGGGGAAGATAAAGGAAGATAAAGGAAGATAGGGGAAGATAAAGGAAGATAGGGGAAGATAAGGGAAGATAGGGGAAGATAAGGGAAGATAGGGGAAGATAAGGGAAGATAGGGGAAGATAAGGGAAGATAGGGGAAGATAAGGGAAGATAAAGGAAGATAGGGGAAGATGGGGGAAGATAAAGGAAGATAAGGGAAGATAGGGGAAGATAAGGGAAGATAGGGGAAGATAAGAGGAGATAGGGGAAAATGGGGGAAGATAAAGGAAGATTGGGAAGATAAGGGAAGATAAGGGAAGATATGGGAAGATAAGGGAAGATAGGGGAAGATAAGGGAAGATAGGGGAAGATAAGGGAAGATAGGGGAAGATGGGGGAAGATAAAGGAAGATTGGGAAGATAAGGGAAGATAGGGGAAGATAAGGGAAGATATGGGAAGATAAGGGAAGATAGGGGAAGATAAGGGAAGATAGGGGAAGATAAGGGAAGATAGGGGAAGATAAGGGAAGATAAAGGAAGATAGGGGAAGATGGGGGAAGATAAAGGAAGATTGGGAAGATAAGGGAAGATAGGGGAAGATAAGGGAAGATATGGGAAGACAAGGGAAGACAGAGTAATATAGGGGAAGAAATGCAGTGGATTGTGAGAAAGAGAGGAGTGGTGATTAAGTTAGTGAGATAGTGGAGAGTAGAGCACATCTACCATTGGAAGTAGTGTGAATATTGAGAATACTGAATAATAGATAGATAATAGATAGGAGATGATGACAGCGAATAACAATGGAAGTAACAAGTACAAACTAAACTCGCCTCTACACTTACACCAACTCTCTTACCACACATCTTTACAAGCCCATCCTCTCAAGACTGACAACACTAGCCCCGCCCCTTTACTGACCCTCTACCGGTGTTGTCGGGTCTGCCACCATCTGAAAAGGCAATGGTCAGCGTACGAGCGTGGTCAGCCAGAACTCTGTAGGCCATATCAATTCCATCCAGGTCTTGGTCTCCGACTTGACCAGTGTATCTGCGAATACCACTCATCTACGTAGGGGCGTGGCTTAACGTAATGAATTTAGTTCAGTATACGGGGGCAGGGAGTGGGGGTGGTGTAACTTATCTCATGGGGGTATTGCATAATTCATAAGATATGCGTACAAAAGCGCGGCCATGTTTACTAGCGTCGTTTAGTGGATAGGTGTCGCATTCAAGGGTCATCGAAGGTTACTTAAATATTACATGAGATATATAATATTACATCGACTAGTAAAACCTTTAATATAAGTTTGAATATAATATTTACACGGTAAAGTTTTCATTTAGTAGAATTTCTTCGTAGAAAAGGTACAAAGGGGCGTGGCCTAGTGGAAGCGACCTTCTTAATAAAGTATTGTTTACGGCGTGACGTGTAACCCACGCAGATACCACGTAGAACAACTATAGATGGTTACTACACCTGGTGTATGGCTTCGAAGAAAGGAGTGAACGCATCTGTATCGTAGTTTGAGGACTTTCCCTGTATCACCGAGGTCAATCTCTCTAGACCCATGCCGCAGTCTATGTTTTTCTTGGGAAGCTCCTTCAAGGAACCATCGGATTCCCTGAATGGAGGTTGCAGATCTTTATAAAGGCGGTTATTGATAATCTACTTAAATAATCAGTACAGATATTATTGTATTCTAAAATATCTATTTAATGATAAAATAATATATTGAAAAATAACAATAACATATATTATATATACATACAAATAAATATATATAAATATATATAAATATATATATATATATATCTATAATATAAATATACATATATATCTATATATATATATATTTATTAATACCACATTTCACAGAACATAACCAACATATTGAATTGCATGAAAACAAGGTTCCAAATTTCCAGGACATTTGGATCATCTTTATTCACTAAATCACTTGCATCCCTGTCTCCAATACGGTCATAATGGATCTGAGATGTCGGGTGTTAATGGGTTGTAAGGTGTAGGGAGGGTATAGGGAAGGTATAGGGAGGGTATAGGGAAGGTATAGGGAAGGTATAGGGAAGGTGTAGGGAAGGTATAGGGAAGGTGTAGGAAAGGTATAGGGAAGGTATAGGGAAGGCGTAGGGGGTTTAGAGTGAGGTATAGGGAAGGTGTAGGGAAGGCATAGGGGGTTTAGAGTAAGGTATAGGGAAGGTATAAAGGGTTTAGAGTGAGGTAACTCGTAATTTAACTGCTATACGACAATAAATAAGTCGAATAAAGAAATATAAATATCTTTATGCAGGGAAATAAAACAAAGGAAGGAATGTTGACAATAGAGGACAAGAGTGTAGGACTTAAGATAGAGGTAACTCAACCAACCCATATATAGTCTTATGCTATACGTACAGCTGAGCAATACACAGAAATACATAATATCCATTGCGCAATAACGAGTATGATGCAATAACCTCGGAACAGGGCCCACAGGGTCCAGTATCCCCCATCTGCCAGAAATTATCCGTCATATCAAATGGCATCACGTGTCCGGGACTTATCCTGTACACGAGGAGGTCACGCTAGAGTCATTACGCAATAGGTCAAACTTGCAGCTTGTCTATAATGCAATGTGATAACAAACCAAAAATGCCAAATATTAAAGTATAAGGCGTAACCAATGGTTATCACTCGAGTATTAATTTAAATACCTCAGTAATCCTACATATATATCTCCTATTCATACCAATACCTTCCCTAAACTAAATAGACTATCTCTTCTGGCTTTTATTCACCTCTTCCTTATCTATTCCAAATCTCACCAATCTTACCAAACTTACTACTTATCCCTTATCTCCCCTAAACTTCCCATTGAAGTCCCTTTACCAAAATTCGCTATTAATCCACCAATATATCTCCTATCTAACCCGCGCCTAACCCAGCCACCTCCAGACCCGCCTAACCCCTCCGAAGCCCCTACTCCAAACCCATATCCACAAACCCGAGGTCGAGCCAAATTTGCTTCGCTTCATCATCGGCGTCGAGTCCCTTGGCCTCGTCGCCTCCGAAGTACGAAATATACAAACGATCTTTGGGAATCTTGTAAACGTCGGTGAGTAACTCCCATGCCCAAACAATCATCTCTTTCTGGTAAGTAGCGCTAATATTTATTAGAGAAGAATTCGCTATTAATGTTAATTCTACATATAAATGGCATTGTTTAGAAATTCAGAAATTTTTGTTTTCTATAAAATCGTGACAACATCTTTAGATTTGTACAGACCTTAAAGTAATCCCCGTAAGACCAGTTTCCTAACATCTCAAAGAAGGTGTGGTGGTAGACATCTTTTCCAACATCGTCCAAATCATTGTGTTTGCCTGTTTATATGGAATTAGGAGGTAACTAGAGCTAAAAGAAAAGATAAGACTCTTTTAGACTCATTTCATGTCAACGTATCTATTGCGGGGTAGACAGACTACAGTGAGTAATTAGATCAAATAATAGAAAATAAGCCGTCAAAACACATTACATCTAAAAAAATTGAATTCAATGGAAATATTTTGATTTGTAAAAGCTTTATCGAAATTATAACAATTTCATAATACTGTCCAAACGATATCATGTAAGAATGATAATTTCATTTAATAATTTTTGTATCACATGCTAGGAAACCACTGCGGTCATTTAGTTTGTTATATACTTTAATGTTAATAATAAATTGAATTTATGTTAAAATATGTAAATTTGATTTAGATTTTAAATAAATAAAATGCACATCAGCAAACCACTGAGTGATGTAATTCTTACATAAACCAGATGATGTAATTATTATACAATTTTAAATAATTATTTTAAAAATAAAAATAATATATGTAATGCAAATTATTAATATTTTCACTTATATTATATAACAAAATTACCAGAATTGTATCCCTGGAGGAAGTCTATTTACTATATAAAGGATTTTATAAATCTATCACATCATTTTATTAATTAGGTATAAGCTCCAAGCAAATAAACCAGTGAGTCAACCAGATAATTATATTTTTACATTACATAATTTATTTTCAATCATTTTTTAGACGTAAAGGAATTTATAAAACTATTACATAACTATGTTTACGGGAACCCAGAAATTATGCAATACGTAGCATTAAATCACATTGTTTGCTAATATATATATGGTACACATTTTTATCACAACAATTTTAAATAATAAATATTTATTATAATTACAATAAATACACAGCTGTAATAGTTTTATATTATCTTTGATGCTGTGATTCACTTGACAGTAAGCTACGACTACAATATCAATGAGATTGTCTGTAATCTCGAATACGTTCCGATTTAATCACGAGTATATGATTCTATCACTTGCTTAACCTTCAAACACATACATTCTAATCCACTAACCACCGGCTCGGATACACTTCTGACTATTCACAGCTCTCACAAGTTTACCTAGCTCGGTGTTTGGGTTAACGGTACCTTGAAAGATCGGTTTGAACTGAAAAAATTGCGGTAATAACGAATCTACTTGAGAAATTTAATATCATAACAAATTATTGTTCCAATACTATATTATATAATATGTATTGTTAATATAATATACCATTATATTATAATTTCTATCATTAAACAAAGGGAGTGCATTGATTGACATAGATTGTATATATGATTATCTATAAATTGAAGTCAATGTGATAATGTTTATATATTAATTATGAAACCAACAGTCACAGGTTTAATTTATTGAAGATAGATAATAATATGAAAAAAAATATTACTATTATTAAATATTATAGAATATAAGATAATCACCTGATTCATACCAGCATTTGCAAATAATAGAGTTGGGTCATCTAGAGGAATTGTGGATGAAGAATGCCAGTAGGTATGACTCTTCGATTTGAAGAACTCAAAGAACATCTCACGGATGTCCGAGGAACTGAGCGACGCATTCATTTTGACTATGTAACATGAGATTACTTGTATTTAATCTGAATTGAAAATTAATACAAAATAATAACTATTAGTAAGAAATAATTTGTATCGTAATCGATAATATAAAATAAACCCAAATTAAAAATAAAACTATTAACTTTTTTTGTATAAAATAACAATACAATATAATATATATCTAAATGAATACATTGTGTATGAAATTCAATATGTTTCTATACAGTAATTTAATATTTACTTAGTAGAATAGCAAATGATAACTAAGTTATTTGAATATGATACAGATTTAATAAACATATTGTATATATAAATCATATGCATATTATATTTAATTAGAAAATTTACATATATGAATATCAGTTATATTTGTATATAACTCATAATTATTATATTAGTAGTTTCAATTATTTAATAAATTATTTAATATATCTTAAATCAATTAATAAATAATATGTATGCAGGGTCTCTTAAATACTCGTTAAAAGGATACATCATTTATATTTTAAAAATTTATATATTTATATACAAATATATATTATAAATTAAGTATACAATATATTTTAATTAATTTATAAATTGCACAGTTAGTTAATTAAATTATTAAAACGAGTGATATTAAATATGAATGTTAAGAAAAAATATAATAGCGCTTGTATTAAAAATAATATACATGTTTTGGTACAATAATATATTAAGTGCAAACGTAGACAATATAAAATAGGAATTGTATATGTTGTTATTTAGTTTTTCTAACATAAAACACAAATCGAAAAACAATATTTTTATAAAATTCGCAAAATATTATAAAGTAATTACGTATTTATTTTAAAATTAATGCAATGACAATAGTACTTATTATTGATATGTGAATTATAGATATTATTTAATAATATATAAATATTTGGATAAAATAAATATTTTTCCATATATTTGGATAATCTTATTATTATTCACTTTAATAACAAATTTAGAATTACTCTATTACTAATTTATGGTATAAATACGTTATATGTTATATGTATGTGTGCGCGAGCGTGTATATCACATATGCACGGATATATGTAGATATGCATTATATGTAGAAATATATATATATATAATGTATCTTTATATATATATATATATATAGTGTATCTTTATATGGTAGTGTATATGAAAATAAAATTACTTAGATTGTTTGCTAGGAAGATAATTTCATGTTTTGCCTTTCGTAGTTACATTTACATTATTTTGAATCTTTTTAAAGGATTACATCAGAGGATTATACTAAACCATTACATCATTATATTCATTGGACATGTCATTTTATACTAAGAATATCGATACAATTAAACGGAACATATTATATAAGCGTCTTTATAGACTATAAGTATATCACCTGATTACAAATAATGAACTATTGAATATTGTGTAAACAACTGAAAGAAAAGCCAGACTATTGCCCTGAATTATAATGCCAAATTAGCGTAGTTTATGACCTGATTTCAACCTGAATTAGGTGGATATTGGAACAAACTGCAACTCCGGAGAGATAAGTCAATCGCCCAATGACTGTATATGGCCGTGTATGCGTTATTCACTATATTGTAGATCACTTATCGCAGTTAGCTAAACAATCGAGTCCCGAAAAGTGATCACGCCTCTGTATAATAAAAGGGGGCTAATAAATTTTATGGTAACGCCCCCTTAGATAATACGCCCATTTTTTTAAATTTCGGAGTATTATGGGTATCAATGCAGCATTTGTTAATATATCTTTGAATAGCCTTATGTCTTATATAATATCCGATAATGTATGTAGTAATAACGCCACCAGATAATATAACAAACACATAAATTATAATATAATCATGCTAATGAATATTCCTCAAATAAAAGGTATTGGCTTTCAATATTATTTATAAAATATAAATACATTAACATAATTTAATTCGTTTTTTATATTGTTATACATATATTTAATCATGAATTAAGCATTCTTCATCTTTATATGTTTACATTATACATTACGCAATTTCTCATTGATATATATATATATATATATATATATATATATATTAAATTACTATATCAATGTATTGTTTCACGCCCGACTAAATATTCATTGTCTCTATATTTAACGTGTTTATACTCTACGCGATAATGCTGGTTCTATATTTGTCATCTCATCTCCAAATAGTTCAAGACGAGGACGGGATCATCTCGCCCACACCGACGACATTTAAATCAACGCCCGCAATTAAACCACGCCCACCAAACGCTGACCACGAGTTACGAAATGACGAACCTCGCGGTCTAACGGTCCTTAAGAATACCCAGTTGCGTCGTTGTTCCTACGACCGCAGACTATCGGAGGAGATCCGACTCCTGGATGTCAACTACTTTAGAAAATTGGCCACTGGTAGCGCCATGGCGCGGCGTGACGATAAATACTCGTTACGTAATATGACGGTTAGTCCGTTATTACGAGGGGCTTCACTGGATTACTTACTAGTGTTTCGTGTAAAAGAATGTATATATAGATATTATAATTTAGTTATAGTAATTATGATATCAACGATTAAGGCACAATTAATATATTACATAATGTGATGATTTAACTTTCCCGACAAATGTTCCATAAAATAGATAAATAATAAATAAAAGTCTTAAGAATAATATGTTATGTTAAATATATATAAAATGATAATACATTGTATTAACTTGTATAATTGATCAATTCTATTCACCAGGAACACTCGATTACGAGTACTTCATATTCGGTAGTACAATGCAGTCTACTCTCTTACTCAACCATTTCTATTAACACGTAAACATAGCTAAACGTATATGCCTTTATTTATAAATATAGTTATAATATGTGTATAATTACAACTTTATATATGTTATATATTGACAACTGAAGTACTGTTACATAATAGTTCTTGAAAATAAACACATGTAAATTTAAACATATTATATATATATATATATACATATATATATATATATATATATATATATATATATATATATATACATATATATATTTATTATGTAATATGTTACGTATAAAACCTATTACAACAAAAAGTACAGTAAATCACTATTGTATATTGATCTGTGCTAGAAAACATAAACATAATATATGTGTTGAAAATCATAAGAAAACACATATTTCGTATATAAAATTTCACTGTAGAAGTGTGTTAGGAATATATATAAATACAATACGTGTATTAATATACTAGAGACAGCATACATATTTCAACAAAAGTGATTTATGGTTTCTTTTGTTTTATTTTATGAAAATAATATCCATGATTACCAAAGATAACATCCAAGATAACTTCCAAGATAACATCTAAGATAACATCCAAGATAACATCTAAGATAACATCCAAGATAACATCTAAGATAACATCTAAGATAACATCTAAGATAACATCTAAGATAACATCTAAGATAACATCTAAGATAACATCCAAGATAACATCTAAGATAACATCCAAGATAACATCTAAGATAACATCTAAGATAACATCTAAGATAACATCTAAGATAACACCTAATATAACATCCAAGATAACATCTAAGATAACATCTAAGATAACATCTAAGATAACATCTAAGATAACATCTAAGATAACATCTAAGATAACATCTAAGATAACATCTAAGATAACATCTAAGATAACATCCAAGATAATATCTAAGATAACATCCAAGATCCAATATAACATCTAAGATAACATCTAAGATAACATCTAAGATAATATCTAAGATAACATCTAAGATAACATCTAAGATAACATCTAAGATAACATCTAAGATAACATCCAAGATAACATCTAAGATAACATCCAAGATAACATCTAAGATAACATCTAAGATAACATCTAAGATAACATCTAAGATAACACCTAATATAACATCCAAGATAACATCTAAGATAACATCTAAGATAACATCTAAGATAACATCTAAGATAACATCTAAGATAACATCTAAGATAACATCTAAGATAACATCTAAGATAACATCTAAGATAACATCCAAGATAATATCTAAGATAACATCCAAGATCCAATATAACATCTAAGATAACATCTAAGATAACATCTAAGATAATATCTAAGATAACATCTAAGATAACATCTAAGATAACATCTAAGATAACATCTAAGATAACATCTAAGATAACATCTAAGATAACATCTAAGATAACATCTAAGATAACATTTAAGATAACATCTAAGATAACATCCAAGATAACATTCAAGATAACATCTAAGATAACATCTAAGATAACATCCAAGATAACATCTAAGATAACACCTAATATAACATACAAGATAACATCTAAGATAACATCTAAGATAACATCTAAGATAGCATCTAAGATAACATCTAAGATAACATCCAAGATAACATCTAAGATAACATCCAAGATCCAATATAACATCTAAGATAACATCTAAGATAACATCTAAGATAACATCTAAGATAACATCTAAGATAACATCTAAGATAACATCTAAGATAACATCTAAGATAACATCTAAGATAACATCTAAGATAACATCTAAGATAACATCTAAGATAACATCTAAGATAACATCTAAGATAACATCCAATATAACATCCAAGATAACATCCAATATAACATCCAAGATAACATCTAAGATAACATCTAAGATAACATCTAAGATAACATCTAAGATAACATCTAAGATAACATCTAAGATAACATCTAAGATAACATCCAAGATAATATCTAAGATAACATCCAAGATCCAATATAACATCTAAGATAACATCTAAGATAACATCTAAGATAATATCTAAGATAACATCTAAGATAACATCTAAGATAACATCTAAGATAACATCTAAGATAACATCTAAGATAACATCTAAGATAACATCTAAGATAACATTTAAGATAACATCTAAGATAACATCCAAGATAACATTCAAGATAACATCTAAGATAACATCTAAGATAACATCCAAGATAACATCTAAGATAACACCTAATATAACATACAATATAACATCTAAGATAACATCTAAGATAACATCTAAGATAGCATCTAAGATAACATCTAAGATAACATCCAAGATAACATCTAAGATAACATCCAAGATCCAATATAACATCTAAGATAACATCTAAGATAACATCTAAGATAACATCTAAGATAACATCTAAGATAACATCTAAGATAACATCTAAGATAACATCTAAGATAACATCTAAGATAACATCTAAGATAACATCTAAGATAACATCTAAGATAACATCTAAGATAACATCTAAGATAACATCCAATATAACATCCAAGATAACATCCAATATAACATCCAAGATAACATCTAAGATAACATCTAAGATAACATCTAAGATAACATCTAAGATAACATCTAAGATAACATCTAAGATAACATCCAAGATAACATCTAGGATAACATCTAGGATAACATCTAAGATAACATCTAAGATAACATCTAAGATAACATCTAAGATAACATCCAAGATAACATCTAAAATAACATCTAAGATAACATCTAAGATAACATCTAAGATAACATCTAAGATAACATCTAAGATAACATCTAAGATAACATCCAAGATAACATCTAGGATAACATCTAGGATAACATCTAAGATAACATCTAAGATAACATCTAAGATAACATCTAAGATAACATCCAAGATAACATCTAAAATAACATCTAAGATAACATCTAAGATTAGTAATATTGGATGTTACTATCTATTAGTGTATCGGATGGAAATATAATAAACAATTTATTATATAATATTAATTATTATTAATTAATCAGCATTATATTTATATTATATTTCATTATATTAATACATTATGTTATACAATCTATATACTGTTATGTGATAAGTATAGTTATTATATTTTACTACTCTAATATAGACTTTGTTCTATCTAATATGGAATATATTTATATATCGAATATGTAAAATCTGGATCACAATTTCCATTTGTTGTATACCATTACTTTAATATATGAAGTGAGTTTATAAAACTATTACTCACCCTCTGTACACAGAAAAATAGTTATGCAATAATTATATTTGATATTAAATGAAATATAAATGAGATAATATTGAGATAAAAACTTACTTGATTAATTTAGTGTATAATATCAAATAATAATAACACATGCATAATCCCAATACAAAATATTAATTATAATATTATCACATAACAAAATATGAAATGATTTGGATTATTTGATGGACAGATGATATTGAAATGGGAAGTCGTTTGTAATACAAATACCATTATTTTTTATAAGCCAATGGTGATATTCTTGGTAACTATGGTTACCATACGCGATAATGCATATACATACTCCTAAATTAGGAGTCCTACCTACTGTGATATTAGTTAGAAACTAATTTATAATACCATGGCATATATAACATTATCATTATTACAATGCATATGTTATTATAACTGCAGTTATTGTTGTATACATACACATACAATAACGTTATAAATGTACAATATAATAATGGGTTCTATTGAAGATTACTCTTAGATAACAATGTTAGCCGCACTATGTAATTATCTGCTCAAAAGTAAATTGAATTAAAAATTGTTTTCCGTTTGTTTTAATCGGGCAATCAATAATTATAAATCTTCCATTATTATATAATATGAACTGCGTGATACAATTGAATATTCCGTTACGTTATTCAAAAAATCAATTATATTCAGTAAAACTATGCAAAGAAAAGTAATAATATTTTTATGAATGATTTTTATGAAATAATATATTTTGTAATTATGTAATAATTATATAATAATTATATAATAATTAATTGTAGCCGTTAAACAAGTTCAAGAGTGCTGCAAAATCAATATCTATAATTATTAAAGTGTGTAACCATTGTAAAAGGTAAGAAATAGGTTAATAACATACTATATATGTATATATATGTATATATATATAAATATATGTATATATATAATTCATATTCGTCTGTATATAAAGTATTGTAATAATCTGATGCAAACATTTATTTCATATGCGATTTGAAGTATTCTCTTAGATTAGAATGCTTCTTAAATTTCCTAATAATCAATTTTTGCAGTGTTTTGATGGATTTCATTGTAAACGAGAAATGGTATGCGATGATCGACTCTCTGTCAATAAACCTACACAAACCACGCCCATTTCTGACATACGAAGTCGACTCGTCTTCTTTACTATATAGACCCTTGATTTTCGATAGGAGCGAATATTCCAGAGATTACTGCGGAGAGGTTATGTTGATATGTGTATTTTAGAGTCTTTGATACTGTATTATTTATACTGTAATCAAATTGTCAACTGTATATATAAATTCATAGCTAATATTAACACGTATGAACAGTATTTAATAAATGATGAAATCAGGAGAATTCTACAACTTAACGTTGAAGAAAGAACGGACATCGAAATCAAAATTGTTAGCCAAGAAAACATTATAAGATAGTATATATTATATACTATTACGTAGTCCATCTTTCTTAATATACTCCGTATTTCATTTTATTAAGAATAGCTGGAGGTTTAAATGTAAGTGAATAAATTAAAAAAATATTTGATTTCGATTTTCAAGTTGGTGGAGTATTTGAAAAGACTGTCCAACGATTTTAGAAAACATAGCGGAGCCATTCAAATAGAAATAGCAAAAGAATTAGTCTACAATAAGTTAGTTTAGGTTGTTTACTTTTTAGTTGTAAGATATGTACACACACACACATACATATATATATATATATATATATATATATATATATATATATATATATATATACATATAATTAAATGAACATAATTTTTATATTTTGAATAAGATCAAATGTTATAATATATTATTATTCGTTGATTATTTATATATAAATATAGGTTTCAATTTAATAATTAAAATAACCATTTCTTATTGATGATATAATGTATTATGTAACTGCAATACATGTTATTTTATTACCTATATAACTTCTAACCGTATTTACTCAAGTTACGCATGTACATATTGAACCATAGTTTGATTTGGTTGCACAATATCTATCTATCTATACGTGGTCTCTAATTATCAACAATAATCAACACGACTTTACATTCCCAGGTACTTTTCAAATAGAGTGATTATAAGGAGGGATTTAGTTGCCGATGGAATTTACTTTGTTCTAACCGGTACCCGTTAGTTTAGTTACCCCGGTGCGTTACAATTATCTAGTGTAAGTATTTGAATACGAGTTTAACTTGCAGTAAAACGTAGAACTGGATAATGTCCATTACGTCCAAATAATTTAAGAATAATTCATTAAATCAGAAAATATCTGACGAATTATGTTCATATATTAATATAAATATATTGAATAATGTTTATAAATATATATGAAAACAACAAATGTAACGCAATAATATTTCTAGAGGTATATTTACATCCTTCCACCTTTATATATACATTAGTTACGAACTCATAATATATATATATATATTATATAGTATATATTATATAATATATATATATATAGTATATATATAGTATATATATAGTATATATATAGTATATATATAGTATATATAGAGTATATATAGAGTATATATATATAGTATATATATACCATAGTTCCATAGAGATATAATCCAATGACATTCTATTCAAATCTAAATTACTGCATTACATATCTATTCTCTTACTACGTACCTCAACTCTACAACCAAGTACTCCCCGTTCGGTACCCCTACTCTTTCTACAATCCACTCGTCGCGGACAGTACTCGACAAGAAAGATAGCCACCACGGTCTGACCATCCTGAAGTCCGGCGACTGTATCGGCGAACAGGACGTCGAGTGCGGTAGACCGAGGTCATCGTCCGTGATTACGGAGAGTGCCGTTGAATTAGCTTCCCTCCACCGATTGGTTAATAGCTCAGCTCTGACGACTTACGACTTCCGGTAACGGAATATTTCAGTAAATCTAAAACGCACGGCGTGCGTCGCTGCATTTCCATGTTTCGAGCACCTCTGATGTAATCTATTTGGTATGATACGGGCTAGATTACGTGTATATACACATAATAGTTACATTATGGGTACGACATAACTTACTCGACGTCTACTACTATAGTAGTAGTATATTAATAGTGTATGCTATAGGGCATTGCATAAACTTGAGTAAAATGTATATTTTATATGATAAGATATCGGACAAATACGGTGAAATATTACGGAAACTTAAAGGACATATATGTATAGATAACCTTATAGTTTATCTATTTATAGATTACCTTATAGTTTATCTATTTATAGATTACCTTACATGATATATATTTATAGATATTATATAAAATATCTATATATAGATCAACTTAGAGGATATCCATGTATGGATAACCTTATTGGATATCTATAAATAGATAATATTTCAGGATGAAGGGTCACTAACGTCAGTTATATAATAGTTACGTCATTCGTAGGATTACACAAGGATCATGAACCTAGCGAGTCACGACGAATCGCCCCTGGATATCTGCAGGTACGTCACGTGATAATGTATGCATTGTGTGCATTGTCTCCACCGTTATGTCGTACTCTACTTTGTGATATAGATAATATGATATTTAGATATCATGTAATAGAATTGAATGTAACGTAAGCAAATCTGATCGTGCAAGAAGTTTTCCGACTTATTTTATCGCGAAATCTCGAGAACGCGTGAATTCCACTGTACAGTGTAAAGTGTACACTATACAGTGTAAAGTGTACACTATACCCTGTAAAATGTACACTATATACACTGTAAAGTGTACACTATATACACTGTAAAGTGTACACTTTACAGTGTATATAGTGTATACTTTACAGTGTATATAGTGTATATTTTACAGTGTACATAGTGTATATTTTACAGTGTATATAGTGTATACTTTACAGTATATAGTGTACACTTTACACTGTATATAGTGTATATTTTACAGTGTATATAGTGTATACTTTACAGTATATAGTGTACACTTTACAGTGTATAGTGTACACTTTACACTGTATATAGTGTATACTTTACAGTATATAGTGTATACTTTACAGTATATAGTGTATACTTTACAGTATATAGTGTACACTTTACAGTGTATAGTGTACACTTTACACTGTATATAGTGTATACTTTACAGTATATAGTGTATACTTTACAGTGTATAGTGTACACTTTACAGTGTATAGTGTACACTTTACACTGTATATAGTGTATACTTTACAGTATATAGTGTATACTTTACAGTATATAGTGTATACTTTACAGTATATAGTGTACACTTTACAGTGTATAGTGTACACTTTACACTGTATATAGTGTATACTTTACAGTATATAGTGTATACTTTACAGTGTATAGTGTACACTTTACAGTGTATAGTGTACACTTTACACTGTATATAGTGTACACTTTACAGTATATAGTGTATACTTTACAGTGTATAGTGTATACTTTACAGTATATAGTGTATACTTTACAGTATATAGTGTATACTTTACAGTGTATAGTGTACACTTTACACTGTATATAGTGTATACTTTACAGTATATAGTGTACACTTTACACTGTATATAGTGTACACTTTACAGTATATAGTGTATACTTTACAGTGTATAGTGTATACTTTACAGTATATAGTGTATACTTTACACTGTATATAGTGTATACTTTACAGTATATAGTGTACACTTTACACTGTATATAGTGTATACTTTACACTGTATATAGTGTACACTTTACAGTATATAGTGTATACTTTACAGTATATAGTGTATACTTTACAGTATATAGTGTACACTTTACAGGGTATAGTGTACACTTTACATTGTATAGTGAATACGGTATGTGCCTGAATGAGTCATTGGCTCACCTCAGAACAGCACAAAGCACATTTTCTCCGAGAAGGTAATTTTTACTATTGTAACAAATCCTTACGAGTAATTACACTTCACAGGAACAATAACATCATGCGCTATTTTCCCATTGAACAATTAACGACGAACCCGGGAGTCTGGTCCCTCTTATATTACAAGTGAGTACAAGTGTACTTGTGGTGTCCTCATTCATAAATACACAAGTACATATAAGTAAGATACTTCAAAGCAGGACTCAAATTATAAGAGCCAGTAGATTTTAGTTTTTTTTATTTTCCAATACAAACATGTTTTGATATTGTTTGATTTGGAATAGATTATTCTTATTATATGAATACTTATTTATTTATACATTAATATATATATATATATATATATATATATATATATTATAGTATTTCTATATATATATATATATATAGAAATACTATAATATATAAAATAGATTACACAACTTAAATTCAAGATAAAAAGTTCTAATTCTAATATGGATAAGTTTATATGAAATACATAATTCGTTCATTGGTTGTCGTATTAATAAATGAGAATATCTAATGTTACTACAACTCTAGTTTAGTTCAAATAAATACACGAACACGCGCTCATTTCAAATAGATACGGGAGACTCATCTGTCAGGATTCTAACATGAGCGATTACATCTATCTTGTCATCAAGGTCAGAAATGGGAATTCATTCATTTCATACGGCAAATGTTTATGAGATTGACTGTCTAAATTGTAAAGTATATTATACAGTTTGTCATCGGCATGCCTGTGACATAGGGGATCGTAATAATGAAACACCATGTAGCTTTATCTACATTAACACTGTGACATAATACTATTATGTAACTATGCAATTAAAACGGCAATATTTGTTAGACAATACACATTTGATTTACATTTTAAAATAAACTCATATCTATATATGTATATGTGTTTGTGTGTGTGTGTATGTGATCTCACCATACATATATGATATAATATTGTATTGTATTCATTCGAATTACGGAATTATTTCATCTTTATCATGAAATCTTATAAAGTGAAACTCTCATCGGAAAGGATCCATCATAATATCTCTTTGTTAAGATGAGTTAAAGAACTGGTAAACTATTTCACTAATTAAATACATATTAATTTAATATTAACTTTATTGACCGGTTAGAGAATCGAACAACTGCTTGGTAATCAAAACATTTGACATTAAGCCACTGACACAATTATATGCCATGAAATATCTCATATGCGTGAAATCATCTCAAATGTGTTATGTAATCAATTATACATATTTATGCGGAATCTTCTCGTAAGTATGATATCATAATTATCTACAATAGGGTCAAGCGAGGGTCATTAAGCGCATGGATATTAATAAATTAGAAAATAAACAACGAGAAAAAAAAGTGAATTTGCTTATTAATATTGAATCTCAAATCAATAAAAGTTAGATATATAAATATATTTATATATACTGTATATTAATATTTTATTTATCTAATTAATATTTTTATTTCTAAATACATTAACACTATAACTGGTATTAGAAAACTGTATATTACCAAGTATTATATAATAGTCAACACTTATTTCTACTTAGTTTGTAGTTAAAAATTGTAAAATATTTGAGTTTCAAAATAAAATATTAAGTTGATTGAACTCATTTTTACGAGATAGCATTACATTCTCCCAACATACTATTGATAGGTCTTTTGAAGACATTCGTCTACCGTATTAAAATTATATTTAAATTTCACATATAATATGTATTGAATTGCAAGCATATGTCCAATAGAACGTCAGTTTCTCCCAACTCGTAGTTTTCCCATAGATTTAATAACATTCGACATATTGACTACCGTTAACAACGAGTTCGCCACTGACTCCAGTCTCTCCGAGGCCGTTTAGAAAGATTCGTTCTCAGTCCGCCTACAGACTTCGTCACAAGTCGCCCAACCGGAGACCGAAGACGGCGGCTTGCCAAGAGTTGGCCTCGGGGTTCATTTCGACTGGACAACGCCACGCCCATTCAGACCACGCCCCCCGAGGACTTTCCTCGCGCCGGACGATTAAGGTGCCGCCCCTGGTCCGCGTGCCCAGGCCTCCTATGGACGACCACGAATCTAGGCCACCATACCCGAGACTGGAAATTCCCGCTTTTGTGCATTTATCGTGCCTGGAAGTCGGAGATATTTTCGTTAGCATACAAGCCAGAGAAATATAGTAAATAGCCATTGTCTATTCAATAGAGGAACGCAATATAAACTTTTACCTAGATATATTATTTAATATTTTAAAAATTGAATATTGTCCTTTTCACATTATGTAGTTAGCCTAAATACCAAAACAAGGTACAAGTGAATAAGGCGAATATTTTATATAAATCTAAATCTAAAAAGAAAAGCAGCTGAAGAATTTGGACAGAAGATTTCCAGATCTTTAAATTGCGACCTTTACGTTGTCATTGATATAATCTTATATATTATAAATAACGAATTATATTTAAATTCGTTGATCACGTTATATAACATATTCGTATCATCACCAAAGGGTATGAGGTCTTGTTTACAAGATGGAGGACCATCTGCTAGTTTGGTTCGTATATTCCTTGATAAAATTAACAACGTAATATTAATTTTTCGTGTGTCGTTATTTCCTTAAAACAGTATATATAATATTAAATTATTAACAATCGCTGTTGAAGGATACATAATAGATATTACATGTTAAATATATGATATGGCAATTATCTATATCTATACTTCCTATATATATTAATCAGGATATACGTATTATATATAGTATATTGTAATAGAAATGCTGTTCTCATTTATATACTTCACAGAAAGTCTGAAATTCGTGAATTAGACAGACTATAAATCTCATATGTTACTTACTTTGGCGCCACTGGTGTTATATCGTTCGAGTATAGCAATGACGCAATGCCGTTGCATCAATTAACATTACGCAACTGCCAGGTGAGCAGCGAGTGCAAAGTGCTTCAGATCAATAAAAGATTCTTCATTTTGAACGCCGACAATAAAATCTTCAGCCTCATCAAACAAAGGGTAGAACAATAGCCCAGCAGATAGCATAGTCACGATATAGATTTGCTTATCACGACATACATATCGTATTACCCGCTATTCGACTCTAGTAATGTACGGGAATTTAGTATTCCTTATTTAATACAATAACTTTTAGAATGATTATTAAATAATAATTGTAATTCGCTTGCAACTCACAATAGTGCAAAATAAAATACAATATGGTAAAATAGAGTATGCAATGTCATATAACATATTAATATAAATATATATATATATATATATATATATATATATATATATAGCAGACTATCACCGATAATATATAAATATTTCAATAATATAAATCGCTGCACATAGTTTAAATTGTACCCGGATGAAAGCGAGGTGATGAAGATATTGAAAACTGAAATGAATTGGGCTAAATACCGGAAGCAAGTGCTGGCCAGGACGATGACGCAAATAGAAGCAAATAGAAATCGTAGACTATGATGTAATCATGTACATATGTATATTTATAACACGATGTATATATGTAATTATATTTATTTCTGTACGATATCGAAGCACACGTTTTCATCTAATACATTTAAGATATCAATAAATTTATACTTGTATTTTGTTGCAGTTAAAGGTCGGAATATATATTTTTTTGGAATAAACATGATATTAATTCTGATTATGAGTTATAGTGAATGATATTAAAGTTGATTTGGAAAATAGGAATAATTATTGATTTATTGGATATCGCAATGTAGTGAATACATTATGTTGTTCTTTAAATTCAAGTTTACCATTTGATATATTGATGACCATCATTTACAATTGTATGAGTTTTTTAACAGCTAATATGTTTTAATATATTCTATAGAAAATTATATAATAACTTTATAAACTAGAAAATTGATTTTAACTATATTATTTATTTTCAATAAGCCTATTTAATTTCAAATAATCTTTTATAGTCTGCTGATAATGAAGTAATAACATTTTCATAAAATATAATTCGTAATATTATAAAATATATTAAATCTATTAATAGGTTAAATAGATTCTTAAAATTAATTAATTTAAATTTGTTTTTTTTTTATAATTATATATATCCGAGTGCCTTCTATATAAATAAACAACATATCTCATATTACTCCAACTATAGATTTCTATTTATCAGTATTATTATTTTGTACTATTAAGTAATAATATAAGGTAATATTGTGTAATACTATAGTTAAAATATATCGCGCTATAATTTATAGAATGTTTATATATAAGATTAGATTTTAAATTAATAATTTATATTATTTATAGGATTTATAGTTTAGCAAATTTTATTTACCGGATATTTTACATATTATGTTTATTAATTACTATGGAAACATTATATTTATTGTCATAATTAATTATATTATTTTATTACAGAATAACTGTCAACATTATCTGATATCAATTAAATACTTACTTATGAACTCGAATAAAACTCCAAATACAATGTATTTATTGAAATCCATATTCGGAAAGGTAAAAGATAAAACTAATACATATTTATAATAACTTAATTTTTAATATAATTTATTCATAACAATATTTATATTTAAAATTACATAATTATTCTAACATATTTTATTTGTATCAGAAAAGAGTGAACAGGGAAAGCAGCGATTCTCAAAA
Organism: Osedax frankpressi; assembly: GCA_964035775.1. Classification (NCBI taxonomy): domain Eukaryota; kingdom Metazoa; phylum Annelida; class Polychaeta; order Sabellida; family Siboglinidae; genus Osedax; species Osedax frankpressi. The sequence goes on from OZ038315.1 coordinate 28,519,527, forward strand.
TATTGAAAACATAAAGGTATTATATATAAGTATATTATATATATGTGCTTGTAATTTATGATTTGTTTATTTAAACACAGGTTTCTAGGCTTTTGCTCAGACGTGTATAATATTAAATATTAATAATACTATTAATATTAATAATCAAGGAGTTACGGTAAAATGGTAATTCTTGAGAGAAGAGTAAGCGGAGTAGTGAATAGTTTAATTAATTTATGGGATAGGGAGTTTGCGGAATATTGGAATAGTAAATGGTAAATCCGTATTTGTGTGACTTGTCGAGAGATAACGGCGTGTTTGTTAGTTGGACAAAGACATATAGTTCTTAACAATAGGAATTGTCATCGGTAGTCAGTATTATGAGTAGGTATCATTTATATAGCTAATTTATATTGACGATCCGTACGTTGAAAATGCATAATAGCAAGAGTACGTGTGATAAGAGATGTAATGGATAGGTAGTTGTGAGTAGGTCTGAGTAAAGTAGTTACAGTAGTCCCGTTGTGCTTGGTGAGTGGACATAATGTAGTTTTGTTTTGAAAGAATTGATAGTTGTAGATGTTATGTTAATTTGCATGATATCAGGGGCATTTATTGTAAGTTTGTTTGTAGATCTTAATGTATATATATATATATATACATATATATATATATATACATATATATATATATATATATATATATATATATATATATAATATATATATATATATATATATATAAATATATATATATATATATATATTCCTTACATTTATATGTGTAAGTTATCAGATGTATGTAATGAATGTATGTTGAAGTGTGTGTAAGTTATCAGATGTATGTAATGTATATATGTTGAAGTATGTGTAAGTTATCAGATGTATGTAATGTATGTATGTTGAAGTATGTAAGTTATAAGATGTATGTAATGTATGTATGTTGAAGTATGTGTAAGTTATCAGATGTATGTAATGTATGTATGTTGAAGTCTGTAAGTTATCAGATGTATGTAATGTATGTATGTTGAAGTGTATGTAAGTTATCAGATGTATGTAATGTATGTATGTTGAAGTATGTAAGTTATCAGATGTATGTAATGTATGTATGTTGAAGTATGTGTAAGTAGTCATATGTATGTAATGTATGTATGTTGAAGTATGTGTAAGTTATCAGATGTATGTAATGTATGTATGTTGAAGTATGTGTAAGTTATCAGATGTATGTAATGTATGTATGTTGAAGTATGTAAGTTATAAGATGTATGTAATGTATGTATGTTGAAGTATGTGTAAGTTATCAGATGTATGTAATGTATGTATGTTGAAGTCTGTAAGTTATAAGATGTATGTAATGTATGTATGTTGAAGTGTATGTAAGTTATCAGATGTATGTAATGTATGTATGTTGAAGTATGTAAGTTATCAGATGTATGTAATGTATGTATGTTGAAGTCTGTAAGTTATCAGATGTATGTAATGTATGTATGTTGAAGTATGTGTAAGTTATCAGATGTATGTAATGTATGTATGTTGTAGTGTATGTAAGTTATCAGATGTATGTAATGTATGTATGTTGAAGTATGTGTAAGTTATAAGAAGTATGTAATGTATGTATGTTGTAGTATGTGTAAATTATTAGATGTATGTAATGTATGTATGTTGAAGTGTGTGTATGTAATCAGATGTATGTAATGTATGTATGTTATAATGTATGTATTTTATCAGATGTATGTAATGTATGTATGTTGAAGTATGTGTATGTTATCAGATGTATGTAATGTATGTATGTTGAAGTATGTGTAAGTTATCAGATGTATGCAATGTATGTATGTTAAAGTATGTGTAAGTTATCAGATGTATGTAATGTATGTATGTTGAAGTATGTGTAAGTTATAAGATGTATGTAATGTATGTATGTTGAAGTATGTGTAAGTTATCAGATGTATGTAATGTATGTATGTTGAAGTATGTGTAAGTTATCAGATGTATGTAATGTATGTATGTTGAAGTATGTATAAGTTATAAGATGTATGTAATGTATGTATGTTGAAGTGTATGTAAGTTATCAGATGTATGTAATATATGTATGTTGAAGTATGTGTATGTTATCAGATGTATGTAATGTATGTATGTTGAAGTATGTGTAAGTTATCAGATGTATGTAATGTATGTATGTTGAAGTATGTGTAAGTTATCAGATGTATGTAATGTATGTATGTTGAAGTATGTGTAAGTTATAAGATGTATGTAATGTATGTATGTTGAAGTATGTGTAAGTTATCAGATGTATGTAATGTATGTATGTTGAAGTATGTAAGTTATAAGATGTACGTAATGTATGTATGTTGAAGTATGTGTAAGTTATCAGATGTATGTAATGTATGTATGTTGAAGTCTGTAAGTTATCAGATGTATGTAATGTATGTATGTTGAAGTGTATGTAAGTTATCAGATGTATGTAATGTATGTATGTTGAAGTATGTAAGTTATCAGATGTATGTAATGTATGTATGTTGAAGTATGTGTAAGTAGTCATATGTATGTAATGTATGTATGTTGAAGTATGTGTAGGTTATCAGATGTATGTAATGTATGTATGTTGAAGTATGTGTAAGTTATCAGATGTATGTAATGTATGTATGTTGAAGTATGTAAGTTATAAGATGTATGTAATGTATGTATGTTGAAGTATGTGTAAGTTATCAGATGTATGTAATGTATGTATGTTGAAGTCTGTAAGTTATAAGATGTATGTAATGTATGTATGTTGAAGTGTATGTAAGTTATCAGATGTATGTAATGTATGTATGTTGAAGTATGTAAGTTATCAGATGTATGTAATGTATGTATGTTGAAGTCTGTAAGTTATCAGATGTATGTAATGTATGTATGTTGAAGTATGTGTAAGTTATCAGATGTATGTAATGTATGTATGTTGTAGTGTATGTAAGTTATCAGATGTATGTAATGTATGTATGTTGAAGTATGTGTAAGTTATAAGAAGTATGTAATGTATGTATGTTGTAGTATGTGTAAATTATTAGATGTATGTAATGTATGTATGTTGAAGTGTGTGTATGTAATCAGATGTATGTAATGTATGTATGTTGTAATGTATGTATTTTATCAGATGTATGTAATGTATGTATGTTGAAGTATGTGTATGTTATCAGATGTATGTAATGTATGTATGTTGAAGTATGTGTAAGTTATCAGATGTATGCAATGTATGTATGTTAAAGTATGTGTAAGTTATCAGATGTATGTAATGTATGTATGTTGAAGTATGTGTAAGTTATAAGATGTATGTAATGTATGTATGTTGAAGTATGTGTAAGTTATCAGATGTATGTAATGTATGTATGTTGAAGTATGTGTAAGTTATCAGATGTATGTAATGTATGTATGTTGAAGTATGTATAAGTTATAAGATGTATGTAATGTATGTATGTTGAAGTGTATGTAAGTTATCAGATGTATGTAATATATGTATGTTGAAGTATGTGTATGTTATCAGATGTATGTAATGTATGTATGTTGAAGTATGTGTAAGTTATCAGATGTATGTAATGTATGTATGTTGAAGTATGTGTAAGTTATCAGATGTATGTAATGTATGTATGTTGAAGTATGTGTAAGTTATAAGATGTATGTAATGTATGTATGTTGAAGTATGTGTAAGTTATCAGATGTATGTAATGTATGTATGTTGAAGTGTATGTAAGTTATCAGATGTATGTAATGTATGTATGTTGAAGTGTATGTAAGTTATAAGATGTATGTAATGTATGTATGTTGAAGTATGTGTAAGTTATCAGATGTATGTAATGTATGTATGTTGAAGTGTGTAAGTTATCAGATGTATGTAATGTATGTATGTTGAAGTATGTAAGTTATCAGATGTATGTAATGTATGTATGTTGTAGTATGTGTAAGTTATCAGATGTATGTAATGTATGTATGTTGAAGTATGTGTAAGTTATCAGATGTATGTAATGTATGTATGTTGAAGTATGTGTAAGTAGTCATATGTATGTAATGTATGTATGTTGAAGTATGTGTAAGTTATCAGATGTATGTAATGTATGTATGTTGAAGTATGTGTAAGTTATCAGATGTATGTAATGTATGTATGTAATGTATGTATGTTGAAGTATGTGTAAGTCATAAGATGTATGTAATGTATGTATGTTGAAGTATGTGTAAGTTATCAGATGTATGTATGTTGAAGTATGTGTAAGTCATAAGATGTATGTAATGTATGTATGTTAAATTATGTGTAAGTTATCAGATGTATGTAATGTATGTGTGTTGAAGTATGTGTATGTTATCAGATGTATGTAATGTATGTATGTTGAAGTGTGTAAGTTATCAGATGTATGTAATGTATGTATGTTGAAGTATGTGTATGTTATCAGATGTATGTAATGTATGTATGTTGAAGTGTGTAAGTTATCAGATGTATGTAATGTATGTATGTTGAAGTATGTGTAAGTTATCAGATGTATGTAATGTATGTATGTTGAAGTATGTGTAAGTAGTCATATGTATGTAATGTATGTATGTTGAAGTATGTGTAAGTTATCAGATGTATGTAATGTATGTATGTTGAAGTGTCTGTAAGTTATAAGATGCATGTAATGTATGTATGTTGTAGTATGTGTATGTTATCAGATGTATGTAATGTATGTATGTTGTAGTATGTGTAAGTTATCAGAGGTATGTAATGTATGTATGTTGAAGTATGTAAGTTATCAGATGTATATAATGTATGTATGTTGAAGTATGTGTAAGTTATCAGATGTATGTAATGTATGTATGTTGAAGTGTGTAAGTTATAAGATGTATGTAATGTATGTATGTTGAAGTATGTGTAAGTTATAAGATGTATGTAATGTATGTATGTTGAAGTATGTGTAAGTTATCAGATGTATGTAATGTATGTATGTTGAAGTATGTGTAAGTTATCAGATGTATGTAATGTATGTATGTTGAAGTATGTATAAGTTATAAGATGTATGTAATGTATGTATGTTGAAGTATGTGTAAGTTATCAGATGTATGTAATGTATGTATGTTGAAGTATGTGTAAGTTATCAGATGTATGTAATGTATGTATTTTCAAGTATGTGTCAGTTATCAGATGTATGTAATGTATGTATGTTGAAGTATGTGTAAGTTATCATATGTATGTAATGTATGTATGTTGAAGTGTATGTAAGTTATCAGATGTATGTAATGTATGTATGTTGAAGTATGTGTAAGTTATCAGATGTATGTAATGTATGTATGTTGAAGTATGTAAGTTATCAGATGTATGTAATGTATGTATGTTGAAGTCTGTAAGTTATCAGATGTATGTAATGTATGTATGTTGAAGTATGTGTAAGTTTTCAGATGTATGTAATGTATGTATGTTGAAGTCTGTAAGTTATCAGATGTATGTTGAAGTCTGTGTAAGTTATAAGATGTATGTAATGTATGTATGTTGAAGTATGTGTAAATTATAAGATGTATTTAATGTATGTATGTTGAAGTATGTGTAAGTTATAAGATGTATGTAATGTATGTATGTTGAAGTCTGTAATTTAGCAGATGTATGTAATGTATGTATGTTGAAGTATGTGTAAGTTATCAGATGTATGTAATGTATGTATGTTGAAGTATGTGTAAGTTATCAAATGTATGTAATGTATGTATGTTGAAGTATGTGTAAGTTATCAGATGTATGTAATGTATGTATGTTGAAGTATGTGTAAGTTATCAGATGTATGTAATGTATGTATGTTGAAGTATGTGTAAGTTATCAGATGTATGTAATGTATGTATGTTGAAGTATGTGTAAGTTATCAGATGTATGTTGAAGTCTGTGTAAGTTATAAGATGTATGTAATGTATGTATGTTGAAGTGTGTGTAAGTTATAAGATGTATGTATTGTATGTATGTTGAAGTATGTGTAAGTTATAAGATGTATGTATTGTATGTATGTTGAATTATGTGTAAGTTATCAGATATATGTAATGTATGTATGTTGAAGTATGTATAAGTTATAAGATGTATGTAATGTATGTATGTTGAAGTCTGTGTAAGTTATAAGATGTATGTAATGTATGTATGTTGAAGTGTGTGTAAGTTATAAGATGTATGTATTGTATGTATGTTGAAGTATGTGTAAGTTATCAGATATATGTAATGTATGTATGTTGAAGTATGTATAAGTTATAAGATGTATGTAATGTATGTATGTTGAAGTCTGTGTAAGTTATCAGATGTATGTTGAAGTCTGTGTAAGTTATAAGATGTATGTAATGTATGTATGTTGAAGTGTGTGTAAGTTATCAGATGTATGTAATGTATGTATGTTGAAGTGTGTGTAAGTTATCAGATGTATGTAATGTATGTATGTTGAAGTATGTGTAAGTTATCAGATGTATGTAATGTATGTATGTTGAAGTGTGTGTAAGTTATCAGATGTATGTAATGTATGTATGTTGAAGTGTGTGTAAGTTATCAGATGCATGTAATGTATGTATGTTGAAGTATGTGTAAGTTATCAGATGTATGTAATTTATGTATGTTGAAGTATGTAAGTTATCAGATGTATGTAATGTATGTATGTTGAAGTATGTGTAATTTATCAGATGTATGTAATGTATGTATGTTGTAGTGTGTGTAAATTGTCAGATGTATGTAATGTATGTATGTTGTAGTATGTGTAAGTTATCAGATGTATGTAATGTATGCATGTTGAAGTCTGTGTAAGTTATAAGATGTATGTAATGTATGTATGTTGAAGTATGTGTAAATTATAAGATGTATGTAATGTATGTATGTTGAAGTATGTGTAAGTTATAAGATGTATGTAATGTATGTATGTTGAAGTATGTGTAAATTATAAGATGTATGTAATGTATGTATGTTGAAGTATGTGTAAGTTATAAGATGTATGTAATGTATGTATGATGAAGTATGTGTAAGTTATCAGATGTATGTAATGTATGTATGTTGTAGTATGTGTAAGTTATCAGATGTATGTAATGTATGTATGTTGAAGTCTGTGTAAGTTATAAGATGTATGTAATGCATGTATGTTGAAGTATGTGTAAGTTATCAGATGTATGTAATGTATGTATGTTGAAGTATGTGTAAGTTATCAGATGTATGTAATGTATGTATGTTGAAGTGTGTGTAAGTTGTAAGATGTATGTAATGTATGTATGTTGAAGTATGTGTAAGTTATCAGATGTATGTAATGAATGTATGTTGAAGTGTGTGTAAGTTATCAGATGTATGTAATGTATATATGTTGAAGTATGTGTAAGTTATCAGATGTATGTAATGTATGTATGTTGAAGTATGTAAGTTATAAGATGTATGTAATGTATGTATGTTGAAGTATGTGTAAGTTATCAGATGTATGTAATGTATGTATGTTGAAGTCTGTAAGTTATCAGATGTATGTAATGTATGTATGTTGAAGTGTATGTAAGTTATCAGATGTATGTAATGTATGTATGTTGAAGTATGTAAGTTATCAGATGTATGTAATGTATGTATGTTGAAGTATGTGTAAGTAGTCATATGTATGTAATGTATGTATGTTGAAGTATGTGTAAGTTATCAGATGTATGTAATGTATGTATGTTGAAGTATGTGTAAGTTATCAGATGTATGTAATGTATGTATGTTGAAGTATGTAAGTTATAAGATGTATGTAATGTATGTATGTTGAAGTATGTGTAAGTTATCAGATGTATGTAATGTATGTATGTTGAAGTCTGTAAGTTATAAGATGTATGTAATGTATGTATGTTGAAGTGTATGTAAGTTATCAGATGTATGTAATGTATGTATGTTGAAGTATGTAAGTTATCAGATGTATGTAATGTATGTATGTTGAAGTCTGTAAGTTATCAGATGTATGTAATGTATGTATGTTGAAGTATGTGTAAGTTATCAGATGTATGTAATGTATGTATGTTGTAGTGTATGTAAGTTATCAGATGTATGTAATGTATGTATGTTGAAGTATGTGTAAGTTATAAGAAGTATGTAATGTATGTATGTTGTAGTATGTGTAAATTATTAGATGTATGTAATGTATGTATGTTGAAGTGTGTGTATGTAATCAGATGTATGTAATGTATGTATGTTATAATGTATGTATTTTATCAGATGTATGTAATGTATGTATGTTGAAGTATGTGTATGTTATCAGATGTATGTAATGTATGTATGTTGAAGTATGTGTAAGTTATCAGATGTATGCAATGTATGTATGTTGAAGTATGTGTAAGTTATCAGATGTATGTAATGTATGTATGTTGAAGTATGTGTAAGTTATCAGATGTATGTAATGTATGTATGTTGAAGTATGTATAAGTTATAAGATGTATGTAATGTATGTATGTTGAAGTGTATGTAAGTTATCAGATGTATGTAATATATGTATGTTGAAGTATGTGTATGTTATCAGATGTATGTAATGTATGTATGTTGAAGTATGTGTAAGTTATCAGATGTATGTAATGTATGTATGTTGAAGTATGTGTAAGTTATCAGATGTATGTAATGTATGTATGTTGAAGTATGTGTAAGTTATAAGATGTATGTAATGTATGTATGTTGAAGTATGTGTAAGTTATCAGATGTATGTAATGTATGTATGTTGAAGTATGTGTAAGTTATAAGATGTATGTAATGTATGTATGTTGAAGTATGTGTAAGTTATCAGATGTATGTAATGTATGTATGTTGAAGTATGTAAGTTATAAGATGTACGTAATGTATGTATGTTGAAGTATGTGTAAGTTATCAGATGTATGTAATGTATGTATGTTGAAGTCTGTAAGTTATCAGATGTATGTAATGTATGTATGTTGAAGTGTATGTAAGTTATCAGATGTATGTAATGTATGTATGTTGAAGTATGTAAGTTATCAGATGTATGTAATGTATGTATGTTGAAGTATGTGTAAGTAGTCATATGTATGTAATGTATGTATGTTGAAGTATGTGTAGGTTATCAGATGTATGTAATGTATGTATGTTGAAGTATGTGTAAGTTATCAGATGTATGTAATGTATGTATGTTGAAGTATGTAAGTTATAAGATGTATGTAATGTATGTATGTTGAAGTATGTGTAAGTTATCAGATGTATGTAATGTATGTATGTTGAAGTCTGTAAGTTATAAGATGTATGTAATGTATGTATGTTGAAGTGTATGTAAGTTATCAGATGTATGTAATGTATGTATGTTGAAGTATGTAAGTTATCAGATGTATGTAATGTATGTATGTTGAAGTCTGTAAGTTATCAGATGTATGTAATGTATGTATGTTGAAGTATGTGTAAGTTATCAGATGTATGTAATGTATGTATGTTGTAGTGTATGTAAGTTATCAGATGTATGTAATGTATGTATGTTGAAGTATGTGTAAGTTATAAGAAGTATGTAATGTATGTATGTTGTAGTATGTGTAAATTATTAGATGTATGTAATGTATGTATGTTGAAGTGTGTGTATGTAATCAGATGTATGTAATGTATGTATGTTGTAATGTATGTATTTTATCAGATGTATGTAATGTATGTATGTTGAAGTATGTGTATGTTATCAGATGTATGTAATGTATGTATGTTGAAGTATGTGTAAGTTATCAGATGTATGCAATGTATGTATGTTAAAGTATGTGTAAGTTATCAGATGTATGTAATGTATGTATGTTGAAGTATGTGTAAGTTATAAGATGTATGTAATGTATGTATGTTGAAGTATGTGTAAGTTATCAGATGTATGTAATGTATGTATGTTGAAGTATGTGTAAGTTATCAGATGTATGTAATGTATGTATGTTGAAGTATGTATAAGTTATAAGATGTATGTAATGTATGTATGTTGAAGTGTATGTAAGTTATCAGATGTATGTAATATATGTATGTTGAAGTATGTGTATGTTATCAGATGTATGTAATGTATGTATGTTGAAGTATGTGTAAGTTATCAGATGTATGTAATGTATGTATGTTGAAGTATGTGTAAGTTATCAGATGTATGTAATGTATGTATGTTGAAGTATGTGTAAGTTATAAGATGTATGTAATGTATGTATGTTGAAGTATGTGTAAGTTATCAGATGTATGTAATGTATGTATGTTGAAGTGTATGTAAGTTATCAGATGTATGTAATGTATGTATGTTGAAGTGTATGTAAGTTATAAGATGTATGTAATGTATGTATGTTGAAGTATGTGTAAGTTATCAGATGTATGTAATGTATGTATGTTGAAGTGTGTAAGTTATCAGATGTATGTAATGTATGTATGTTGAAGTATGTAAGTTATCAGATGTATGTAATGTATGTATGTTGTAGTATGTGTAAGTTATCAGATGTATGTAATGTATGTATGTTGAAGTATGTGTAAGTTATCAGATGTATGTAATGTATGTATGTTGAAGTATGTGTAAGTAGTCATATGTATGTAATGTATGTATGTTGAAGTATGTGTAAGTTATCAGATGTATGTAATGTATGTATGTTGAAGTATGTGTAAGTTATCAGATGTATGTAATGTATGTATGTAATGTATGTATGTTGAAGTATGTGTAAGTCATAAGATGTATGTAATGTATGTATGTTGAAGTATGTGTAAGTTATCAGATGTATGTATGTTGAAGTATGTGTAAGTCATAAGATGTATGTAATGTATGTATGTTAAATTATGTGTAAGTTATCAGATGTATGTAATGTATGTGTGTTGAAGTATGTGTATGTTATCAGATGTATGTAATGTATGTATGTTGAAGTGTGTAAGTTATCAGATGTATGTAATGTATGTATGTTGAAGTATGTGTATGTTATCAGATGTATGTAATGTATGTATGTTGAAGTGTGTAAGTTATCAGATGTATGTAATGTATGTATGTTGAAGTATGTGTAAGTTATCAGATGTATGTAATGTATGTATGTTGAAGTATGTGTAAGTAGTCATATGTATGTAATGTATGTATGTTGAAGTATGTGTAAGTTATCAGATGTATGTAATGTATGTATGTTGAAGTGTCTGTAAGTTATAAGATGCATGTAATGTATGTATGTTGTAGTATGTGTATGTTATCAGATGTATGTAATGTATGTATGTTGTAGTATGTGTAAGTTATCAGAGGTATGTAATGTATGTATGTTGAAGTATGTAAGTTATCAGATGTATATAATGTATGTATGTTGAAGTATGTGTAAGTTATCAGATGTATGTAATGTATGTATGTTGAAGTGTGTAAGTTATAAGATGTATGTAATGTATGTATGTTGAAGTATGTGTAAGTTATAAGATGTATGTAATGTATGTATGTTGAAGTATGTGTAAGTTATCAGATGTATGTAATGTATGTATGTTGAAGTATGTGTAAGTTATCAGATGTATGTAATGTATGTATGTTGAAGTATGTATAAGTTATAAGATGTATGTAATGTATGTATGTTGAAGTATGTGTAAGTTATCAGATGTATGTAATGTATGTATGTTGAAGTATGTGTAAGTTATCAGATGTATGTAATGTATGTATTTTCAAGTATGTGTCAGTTATCAGATGTATGTAATGTATGTATGTTGAAGTATGTGTAAGTTATCATATGTATGTAATGTATGTATGTTGAAGTGTATGTAAGTTATCAGATGTATGTAATGTATGTATGTTGAAGTATGTGTAAGTTATCAGATGTATGTAATGTATGTATGTTGAAGTATGTAAGTTATCAGATGTATGTAATGTATGTATGTTGAAGTCTGTAAGTTATCAGATGTATGTAATGTATGTATGTTGAAGTATGTGTAAGTTTTCAGATGTATGTAATGTATGTATGTTGAAGTCTGTAAGTTATCAGATGTATGTTGAAGTCTGTGTAAGTTATAAGATGTATGTAATGTATGTATGTTGAAGTATGTGTAAATTATAAGATGTATTTAATGTATGTATGTTGAAGTATGTGTAAGTTATAAGATGTATGTAATGTATGTATGTTGAAGTCTGTAATTTAGCAGATGTATGTAATGTATGTATGTTGAAGTATGTGTAAGTTATCAGATGTATGTAATGTATGTATGTTGAAGTATGTGTAAGTTATCAAATGTATGTAATGTATGTATGTTGAAGTATGTGTAAGTTATCAGATGTATGTAATGTATGTATGTTGAAGTATGTGTAAGTTATCAGATGTATGTAATGTATGTATGTTGAAGTATGTGTAAGTTATCAGATGTATGTAATGTATGTATGTTGAAGTATGTGTAAGTTATCAGATGTATGTTGAAGTCTGTGTAAGTTATAAGATGTATGTAATGTATGTATGTTGAAGTGTGTGTAAGTTATAAGATGTATGTATTGTATGTATGTTGAAGTATGTGTAAGTTATAAGATGTATGTATTGTATGTATGTTGAATTATGTGTAAGTTATCAGATATATGTAATGTATGTATGTTGAAGTATGTATAAGTTATAAGATGTATGTAATGTATGTATGTTGAAGTCTGTGTAAGTTATAAGATGTATGTAATGTATGTATGTTGAAGTGTGTGTAAGTTATAAGATGTATGTATTGTATGTATGTTGAAGTATGTGTAAGTTATCAGATATATGTAATGTATGTATGTTGAAGTATGTATAAGTTATAAGATGTATGTAATGTATGTATGTTGAAGTCTGTGTAAGTTATCAGATGTATGTTGAAGTCTGTGTAAGTTATAAGATGTATGTAATGTATGTATGTTGAAGTGTGTGTAAGTTATCAGATGTATGTAATGTATGTATGTTGAAGTGTGTGTAAGTTATCAGATGTATGTAATGTATGTATGTTGAAGTATGTGTAAGTTATCAGATGTATGTAATGTATGTATGTTGAAGTGTGTGTAAGTTATCAGATGTATGTAATGTATGTATGTTGAAGTGTGTGTAAGTTATCAGATGCATGTAATGTATGTATGTTGAAGTATGTGTAAGTTATCAGATGTATGTAATTTATGTATGTTGAAGTATGTAAGTTATCAGATGTATGTAATGTATGTATGTTGAAGTATGTGTAATTTATCAGATGTATGTAATGTATGTATGTTGTAGTGTGTGTAAATTGTCAGATGTATGTAATGTATGTATGTTGTAGTATGTGTAAGTTATCAGATGTATGTAATGTATGCATGTTGAAGTCTGTGTAAGTTATAAGATGTATGTAATGTATGTATGTTGAAGTATGTGTAAATTATAAGATGTATGTAATGTATGTATGTTGAAGTATGTGTAAGTTATAAGATGTATGTAATGTATGTATGTTGAAGTATGTGTAAATTATAAGATGTATGTAATGTATGTATGTTGAAGTATGTGTAAGTTATAAGATGTATGTAATGTATGTATGATGAAGTATGTGTAAGTTATCAGATGTATGTAATGTATGTATGTTGTAGTATGTGTAAGTTATCAGATGTATGTAATGTATGTATGTTGAAGTCTGTGTAAGTTATAAGATGTATGTAATGCATGTATGTTGAAGTATGTGTAAGTTATCAGATGTATGTAATGTATGTATGTTGAAGTATGTGTAAGTTATCAGATGTATGTAATGTATGTATGTTGAAGTGTGTGTAAGTTGTAAGATGTATGTAATGTATGTATGTTGAAGTATGTGTAAGTTATCAGATGTATGTAATGTATGTATGTTGAAGTATGTAAGTTATCAGATGTATGTAATGTATGTATGTTGAAGTGTGTAAATTATAATATGTATGTAATGTATGTATGTTGAAGTATGTGTAAGTTATCAGATGTATGTAATGTATGTATGTTGAAGTATGTGTAAGTTATCAGATGTATGTAATGTATGTATGTTGAAGTGTGTGTAAGTTATCAGATGTATGTAATGTATGTATGTTGAAGTATGTAAGTTATCAGATGTATGTAATATATGTATGTTGAAGTGTGTGTAGGCTATCAGATGTATGTAATGTATGTATGTTGAAGTCTGTGTAAGTTATCATATGTATGTTGAAGTCTGTGTAAGTTATAAGATGTATGTAATGTATGTATGTTGAAGTCTGTGTAAGTTATCATATGTATGTTGAAGTCTGTGTAAGTTATAAGATGTATGTAATGTATGTATGTTGAAGTATGTGTAAATTATAAGATGTATGTAATGTATGTATGTTGAAGTATGTGTAAGTTATCAGATGTATGTAATGTATGTATGTTGAAGTGTGTGTAAGTTATCAGATGTATGTAATGTATGTATGTTGAAGTATGTAAGTTATCAGATGTATGTAATATATGTATGTTGAAGTGTGTGTAGGCTATCAGATGTATGTAATGTATGTATGTTGAAGTCTGTGTAAGTTATCATATGTATGTTGAAGTCTGTGTAAGTTATAAGATGTATGTAATGTATGTATGTTGAAGTATGTGTAAATTATAAGATGTATGTAATGTATGTATGTTGAAGTATGTGTAAATTATAAGATGTATGTAATGTATGTATGTTGAAGTATGTGTAAATTATAAGATGTATGTAATGTATGTATGTTGAAGTATGTGTAAATTATAAGATGTATGTAATGTATGTATGTTGAAGTATGTGTAAGTTATCAGATGTATGTAATGTATGTATGTTGAAGTATGTGTAAGTTATCAGATGTATGTAATGTATGTATGTTGAAGTCTGTGTAAGTTATCAGATGTATGTAATGTATGTATGTTGAAGTATGTGTAAGTTATCAGATGTATGTAATGTATGTATGTTATAATATGTGTAAGTTGTCAGATGTATGTAATGTATGTATGTTGTAGTGTGTGTAAATTGTCAGATGTATGTAATGTATATATGTTGAAGTATGTGTAAGTTATAAGATGTATGTAATGTATGTATGTTGAAGTATGTGTAAGTTATCAGATGTATGTAATGTATGTATGTTGAAGTATGTGTAAGTTATCAGATGTATGTAATGTATGTATGTTGAAGTCTGTTTAAGTTATCAGATGTATGTAATGTATATATGTTGAAGTATGTGTAAGTTATAAGATGTATGTAATGTATGTATGTTGAAGTATGTGTAAGTTATCAGATGTATGTAATGTATGTATGTTGAAGTATGTGTATGTTATCAGATGTATGTAATGTATGTATGTTGAAGTATGTGTAAGTTATCAGATGTATATAATGTATGTATGTTGTAGTGTGTGTAAATTGTCAGATGTATGTAATGTATGTATGTTG
Organism: Osedax frankpressi; assembly: GCA_964035775.1. Lineage (NCBI taxonomy): Eukaryota > Metazoa > Annelida > Polychaeta > Sabellida > Siboglinidae > Osedax > Osedax frankpressi. The sequence goes on from OZ038315.1 coordinate 28,534,770, forward strand.
AAGTATGTGTAAGTTATCAGATGTATGTAATGTATGTATGTTGAAGTATGTGTATGTTATCAGATGTATGTAATGTATGTATGTTGAAGTATGTATAAGTTATCAGATGTATATAATGTATGTATGTTGTAGTGTGTGTAAATTGTCAGATGTATGTAATGTATGTATGTTGAAGTATGTGTAAGTTATCAGATGTATGTAATGTATGTATGTTGAAGTATGTGTATGTTATCAGATGTATGTAATGTATGTATGTTGAAGTATGTGTAAGTTATCAGATGTATATAATGTATGTATGTTGTAGTGTGTGTAAAATGTCAGATGTATGTAATGTATGTATGTTGAAGTCTGTTTAAGTTATCAGATGTATGTAATGTATATATGTTGAAGTATGTGTAAGTTATAAGATGTATGTAATGTATGTATGTTGAAGTATGTGTAAGTTATCAGATGTATGTAATGTATGTATGTTGAAGTATGTGTATGTTATCAGATGTATGTAATGTATGTATGTTGAAGTATGTGTAAGTTATCAGATGTATATAATGTATGTATGTTGTAGTGTGTGTAAATTGTCAGATGTATGTAATGTATGTATGTTGAAGTATGTGTAAGTTATAAGATGTATGTAATGTATGTATGTTGAAGTATGTGTAAGTTATCAGATGTATGTAATGTATGTATGTTGAAGTGTGTAAGTTATCAGATGTATGTAATGTATGTATGTTGAAATATGTGTAAGTTATAAGATGTATGTAATGTATGTATATTGAAATATGTGTAAGTTATCTGATGTATGTTGAAGTCTGTGTAAGTTATAAGATGTATGTAATGTATGTATGTTGAAATATGTGTAAGTTATCTGATGTATGTTGAAGTCTGTGTAAGTTATAAGATGTATGTAATGTATGTATGTTGTAGTATGTGTATGTTATCAGATGTATGTAATGTATGTATGTTGAAGTATGTGTAAGTCATAAGATGTATGTAATGTATGTATGTTGAAGTATGTGTAAGTTATCAGATGTATGTATGTTGAAGTATGTGTAAGTCATAAGATGTATGTAATGTATGTATGTTAAATTATGTGTAAGTTATCAGATGTATGTAATGTATGTGTGTTGAAGTATATGTAAGTTATCAGATGTATGTAATGTATGTATGTTGAAGTCTGTAAGTTATCAGATGTATGTTGAAGTCTGTGTAAGTTATAAGATGTATGTAATGTATGTATGTTGAAGTATGTGTAAATTATAAGATGTATGTAATGTATGTATGTTGAAGTATGTGTAAGTTATAAGATGTATGTAATGTATGTATGTTGAAGTCTGTAATTTAGCAGATGTATGTAATGTATGTATGTTGAAGTATGTGTAAGTTATCAGATGTATGTAATGTATGTATGTTGAAGTATGTGTAAGTTATCAAATGTATGTAATGTATGTATGTTGAAGTATGTGTAAGTTATCAGATGTATGTAATGTATGTATGTTGAAGTATGTGTAAGTTATCAGATGTATGTAATGTATGTATGTTGAAGTATGTGTAAGTTATCAGATGTATGTAATGTATGTATGTTGAAGTATGTGTAAGTTATCAGATGTATGTTGAAGTCTGTGTAAGTTATAAGATGTATGTAATGTATGTATGTTGAAGTGTGTGTAAGTTATAAGATGTATGTATTGTATGTATGTTGAAGTATGTGTAAGTTATTAGATGTATGTATTGTATGTATGTTGAATTATGTGTAAGTTATCAGATATATGTAATGTATGTATGTTGAAGTATGTATAAGTTATAAGATGTATGTAATGTATGTATGTTGAAGTCTGTGTAAGTTATAAGATGTATGTAATGTATGTATGTTGAAGTGTGTGTAAGTTATAAGATGTATGTATTGTATGTATGTTGAAGTATGTGTAAGTTATCAGATATATGTAATGTATGTATGTTGAAGTATGTATAAGTTATAAGATGTATGTAATGTATGTATGTTGAAGTCTGTGTAAGTTATCAGATGTATGTTGAAGTCTGTGTAAGTTATAAGATGTATGTAATGTATGTATGTTGAAGTGTGTGTAAGTTATCAGATGTATGTAATGTATGTATGTTGAAGTGTGTGTAAGTTATCAGATGTATGTAATGTATGTATGTTGAAGTATGTGTAAGTTATCAGATGTATGTAATGTATGTATGTTGAAGTGTGTGTAAGTTATCAGATGTATGTAATGTATGTATGTTGAAGTATGTGTAAGTTATCAGATGCATGTAATGTATGTATGTTGAAGTATGTGTAAGTTATCAGATGTATGTAATGTATGTATGTTGAAGTATGTAAGTTATCAGATGTATGTAATGTATGTATGTTGAAGTATGTGTAATTTATCAGATGTATGTAATGTATGTATGTTGTAGTGTGTGTAAATTGTCAGATGTATGTAATGTATGTATGTTGTAGTATGTGTAAGTTATCAGATGTATGTAATGTATGTATGTTGAAGTCTGTGTAAGTTATAAGATGTATGTAATGTATGTATGTTGAAGTATGTGTAAATTATAAGATGTATGTAATGTATGTATGTTGAAGTATGTGTAAGTTATAAGATGTATGTAATGTATGTATGTTGAAGTATGTGTAAATTATAAGATGTATGTAATGTATGTATGTTGAAGTATGTGTAAGTTATAAGATGTATGTAATGTATGTATGATTAAGTATGTGTAAGTTATCAGATGTATGTAATGTATGTATGTTGTAGTATGTGTAAGTTATCAGATGTATGTAATGTATGTATGTTGAAGTCTGTGTAAGTTATAAGATGTATGTAATGCATGTATGTTGAAGTATGTGTAAGTTATCAGATGTATATAATGTATGTATGTTGAAGTATTGTAAGTTATCAGATGTATGTAATGTATGTATGTTGAAGTGTGTGTAAGTTGTAAGATGTATGTAATGTATGTATGTTGAAGTATGTGTAAGTTATCAGATGTATGTAATGTATGTATGTTGAAGTATGTAAGTTATCAGATGTATGTAATGTATGTATGTTGAAGTGTGTAAATTATAATATGTATGTAATGTATGTATGTTGAAGTATGTGTAAGTTATCAGATGTATGTAATGTATGTATGTTGAAGTATGTGTAAGTTATCAGATGTATGTAATGTATGTATGTTGAAGTGTGTGTAAGTTATCAGATGTATGTAATGTATGTATGTTGAATTATGTAAGTTATCAGATGTATGTAATATATGTATGTTGAAGTGTGTGTAGGCTATCAGATGTATGTAATGTATGTATGTTGAAGTCTGAATAAGTTATCATATGTATGTTGAAGTCTGTGTAAGTTATAAGATGTATGTAATGTATGTATGTTGAAGTATGTGTAAATTATAAGATGTATGTAATGTATGTATGTTGAAGTATGTGTAAGTTATAAGATGTATGTAATGTATGTATGTTGAAGTATGTAATTTAGCAGATGTATGTAATGTATGTATGTTGAAGTATGTGTAAGTTATCAGATGTATGTAATGTATGTATGTTGAAGTCTGTGTAAGTTATCAGATGTATGTAATGTATGTATGTTGAAGTATGTGTAAGTTATCAGATATATGTAATGTATGTATGTTATAATATGTGTAAGTTGTCAGATGTATGTAATGTATGTATGTTGTAGTGTGTGTAAGTTGTAAGATGTATGTAATGTATGTATGTTGAAGTATGTGTAAGTTATCAGATGTATGTAATGTATGTATGTTGAAGTATGTAAGTTATCAGATGTATGTAATGTATGTATGTTGAAGTGTGTAAATTATAATATGTATGTAATGTATGTATGTTGAAGTATGTGTAAGTTATCAGATGTATGTAATGTATGTATGTTGAAGTATGTGTAAGTTATCAGATGTATGTAATGTATGTATGTTGAAGTGTGTGTAAGTTATCAGATGTATGTAATGTATGTATGTTGAAGTATGTAAGTTATCAGATGTATGTAATATATGTATGTTGAAGTGTGTGTAGGCTATCAGATGTATGTAATGTATGTATGTTGAAGTCTGTGTAAGTTATCATATGTATGTTGAAGTCTGTGTAAGTTATAAGATGTATGTAATGTATGTATGTTGAAGTCTGTGTAAGTTATCATATGTATGTTGAAGTCTGTGTAAGTTATAAGATGTATGTAATGTATGTATGTTGAAGTATGTGTAAATTATAAGATGTATGTAATGTATGTATGTTGAAGTATGTGTAAGTTATCAGATGTATGTAATGTATGTATGTTGAAGTGTGTGTAAGTTATCAGATGTATGTAATGTATGTATGTTGAAGTATGTAAGTTATCAGATGTATGTAATATATGTATGTTGAAGTGTGTGTAGGCTATCAGATGTATGTAATGTATGTATGTTGAAGTCTGTGTAAGTTATCATATGTATGTTGAAGTCTGTGTAAGTTATAAGATGTATGTAATGTATGTATGTTGAAGTATGTGTAAATTATAAGATGTATGTAATGTATGTATGTTGAAGTATGTGTAAATTATAAGATGTATGTAATGTATGTATGTTGAAGTATGTGTAAATTATAAGATGTATGTAATGTATGTATGTTGAAGTATGTGTAAATTATAAGATGTATGTAATGTATGTATGTTGAAGTATGTGTAAGTTATCAGATGTATGTAATGTATGTATGTTGAAGTATGTGTAAGTTATCAGATGTATGTAATGTATGTATGTTGAAGTATGTGTAAATTATAAGATGTATGTAATGTATGTATGTTGAAGTATGTGTAAATTATAAGATGTATATAATGTATGTATGTTGAAGTATGTGTAAATTATAAGATGTATGTAATGTATGTATGTTGAAGTATGTGTAAATTATAAGATGTATGTAATGTATGTATGTTGAAGTATGTGTAAGTTATCAGATGTATGTAATGTATGTATGTTGAAGTATGTGTAAGTTATCAGATGTATGTAATGTATGTATGTTGAAGTATGTGTAAATTATAAGATGTATGTAATGTATGTATGTTGAAGTATGTGTAAATTATAAGATGTATGTAATGTATGTATGTTGAAGTATGTGTAAATTATAAGATGTATGTAATGTATGTATGTTGAAGTATGTGTAAATTATAAGATGTATGTAATGTATGTATGTTGAAGTATGTGTAAGTTATCAGATGTATGTAATGTATGTATGTTATAATATGTGTAAGTTGTCAGATGTATGTAATGTATGTATGTTGTAGTGTGTGTAAATTGTCAGATGTATGTAATGTATATATGTTGAAGTAGGTGTAAGTTATAAGATGTATGTAATGTATGTATGTTGAAGTATGTGTAAGTTATCAGATGTATGTAATGTATGTATGTTGAAGTATGTGTAAGTTATCAGATGTATGTAATGTATGTATGTTGAAGTCTGTTTAAGTTATCAGATGTATGTAATGTATATATGTTGAAGTATGTGTAAGTTATAAGATGTATGTAATGTATGTATGTTGAAGTATGTGTAAGTTATCAGATGTATGTAATGTATGTATGTTGAAGTATGTGTATGTTATCAGATGTATGTAATGTATGTATGTTGAAGTATGTGTAAGTTATCAGATGTATATAATGTATGTATGTTGTAGTGTGTGTAAATTGTCAGATGTATGTAATGTATGTATGTTGAAGTATGTGTAAGTTATCAGATGTATGTAATGTATGTATGTTGAAGTATGTGTATGTTATCAGATGTATGTAATGTATGTATGTTGAAGTATGTGTAAGTTATCAGATGTATATAATGTATGTATGTTGTAGTGTGTGTAAATTGTCAGATGTATGTAATGTATGTATGTTGAAGTCTGTTTAAGTTATCAGATGTATGTAATGTATATATGTTGAAGTATGTGTAAGTTATAAGATGTATGTAATGTATGTATGTTGAAGTATGTGTAAGTTATCAGATGTATGTAATGTATGTATGTTGAAGTATGTGTATGTTATCAGATGTATGTAATGTATGTATGTTGACGTATGTGTAAGTTATCAGATGTATGTAATGTATATATGTTGAAGTATGTGTAAGTTATAAGATGTATGTAATGTATGTATGTTGAAGTATGTGTAAGTTATCAGATGTATGTAATGTATGTATGTTGAAGTATGTGTATGTTATCAGATGTATGTAATGTATGTATGTTGAAGTATGTGTAAGTTATCAGATGTATATAATGTATGTATGTTGTAGTGTGTGTAAATTGTCAGATGTATGTAATGTATGTATGTTGAAGTATGTGTAAGTTATCAGATGTATGTAATGTATGTATGTTGAAGTATGTGTATGTTATCAGATGTATGTAATGTATGTATGTTGAAGTATGTGTAAGTTATCAGATGTATATAATGTATGTATGTTGTAGTGTGTGTAAATTGTCAGATGTATGTAATGTATGTATGTTGAAGTCTGTTTAAGTTATCAGATGTATGTAATGTATATATGTTGAAGTATGTGTAAGTTATAAGATGTATGTAATGTATGTATGTTGAAGTATGTGTAAGTTATCAGATGTATGTAATGTATGTATGTTGAAGTATGTGTATGTTATCAGATGTATGTAATGTATGTATGTTGAAGTATGTGTAAATTATAAGATGTATGTAATGTATGTATATTGAAATATGTGTAAGTTATCTGATGTATGTTGAAGTCTGTGTAAGTTATAAGATGTATGTAATGTATGTATGTTGAAATATGTGTAAGTTATCTGATGTATGTTGAAGTCTGTGTAAGTTATAAGATGTATGTAATGTATGTATGTTGTAGTATGTGTATGTTATCAGATGTATGTAATGTATGTATGTTGAAGTATGTGTAAGTCATAAGATGTATGTAATGTATGTATGTTGAAGTATGTGTAAGTTATCAGATGTATGTATGTTGAAGTATGTGTAAGTTATAAGATGTATGTAATGTATGTATGTTAAATTATGTGTAAGTTATCAGATGTATGTAATGTATGTGTGTTGAAGTATGTGTAAGTTATCAGATGTATGTAATGTATGTATGTTGAAGTCTGTAAGTTATCAGATGTATGTTGAAGTCTGTGTAAGTTATAAGATGTATGTAATGTATGTATGTTGAAGTATGTGTAAATTATAAGATGTATGTAATGTATGTATGTTGAAGTATGTGTAAGTTATAAGATGTATGTAATGTATGTATGTTGAAGTCTGTAATTTAGCAGATGTATGTAATGTATGTATGTTGAAGTATGTGTAAGTTATCAGATGTATGTAATGTATGTATATTGAAGTATGTGTAAGTTATCAAATGTATGTAATGTATGTATGTTGAAGTATGTGTAAGTTATCAGATGTATGTAATGTATGTATGTTGAAGTATGTGTAAGTTATCAGATGTATGTAATGTATGTATGTTGAAGTATGTGTAAGTTATCAGATGTATGTAATGTATGTATGTTGAAGTATGTGTAAGTTATCAGATGTATGTTGAAGTCTGTGTAAGTTATAAGATGTATGTAATGTATGTATGTTGAAGTGTGTGTAAGTTATAAGATGTATGTATTGTATGTATGTTGAAGTATGTGTAAGTTATTAGATGTATGTATTGTATGTATGTTGAATTATGTGTAAGTTATCAGATATATGTAATGTATGTATGTTGAAGTATGTATAAGTTATAAGATGTATGTAATGTATGTATGTTGAAGTCTGTGTAAGTTATAAGATGTATGTAATGTATGTATGTTGAAGTGTGTGTAAGTTATAAGATGTATGTATTGTATGTATGTTGAAGTATGTGTAAGTTATCAGATATATGTAATGTATGTATGTTGAAGTATGTATAAGTTATAAGATGTATGTAATGTATGTATGTTGAAGTCTGTGTAAGTTATCAGATGTATGTTGAAGTCTGTGTAAGTTATAAGATGTATGTAATGTATGTATGTTGAAGTCTGTGTAAGTTATAAGATGTATGTAATGTATGTATGTTGAAGTATGTGTAAATTATAAGATGTATGTAATGTATGTATGTTGAAGTATGTGTAAGTTATAAGATGTATGTAATGTATGTATGTTGAAGTATGTAATTTAGCAGATGTATGTAATGTATGTATGTTGAAGTATGTGTAAGTTATCAGATGTATGTAATGTATGTATGTTGAAGTCTGTGTAAGTTATCAGATGTATGTAATGTATGTATGTTGAAGTATGTGTAAGTTATCAGATATATGTAATGTATGTATGTTATAATATGTGTAAGTTGTCAGATGTATGTAATGTATGTATGTTGTAGTGTGTGTAAGTTGTAAGATGTATGTAATGTATGTATGTTGAAGTATGTGTAAGTTATCAGATGTATGTAATGTATGTATGTTGAAGTATGTAAGTTATCAGATGTATGTAATGTATGTATGTTGAAGTGTGTAAATTATAATATGTATGTAATGTATGTATGTTGAAGTATGTGTAAGTTATCAGATGTATGTAATGTATGTATGTTGAAGTATGTGTAAGTTATCAGATGTATGTAATGTATGTATGTTGAAGTGTGTGTAAGTTATCAGATGTATGTAATGTATGTATGTTGAAGTATGTAAGTTATCAGATGTATGTAATATATGTATGTTGAAGTGTGTGTAGGCTATCAGATGTATGTAATGTATGTATGTTGAAGTCTGTGTAAGTTATCATATGTATGTTGAAGTCTGTGTAAGTTATAAGATGTATGTAATGTATGTATGTTGAAGTCTGTGTAAGTTATCATATGTATGTTGAAGTCTGTGTAAGTTATAAGATGTATGTAATGTATGTATGTTGAAGTATGTGTAAATTATAAGATGTATGTAATGTATGTATGTTGAAGTATGTGTAAGTTATCAGATGTATGTAATGTATGTATGTTGAAGTGTGTGTAAGTTATCAGATGTATGTAATGTATGTATGTTGAAGTATGTAAGTTATCAGATGTATGTAATATATGTATGTTGAAGTGTGTGTAGGCTATCAGATGTATGTAATGTATGTATGTTGAAGTCTGTGTAAGTTATCATATGTATGTTGAAGTCTGTGTAAGTTATAAGATGTATGTAATGTATGTATGTTGAAGTATGTGTAAATTATAAGATGTATGTAATGTATGTATGTTGAAGTATGTGTAAATTATAAGATGTATGTAATGTATGTATGTTGAAGTATGTGTAAATTATAAGATGTATGTAATGTATGTATGTTGAAGTATGTGTAAATTATAAGATGTATGTAATGTATGTATGTTGAAGTATGTGTAAGTTATCAGATGTATGTAATGTATGTATGTTGAAGTATGTGTAAGTTATCAGATGTATGTAATGTATGTATGTTGAAGTATGTGTAAATTATAAGATGTATGTAATGTATGTATGTTGAAGTATGTGTAAATTATAAGATGTATGTAATGTATGTATGTTGAAGTATGTGTAAATTATAAGATGTATGTAATGTATGTATGTTGAAGTATGTGTAAATTATAAGATGTATGTAATGTATGTATGTTGAAGTATGTGTAAGTTATCAGATGTATGTAATGTATGTATGTTGAAGTATGTGTAAGTTATCAGATGTATGTAATGTATGTATGTTGAAGTATGTGTAAATTATAAGATGTATGTAATGTATGTATGTTGAAGTATGTGTAAATTATAAGATGTATGTAATGTATGTATGTTGAAGTATGTGTAAATTATAAGATGTATGTAATGTATGTATGTTGAAGTATGTGTAAATTATAAGATGTATGTAATGTATGTATGTTGAAGTATGTGTAAGTTATCAGATGTATGTAATGTATGTATGTTATAATATGTGTAAGTTGTCAGATGTATGTAATGTATGTATGTTGTAGTGTGTGTAAATTGTCAGATGTATGTAATGTATATATGTTGAAGTAGGTGTAAGTTATAAGATGTATGTAATGTATGTATGTTGAAGTATGTGTAAGTTATCAGATGTATGTAATGTATGTATGTTGAAGTATGTGTAAGTTATCAGATGTATGTAATGTATGTATGTTGAAGTCTGTTTAAGTTATCAGATGTATGTAATGTATATATGTTGAAGTATGTGTAAGTTATAAGATGTATGTAATGTATGTATGTTGAAGTATGTGTAAGTTATCAGATGTATGTAATGTATGTATGTTGAAGTATGTGTATGTTATCAGATGTATGTAATGTATGTATGTTGAAGTATGTGTAAGTTATCAGATGTATATAATGTATGTATGTTGTAGTGTGTGTAAATTGTCAGATGTATGTAATGTATGTATGTTGAAGTATGTGTAAGTTATCAGATGTATGTAATGTATGTATGTTGAAGTATGTGTATGTTATCAGATGTATGTAATGTATGTATGTTGAAGTATGTGTAAGTTATCAGATGTATATAATGTATGTATGTTGTAGTGTGTGTAAATTGTCAGATGTATGTAATGTATGTATGTTGAAGTCTGTTTAAGTTATCAGATGTATGTAATGTATATATGTTGAAGTATGTGTAAGTTATAAGATGTATGTAATGTATGTATGTTGAAGTATGTGTAAGTTATCAGATGTATGTAATGTATGTATGTTGAAGTATGTGTATGTTATCAGATGTATGTAATGTATGTATGTTGACGTATGTGTAAGTTATCAGATGTATGTAATGTATATATGTTGAAGTATGTGTAAGTTATAAGATGTATGTAATGTATGTATGTTGAAGTATGTGTAAGTTATCAGATGTATGTAATGTATGTATGTTGAAGTATGTGTATGTTATCAGATGTATGTAATGTATGTATGTTGAAGTATGTGTAAGTTATCAGATGTATATAATGTATGTATGTTGTAGTGTGTGTAAATTGTCAGATGTATGTAATGTATGTATGTTGAAGTATGTGTAAGTTATCAGATGTATGTAATGTATGTATGTTGAAGTATGTGTATGTTATCAGATGTATGTAATGTATGTATGTTGAAGTATGTGTAAGTTATCAGATGTATATAATGTATGTATGTTGTAGTGTGTGTAAATTGTTAGATGTATGTAATGTATGTATGTTGAAGTCTGTTTAAGTTATCAGATGTATGTAATGTATATATGTTGAAGTATGTGTAAGTTATAAGATGTATGTAATGTATGTATGTTGAAGTATGTGTAAGTTATCAGATGTATGTAATGTATGTATGTTGAAGTATGTGTATGTTATCAGATGTATGTAATGTATGTATGTTGAAGTATGTGTAAATTATAAGATGTATGTAATGTATGTATATTGAAATATGTGTAAGTTATCTGATGTATGTTGAAGTCTGTGTAAGTTATAAGATGTATGTAATGTATGTATGTTGAAATATGTGTAAGTTATCTGATGTATGTTGAAGTCTGTGTAAGTTATAAGATGTATGTAATGTATGTATGTTGTAGTATGTGTATGTTATCAGATGTATGTAATGTATGTATGTTGAAGTATGTGTAAGTCATAAGATGTATGTAATGTATGTATGTTGAAGTATGTGTAAGTTATCAGATGTATGTATGTTGAAGTATGTGTAAGTTATAAGATGTATGTAATGTATGTATGTTAAATTATGTGTAAGTTATCAGATGTATGTAATGTATGTGTGTTGAAGTATGTGTAAGTTATCAGATGTATGTAATGTATGTATGTTGAAGTCTGTAAGTTATCAGATGTATGTTGAAGTCTGTGTAAGTTATAAGATGTATGTAATGTATGTATGTTGAAGTATGTGTAAATTATAAGATGTATGTAATGTATGTATGTTGAAGTATGTGTAAGTTATAAGATGTATGTAATGTATGTATGTTGAAGTCTGTAATTTAGCAGATGTATGTAATGTATGTATGTTGAAGTATGTGTAAGTTATCAGATGTATGTAATGTATGTATGTTGAAGTATGTGTAAGTTATCAAATGTATGTAATGTATGTATGTTGAAGTATGTGTAAGTTATCAGATGTATGTAATGTATGTATGTTGAAGTATGTGTAAGTTATCAGATGTATGTAATGTATGTATGTTGAAGTATGTGTAAGTTATCAGATGTATGTAATGTATGTATGTTGAAGTATGTGTAAGTTATCAGATGTATGTTGAAGTCTGTGTAAGTTATAAGATGTATGTAATGTATGTATGTTGAAGTGTGTGTAAGTTATAAGATGTATGTATTGTATGTATGTTGAAGTATGTGTAAGTTATTAGATGTATGTATTGTATGTATGTTGAATTATGTGTAAGTTATCAGATATATGTAATGTATGTATGTTGAAGTATGTATAAGTTATAAGATGTATGTAATGTATGTATGTTGAAGTCTGTGTAAGTTATAAGATGTATGTAATGTATGTATGTTGAAGTGTGTGTAAGTTATAAGATGTATGTATTGTATGTATGTTGAAGTATGTGTAAGTTATCAGATATATGTAATGTATGTATGTTGAAGTATGTATAAGTTATAAGATGTATGTAATGTATGTATGTTGAAGTCTGTGTAAGTTATCAGATGTATGTTGAAGTCTGTGTAAGTTATAAGATGTATGTAATGTATGTATGTTGAAGTGTGTGTAAGTTATCAGATGTATGTAATGTATGTATGTTGAAGTGTGTGTAAGTTATCAGATGTATGTAATGTATGTATGTTGAAGTATGTGTAAGTTATCAGATGTATGTAATGTATGTATGTTGAAGTGTGTGTAAGTTATCAGATGTATGTAATGTATGTATGTTGAAGTGTGTGTAAGTTATCAGATGCATGTAATGTATGTATGTTGAAGTATGTGTAAGTTATCAGATGTATGTAATGTATGTATGTTGAAGTATGTAAGTTATCAGATGTATGTAATGTATGTATGTTGAAGTATGTGTAATTTATCAGATGTATGTAATGTATGTATGTTGTAGTGTGTGTAAATTGTCAGATGTATGTAATGTATGTATGTTGTAGTATGTGTAAGTTATCAAATGTATGTAATGTATGTATGTTGAAGTCTGTGTAAGTTATAAGATGTATGTAATGTATGTATGTTGAAGTATGTGTAAATTATAAGATGTATGTAATGTATGTATGTTGAAGTATGTGTAAGTTATAAGATGTATGTAATGTATGTATGTTGAAGTATGTGTAAATTATAAGATGTATGTAATGTATGTATGTTGAAGTATGTGTAAGTTATAAGATGTATGTAATGTATGTATGATTAAGTATGTGTAAGTTATCAGATGTATGTAATGTATGTATGTTGTAGTATGTGTAAGTTATCAGATGTATGTAATGTATGTATGTTGAAGTCTGTGTAAGTTATAAGATGTATGTAATGCATGTATGTTGAAGTATGTGTAAGTTATCAGATGTATATAATGTATGTATGTTGAAGTATGTGTAAGTTATCAGATGTATGTAATGTATGTATGTTGAAGTGTGTGTAAGTTGTAAGATGTATGTAATGTATGTATGTTGAAGTATGTGTAAGTTATCAGATGTATGTAATGTATGTATGTTGAAGTATGTAAGTTATCAGATGTATGTAATGTATGTATGTTGAAGTGTGTAAATTATAATATGTATGTAATGTATGTATGTTGAAGTATGTGTAAGTTATCAGATGTATGTAATGTATGTATGTTGAAGTATGTGTAAGTTATCAGATGTATGTAATGTATGTATGTTGAAGTGTGTGTAAGTTATCAGATGTATGTAATGTATGTATGTTGAAGTATGTAAGTTATCAGATGTATGTAATATATGTATGTTGAAGTGTGTGTAGGCTATCAGATGTATGTAATGTATGTATGTTGAAGTCTGTGTAAGTTATCATATGTATGTTGAAGTCTGTGTAAGTTATAAGATGTATGTAATGTATGTATGTTGAAGTATGTGTAAGTTATAAGATGTATGTAATGTATGTATGTTGAAGTCTGTAATTTAGCAGATGTATGTAATGTATGTATGTTGAAGTATGTGTAAGTTATCAGATGTATGTAATGTATGTATGTTGAAGTCTGTGTAAGTTATCAGATGTATGTAATGTATGTATGTTGAAGTATGTGTAAGTTATCAGATGTATGTAATGTATGTATGTTATAATATGTGTAAGTTGTCAGATGTATGTAATGTATGTATGTTGTAGTGTGTGTAAATTGTCAGATGTATGTAATGTATATATGTTGAAGTATGTGTAAGTTATAAGATGTATGTAATGTATGTATGTTGAAGTATGTGTAAGTTATCAGATGTATGTAATGTATGTATGTTGAAGTATGTGTAAGTTATCAGATGTATGTAATGTATGTATGTTGAAGTATGTGTAAGTTATCAGATGTATGTAATGTATGTATGTTGAAGTATGTGTAAGTTATCAGATGTATGTAATGTATGTATGTTGAAGTATGTGTAAGTTATCAGATGTATGTAATGTATGTATGATGAAGTATGTGTAAGTTATCAGATGTATGTAATGTATGTATGTTGAAGTGTGTGTATGTTATCAGATGTATGTAATGTATGTATGTTGAAGTATGTGTAAGTTATCAGATGTATGTAATGTATGTATGTTGAAGTGTGTGTAAGTTATAAGATGTATGTAATGTATGTATGTTGAAGTGTGTATGTTATCAGATGTATGTAATGTATGTATGTTGAAGTATGTATGTTATCAGATGTATGTAATGTATGTATGTTGAAATGTGTAAGTCATCAGATGTATGTAATGTATGTATGTTGAAGTATGTGTAAGTTGCAAGATGTATGTAATGTATGTATGTTGAAGTATGTGTAAGTTATCAGATGTATGTAATGTATGTATGTTGAAGTATGTGTAAGTTATCAGTTGTATGTAATGTATGTATGTTATAGTATGTGTAAGTTATCAGATGTATGTAATGTATGTATGTTGAAGACTGTAAGTTATCAGTTGTATGTAATGTATGTATGTTGAAGTATGTGTAAGTTATCAGATGTATGTAATGTATGTATGTTGATGTATGTGTAGTTTATCAGATGTATGTAAAGTATGTATGTTGAAGTGTGTAAGTTATCAGATGTATGTAATGTATGTATGTTGAAGTATGTGTAGTTTATCAGATGTATGTAAAGTATGTATGTTGAAGTGTGTAAGTTATCAGATGTATGTAATGTATGTATGTTGAAGTATGTGTAGTTTATCAGATGTATGTAATGTATGTATGTTGAAGTGTGTAAGTTATCAGATGTATGTAATGTATGTATGTTGAAGTATGTGTAGTTTATCAGATGTATGTAATGTATGTATGTTGAAGTGTGTAAGTTATCAGATGTATGTAATGTATGTATGTTGAAGTATGTGTAGTTTATCAGATGTATGTAAAGTATGTATGTTGAAGTGTGTAAGTTATCAGATGTATGTAATGTATGTATGTTGAGGTATGTGTATGTTATCAGATGTATGTAATGTATGTATGTTGAAGTATGTGTAAGTTATCAGATGTATGTAATGTATGTATGTTGAAGTGTGTGTAAGTTATCAGATGTATGTAATGTATGTATGTTGAAGTCTGTGTAATTTATCAGATGTATGTAATGTATGTATGTTGTAGTGTGTGTAAATTGTCAGATGTATGTAATGTATGTATGTTGTAGTATGTGTAAGTTATCAAATGTATGTAATGTATGTATGTTGAAGTCTGTGTAAGTTATAAGATGTATGTAATGTATGTATGTTGAAGTATGTGTAAATTATAAGATGTATGTAATGTATGTATGTTGAAGTATGTGTAAGTTATAAGATGTATGTAATGTATGTATGTTGAAGTATGTGTAAATTATAAGATGTATGTAATGTATGTATGTTGAAGTATGTGTAAGTTATAAGATGTATGTAATGTATGTATGATTAAGTATGTGTAAGTTATCAGATGTATGTAATGTATGTATGTTGTAGTATGTGTAAGTTATCAGATGTATGTAATGTATGTATGTTGAAGTCTGTGTAAGTTATAAGATGTATGTAATGCATGTATGTTGAAGTATGTGTAAGTTATCAGATGTATATAATGTATGTATGTTGAAGTATGTGTAAGTTATCAGATGTATGTAATGTATGTATGTTGAAGTGTGTGTAAGTTGTAAGATGTATGTAATGTATGTATGTTGAAGTATGTGTAAGTTATCAGATGTATGTAATGTATGTATGTTGAAGTATGTAAGTTATCAGATGTATGTAATGTATGTATGTTGAAGTGTGTAAATTATAATATGTATGTAATGTATGTATGTTGAAGTATGTGTAAGTTATCAGATGTATGTAATGTATGTATGTTGAAGTATGTGTAAGTTATCAGATGTATGTAATGTATGTATGTTGAAGTGTGTGTAAGTTATCAGATGTATGTAATGTATGTATGTTGAAGTATGTAAGTTATCAGATGTATGTAATATATGTATGTTGAAGTGTGTGTAGGCTATCAGATGTATGTAATGTATGTATGTTGAAGTCTGTGTAAGTTATCATATGTATGTTGAAGTCTGTGTAAGTTATAAGATGTATGTAATGTATGTATGTTGAAGTATGTGTAAATTATAAGATGTATGTAATGTATGTATGTTGAAGTATGTGTAAGTTATAAGATGTATGTAATGTATGTATGTTGAAGTCTGTAATTTAGCAGATGTATGTAATGTATGTATGTTGAAGTATGTGTAAGTTATCAGATGTATGTAATGTATGTATGTTGAAGTCTGTGTAAGTTATCAGATGTATGTAATGTATGTATGTTGAAGTATGTATAAGTTATCAGATGTATGTAATGTATGTATGTTATAATATGTGTAAGTTGTCAGATGTATGTAATGTATGTATGTTGTAGTGTGTGTAAATTGTCAGATGTATGTAATGTATATATGTTGAAGTATGTGTAAGTTATAAGATGTATGTAATGTATGTATGTTGAAGTATGTGTAAGTTATCAGATGTATGTAATGTATGTATGTTGAAGTATGTGTAAGTTATCAGATGTATGTAATGTATGTATGTTGAAGTATGTGTAAGTTATCAGATGTATGTAATGTATGTATGTTGAAGTATGTGTAAGTTATCAGATGTATGTAATGTATGTATGTTGAAGTATGTGTAAGTTATCAGATGTATGTAATGTATGTATGATGAAGTATGTGTAAGTTATCAGATGTATGTAATGTATGTATGTTGAAGTGTGTGTATGTTATCAGATGTATGTAATGTATGTATGTTGAAGTATGTGTAAGTTATCAGATGTATGTAATGTATGTATGTTGAAGTGTGTGTAAGTTATAAGATGTATGTAATGTATGTATGTTGAAGTGTGTATGTTATCAGATGTATGTAATGTATGTATGTTGAAGTATGTATGTTATCAGATGTATGTAATGTATGTATGTTGAAATGTGTAAGTCATCAGATGTATGTAATGTATGTATGTTGAAGTATGTGTAAGTTGCAAGATGTATGTAATGTATGTATGTTGAAGTATGTGTAAGTTATCAGATGTATGTAATGTATGTATGTTGAAGTATGTGTAAGTTATCAGTTGTATGTAATGTATGTATGTTATAGTATGTGTAAGTTATCAGATGTATGTAATGTATGTATGTTGAAGACTGTAAGTTATCAGTTGTATGTAATGTATGTATGTTGAAGTATGTGTAAGTTATCAGATGTATGTAATGTATGTATGTTGATGTATGTGTAGTTTATCAGATGTATGTAAAGTATGTATGTTGAAGTGTGTAAGTTATCAGATGTATGTAATGTATGTATGTTGAAGTATGTGTAGTTTATCAGATGTATGTAAAGTATGTATGTTGAAGTGTGTAAGTTATCAGATGTATGTAATGTATGTATGTTGAAGTATGTGTAGTTTATCAGATGTATGTAATGTATGTATGTTGAAGTGTGTAAGTTATCAGATGTATGTAATGTATGTATGTTGAAGTATGTGTAGTTTATCAGATGTATGTAATGTATGTATGTTGAAGTGTGTAAGTTATCAGATGTATGTAATGTATGTATGTTGAAGTATGTGTAGTTTATCAGATGTATGTAAAGTATGTATGTTGAAGTGTGTAAGTTATCAGATGTATGTAATGTATGTATGTTGAGGTATGTGTATGTTATCAGATGTATGTAATGTATGTATGTTGAAGTATGTGTAAGTTATCAGATGTATGTAATGTATGTATGTTGAAGTGTGTGTAAGTTATCAGATGTATGTAATGTATGTATGTTGAAGTCTGTAAGTTATCAGATGTATGTAATGTATGTATGTTGAAGTATGTGTAAGTTATCAGATGTATGTAATGTATGTATGTTGAAGTGTGTGTAAGTTATCAGATGTATGTAATGTATGTATGTTGAAGTATGTGTAAGTTATGAGATGTATGTAATGTATGTATGTTGAAGTATGTGTAAGTTATCAGAAGTATGTAATGTATGTATGTTAAAGTATGTGTAAGTTATTAGATGTATGTAATGTATGTATGTTGAAGTATGTGTAAGTTATCAGATGTATGTAATGTATGTATGTTGAAGTATGTGTATGTTATCAGATATATGTAATGTATGTATGTTGAAGTGTGTAAGTTATTAGATGTATGTTGAAGTATGTGTAAGTTATCAGATGTATGTAATGTATGTATGTTGAAGTATGTGTAAGTTATCAGAAGTATGTAATGTATGTATGTTGAAGTATGTGTAAGTTATTAGATGTATGTAATGTATGTATGTTGAAGTATGTGTATGTTATCAGATATATGTAATGTATGTATGTTGAAGTGTGTAAGTTATTAGATGTATGTAATGTATGTATGTTGAAGTATGTGTAAGTTATTAGATGTATATAATGTATGTATGTTGAAGTATGTGTAAGTTATCAGATGTATGTAATGTATGTATGTTGAAGTAAGTGTAAGTTATCAGATGTATGTAATGTATGTATGTTGAAGTGTGTGTAAGTTATCAGGTGTATGTAATGTATGTATGATGAAGTATGTGTATGTTATCAGATGTATGTAATGTATGTATGTTGAAGTATGTGTAAATTATCAGATGTATGTAATGTATGTATGTTGAAGTGTGTGTAAGTTATCAGATGTATGTAATGTATGTATGTTGAAGTATGTGTAAGTTATAAGATGTATGTAATGTATGTATGTTGAAGTCTGTAAGTTATCAGATGTATGTAATGTATGTATGTTGTAGTATGTGTAAGTTATCAGATGTATGTAATGTATGTATGTTGAAGTCTGTAAGTTATCAGATATATGTAATGTATGTATGTTGAAGTGTGTAAGTTATAAGATGTATGTAATGTATGTATGTTGAAGTATGTGTAAGTTATCAGATGTATGTTGAAGTATGTGTAAGTTATTAGATGTATGTAATGTATGTATGTTGAAGTATGTGTATGTTATCAGATATATGTAATGTATGTATGTTGAAGTGTGTAAGTTATTAGATGTATGTAATGTATGTATGTTGAAGTATGTGTAAGTTATTAGATGTATGTAATGTATGTATGTTGAAGTATGTGTAAGTTATCAGATGTATGTAATGTATGTATGTTAAAGTATGTGTAAGTTATCAGATGTATGTAATGTATGTATGTTGAAGTATGTGTAAGTTATCAGATGTATGTAATGTATGTATGTTGAAGTGTGTGTAAGTTATCAGGTGTATGTAATGTATGTATGATGAAGTATGTGTATGTTATCAGATGTATGTAATGTATGTATGTTGAAGTATGTGTAAATTATCAGATGTATGTAATGTATGTATGTTGAAGTAGGTGTAAGTTATAAGATGTATGTAATTTATGTATGTTGAAGTATGTGTAAGTTATAAGATGTATTTAATGTATGTATGTTGAAGTATGTAAGTTATTAGATGTATGTAATGTATGTATGTTGAAGTATGTGTATGTTATCAGATATATGTAATGTATGTATGTTGAAGTGTGTAAGTTATTAGATGTATGTAATGTATGTATGTTGAAGTATGTGTAAGTTATTAGATGTATGTAATGTATGTATGTTGAAGTATGTGTAAGTTATCAGATGTATGTAATTTATGTATGTTAAAGTATGTGTAAGTTATCAGATGTATGTAATGTATGTATGTTGAAGTATGTGTAAGTTATCAGATGTATGTAATGTATGTATGTTGAAGTGTGTGTAAGTTATCAGGTGTATGTAATGTATGTATGATGAAGTATGTGTATGTTATCAGATGTATGTAATGTATGTATGTTGAAGTATGTGTAAATTATCAGATGTATGTAATGTATGTATGTTGAAGTAGGTGTAAGTTATAAGATGTATGTAATGTATGTATGTTGAAGTATGTGTAAGTTATAAGATGTATTTAATGTATGTATGTTGAAGTATGTAAGTTATCAGATGTATGTAATGTATGTATGTTGAAGTGTGTGTAAGTTATCAGGTGTATGTAATGTATGTATGTTGAAGTATATGTAAGTTATAAGATGTATGTAATGTATGTATGTTGTAGTATGTGTAAGTTATCAGATGTATGTAATGTATGTATGTTGAAGTATGTGTAAGTTATCAGATGTATGTAATGTATGTATGTTGAAGTATATGTAAGTTATAAGATGTATGTAATGTATGTATGTTGTAGTATATGTAAGTTATAAGATGTATGTAATGTATGTATGTTGAAGTATGTGTAAGTTATTAGATGTATGTAATGTATGTATGTTGAAGTATATGTAAGTTATAAGATGTATGTAATGTATGTATGTTGTAGTATGTGTAAGTTATAAGATGTATGTAATGTATGTATGTTGTAGTATGTGTAAGTTATCAGATGTATGTAATGTATGTATGTTGAAGTATGTAAGTTATCAGATGTATGTAATGTATGTATGTTGAAGTATGTAAGTTATCAGATGTATGTAATGCATGTATGTTGTAGTATGTGTAAGTTATCAGATGTATGTAATGTATGTATGTTGAAGTATGTGTAAGTTATCAGATGTATGTAATGTATGTATGATGAAGTATGTGTATGTTATCAGATGTATGTAATGTATGTATGTTGAAGTGTGTAAGTTATCAGATGTATGTAATGTATGTATGTTGAAGTAGGTGTAAGTTATAAGATGTATGTAATGTATGTATGTTGAAGTATGTAAGTTATCAGATGTATGTAATGTATGTATGTTGTAGTATGTGTAAGTTATCAGATGTATGTAATGTATGTATGTTGAAGTATGTGTAAGTTATCAGATGTATGTAATGTATGTATGATGAAGTATGTGTATGTTATCAGATGTATGTAATGTATGTATGTTGAAGTGTGTAAGTTATCAGATGTATGTAATGTATGTATGTTGAAGTAGGTGTAAGTTATCAGATGTATGTAATGTATGTATGTTGAAGTATGTAAGTTATCAGATGTATGTAATGTATGTATGTTGAAGTATGTAAGTTATCAGATGTATGTAATGTATGTATGTTGTAGTATGTGTAAGTTATCAGATGTATGTAATGTATGTATGTTGAAGTATGTGTAAGTTATCAGATGTATGTAATGTATGTATGATGAAGTATGTGTATGTTATCAGATGTATGTAATGTATGTATGTTGAAGTGTGTAAGTTATCAGATGTATGTAATGTATGTATGTTGAAGTAGGTGTAAGTTATAAGATGTATGTAATGTATGTATGTTAAAGTATGTGTAAGTTATAAGATGTATTTAATGTATGTATGTTGAAGTATGTAAGTTATAAGATGTATTTAATGTATGTATGTTGAAGTATGTGTACGTTATCAGATGTATGTAATGTATGTATGTTGAAGTGTGTGTAAGTTATAAGATGTATGTAATGTATGTATGTTGAAGTGTGTAAGTTATCAGATGTATGTAATGTATGTATGTTGAAGTATGTGTAAGTTATCAGATGTATGTAATGTATGTATGTTGAAGTATGTGTATGTTATCAGATGTATGTAATGTATGTATGTTGAAGTATGTAAGTTATCAGATGTATGTAATGTATGTATGTTGAAGTATGTGTATGTTATCAGATGTATGTAATGTATGTATGTTGAAGTATGTGTAAGTTATCAGATGTATGTAATGTATGTATGTTGAAGTCTGTAAGTTATCAGATGTATGTAATGTATGTATGTTGAAGTGTGTAAGTCATCAGATGTATGTAATGTATGTATGTTGAAGTATGTGTAAGTTATCAGATGTATGTAATGTACGTATGTTGAAGTATGTGTAAGTTAGCAGATGTATGTAATGTATGTATGTTGAAGTCTGTAAGTTATCAGATGTATGTAATGTATGTATGTTGAAGTATGTGTAAGTTAGCAGATGTGTGTGTGTGTGTAAGAATTTATTTAGAAAACGCAACAGTTAAAATAATATTACATTTTCGATATTGCGTTGAAGATAAAAAAAGGTACAATAATAATTATTAGTTTCACGTAAGCAGGAAGCTTTTAAGCTTGCGCTTGAAACTGTTTGGTGAAATAGTTGGAGATAATAGTTATTTCGGAAGTCGATTCCATTTATAAGAGGCTATTGATGAAAATCTTTTTTTGCCATATTTAGAGTTAGTAGTTGGTAGCGTGAGTATGGTGAGGTCAGATGTTCGTAGTTGTCTGTTGTTTGATTTAATGTTAAGTGATAGTCGTAATGCATGCGGTTGTTCGTATGTAAGAGTTTTCTTTAGTATAGTGAGTAATTTGTAGTCGATAGAGTCAGTAGTTGTCATCCAATTCAGTCGTTGTCTTAATTCGGTAACACTAGTTGAGTAGTCATTTCGGTTGAGTCGGTAAATTAGTCGTATGGATCTATTAATAATTTTGTCAAAATGTTTAATTTTATCTTTATTTACTGTTGCTAATAATGAGTTGCAGTATTGGAGTCGTGAAATTATTAAGGAGTGGATTAGTAAAGTAGTAGTTGTGGTATTCATGTATGGTCGTAGTCGTCTTAGATTAAATAGTTGGGCTGTTGTAGTTTGTCTTATAAGGTTAATATGTTTGTCAAGGTTTAATTCATTGTTGAAATGTAATCCTAGATATTTAGCCGAGTTAGTTGGTAATAGTATAATGTTGTTAATGTAAATGTCTGGGAAATATGCAGTAGAGTTAGTCATATTTATGTTAATTAGTTCAGTCTTTTTTATGTTGAGAAGGAGATAATTGTAAGTCAACCAGTTGTTTATATCATTTAAACAGTTTTGTAATTGTATTGAATATTTTATCGGTGTATGTATTTCTATGTCATCAGCATATAAGTTATATTTTATATTAGGGAATTTGTTGATAATATATTTAATGGGAAGTAGATATATGGCAAATAATATTGGGGATAAAATTGAACCCTGTGGAACACCATGCTTAAGTTTATACGGGATAGATATTGTAGTATTTATTTTAATGGAGAAAGTTCTCTCGTTGATATAGCTTTCAAACCATTTAAATACAGTGTCTTTAATTCCTATTTGATAGAGTATTGTCAGTAAGATGGTGTGATCAAGTGTATCGAAGGCAGAAGATAAATCCAGTAAAGTAATTCGTATTGGATTATTATCGTCAAGGGAGGAGTATATGTCGTCGAATAAGGAAAGTAACGTGGTTTCAGTATTATGTAATTTTCTAAATCCGTTCTGTCTATTGTCAAGTATGTTATGTTCAGTTAAGTATGATAGTAGTTGGACATATACAGTCTTTTCTAGTAACTTAGCTAATAGTGGTAGTTGGGAAATAGGGCGGTAGTTAGATAAGTCGTCTGGTGATAGTTTAGAATTTTTTATGAAGGGACTAATAATTGAGTGTTTGAGATGTTTGGGAATATTTCCTGTTAGTAGAGAAGTATCGATTATATCTTTGAAAAGTGGTGTAAGTACAGTTGATAGTTTTTTTGTAAGGGACAGTGGGAGGGGGTCGTTTGGGGATGAACACTTAGCTGTAAGAATTAAGTTTAGTAATTCATCATTAGTTGGAAGCGTGAAGCTAGATAAAGTTATATGTGGTAATAGTGGTGATTGTGTAGTAATTGCACATATAGGTAGGTTTATTAGTTTTGTGAGTTTATTATGGATATTATCTATTTTGTCGATGAAGTGTTTTGCAAAATTAGTTGTAAGTATTGATTCTGGTAAATTTGGGAGTATTCTATTTTTGGTTTTTCCTAAAAGTTTATTCATTGTTTTGTAGAGTCTTTTGTAGTTATTACTGTTTTGTATTAATTCATTTGATATGTAGTCAGTCTTTGCTTTTTTTAATGAGTTACGGTAGGTAGTACGTATCTGTCTCAGTATTGCTAAGTTCGTAGGTGTAGGGTATTTTATGTACGTTCGGTTAGTTCGTCGGAATTCGCATTTTTTTTTATGTAAATCTGAATTGAACCATGGTGATCGATTATGTTCGGTAAATGAATTTGTTTTTAGAGGGGCATGTTTATTTAGTAAGTCTTTAAGTAAATCAGTTAGGGTTAGAGTTATTTTGTAGTTATGGCTAGTAGCTGTTATGGTGTCATAAACGATTCTAAGTTTATTTTATTTATATTTCGGTAAGTTTTCTCTATTTGCTTTGGCAATTGTAAAGGTAAATTGAGGGGGCAGTTAATTGCATAGTGGTCAGTGAGAAGTATTGTTCTTTCTGGTTTATTTTTTAGAAGTTTGGAATGATGAGATGTTAGAATTAGATCTAACGTATGTCCGTGGGTATGCGTGGGAAAGTCAATATGTTGTTTCAAGTTAAGTTCATTGCAAAGTATTTTAAATTCTAGGTGGTGAGAAGTGTCAGTGTCGTAGTGAAAGTTAAAGTCGCCTAATATTAGTAAATTATTTTGAGAACAGGTGTGAATAATATTAGAAAATTCAGTAAAAAATAATGAAGGGCAGTTATTTGGGGGTCTGTATATAAGTAAGATATGAATTATGTTGTTATTAAATTGTAGTTTTGTCAGTAGAATGTCACAGTAAGTTGAGGGAATAGGAGTTTCTGATATAATGTGGATATTGTATTTTACAAGTAACATAATACCACCTCCTCTTCTACCGTCATTTCTAGATTTACTACAGAGTTTGTAATTTAAAGCTTCTAGAGATGCAGTTGTGACTGTATCTTGACTATTCAGCCATGTCTCAGTGATAGCTACTATAGAGAATTTATAGTCTGTGATATATTGGAGTATTATAGGGAGATTAGCAGAGAGCGAGCGTGCATTTAGAAGAGTCAATGTAAGAGTGTCTACGTTGGGGGAAGATAGTCAGTTTTTAGTTGACTTAGCTATCTCTAGTTTCTTAATATAGTTGGCAAATGAGTCTGTCCATTCAGTTAGTAGATTATCCGTAACAGTAAGTGGCTTTAATTTCCAGTTTGTTTTGTTGTTTGCAAGTTTAAGTCTTAGTTCGTATTTGTTATTTTTTAGATTGAGTGAACATTTATAATTTTTTATAAGGCCAGATTTAATAGCATGATAATATATATATTTTAGTTTCTGTTGCTCAGCAGATAGAATGTCGTGCATAAATAGTTTACTGTAGTCGGTGTTTGATAGTGTTCCGTTAAGGGCTATAAATGCATCTTTTGCATAGCTTGTTGTAAATGTAATATTGCAATGTTTATTTTTGAATATTACATTTGATATAGAAGTTGGGTTTATATTTGTTTTATTTAGTAGTGATTTTATGTAGTTAAGGTTTAGATTATCTATATTAATGTTTTCAATAGTAGCAGTATGTTTAGTTTCAGTAGGTTGATTACCTGGAGTAGTTAAAGTTTTGTTATTCAATGTAAGTACTTGTGCGAATGATTTGGTTGTAGTATTATTTAGTTTTTCTATGTTAGTAATTTGTGTCGTATGAGTTTCTAGAATTTTGAGTATAGTGTCTAGTTTACGTTCGTAATTTGGGTTATTTAGAGATGATTTTGAGTTGTTGGTTATAGTAGTAATTGTAGATTTAGTTTTAGAAGTGTCGGTAGTATTTGTGGGAGTCGTTTGTAGAGTTTTGTTAGTTGAAGAGGTTGTTAAGTTACGGCATATTTTACATTTGTAACAGAATGCTGGTGAGCTCATAATAGATATTACCATCTTTGATGGAGAGTTATTATTACCCCATGGTAGAGCAAGTTCTCTTGATGGATAAAGACATCGGTAGTGGATGGTAGATGAGCAAATACAAGTAGCATGTCCTTCTGTCTGGCTGGAACAATCATCTGTGAGTTTTTTGCAGTATGTACACGGCATCTGCACAGGATGACAGTCCAGTATCCGTTGTCACGACGGTTTGATGAGGGTAACCAATATCAGTTAATCCGCACAGGTGTAGAACTCCGGTGAATATCCAGGTATATGATAGAGTTATTATATACAACTAAATGTCTAGTTTTGGTTAAAATATCTGATATGCATTATATATGCAGAAGTTTGTAAAAGCATTTGAAAATCAAATACAAGTTACAGTCTATTGTGATGTAATGACTAAGAAACGAAATAATAGCTATTGTTAAGAAAACACGTCCGATCAGTATAAGAGCTAGTGATCGAATGTGTGTAAGTTATCAGATGTATGTTGAAGTCTGTGTAAGTTATAAGATGTATGTAATGTATGTTTGTTGAAGTGTGTGTAAGTCATCAGATGTATGTAATGTATGTATGTTTAAGTATGTAAGTAATCAGATGTATGTAATGTATGTATGTTGAAGTCTGTAAGTTATCAGATGTATGTAATGTATGTATGTTGAAGTATGTAAGTTATCAGATGTATGTAATGTATGTATGTTGTAGTATGTGTAAGTTATCAGATGTATGTAATGTATGTATGTTGAAGTATGTAAGTTATCAGATGTATGTAATGTATGTATGTTGTAGTATGTAAGTTATAAGATGTATGTAATGTATGTATGTTGAAGTGTGTAAGTTATCAGATGTATGTAATGTATGTATGTTGAAGTATGTGTAAGTTATCAGATGTATGTAATGTATGTATGTTGAAGTATGTGTAAATTATAAGATGTATGTAATGTATGTATGTTGAAGTCTGTAAGTTAGCAGATGTATGTAATGTATGTATGTTGAAGTCTGTAAGTTATCAGATGTATGTAATGTATGTATGTTGAAGTATGTGTAAGTTATCAGATGTATGTAATGTATTTATGTTGAAGTGTGTGTAAGTTATCAGATGTATGTAATGTATGTATGTTGAAGTCTGTGTAAGTTATCAGATGTATGTAATGTATGTATGTTGAAGTATGTGTAAGTTATAAGATGTATGTAATGTATGTATGTGGTTATCAGATGTATGTAATGTATGTAATGTATGTATGTTGAAGTCTGTGTAAGTTATAAGATGTATGTAATGTATGTTTGTTGAAGTGTGTGTAAGTTATCAGATATATGTAATGTATGTATGTTGAAGTCTGTAAGTTATCAGATGTATGTTGTAGTATGTGTAAGTTATCAGATGTATGTAATGTATGTATGTTGTAGTATGTGTAATTTATCAGATGTATGTAATATATGTATGTTGAAGTATGTGTAAGTTATCAGATGTATGTAATGTATGTATGTTGTAGTATGTGTAAGTTATCAGATGTATGTAATGTATGTAAGTTGTAGTATGTGTAAGTTATCAGATGTATGTAATGTATGTATGTTGAAGTATGTAAGTTATCAGATGTATGTAATGTATGTATGTTGAAGTATGTAAGTTATCAGATGTATGTAATGTATGTATGTTGAAGTGTGTAAGTTATCAGATGTATGTAATGTATGTATGTTGAAGTATGTGTAAGTTATAAGATGTATGTAATGTATGTAAGTTGTAGTATGTGTAAGTTATCAGATGTATGTAATGTATGTATGTTGTAGTATGTGTAAGTTATCAGATGTATGTAATGTATGTATGTTGAAGTATGTGTAAGTTATCAGATGTATGTAATGTATGTATGTTGATGTGTGTAAGTTATTAGATGTATGTAATGTATGTATGTTGAAGTATGTGTAAGTTATAAGATGTATGTAATGTATGTATGTTGAAGTGTGTAAGTTATCAGATGTATGTAATGTATGTATGTTGTAGTATGTAAGTTATCAGATGTATGTAAGGCATGTATGTTGAAGTATGTGTAAGTTATAAGATGTATGTAATTTATGTATGTTGAAGTGTGTAAGTTATCAGATGTATGTAATGTATGTATGTTGAAGTATGTGTAAGTTATAAGATGTATGTAATGTATGTATGTTGAAATGTGTGTAAGTTATAAGAAGTATGTAATGTATGTATGTTGTAGTCTGTGTATGTTATCAGATGTATGTAATGTATGTATGTTGAAGTATGTGTATGTAATCAGATGTATGTAATGTATGTATGTTAAAGTATGTGTAAGTTATCAGATGTATGTAATGTATATATGTTGAAGTGTGTGTAAGTAGTTATATGTATGTAATGTATGTATGATGAAGTCTGTAAGTTATAAGATGTATGTAATGTATGTATGTTGAAGTGTGTATAAGTTATAAGATGTATGTAATGTATGTATGTTGAAGTCTGTAAATTAAAGATATATGTAATGTATGTATGTTGAAGTGTGTGTAAGTTATTAGATGTATGTAATGTATGTATGTTGTAGTATGTAAGTTATCAGATGTATGTAATGTATGTATGTTGAAGTATGTGTAAGTTATAAGATGTATGTAATGTATGTATGTTGATGTCTGTAAATTAAAGATATATGTAATGTATGTATGTTAAAGTGTGTGTAAGTTATAAGATGTATGTAATGTATGTATGTTGAAGTATGTGTAAGTTATCAGATGTATGTAATGTATGTATGTTGAAGTCTGTGTAAGTTATCAGATGTATGTAATGTATGTATGTTGATGTGTGTTTAAGTTATCAGATGTATGTAATGTATGTATGTTGAAGTATGTGTAAGTTATCAGATGTATGTAATGTATGTATGTTGAAGTATGTGTAAGTAGTCATATGTATGTAATGTATGTATGTTGAAGTATGTAAGTTATCAGATGTATGTAATGTATGTATGTTGAAGTGTGTGTAAGTTATCAGATGTATGTATGTTGAAGTATGTGTAAGTTATCAGATGTATGTAATTTATGTATGTTGAAGTATGTGTAAGTAGTCATATGTATGTAATGTATGTATGTTGAAGTATGTAAGTTATCAGATGTATGTAATGTATGTATGTTGAAGTGTGTTTAAGTTATCAGATGTATGTAATGTATGTATTTTGAAGTCTGTAAGTTATCATATGTATGTAATGTATGTATGTTGAAGTGTGTGTAAGTTATCAGATGTATGTAATGTATGTATGTTGAAGACTGTAAGTTATCAGATGTATTTAATGTATGTATGTTGAAGTATGTGTAAGTTATAAGATGTATGTAATGTATGTATGTTGAAGTATGTAAGTTATCAGATGTATGTAATGTATGTATGTTGTAGTATGTGTAAGTTATCAGATGTATGTAATGTATGTATGTTGATGTATGTGTAAGTTATCAGATGTATGTAATGTATGTATGTTGAAGTGTGTGTAAGTTATCAGATGTATGTAATGTATGTATGTTGTAGTATGTGTAAGTTATCAGATGTATGTAATGTATGTATGTTGAAGTATGTGTAAGTTATAAGATGTATGTAATGTATGTATGTTGTAGTATGTAAGTTATCAGATGTATGTAATGTATGTATGTTGAAGTATGTAAGTTATCAGATGTATGTAATGTATGTATGTTGTAGTATGTGTAAGTTATCAGATGTATGTAATGTATGTATGTTGATGTATGTGTAAGTTATCAGATGTATGTAATGTATGTATGTTGAAGTGTGTGTAAGTTATCAGATGTATGTAATGTATGTATGTTGTAGTATGTAAGTTATTAGATGTATGTAATGTATGTATGTTGAAGTATGTATGTTATCAGATGTATGTAATGTATGTATGTTGAAGTATGTAAAATGTCAGATGTATGTAATGTATGTATGTTGTAGTGTGTGTAAGTTATAAGATGTATGTAATGTATGTATGTTGAAGTATGTGTAAGTTATCAGATGTATGTAATGTATGTATTTTGAAGTCTGTATAAGTTATCAGATGTATGTAATGTATGTATGTTGAAGTATGTGTAAGTTATCAGATGTATATAATGTATGTATGTTGAAGTATGTGTAAGTTATCAGATGTATGTAATGTATGTATGTTGAAGTATGTGTACGTTATCAGATGTATGTAATGTATGTATGTTGAAGTATATGTAAGTTATCTGATGTATGTAATGTATGTATGTTGAAGTGTATGTAAGTTATCAGATGTATGTAATGTATGTATGTTGAAGTATGTGTAAGTTATAAGATGTATGTAATGTATGTATGTTGTAGTGTGTGTAAGTTATCAAATGTATGTAATGTATGTATGTTGAAGTATGTAAGTTGTCAGATGTATGTAATGTATGTATGTTGAAGTATGTGTAAGTTATTAGATGTATGTAATGTATGTATGTTGAAGTATGTGTAAGTTATAAGATGTATGTAATGTATGTATGTTGAAGTATGTGTAAGTTATCAGATGTATGTAATGTATGTATGTTGAAGTATGTGTAAGTTATAAGATTTATGTAATGTATGTATGTTGAAGTCTGTGTAAGTCATAAGATATATATAATGTATGTATGTTGAAGTATGTGTAAGTTATCAGATGTATGTAATGTATGTATGTTGAAGTATGTAAGTTGTCAGATGTATGTAATGTATGTATGTTGAAGTATGTGTAAGTTATAAGATGTATGTAATGTATGTATGTTGAAGTATGTGTAAGTTATCAGATGTATGTAATGTATGTATGTTGAAGTATGTGTAAGTTATCAGTTGTATGTAATGTATGTATGTTATAGTATGTGTAAGTTATCAGATGTATGTAATGTATGTATATTGAAGTATGTAAGTTATCAGATGTATGTAATGTATGTATGTTGAAGTGTGTATGTTATCAGATGTATGTAATGTATGTATGTTGAAGTATGTAAGTTATAAGATGTATGTAATGTATGTATGTTGAAGTATGTAAGTTATCAGATGTATGTAATGTATGTATGTTGAAGACTGTAAGTTATCAGTTGTATGTAATGTATGTATGTTATAGTATGTGTAAGTTATCAGATGTATGTAATGTATGTATGTTGAAGTATGTAAGTTATCAGATGTATGTAATGTATGTATGTTGAAGTATGTGTAGTTTATCAGATGTATGTAAAGTATGTATGTTGAAGTGTGTAAGTTATCAGATGTATGTAATGTATGTATGTTGTAGTATGTGTAAATTATCAGATGTATGTAATGTATGTATGTTGAAGTGTGTGTTAGTTATCAGATGTATGTAATGTATGTATGTTGTAGTATGTGTAAATTATCAGATGTATGTAATGTATGTATGTTGAAGTATGTGTAAGTTATCAGATGTATGTAATGTATGTATGTTGTAGTGTGTATAAGTTATCAGATGTATGTAATGTATGTATGTTGTAGTATGTGTAAATTATCAGATGTATGTAATGTATGTATGTTGAAGTATGTGTAAGTAGTCATATGTATGTAATGTATGTATGTTGAAGTATGTAAGTTATCAGATGTATGTAATGTATGTATGTTGAAGTGTGTTTAAGTTATCAGATGTATGTAATGTATGTATTTTGAAGTCTGTAAGTTATCATATGTATATAATGTATGTATGTTGAAGTATGTGTAAGTTATCAGATGTATGTAATGTATGTATGTTGAAGTATGTGTAAGTTATCAGATGTATGTAATGTATGTATGTTGAAGTATGTAAGTTATCAGATGTATGTAATGTATGTATGTTGAAGTGTGTGTAAGTTATCAGATGTATGTAATGTATGTATGTTGAAGTATGTGTAAGTTATCAGATATATGTAATGTATGTATGTTGAAGTCTGTAAGTTATCAGATGTATGTAATGTATGTATGTTGAAGTATGTAAGTTATCAGATGTATGTAATGTATATATGTTGAAGTGTGTTTAAGTTATCAGATGTATGTAATGTATGTATGTTGAAGTGTGTAAGTTATCAGATGTATGTAATGTATGTATGTTGAAGTATGTGTAAGTTATAAGATGTATGTAATGTATGTATGTTGAAGTATGTAAGTTATCAGATGTATGTAATGTATGTATGTTGAAGTATGTAAGTTATCAGATGTATGTAATGTATGTATGTTGAAGCGTGTGTAAGTTATCAGATGTATGTAATGTATGTATGTTGAAGTATGTGTAAGTTATCAGATATATGTAATGTATGTATGTTGAAGTCTGTAAGTTATCAGATGTATGTAATGTATGTATGTTGTAGTATGTGTAAGTTATCAGATGTATGTAATGTATGTATGTTGTAGTATTTGTAAGTTATCAGATGTATGTAATGTATGTAAGTTGTAGTATGTGTAAGTTATCAGATGTATGTAATGTATGTAAGTTGTAGTATGTGTAAGTTATCAGATGTATGTAATGTATGTATGTTGAAGTATGTGTAAGTTATAAGATGTATGTAATGTATGTATGTTGTAGTATGTGTAAGTTATCAGATGTATGTAATGTATGTATGTTGAAGTATGTGTATGTAATGTATGTATGTTGTAGTATGTGTATGTTATCAGATGTAATGTAATGTATGTATGTTGAAGTCTGTGTAAGTTATAAGATGTATGTAATATATGTATGTTGAAGTGTGTAAGTTATCAGATGTATGTAATGTATGTATGTTGAAGTATGTGTAAGTTATAAGATGTATGTAATGTATGTATGTTGAAATGTGTGTAAGTTATAAGAGGTATGTAATGTATGTATGTTGTAGTCTGTGTATGTTATCAGATGTATGTAATATATGTATGTAATCAGATGTATGTAATGTATGTATGTTAAAGTATGTGTAAGTTATCAGATGTATGTAATGTATGTATGTTGAAATGTGTGTAAGTAGTTATATGTATGTAATGTATGTATGTTGAAGTCTATAAGTTATAAGATGTATGTAATGTATGTATGTTGAAGTGTGTATAAGTTATAAGATGTATGTAATGTATGTATGTTGAAGTCTGTAAATTAAAGATATATGTAATGTATGTATGTTGAAGTGTGTGTAAGTTATTAGATGTATGTAATGTATGTATGTTGTAGTATGTAAGTTATCAGATATATGTAATGTATGTATGTTGAAGTCTGTAAGTTATAAGGTGTATGTAATGTATGTATGTTGAAGTATGTGTAAGTTATAAGATGTATGTAATGTATGTATGTTGATGTCTGTAAATTAAAGATATATGTAATGTATGTATGTTAAAGTGTGTGTAAGTTATCAGATGTATGTAATGTATGTATGTTGAAGTATGTGTAAGTTATCAGATGTATGTAATGTATGTATGTTGAAGTGTGTGTAAGTTATCAGATGTATGTAATGTATGTATGTTGAAGTATGTGTAAGTTATCAGATGTATGTAATGTATGTATGTTGAAGTATGTGTAAGTAGTCATATGTATGTAATGTATGTATGTTGAAGTATGTAAGTTATCAGATGTATGTAATGTATGTATGTTGAAGTGTGTTTAAGTTATCAGATGTATGTAATGTATGTATTTTGAAGTCTGTAAGTTATCATATGTATATAATGTATGTATGTTGAAGTATGTGTAAGTTATCAGATGTATGTAATGTATGTATGTTGAAGTATGTGTAAGTTATCAGATGTATGTAATGTATGTATGTTGAAGTGTGTTTAAGTTATCAGATGTATGTAATGTATGTATGTTGAAGTATGTAAGTTATCAGATGTATGTAATGTATGTATGTTGTAGTATGTGTAAGTTATCAGATGTATGTAATGTATGTATGTTGATGTATGTGTAAGTTATCAGATGTATGTAATGTATGTATGTTGAAGTGTGTGTAAGTTATCAGATGTATGTAATGTATGTATGTTGTAGTATGTGTAAGTTATCAGATGTATGTAATGTATGTATGTTATAGTATGTGTAAGTTATCAGATATATGTAATGTATGTATGTTGAAGTCTGTAAGTTATCAGATGTATGTAATGTATGTATGTTGTAGTATGTGTAAGTTATCAGATGTATGTAATGTATGTATGTTGAAGTATGTGTAAGTTATAAGATGTATGTAATGTATGTATGTTGAAGTATGTAAGTTATCAGATGTATGTAATGTATGTATGTTGTAGTATGTGTAAGTTATCAGATGTATGTAATGTATGTATGTTGATGTATGTGTAAGTTATCAGATGTATGTAATGTATGTATGTTGAAGTGTGTGTAAGTTATCAGATGTATGTAATGTATGTATGTTGTAGTATGTAAGTTATTAGATGTATGTAATGTATGTATGTTGAAGTATGTATGTTATCAGATGTATGTAATGTATGTATGTTGAAGTATGTGTAAGTTATCAGATGTATGTAATGTATGTATGTTGAAGTGTGTAAGTTATCAGATGTATGTAATGTATGTATGTTGAAGTATGTGTAAGTTATAAGATGTATGTAATGTATGTATGTTGAAGTATGTAAGTTATCAGATGTATGTAATGTATGTATGTTGAAGTATGTAAGTTATCAGATGTATGTAATGTATGTATGTTGAAGTGTGTGTAAGTTATCAGATGTATGTAATGTATGTATGTTGAAGTATGTGTAAGTTATCAGATATATGTAATGTATGTATGTTGAAGTGTGTGTAAGTTATCAGATGCATGTAATGTATGTATGTTGAAGTATGTGTAAGTTATCAGATGTATGTAATGTATGTATGTTGAAGTATGTAAGTTATCAGATGTATGTAATGTATGTATGTTGAAGTATGTGTAATTTATCAGATGTATGTAATGTATGTATGTTGAAGTATGTATAAGTTATAAGATGTATGTAATGTATGTATGTTGAAGTCTGTAAGTTATCAGATGTATGTAATGTATGTATGTTGAAGTATGTATAAGTAATCAGATGTATGTAATGTATGTATGTTGTAGTATGTAAGTTATTAGATGTATGTAATGTATGTATGTTGAAGTATGTATGTTATCAGATGTATGTAATGTATGTATGTTGAAGTATGTAAAATGTCAGATGTATGTAATGTATGTATGTTGTAGTGTGTGTAAGTTATAAGATGTATGTAATGTATGTATGTTGAAGTATGTGTAAGTTATCAGATGTATGTAATGTATGTATGTTGAAGTGTGTGTGTGAGTTATCAGATGTATGTAATGTATGTATTTTGAAGTCTGTATAAGTTATCAGATGTATGTAATGTATGTATGTTGAAGTATGTGTAAGTTATCAGATGTATATAATGTATGTATGTTGAAGTATGTGTAAGTTATCAGATGTATGTAATGTATGTATGTTGAAGTATGTGTACGTTATCAGATGTATGTAATGTATGTATGTTGAAGTATATGTAAGTTATCTGATGTATGTAATGTATGTATGTTGAAGTGTATGTAAGTTATCAGATGTATGTAATGTATGTATGTTGAAGTATGTGTAAGTTATAAGATGTATGTAATGTATGTATGTTGTAGTGTGTGTAAGTTATCAAATGTATGTAATGTATGTATGTTGAAGTATGTAAGTTGTCAGATGTATGTAATGTATGTATGTTGAAGTATGTGTAAGTTATTAGATGTATGTAATGTATGTATGTTGA
This sequence comes from Osedax frankpressi, assembly GCA_964035775.1. Classification (NCBI taxonomy): domain Eukaryota; kingdom Metazoa; phylum Annelida; class Polychaeta; order Sabellida; family Siboglinidae; genus Osedax; species Osedax frankpressi. The sequence goes on from OZ038315.1 coordinate 28,570,596, forward strand.
AGTATGTGTAAGTTATAAGATGTATGTAATGTATGTATGTTGAAGTATGTGTAAGTTATCAGATGTATGTAATGTATGTATGTTGAAGTATGTGTAAGTTATCAGATGTATGTAATGTATGTATGTTGAAGTATGTGTAAGTTATAAGATGTATGTAATGTATGTATGTTGTAGTATGTAAGTTATCAGATGTATGTAATGTATGTATGTTGAAGTATGTAAGTTATCAGATGTATGTAATGTATGTATGTTGTAGTATGTGTAAGTTATCAGATGTATGTAATGTATGTATGTTGAAGTGTGTGTAAGTTATCAGATGTATGTAATGTATGTATGTTGTAGTATGTGTAAGTTATCAGATGTATGTAATGTATGTATGTTATAGTATGTGTAAGTTATCAGATATATGTAATGTATGTATGTTGAAGTCTGTAAGTTATCAGATGTATGTAATGTATGTATGTTGTAGTATGTGTAAGTTATCAGATGTATGTAATGTATGTATGTTGAAGTATGTGTAAGTTATAAGATGTATGTAATGTATGTATGTTGAAGTATGTAAGTTATCAGATGTATGTAATGTATGTATGTTGTAGTATGTGTAAGTTATCAGATGTATGTAATGTATGTATGTTGATGTATGTGTAAGTTATCAGATGTATGTAATGTATGTATGTTGAAGTGTGTGTAAGTTATCAGATGTATGTAATGTATGTATGTTGTAGTATGTAAGTTATTAGATGTATGTAATGTATGTATCTTGAAGTATGTATGTTATCAGATGTATGTAATGTATGTATGTTGAAGTATGTGTAAGTTATCAGATGTATGTAATGTATGTATGTTGAAGTGTGTAAGTTATCAGATGTATGTAATGTATGTATGTTGAAGTATGTGTAAGTTATAAGATGTATGTAATGTATGTATGTTGAAGTATGTAAGTTATCAGATGTATGTAATGTATGTATGTTGAAGTATGTAAGTTATCAGATGTATGTAATGTATGTATGTTGAAGTGTGTGTAAGTTATCAGATGTATGTAATGTATGTATGTTGAAGTATGTGTAAGTTATCAGATATATGTAATGTATGTATGTTGAAGTGTGTGTAAGTTATCAGATGCATGTAATGTATGTATGTTGAAGTATGTGTAAGTTATCAGATGTATGTAATGTATGTATGTTGAAGTATGTAAGTTATCAGATGTATGTAATGTATGTATGTTGAAGTATGTGTAATTTATCAGATGTATGTAATGTATGTATGTTGAAGTATGTATAAGTTATAAGATGTATGTAATGTATGTATGTTGAAGTCTGTAAGTTATCAGATGTATGTAATGTATGTATGTTGAAGTATGTGTAAGTAATCAGATGTATGTAATGTATGTATGTTGAAGTATGTGTAAGTTATAAGATGTATGTAATGTATGTATGTTGTAGTATGTAAGTTATCAGATGTATGTAATGTATGTATGTTGAAGTATGTAAGTTATCAGATGTATGTAATGTATGTATGTTGTAGTATGTGTAAGTTATCAGATGTATGTAATGTATGTATGTTGATGTATGTGTAAGTTATCAGATGTATGTAATGTATGTATGTTGAAGTGTGTGTAAGTTATCAGATGTATGTAATGTATGTATGTTGTAGTATGTAAGTTATTAGATGTATGTAATGTATGTATGTTGAAGTATGTATGTTATCAGATGTATGTAATGTATGTATGTTGAAGTATGTAAAATGTCAGATGTATGTAATGTATGTATGTTGTAGTGTGTGTAAGTTATAAGATGTATGTAATGTATGTATGTTGAAGTATGTGTAAGTTATCAGATGTATGTAATGTATGTATGTTGAAGTGTGTGTGTGAGTTATCAGATGTATGTAATGTATGTATTTTGAAGTCTGTATAAGTTATCAGATGTATGTAATGTATGTATGTTGAAGTATGTGTAAGTTATCAGATGTATATAATGTATGTATGTTGAAGTATGTGTAAGTTATCAGATGTATGTAATGTATGTATGTTGAAGTATGTGTACGTTATCAGATGTATGTAATGTATGTATGTTGAAGTATATGTAAGTTATCTGATGTATGTAATGTATGTATGTTGAAGTGTATGTAAGTTATCAGATGTATGTAATGTATGTATGTTGAAGTATGTGTAAGTTATAAGATGTATGTAATGTATGTATGTTGTAGTGTGTGTAAGTTATCAAATGTATGTAATGTATGTATGTTGAAGTATGTAAGTTGTCAGATGTATGTAATGTATGTATGTTGAAGTATGTGTAAGTTATTAGATGTATGTAATGTATGTATGTTGAAGTATGTGTAAGTTATAAGATGTATGTAATGTATGTATGTTGAAGTATGTGTAAGTTATCAGATGTATGTAATGTATGTATGTTGAAGTATGTGTAAGTTATAAGATTTATGTAATGTATGTATGTTGTAGTGTGTGTAAGTTATCAAATGTATGTAATGTATGTATGTTGAAGTATGTAAGTTATCAGATGTATGTAATGTATGTATGTTGAAGTATGTGTAAGTTATAAGATTTATGTAATGTATGTATGTTGTAGTGTGTGTAAGTTATCAAATGTATGTAATGTATGTATGTTGAAGTATGTAAGTTATCAGATGTAAGTAATGTATGTATGTTGAAGTATGTGTAAGTTATCAGATGTATGTAATGTATGTATGTTGAAGTATGTAAGTTGTCAGATGTATGTAATGTATGTATGTTGAAGTATGTGTAAGTTATAAGATGTATGTAATGTATGTATGTTGAAGTATGTGTAAGTTATCAGATGTATGTAATGTATGTATGTTGAAGTATGTGTAAGTTATCAGTTGTATGTAATGTATGTATGTTATAGTATGTGTAAGTTATCAGATGTATGTAATGTATGTATGTTGAAGTATGTAAGTTATCAGATGTATGTAATGTATGTATGTTGAAGTGTGTATGTTATCAGATGTATGTAATGTATGTATGTTGAAGTATGTAAGTTATAAGATGTATGTAATGTATGTATGTTGAAGTATGTAAGTTATCAGATGTATGTAATGTATGTATGTTGAAGACTGTAAGTTATCAGTTGTATGTAATGTATGTATGTTATAGTATGTGTAAGTTATCAGATGTATGTAATGTATGTATGTTGAAGTATGTAAGTTATTAGATGTATGTAATGTATGTATGTTGAAGTATGTGTAGTTTATCAGATGTATGTAAAGTATGTATGTTGAAGTGTGTAAGTTATCAGATGTATGTAATGTATGTATGTTGTAGTATGTGTAAATTATCAGATGTATGTAATGTATGTATGTTGAAGTGTGTGTAAGTTATCAGATGTATGTAATGTATGTATGTTGTAGTATGTGTAAATTATCAGATGTATGTAATGTATGTATGTTGAAGTATGTGTAAGTTATCAGATGTATGTAATGTATGTATGTTGTAGTGTGTATAAGTTATCAGATGTATGTAATGTATGTATGTTGTAGTATGTGTAAATTATCAGATGTATGTAATGTATGTATGTTGAAGTATGTGTAAGTAGTCATATGTATGTAATGTATGTATGTTGAAGTATGTAAGTTATCAGATGTATGTAATGTATGTATGTTGAAGTGTGTTTAAGTTATCAGATGTATGTAATGTATGTATTTTGAAGTCTGTAAGTTATCATATGTATATAATGTATGTATGTTGAAGTATGTGTAAGTTATCAGATGTATGTAATGTATGTATGTTGAAGTATGTGTAAGTTATCAGATGTATGTAATGTATGTATGTTGAAGTATGTAAGTTATCAGATGTATGTAATGTATGTATGTTGAAGTGTGTGTAAGTTATCAGATGTATGTAATGTATGTATGTTGAAGTATGTGTAAGTTATCAGATATATGTAATGTATGTATGTTGAAGTCTGTAAGTTATCAGATGTATGTAATGTATGTATGTTGAAGTATGTAAGTTATCAGATGTATGTAATGTATATATGTTGAAGTGTGTTTAAGTTATCAGATGTATGTAATGTATGTATGTTGAAGTGTGTAAGTTATCAGATGTATGTAATGTATGTATGTTGAAGTATGTGTAAGTTATAAGATGTATGTAATGTATGTATGTTGAAGTATGTAAGTTATCAGATGTATGTAATGTATGTATGTTGAAGTATGTAAGTTATCAGATGTATGTAATGTATGTATGTTGAAGCGTGTGTAAGTTATCAGATGTATGTAATGTATGTATGTTGAAGTATGTGTAAGTTATCAGATATATGTAATGTATGTATGTTGAAGTCTGTAAGTTATCAGATGTATGTAATGTATGTATGTTGTAGTATGTGTAAGTTATCAGATGTATGTAATGTATGTATGTTGTAGTATTTGTAAATTATCAGATGTATGTAATGTATGTAAGTTGTAGTATGTGTAAGTTATCAGATGTATGTAATGTATGTAAGTTGTAGTATGTGTAAGTTATCAGATGTATGTAATGTATGTATGTTGAAGTATGTGTAAGTTATAAGATGTATGTAATGTATGTATGTTGTAGTATGTGTAAGTTATCAGATGTATGTAATGTATGTATGTTGAAGTATGTGTATGTAATGTATGTATGTTGTAGTATGTGTAAGTTATAAGATGTATGTAATGTATGTATGTTGAAGTGTGTAAGTTATCAGATGTATGTAATGTATGTATGTTGAAGTATGTATAAGTTATCAGATGTATGTAATGTATGTATGTTGAAGTATGTGTAAATTATAAGATGTATGTAATGTATGTATGTTGAAGTCTGTAAGTTATCAGATGTATGTAATGTATGTATGTTGAAGTGTGTGTAAGTTATCAGATGTATGTAATGTATTTATGTTGAAGTGTGTGTAAGTTATCAGATGTATGTTGAAGTCTGTGTAAGTTATAAGATGTATGTAATGTATGTTTGTTGAAGTATGTGTAAGTTATCAGATGTATGTAATGTATGTATGTTGAAGTCTGTAAGTTATCAGATGTATGTAATGTATGTATGTTGTAGTATGTGTAAGTTATCAGATGTATGTAATGTATGTATGTTGTAGTATGTGTAAGTTATCAGATTTATGTAATATATGTATGTTGAAGTATGTGTAAGTTATCAGATGTATGTAATGTATGTATGTTGTAGTATGTGTAAGTTATCAGATGTATGTAATGTATGTAAGTTGTAGTATGTGTAAGTTATCAGATGTATGTAATGTATGTATGTTGAAGTATGTAAGTTATCAGATGTTTGTAATGTATGTATGTTGTAGTATGTGTAAGTTATCAGATGTATGTAATGTATGTATGTTGAAGTATGTGTAAGTTATCAGATGTATGTAATGTATGTATGTTGTAGTATGTGTAAGTTATCAGATGTATGTAATGTATGTATGTTGAAGTATGTGTAAGTTATCAGATGTATGTAATGTATGTATGTTGAAGTATGTGTAAGTTATCAGATGTATGTAATGTATGTATGTTGATGTGTGTAAGTTATTAGATGTATGTAATGTATGTATGTTGAAGTATGTGTAAGTTATAAGATGTATGTAATGTATGTATGTTGAAGTGTGTAAGTTATCAGATGTATGTAATGTATGTATGTTGTAGTATGTAAGTTATCAGATGTATGTAATGTATGTATGTTGTAGTATGTAAGTTATCAGATGTATGTAATGCATGTATGTTGAAGTATGTGTAAGTTATAAGATGTATGTAATGTATGTATGTTGAAGTGTGTAAGTTATCAGATGTATGTAATGTATGTATGTTGAAGTATGTGTAAGTTATAAGATGTATGTAATGTATGTATGTTGAAATGTGTGTAAGTTATAAGAGGTATGTAATGTATGTATATTGTAGTCTGTGTATGTTATCAGATGTATGTAATGTATGTATGTTGAAGTATGTGTATGTAATCAGATGTATGTAATGTATGTATGTTAAAGTATGTGTAAGTTATCAGATGTATGTAATGTATGTATGTTGAAGTGTGTGTAAGTAGTTATATGTATGTAATGTATATATGTTGAAGTGTGTTTAAGTTATCAGATGTATGTAATGTATGTATGTTGAAGTGTGTATAAGTTATAAGATGTATGTAATGTATGTATGTTGAAGTATGTGTAAGTTATAAGATGTATGTAATGTATGTATGTTGAAGTATGTAAGTTATCAGATGTATGTAATGTATGTATGTTGAAGTATGTAAGTTATCAGATGTATGTAATGTATGTATGTTGAAGCGTGTGTAAGTTATCAGATGTATGTAATGTATGTATGTTGAAGTATGTGTAAGTTATCAGATATATGTAATGTATGTATGTTGAAGTCTGTAAGTTATCAGATGTATGTAATGTATGTATGTTGTAGTATGTGTAAGTTATCAGATGTATGTAATGTATGTATGTTGTAGTATTTGTAAGTTATCAGATGTATGTAATGTATGTAAGTTGTAGTATGTGTAAGTTATCAGATGTATGTAATGTATGTAAGTTGTAGTATGTGTAAGTTATCAGATGTATGTAATGTATGTATGTTGAAGTATGTGTAAGTTATAAGATGTATGTAATGTATGTATGTTGTAGTATGTGTAAGTTATCAGATGTATGTAATGTATGTATGTTGAAGTATGTGTATGTAATGTATGTATGTTGTAGTATGTGTATGTTATCAGATGTAATGTAATGTATGTATGTTGAAGTCTGTGTAAGTTATAAGATGTATGTAATATATGTATGTTGAAGTGTGTAAGTTATCAGATGTATGTAATGTATGTATGTTGAAGTATGTGTAAGTTATAAGATGTATGTAATGTATGTATGTTGAAATGTGTGTAAGTTATAAGAGGTATGTAATGTATGTATGTTGTAGTCTGTGTATGTTATCAGATGTATGTAATATATGTATGTAATCAGATGTATGTAATGTATGTATGTTAAAGTATGTGTAAGTTATCAGATGTATGTAATGTATGTATGTTGAAATGTGTGTAAGTAGTTATATGTATGTAATGTATGTATGTTGAAGTCTATAAGTTATAAGATGTATGTAATGTATGTATGTTGAAGTGTGTATAAGTTATAAGATGTATGTAATGTATGTATGTTGAAGTCTGTAAATTAAAGATATATGTAATGTATGTATGTTGAAGTGTGTGTAAGTTATTAGATGTATGTAATGTATGTATGTTGTAGTATGTAAGTTATCAGATATATGTAATGTATGTATGTTGAAGTCTGTAAGTTATAAGGTGTATGTAATGTATGTATGTTGAAGTATGTGTAAGTTATAAGATGTATGTAATGTATGTATGTTGATGTCTGTAAATTAAAGATATATGTAATGTATGTATGTTAAAGTGTGTGTAAGTTATCAGATGTATGTAATGTATGTATGTTGAAGTATGTGTAAGTTATCAGATGTATGTAATGTATGTATGTTGAAGTGTGTGTAAGTTATCAGATGTATGTAATGTATGTATGTTGAAGTATGTGTAAGTTATCAGATGTATGTAATGTATGTATGTTGAAGTATGTGTAAGTAGTCATATGTATGTAATGTATGTATGTTGAAGTATGTAAGTTATCAGATGTATGTAATGTATGTATGTTGAAGTGTGTTTAAGTTATCAGATGTATGTAATGTATGTATTTTGAAGTCTGTAAGTTATCATATGTATATAATGTATGTATGTTGAAGTATGTGTAAGTTATCAGATGTATGTAATGTATGTATGTTGAAGTATGTGTAAGTTATCAGATGTATGTAATGTATGTATGTTGAAGTGTGTTTAAGTTATCAGATGTATGTAATGTATGTATGTTGAAGTATGTAAGTTATCAGATGTATGTAATGTATGTATGTTGTAGTATGTGTAAGTTATCAGATGTATGTAATGTATGTATGTTGATGTATGTGTAAGTTATCAGATGTATGTAATGTATGTATGTTGAAGTGTGTGTAAGTTATCAGATGTATGTAATGTATGTATGTTGTAGTATGTGTAAGTTATCAGATGTATGTAATGTATGTATGTTATAGTATGTGTAAGTTATCAGATATATGTAATGTATGTATGTTGAAGTCTGTAAGTTATCAGATGTATGTAATGTATGTATGTTGTAGTATGTGTAAGTTATCAGATGTATGTAATGTATGTATGTTGAAGTATGTGTAAGTTATAAGATGTATGTAATGTATGTATGTTGAAGTATGTAAGTTATCAGATGTATGTAATGTATGTATGTTGTAGTATGTGTAAGTTATCAGATGTATGTAATGTATGTATGTTGATGTATGTGTAAGTTATCAGATGTATGTAATGTATGTATGTTGAAGTGTGTGTAAGTTATCAGATGTATGTAATGTATGTATGTTGTAGTATGTAAGTTATTAGATGTATGTAATGTATGTATGTTGAAGTATGTATGTTATCAGATGTATGTAATGTATGTATGTTGAAGTATGTGTAAGTTATCAGATGTATGTAATGTATGTATGTTGAAGTGTGTAAGTTATCAGATGTATGTAATGTATGTATGTTGAAGTATGTGTAAGTTATAAGATGTATGTAATGTATGTATGTTGAAGTATGTAAGTTATCAGATGTATGTAATGTATGTATGTTGAAGTATGTAAGTTATCAGATGTATGTAATGTATGTATGTTGAAGTGTGTGTAAGTTATCAGATGTATGTAATGTATGTATGTTGAAGTATGTGTAAGTTATCAGATATATGTAATGTATGTATGTTGAAGTGTGTGTAAGTTATCAGATGCATGTAATGTATGTATGTTGAAGTATGTGTAAGTTATCAGATGTATGTAATGTATGTATGTTGAAGTATGTAAGTTATCAGATGTATGTAATGTATGTATGTTGAAGTATGTGTAATTTATCAGATGTATGTAATGTATGTATGTTGAAGTATGTATAAGTTATAAGATGTATGTAATGTATGTATGTTGAAGTCTGTAAGTTATCAGATGTATGTAATGTATGTATGTTGAAGTATGTATAAGTAATCAGATGTATGTAATGTATGTATGTTGTAGTATGTAAGTTATTAGATGTATGTAATGTATGTATGTTGAAGTATGTATGTTATCAGATGTATGTAATGTATGTATGTTGAAGTATGTAAAATGTCAGATGTATGTAATGTATGTATGTTGTAGTGTGTGTAAGTTATAAGATGTATGTAATGTATGTATGTTGAAGTATGTGTAAGTTATCAGATGTATGTAATGTATGTATGTTGAAGTGTGTGTGTGAGTTATCAGATGTATGTAATGTATGTATTTTGAAGTCTGTATAAGTTATCAGATGTATGTAATGTATGTATGTTGAAGTATGTGTAAGTTATCAGATGTATATAATGTATGTATGTTGAAGTATGTGTAAGTTATCAGATGTATGTAATGTATGTATGTTGAAGTATGTGTACGTTATCAGATGTATGTAATGTATGTATGTTGAAGTATATGTAAGTTATCTGATGTATGTAATGTATGTATGTTGAAGTGTATGTAAGTTATCAGATGTATGTAATGTATGTATGTTGAAGTATGTGTAAGTTATAAGATGTATGTAATGTATGTATGTTGTAGTGTGTGTAAGTTATCAAATGTATGTAATGTATGTATGTTGAAGTATGTAAGTTGTCAGATGTATGTAATGTATGTATGTTGAAGTATGTGTAAGTTATTAGATGTATGTAATGTATGTATGTTGAAGTATGTGTAAGTTATAATATGTATGTAATGTATGTATGTTGAAGTATGTGTAAGTTATCAGATGTATGTAATGTATGTATGTTGAAGTATGTGTAAGTTATCAGATGTATGTAATGTATGTATGTTGAAGTATGTGTAAGTTATAAGATGTATGTAATGTATGTATGTTGTAGTATGTAAGTTATCAGATGTATGTAATGTATGTATGTTGAAGTATGTAAGTTATCAGATGTATGTAATGTATGTATGTTGTAGTATGTGTAAGTTATCAGATGTATGTAATGTATGTATGTTGAAGTGTGTGTAAGTTATCAGATGTATGTAATGTATGTATGTTGTAGTATGTGTAAGTTATCAGATGTATGTAATGTATGTATGTTATAGTATGTGTAAGTTATCAGATATATGTAATGTATGTATGTTGAAGTCTGTAAGTTATCAGATGTATGTAATGTATGTATGTTGTAGTATGTGTAAGTTATCAGATGTATGTAATGTATGTATGTTGAAGTATGTGTAAGTTATAAGATGTATGTAATGTATGTATGTTGAAGTATGTAAGTTATCAGATGTATGTAATGTATGTATGTTGTAGTATGTGTAAGTTATCAGATGTATGTAATGTATGTATGTTGATGTATGTGTAAGTTATCAGATGTATGTAATGTATGTATGTTGAAGTGTGTGTAAGTTATCAGATGTATGTAATGTATGTATGTTGTAGTATGTAAGTTATTAGATGTATGTAATGTATGTATCTTGAAGTATGTATGTTATCAGATGTATGTAATGTATGTATGTTGAAGTATGTGTAAGTTATCAGATGTATGTAATGTATGTATGTTGAAGTGTGTAAGTTATCAGATGTATGTAATGTATGTATGTTGAAGTATGTGTAAGTTATAAGATGTATGTAATGTATGTATGTTGAAGTATGTAAGTTATCAGATGTATGTAATGTATGTATGTTGAAGTATGTAAGTTATCAGATGTATGTAATGTATGTATGTTGAAGTGTGTGTAAGTTATCAGATGTATGTAATGTATGTATGTTGAAGTATGTGTAAGTTATCAGATATATGTAATGTATGTATGTTGAAGTGTGTGTAAGTTATCAGATGCATGTAATGTATGTATGTTGAAGTATGTGTAAGTTATCAGATGTATGTAATGTATGTATGTTGAAGTATGTAAGTTATCAGATGTATGTAATGTATGTATGTTGAAGTATGTGTAATTTATCAGATGTATGTAATGTATGTATGTTGAAGTATGTATAAGTTATAAGATGTATGTAATGTATGTATGTTGAAGTCTGTAAGTTATCAGATGTATGTAATGTATGTATGTTGAAGTATGTGTAAGTAATCAGATGTATGTAATGTATGTATGTTGAAGTATGTGTAAGTTATAAGATGTATGTAATGTATGTATGTTGTAGTATGTAAGTTATCAGATGTATGTAATGTATGTATGTTGAAGTATGTAAGTTATCAGATGTATGTAATGTATGTATGTTGTAGTATGTGTAAGTTATCAGATGTATGTAATGTATGTATGTTGATGTATGTGTAAGTTATCAGATGTATGTAATGTATGTATGTTGAAGTGTGTGTAAGTTATCAGATGTATGTAATGTATGTATGTTGTAGTATGTAAGTTATTAGATGTATGTAATGTATGTATGTTGAAGTATGTATGTTATCAGATGTATGTAATGTATGTATGTTGAAGTATGTAAAATGTCAGATGTATGTAATGTATGTATGTTGTAGTGTGTGTAAGTTATAAGATGTATGTAATGTATGTATGTTGAAGTATGTGTAAGTTATCAGATGTATGTAATGTATGTATGTTGAAGTGTGTGTGTGAGTTATCAGATGTATGTAATGTATGTATTTTGAAGTCTGTATAAGTTATCAGATGTATGTAATGTATGTATGTTGAAGTATGTGTAAGTTATCAGATGTATATAATGTATGTATGTTGAAGTATGTGTAAGTTATCAGATGTATGTAATGTATGTATGTTGAAGTATGTGTACGTTATCAGATGTATGTAATGTATGTATGTTGAAGTATATGTAAGTTATCTGATGTATGTAATGTATGTATGTTGAAGTGTATGTAAGTTATCAGATGTATGTAATGTATGTATGTTGAAGTATGTGTAAGTTATAAGATGTATGTAATGTATGTATGTTGTAGTGTGTGTAAGTTATCAAATGTATGTAATGTATGTATGTTGAAGTATGTAAGTTGTCAGATGTATGTAATGTATGTATGTTGAAGTATGTGTAAGTTATTAGATGTATGTAATGTATGTATGTTGAAGTATGTGTAAGTTATAAGATGTATGTAATGTATGTATGTTGAAGTATGTGTAAGTTATCAGATGTATGTAATGTATGTATGTTGAAGTATGTGTAAGTTATAAGATTTATGTAATGTATGTATGTTGTAGTGTGTGTAAGTTATCAAATGTATGTAATGTATGTATGTTGAAGTATGTAAGTTATCAGATGTATGTAATGTATGTATGTTGAAGTATGTGTAAGTTATAAGATTTATGTAATGTATGTATGTTGTAGTGTGTGTAAGTTATCAAATGTATGTAATGTATGTATGTTGAAGTATGTAAGTTATCAGATGTAAGTAATGTATGTATGTTGAAGTATGTGTAAGTTATCAGATGTATGTAATGTATGTATGTTGAAGTATGTAAGTTGTCAGATGTATGTAATGTATGTATGTTGAAGTATGTGTAAGTTATAAGATGTATGTAATGTATGTATGTTGAAGTATGTGTAAGTTATCAGATGTATGTAATGTATGTATGTTGAAGTATGTGTAAGTTATCAGTTGTATGTAATGTATGTATGTTATAGTATGTGTAAGTTATCAGATGTATGTAATGTATGTATGTTGAAGTATGTAAGTTATCAGATGTATGTAATGTATGTATGTTGAAGTGTGTATGTTATCAGATGTATGTAATGTATGTATGTTGAAGTATGTAAGTTATAAGATGTATGTAATGTATGTATGTTGAAGTATGTAAGTTATCAGATGTATGTAATGTATGTATGTTGAAGACTGTAAGTTATCAGTTGTATGTAATGTATGTATGTTATAGTATGTGTAAGTTATCAGATGTATGTAATGTATGTATGTTGAAGTATGTAAGTTATTAGATGTATGTAATGTATGTATGTTGAAGTATGTGTAGTTTATCAGATGTATGTAAAGTATGTATGTTGAAGTGTGTAAGTTATCAGATGTATGTAATGTATGTATGTTGTAGTATGTGTAAATTATCAGATGTATGTAATGTATGTATGTTGAAGTGTGTGTAAGTTATCAGATGTATGTAATGTATGTATGTTGTAGTATGTGTAAATTATCAGATGTATGTAATGTATGTATGTTGAAGTATGTGTAAGTTATCAGATGTATGTAATGTATGTATGTTGTAGTGTGTATAAGTTATCAGATGTATGTAATGTATGTATGTTGTAGTATGTGTAAATTATCAGATGTATGTAATGTATGTATGTTGAAGTATGTGTAAGTAGTCATATGTATGTAATGTATGTATGTTGAAGTATGTAAGTTATCAGATGTATGTAATGTATGTATGTTGAAGTGTGTTTAAGTTATCAGATGTATGTAATGTATGTATTTTGAAGTCTGTAAGTTATCATATGTATATAATGTATGTATGTTGAAGTATGTGTAAGTTATCAGATGTATGTAATGTATGTATGTTGAAGTATGTGTAAGTTATCAGATGTATGTAATGTATGTATGTTGAAGTATGTAAGTTATCAGATGTATGTAATGTATGTATGTTGAAGTGTGTGTAAGTTATCAGATGTATGTAATGTATGTATGTTGAAGTATGTGTAAGTTATCAGATATATGTAATGTATGTATGTTGAAGTCTGTAAGTTATCAGATGTATGTAATGTATGTATGTTGAAGTATGTAAGTTATCAGATGTATGTAATGTATATATGTTGAAGTGTGTTTAAGTTATCAGATGTATGTAATGTATGTATGTTGAAGTGTGTAAGTTATCAGATGTATGTAATGTATGTATGTTGAAGTATGTGTAAGTTATAAGATGTATGTAATGTATGTATGTTGAAGTATGTAAGTTATCAGATGTATGTAATGTATGTATGTTGAAGTATGTAAGTTATCAGATGTATGTAATGTATGTATGTTGAAGCGTGTGTAAGTTATCAGATGTATGTAATGTATGTATGTTGAAGTATGTGTAAGTTATCAGATATATGTAATGTATGTATGTTGAAGTCTGTAAGTTATCAGATGTATGTAATGTATGTATGTTGTAGTATGTGTAAGTTATCAGATGTATGTAATGTATGTATGTTGTAGTATTTGTAAGTTATCAGATGTATGTAATGTATGTAAGTTGTAGTATGTGTAAGTTATCAGATGTATGTAATGTATGTAAGTTGTAGTATGTGTAAGTTATCAGATGTATGTAATGTATGTATGTTGAAGTATGTGTAAGTTATAAGATGTATGTAATGTATGTATGTTGTAGTATGTGTAAGTTATCAGATGTATGTAATGTATGTATGTTGAAGTATGTGTATGTAATGTATGTATGTTGTAGTATGTGTAAGTTATAAGATGTATGTAATGTATGTATGTTGAAGTGTGTAAGTTATCAGATGTATGTAATGTATGTATGTTGAAGTATGTATAAGTTATCAGATGTATGTAATGTATGTATGTTGAAGTATGTGTAAATTATAAGATGTATGTAATGTATGTATGTTGAAGTCTGTAAGTTATCAGATGTATGTAATGTATGTATGTTGAAGTGTGTGTAAGTTATCAGATGTATGTAATGTATTTATGTTGAAGTGTGTGTAAGTTATCAGATGTATGTTGAAGTCTGTGTAAGTTATAAGATGTATGTAATGTATGTTTGTTGAAGTATGTGTAAGTTATCAGATGTATGTAATGTATGTATGTTGAAGTCTGTAAGTTATCAGATGTATGTAATGTATGTATGTTGTAGTATGTGTAAGTTATCAGATGTATGTAATGTATGTATGTTGTAGTATGTGTAAGTTATCAGATTTATGTAATATATGTATGTTGAAGTATGTTTAAGTTATCAGATGTATGTAATGTATGTATGTTGTAGTATGTGTAAGTTATCAGATGTATGTAATGTATGTAAGTTGTAGTATGTGTAAGTTATCAGATGTATGTAATGTATGTATGTTGAAGTATGTAAGTTATCAGATGTTTGTAATGTATGTATGTTGTAGTATGTGTAAGTTATCAGATGTATGTAATGTATGTATGTTGAAGTATGTGTAAGTTATCAGATGTATGTAATGTATGTATGTTGTAGTATGTGTAAGTTATCAGATGTATGTAATGTATGTATGTTGAAGTATGTGTAAGTTATCAGATGTATGTAATGTATGTATGTTGAAGTATGTGTAAGTTATCAGATGTATGTAATGTATGTATGTTGATGTGTGTAAGTTATTAGATGTATGTAATGTATGTATGTTGAAGTATGTGTAAGTTATAAGATGTATGTAATGTATGTATGTTGAAGTGTGTAAGTTATCAGATGTATGTAATGTATGTATGTTGTAGTATGTAAGTTATCAGATGTATGTAATGTATGTATGTTGTAGTATGTAAGTTATCAGATGTATGTAATGCATGTATGTTGAAGTATGTGTAAGTTATAAGATGTATGTAATGTATGTATGTTGAAGTGTGTAAGTTATCAGATGTATGTAATGTATGTATGTTGAAGTATGTGTAAGTTATAAGATGTATGTAATGTATGTATGTTGAAATGTGTGTAAGTTATAAGAGGTATGTAATGTATGTATATTGTAGTCTGTGTATGTTATCAGATGTATGTAATGTATGTATGTTGAAGTATGTGTATGTAATCAGATGTATGTAATGTATGTATGTTAAAGTATGTGTAAGTTATCAGATGTATGTAATGTATGTATGTTGAAGTGTGTGTAAGTAGTTATATGTATGTAATGTATGTATGTTGAAGTCTGTAAGTTATAAGATGTATGTAATGTATGTATGTTGAAGTGTGTATAAGTTATAAGATGTATGTAATGTATGTATGTTGAAGTCTGTAAATTAAAGATATATGTAATGTATGTATGTTGAAGTGTGTGTAAGTTATTAGATGTATGTAATGTATGTATGTTGTAGTATGTAAGTTATCAGATGTATGTAATGTATGTATGTTGAAGTCTGTAAGTTATAAGGTGTATGTAATGTATGTATGTTGAAGTATGTGTAAGTTATAAGATGTATGTAATGTATGTATGTTGATGTCTGTAAATTAAAGATATATGTAATGTATGTATGTTAAAGTGTGTGTAAGTTATAAGATGTATGTAATGTATGTATGTTGAAGTATGTGTAAGTTATCAGATGTATGTAATGTATGTATGTTGAAGTCTGTGTAAGTTATCAGATGTATGTAATGTATGTATGTTGATGTGTGTTTAAGTTATCAGATGTATGTAATGTATGTATGTTGAAGTATGTGTAAGTTATCAGATGTATGTAATGTATGTATGTTGAAGTATATGTAAGTAGTCATATGTATGTAATGTATGTATGTTGAAGTATGTAAGTTATCAGATGTATGTAATGTATGTATGTTGAAGTGTGTGTAAGTTATCAGATGTATGTAATGTATGTATGTTGAAGTATGTGTAAGTTATCAGATGTATGTAATTTATGTATGTTGAAGTATGTGTAAGTAGTCATATGTATGTAATGTATGTATGTTGAAGTATGTAAGTTATCAGATGTATGTAATGTATGTATGTTGAAGTGTGTTTAAGTTATCAGATGTATGTAATGTATGTATTTTGAAGTCTGTAAGTTATCATATGTATATAATGTATGTATGTTGAAGTATGTGTAAGTTATCAGATGTATGTAATGTATGTATGTTGAAGTGTGTTTAAGTTATCAGATGTATGTAATGTATGTATGTTGAAGTATGTAAGTTATCAGATGTATGTAATGTATGTATTTTGAAGTCTGTATAAGTTATCAGATGTATGTAATGTATGTATGTTGAAGTCTGTAAGTTAGCAGATGTATGTAATGTATGTATGTTGAAGTCTGTAAGTTATCAGATGTATGTAATGTATGTATGTTGAAGTATGTGTAAGTTATCAGATGTATGTTGAAGTCTGTGTAAGTTATAAGATGTATGTAATGTATGTTTGTTGAAGTGTGTGTAAGTTATCAGATGTATGTAATGTATGTATGTTGAAGTCTGTAAGTTATCAGATGTATGTAATGTATGTATGTTGTAGTATGTGTAAGTTATCAGATGTATGTAATGTATGTATGTTGTAGTATGTGTAAGTTATCAGATGTATGTAATGTATGTAAGTTGTAGTATGTGTAAGTTATCAGATGTATGTAATGTATGTATGTTGAAGTATGTAAGTTATCAGATGTATGTAATGTATGTATGTTGAAGTGTGTGTAAGTTATCAGATGTATGTAATGTATGTATGTTGTAGTATGTGTAAGTTATCAGATGTATGTAATGTATGTATGTTGAAGTGTGTGTAAGTTATCAGATGTATGTAATGTATGTATGTTGAAGTATGTGTAAGTTATCAGATGTATGTAATGTATGTATGTTGTAGTATGTGTAAGTCATCAGATGTATGTAATATATGTATGTTGAAGTATGTGTAAGTTATCAGATGTATGTAATGTATGTATGTTGAAGTATGTGTAAGTTATCAGATGTATGTAATGTATGTATGTTGATGTGTGTAAGTTATTAGATGTATGTAATGTATGTATGTTGAAGTATGTGTAAGTTATAAGATGTATGTAATGTATGTATGTTGAAGTGTGTAAGTTATCAGATGTATGTAATGTATGTATGTTGTAGTATGTAAGTTATCAGATGTATGTAATGTATGTATGTTGTAGTATGTAAGTTATCAGATGTATGTAATGCATGTATGTTGAAGTATGTGTAAGTTATAAGATGTATGTAATGTATGTATGTTGAAGTGTGTAAGTTATCAGATGTATGTAATGTATGTATGTTGAAGTATGTGTAAGTTATAAGATGTATGTAATGTATGTATGTTGAAGTATGTGTATGTTATCAGATGTATGTAATGTATGTATGTTGAAGTGTGTGTAAGTTATAAGATGTATGTAATGTATGTATGTTGAAGTATGTGTAAGCTATCAGATGTATGTAATGTATGTATGTTGAAGTCTGTAAGTTATAAGATGTATGTAATGTATGTATGTTGAAGTGTGTATAAGTTATAAGATGTATGTAATGTATGTATGTTGAAGTCTGTAAATTAAAGATATATGTAATGTATGTATGTTGAAGTGTGTGTAAGTTATTAGATGTATGTAATGTATGTAAGTTGTAGTATGTAAGTTATCAGATGTATGTAATGTATGTATGTTGAAGTCTGTAAGTTATAAGGTGTATGTAATGTATGTATGTTGAAGTATGTGTAAGTTATAAGATGTATGTAATGTATGTATGTTGATGTCTGTAAATTAAAGATATATGTAATGTATGTATGTTAAAGTGTGTGTAAGTTATAAGATGTATGTAATGTATGTATGTTGAAGTATGTGTAAGTTATCAGATGTATGTAATGTATGTATGTTGAAGTCTGTGTAAGTTATCAGATGTATGTAATGTATGTATGTTGATGTGTGTTTAAGTTATCAGATGTATGTAATGTATGTATGTTGAAGTATGTAAGTTATCAGATGTATGTAATGTATGTATGTTGTAGTATGTGTAAGTTATCAGATGTATGTAATGTATGTATGTTGAAGTATGTGTAAGTAGTCATATGTATGTAATGTATGTATGTTGAAGTATGTAAGTTATCAGATGTATGTAATGTATGTATGTTGAAGTGTGTGTAAGTTATCAGATGTATGTAATGTATGTATGTTGAAGTATGTGTAAGTTATCAGATGTATGTAATTTATGTATTTTGAAGTCTGTATAAGTTATCAGATGTATGTAATGTATGTATGTTGAAGTCTGTAAGTTAGCAGATGTATGTAATGTATGTATGTTGAAGTCTGTAAGTTATCAGATGTATGTAATGTATGTATGTTGAAGTATGTGTAAGTTATCAGATGTATGTTGAAGTCTGTGTAAGTTATAAGATGTATGTAATGTATGTTTGTTGAAGTGTGTGTAAGTTATCAGATGTATGTAATGTATGTATGTTGAAGTCTGTAAGTTATCAGATGTATGTAATGTATGTATGTTGTAGTATGTGTAAGTTATCAGATGTATGTAATGTATGTATGTTGTAGTATGTGTAAGTTATCAGATGTATGTAATGTATGTAAGTTGTAGTATGTGTAAGTTATCAGATGTATGTAATGTATGTATGTTGAAGTATGTAAGTTATCAGATGTATGTAATGTATGTATGTTGAAGTGTGTGTAAGTTATCAGATGTATGTAATGTATGTATGTTGTAGTATGTGTAAGTTATCAGATGTATGTAATGTATGTATGTTGAAGTGTGTGTAAGTTATCAGATGTATGTAATGTATGTATGTTGAAGTATGTGTAAGTTATCAGATGTATGTAATGTATGTATGTTGTAGTATGTGTAAGTCATCAGATGTATGTAATGTATGTATGTTGAAGTATGTGTAAGTTATCAGATGTATGTAATGTATGTATGTTGAAGTATGTGTAAGTTATCAGATGTATGTAATGTATGTATGTTGATGTGTGTAAGTTATTAGATGTATGTAATGTATGTATGTTGAAGTATGTGTAAGTTATAAGATGTATGTAATGTATGTATGTTGAAGTGTGTAAGTTATCAGATGTATGTAATGTATGTATGTTGTAGTATGTAAGTTATCAGATGTATGTAATGTATGTATGTTGTAGTATGTAAGTTATCAGATGTATGTAATGCATGTATGTTGAAGTATGTGTAAGTTATAAGATGTATGTAATGTATGTATGTTGAAGTGTGTAAGTTATCAGATGTATGTAATGTATGTATGTTGAAGTATGTGTAAGTTATAAGATGTATGTAATGTATGTATGTTGAAGTATGTGTATGTTATCAGATGTATGTAATGTATGTATGTTGAAGTGTGTGTAAGTTATAAGATGTATGTAATGTATGTATGTTGAAGTATGTGTAAGCTATCAGATGTATGTAATGTATGTATGTTGAAGTCTGTAAGTTATAAGATGTATGTAATGTATGTATGTTGAAGTCTGTAAATTAAAGATATATGTAATGTATGTATGTTGAAGTGTGTGTAAGTTATTAGATGTATGTAATGTATGTAAGTTGTAGTATGTAAGTTATCAGATGTATGTAATGTATGTATGTTGAAGTCTGTAAGTTATAAGGTGTATGTAATGTATGTATGTTGAAGTATGTGTAAGTTATAAGATGTATGTAATGTATGTATGTTGATGTCTGTAAATTAAAGATATATGTAATGTATGTATGTTAAAGTGTGTGTAAGTTATAAGATGTATGTAATGTATGTATGTTGAAGTATGTGTAAGTTATCAGATGTATGTAATGTATGTATGTTGAAGTCTGTGTAAGTTATCAGATGTATGTAATGTATGTATGTTGATGTGTGTTTAAGTTATCAGATGTATGTAATGTATGTATGTTGAAGTATGTAAGTTATCAGATGTATGTAATGTATGTATGTTGTAGTATGTGTAAGTTATCAGATGTATGTAATGTATGTATGTTGAAGTATGTGTAAGTAGTCATATGTATGTAATGTATGTATGTTGAAGTATGTAAGTTATCAGATGTATGTAATGTATGTATGTTGAAGTGTGTGTAAGTTATCAGATGTATGTAATGTATGTATGTTGAAGTATGTGTAAGTTATCAGATGTATGTAATTTATGTATGTTGAAGTATGTGTAAGTAGTCATATGTATGTAATGTATGTATGTTGAAGTATGTAAGTTATCAGATGTATGTAATGTATGTATGTTGAAGTGTGTTTAAGTTATCAGATGTATGTAATGTATGTATTTTGAAGTCTGTAAGTTATCATATGTATATAATGTATGTATGTTGAAGTATGTGTAAGTTATCAGATGTATGTAATGTATGTATGTTGAAGTGTGTTTAAGTTATCAGATGTATGTAATGTATGTATGTTGAAGTGTATGTAAGTTATCAGATGTATGTAATGTAAGTATGTTGATGTATGTGTAAGTTATAAGATGTATGTAATGTATGTATGTTGAAGTATGTGTAAGTTATAAGATGTATTTAATGTATGTATGTTGAAGTATGTAAGTTATCAGATGTATGTAATGTATGTATGTTGAAGTAGGTATAAGATGTCAAATGTATGTAATGTATGTATGTTGAAGTATATGTAAGTTATCAGATGTATGTAATGTAAGTATGTTGAAGTATATGTAAGTTATAAGATGTATGTAATGTATGTATGTTGAAGTATGTGTAAGTTATAAGATGTATTTAATGTATGTATGTTGAAGTATGTAAGTTATCAGATGTATGTAATGTATGTATGTTGTAGTATGTGTAAGTTATCAGATGTATATAATGTATGTATGTTGAAGTATGTGTAAGTTATCAGATGTATGTAATGTATGTATGTTGAAGTATGTGTACGTTATCAGATGTATGTAATGTATGTATGTTGAAGTATATGTAAGTTATCTGATGTATGTAATGTATGTATGTTGAAGTGTATGTAAGTTATCAGATGTATGTAATGTATGTATGTTGAAGTATGTAAGTTGTCAGATGTATGTAATGTATGTATGTTGAAGTATGTGTAAGTTATTAGATGTATGTAATGTATGTACGTTGAAGTATGTGTAAGTTATAAGATGTATGTAATGTATGTATGTTGAAGTATGTGTAAGTTATCATATGTATGTAATGTATGTATTTTGAAGTCTGTGTAAGTTATAAGATGTATGTAATGTATGTATGTTGAAGTCTGTGTAAATTATAAGATGTATGTAATGTATGTATGTTGAAGTGTGTGTAAGTTATCAGATGTATGTAATGTATGTATGTTGATGTAGGTGTAAGTTATAAGATGTATGTAATATATGTATGTTGAAGTATGTGTAAGTTATCAGATGTATGTAATGTATGTATGTTGATGTATGTGTAAGTTATAAGATGTATGTAATGTATGTATGTTGAAGTATGAGTAAGTTATCATATGTATGTAATGTATGTATGTTGTAGTATGTGTAAGTTATAAGATGTATGTTAGTTGTAATATGTGTAAGTTATCAGATGTATGTAATGTATGTATGTTGAAGTATGTAAGTTATAAGATGTATGTAATGTATGTATGTTGAAGTATGTGTATGTTATCAGATGTATGTAATGTATGTATGTTGAAGTATGTAAGTTATAAGATGTATGTAATGTATGTATGTTGAAGTATGTGTAAGTTATCAGATGTATGTAATGTATGTATGTTGAAGTCTGTAAGTTAGCAGATGTATGTAATGTATGTATGTTATCAGATGTATGTAATGTATGTATGTTGAAGTATGTAAGTTATAAGATGTATGTAATGTATGTATGTTGAAGTATGTGTAAGTTATAAGATGTATGTAATGTATGTATGTTTAAGTGTATGTAAGTTATCAGATGTATGTAATGTATGTATGTTGAAGTATGTGTAAGTTATCAGATGTATGTAATGTATGTATGTTGAAGTCGGTTAGTTATCAGATGTATGTAATGCATGTATGTTGAAGTATGTGTAAGTTATCGGATGTATGTAATGTATGTATGTTGAAGTATGTGTAAGTTATCAGATGTATGTAATGTATGTATGTTGAAGTATGTGTATGTTATCAGATGTATGTAATGTATATATGTTGAAGTATGTGTAAGTTATCAGATGTATGTAATGTATGTATGTTGAAGTATGTGTAAGTTATCAGATGTATGTAATGTATGTATGTTGAAGTATGTGTATGTTATCAGATGTATATAATGTATGTATGTTGAAGTGTGTGTGAGTTATCAGATGTATGTAATGTATGTATGTTGATGTACGTGTAAGTTATAAGATGTATGTAATGTATGTATGTTGAAGTATGTGTAAGTTATCAGATGTATGTAATGTATGTATGTTGAAGTATGTAAGTTATCATATGTATGTAATGTATGTATGTTGAAGTATGTAAGTTATCAGATGTATGTAATGTATGTATGTTGAAGTATGTGTAAGTTATCAGATGTATGTAATGTATGTATGTTGTAGTATGTGTAAGTTATCAGATGTATGTAATGTATGTATGTTGAAGTATATAAGTTATCAGATGTATGTAATGTATGTATGTTGAAGTATGTGTAAGTTATCAGATGTATGTAATGTATGTATGTTGCAGTATGTGTAAGTTATCAGATGTATGTAATGTATGTATGTTGAAGTATGTGTAAGTTATCAGATGTATGTAATGTATGTATGTTGAAATATGTGTAAGATGTGAGATGTATGTAATGTATGTATGTTGAAGTCTGTAAGTTATCAGATGTATGTAATGTATGTATGTTGATGTATGTGTAAGTTATAAGATGTATGTAATATATGTATGTTGAAGTATGTGTAAGTTATCAGATGTATGTAATGTATGTATGTTGAAGTGTGTGTAAGTTATCAGATGTATGTAATGTATGTATGTTGATGTATGTGTAAGTTATAAGATGTATGTAATATATGTATGTTGAAGTATGTGTAAGTTATCAGATGTAAGTAATGTATGTATGTTGATGTATGTGTAAGTTATAAGATGTATGTAATGTATGTATGTTGAAGTATGTGTAAGTTGTCAGATGTATGTAATGTATGTATGTTGAAGTCTGTAAGTTAGCAGATGTATGTAATGTATGTATGTTATCAGATGTATGTAATGTATGTATGTATGTTGAAGTGTATGTAAGTTATCAGATGTATGTAATGTATGTATGTTGAAGTATGTGTAAGTTATAAGATGTATGTAATGTATGTATGTTGAAGTATGTAAGTTATCAGATGTATGTAATGTATGTATGTTGTAGTATGTGTAAGTTATCAGATGTATGTAATGTATGTATGTTGATGTATGTGTAAGTTATCAGATGTATGTAATGTATGTATGTTGAAGTGTGTGTAAGTTATCAGATGTATGTAATGTATGTATGTTGTAGTATGTAAGTTATTAGATGTATGTAATGTATGTATGTTGTAGTATGTGTAAGTTATAAGATGTATGTTAGTTGTAATATGTGTAAGTTATCAGATGTATGTAATGTATGTATGTTGAAGTATGTGTAAGTTATCAGATGTATGTAATGTATGTGTGTTGAAATGTGTGTAAGTTATAAGATGTATGTAATGTATGTATGTTGAAGTGTATGTAAGTTATCAGATGTATGTAATGTATGTATGTTGAAGTATGTGTAAGTTATAAGATGTATGTAATGTATGTATGTTGAAGTCTGTACGTTATCAGATGTATGTAATTTATGTATGTTGAAGTCTGTATGTTATCAGATGTATGTAATGTATGTATGTTGAAGTATGTAAGTTATAAGATGTATGTAATGTATGTATGTTGAAGTATGTGTATGTTATCAGATGTATGTAATGTATGTATGTTGAAGTATGTAAGTTATCAGATGTATGTAATGTATGTATGTTGAAGTATGTAAGTTATCAGATGTATGTAATGTATGTATGTTGAAGTGTGTGTAAGTTATCAGATGTATGTAATGTATGTATGTTGAAGTATGTGTAAGTTATCAGATGTATGTAATGTATGTGTGTTGAAATGTGTGTAAGTTATAAGATGTATGTAATGTATGTATGTTGAAGTGTGTGTAAGTTATAAGATGTATGTAATGTATGTATGTTTAAGTGTGTGTAAGTTATCAGATGTATGTAATGTATGTATGTTGAAGTGTGTGTAAGTTATCAGATGTATGTAATGTATGTATGTTGAAGTATGTGTAAGTTATCAGATGTATGTAATGTATGTATGTTGAAGTCGGTTAGTTATCAGATGTGTGTGTGTGTGTGTGTAAGAATTTATTTAGAAAACGCAACAGTTAAAATAATATTACATTTTCGATATTGCGTTGAAGATAAAAAAAGGTACAATAATAATTATTAGTTTCACGTAAGCAGGAAGCTTTTAAGCTTGCACTTGAAACTGTTTGGTGAAATAGTTGGAGATAATAGTTGTTTCGGAAGTCGATTCCATTTATAAGAGGCTATTGATGAAAATCTTTTTTTGCCATATTTAGAGTTAGTAGTTGGTAGCGTGAGTATGGTGAGGTCAGATGTTCGTAGTTGTCTGTTGTTTGATTTAATGTTAAGTGATAGTCGTAATGCATGCGGTTGTTCGTATGTAAGAGTTTTCTTTAGTATAGTGAGTAATTTGTAGTCGATAGAGTCAGTAGTTGTCATCCAATTCAGTCGTTGTCTTAATTCGGTAACACTAGTTGAGTAGTCATTTCGGTTGAGTCGGTAAATTAGTCGTATGGATCTATTAATAATTTTGTCAAAATGTTTAATTTTATCTTTATTTACTGTTGCTAATAATGAGTTGCAGTATTGGAGTCGTGAAATTATTAAGGAGTGGATTAGTAAAGTAGTAGTTGTGGTATTCATGTATGTAATGTATGTATGTTGAAGTATGTGTAAGTTATCAGATGTATGTTGAAGTATGTGTAAGTTATCAGATGTATGTAATGTATGTATGTTGAAGTATGTAAGTTATCAGATGTATGTAATGTATGTATTTTGAAGTATGTGTAAGTTAAAAGATGTATGTAATGTATGTATGTTGTAGTATGTGTAAGTTATCAGATGTATGTAATGTATGTATGTTGAAGTATGTTTAAGTTATAAGATGTATGTAATGTATGTATGTTGTAGTATGTGTAAGTTATCAGATGTATGTAATGTATGTATGTTGAAGTATGTGTAAGTTATAAGATGTATGTAATGTATGTAAGTTGAAGTGTGTGTAAGTTATAAGATGTATGTAATGTATGTATGTTGAAGTATGTGTATGTTAACAGATGTATGTAATGTATGTATGTTGAAGAGTGTAAGTTATGTAATGTATTTAATGTATGTATGTTTAAGTGTGTGTAAGTTATCAGATGTATGTATGTATGTTGAAGTGTGTGTAAGTATGTGTAAGTTATCAGATGTATGTAATGTACGTATGTTGAAGTATGTAAGTTATCAGATGTATGTAATGTATGTATGTTGAAGTGTGTGTAAGTTATAAGATGTATGTATTGTATGTATGTTGAAGTATGTGTAAGTTATCAGATGTATGTTGAAGTCTGTGTAAGTTATAAGATGTATGTAATGTATGTATGTTGAAGTATGTAAAATGTCAGATGTGTGTAATGTATGTATGTTGTAGTGTGTGTAAGTTATAAGATGTATGTAATGTATGTATGTTGAAGTATGTGTAAGTTATCAGATGTATGTAATGTATGTATGTTGAAGTGTGTGTGTGAGTTATCAGATGTATGTAATGTATGTATTTTGAAGTCTGTATAAGTTATCAGATATATGTAATGTATGTATGTTGAAGTATGTGTAAGTTATCAGATGTATGTAATGTATGTATGTTGAAGTATGTAAGTTATCAGATGTATGTAATGTATGTATTTTGAAGTCTGTATAAGTTATCAGATGTATGTAATGTATGTATGTTGAAGTATGTAAGTTATCAGATGTATGTAATGTATGTATGTTGTAGTATGTGTAAGTTAACAGATGTATGTAATGTATGTATGTTGAAGTATGTAAGTAATCAGATGTATGTAATGTATGTATGTTGTAGTATGTGTAAGTTATCAGATGTATGTAATGTATGTATGTTGAAGTATGTAAGTTATCAGATGTATGTAATGTATGTATGTTGTAGTATGTAAGTTATAAGATGTATGTAATGTATGTATGTTGAAGTATGTAAGTTATCAGATGTATGTAATGTATGTATTTTGAAGTCTGTATAAGTTATCAGATGTATGTAATGTATGTATGTTGAAGTATGTGTAAGTTATAAGATGTATGTAATGTATGTATGTTGAAGTGTGTAAGTTATCAGATGTATGTAATGTATGTATGTTGAAGTATGTATAAGTTATCAGATGTATGTAATGTATGTATGTTGAAGTATGTGTAAATTATAAGATGTATGTAATGTATGTATGTTGAAGTCTGTAAGTTAGCAGATGTATGTAATGTATGTATGTTGAAGTCTGTAAGTTATCAGATGTATGTAATGTATGTATGTTGAAGTATGTGTAAGTTATCAGATGTATGTAATGTATGTATGTTGAAGTATGTAAGTTATCAGATGTATGTAATGTATGTATGTTGAAGTGTGTGTAAGTTATCAGATGTATGTAATGTATTTATGTTGAAGTGTGTGTAAGTTATCAGATGTATTTTGAAGTCTGTGTAAGTTATAAGATGTATGTAATGTATGTTTGTTGAAGTGTGTGTAAGTTATCAGATGTATGTAATGTATGTATGTTGAAGTCTGTAAGTTATCAGATGTATGTAATGTATGTATGTTGTAGTATGTGTAAGTTATCAGATGTATGTAATGTATGTATGTTGTAGTATGTGTAAGTTATCAGATTTATGTAATATATGTATGTTGAAGTATGTGTAAGTTATCAGATGTATGTAATGTATGTATGTTGTAGTATGTGTAAGTTATCAGATGTATGTAATGTATGTAAGTTGTAGTATGTGTAAGTTATCAGATGTATGTAATGTATGTATGTTGAAGTATGTAAGTTATCAGATGTTTGTAATGTATGTATGTTGTAGTATGTGTAAGTTATCAGATGTATGTAATGTATGTATGTTGAAGTGTGTGTAAGTTATCAGATGTATGTAATGTATGTATGTTGTAGTATGTGTAAGTTATCAGATGTATGTAATGTATGTATGTTGAAGTATGTGTAAGTTATCAGATGTATGTAATGTATGTATGTTGAAGTATGTGTAAGTTATCAGATGTATGTAATGTATGTATGTTGATGTGTGTAAGTTATTAGATGCATGTAATGTATGTATGTTGAAGTATGTGTAAGTTATAAGATGTATGTAATGTATGTATGTTGAAGTGTGTAAGTTATCAGATGTATGTAATGTATGTATGTTGTAGTATGTAAGTTATCAGATGTATGTAATGTATGTATGTTGTAGTATGTAAGTTATCAGATGTATGTAATGCATGTATGTTGAAGTATGTGTAAGTTATAAGATGTATGTAATGTATGTATGTTGAAGTGTGTAAGTTATCAGATGTATGTAATGTATGTATGTTGAAGTATGTGTAAGTTATAAGATGTACGTAATGTATGTATGTTGAAATGTGTGTAAGTTATAAGAGGTATGTAATGTATGTATGTTGTAGTCTGTGTATGTTATCAGATGTATGTAATGTATGTATATTGAAGTATGTGTATGTAATCAGATGTATGTAATGTATGTATGTTAAAGTATGTGTAAGTTATCAGATGTATGTAATGTATGTATGTTGAAGTGTGTGTAAGTAGTTATATGTATGTAATGTATGTATGTTGAAGTCTGTAAGTTATAAGATGTATGTAATGTATGTATGTTGAAGTGTGTATAAGTTATAAGATGTATGTAATGTATGTATGTTGAAGTCTGTAAATTAAAGATATATGTAATGTATGTATGTTGAAGTGTGTGCAAGTTATTAGATGTATGTAATGTATGTATGTTGTAGTATGTAAGTTATCAGATGTATGTAATGTATGTATGTTGAAGTCTGTAAGTTATAAGGTGTATGTAATGTATGTATGTTGAAGTATGTGTAAGTTATAAGATGTATGTAATGTATGTATGTTGATGTCTGTAAATTAAAGATATATGTAATGTATGTATGTTGAAGTATGTGTAAGTTATCAGATGTATGTAATGTGTGTATGTTGAAGTATATGTAAGTAGTCATATGTATGTAATGTATGTATGTTGAAGTATGTAAGTTATCAGATGTATGTAATGTATGTATGTTGAAGTGTGTGTAAGTTATCAGATGTATGTAATGTATGTATGTTGAAGTATGTGTAAGTTATCAGATGTATGTAATTTATGTATGTTGAAGTATGTGTAAGTAGTCATATGTATGTAATGTATGTATGTTGAAGTATGTAAGTTATCAGATGTATGTAATGTATGTATGTTGAAGTGTGTTTAAGTTATCAGATGTATGTAATGTATGTATTTTGAAGTCTGTAAGTTATCATATGTATATAATGTATGTATGTTGAAGTATGTGTAAGTTATCAGATGTATGTAATGTATGTATGTTGAAGTGTGTTTAAGTTATCAGATGTATGTAATGTATGTATGTTGAAGTATGTAAGTTATCAGATGTATGTAATGTATGTATTTTGAAGTCTGTATAAGTTATCAGATGTATGTAATGTATGTATGTTGAAGTATGTGTAAGTTATCAGATATATGTAATGTATGTATGTTGTAGTATGTAATTTATCAGATGTATGTAATGTATGTATGTTGAAGTGTGTAAGTTATCAGATGTATGTAATGTATGTATGTTGAAGTATGTGTAAGTTATCAGATGTATGTAATGTATGTATGTTGAAGTATGTGTAAATTATAAGATGTATGTAATGTATGTATGTTGAAGTCTGTAAGTTAGCAGATGTATGTAATGTATGTATGTTGAAGTCTGTAAGTTATCAGATGTATGTAATGTATGTATGTTGAAGTATGTGTAAGTTATCAGATGTATGTTGAAGTCTGTGTAAGTTATAAGATGTATGTAATGTATGTTTGTTGAAGTGTGTGTAAGTTATCAGATGTATGTAATGTATGTATGTTGAAGTCTGTAAGTTATCAGATGTATGTAATGTATGTATGTTGTAGTATGTGTAAGTTATCAGATGTATGTAATGTATGTATGTTGTAGTATGTGTAAGTTATCAGATGTATGTAATGTATGTAAGTTGTAGTATGTGTAAGTTATCAGATGTATGTAATGTATGTATGTTGAAGTATGTAAGTTATCAGATGTATGTAATGTATGTATGTTGAAGTGTGTGTAAGTTATCAGATGTATGTAATGTATGTATGTTGTAGTATGTGTAAGTTATCAGATGTATGTAATGTATGTATGTTGAAGTGTGTGTAAGTTATCAGATGTATGTAATGTATGTATGTTGAAGTATGTGTAAGTTATCAGATGTATGTAATGTATGTATGTTGTAGTATGTGTAAGTCATCAGATGTATGTAATGTATGTATGTTGAAGTATGTGTAAGTTATCAGATGTATGTAATGTATGTATGTTGAAGTATGTGTAAGTTATCAGATGTATGTAATGTATGTATGTTGATGTGTGTAAGTTATTAGATGTATGTAATGTATGTATGTTGAAGTATGTGTAAGTTATAAGATGTATGTAATGTATGTATGTTGAAGTGTGTAAGTTATCAGATGTATGTAATGTATGTATGTTGTAGTATGTAAGTTATCAGATGTATGTATGTTGTAGTATGTGTAAGTTATCAGATGTATGTAATGTATGTATGTTGAAGTATGTGTAAGTTATCAGATGTATGTAATGTATGTATGTTGTAGTATGTGTAAGTCATCAGATGTATGTAATGTATGTATGTTGAAGTATGTGTAAGTTATCAGATGTATGTAATGTATGTATGTTGAAGTATGTGTAAGTTATCAGATGTATGTAATGTATGTATGTTGATGTGTGTAAGTTATTAGATGTATGTAATGTATGTATGTTGAAGTATGTGTAAGTTATAAGATGTATGTAATGTATGTATGTTGAAGTGTGTAAGTTATCAGATGTATGTAATGTATGTATGTTGTAGTATGTAAGTTATCAGATGTATGTAATGTATGTATGTTGTAGTATGTAAGTTATCAGATGTATGTAATGCATGTATGTTGAAGTATGTGTAAGTTATAAGATGTATGTAATGTATGTATGTTGAAGTGTGTAAGTTATCAGATGTATGTAATGTATGTATGTTGAAGTATGTGTAAGTTATAAGATGTATGTAATGTATGTATGTTGAAGTATGTGTATGTTATCAGATGTATGTAATGTATGTATGTTGAAGTGTGTGTAAGTTATAAGATGTATGTAATGTATGTATGTTGAAGTATGTGTAAGCTATCAGATGTATGTAATGTATGTATGTTGAAGTATGTGTAAGTTATCAGATGTATGTAATGTATGTATGTTGAAGTATGTAAGTTATCATATGTATGTAATGTATGTATGTTAAAGTATGTGTAAGTTATCAGATGTATGTAATGTATGTATGTTGAAGTGTGTGTAAGTAGTTATATGTATGTAATGTATGTATGTTGAAGTCTGTAAGTTATAAGATGTATGTAATGTATGTATGTTGAAGTGTGTATAAGTTATAAGATGTATGTAATGTATGTATGTTGAAGTCTGTAAATTAAAGATATATGTAATGTATGTATGTTGAAGTGTGTGTAAGTTATTAGATGTATGTAATGTATGTAAGTTGTAGTATGTAAGTTATCAGATGTATGTAATGTATGTATGTTGAAGTCTGTAAGTTATAAGGTGTATGTAATGTATGTATGTTGAAGTATGTGTAAGTTATAAGATGTATGTAATGTATGTATGTTGATGTCTGTAAATTAAAGATATATGTAATGTATGTATGTTAAAGTGTGTGTAAGTTATAAGATGTATGTAATGTATGTATGTTGAAGTATGTGTAAGTTATCAGATGTATGTAATGTATGTATGTTGAAGTCTGTGTAAGTTATCAGATGTATGTAATGTATGTATGTTGATGTGTGTTTAAGTTATCAGATGTATGTAATGTATGTATGTTGAAGTATGTAAGTTATCAGATGTATGTAATGTATGTATGTTGTAGTATGTGTAAGTTATCAGATGTATGTAATGTATGTATGTTGAAGTATGTGTAAGTAGTCATATGTATGTAATGTATGTATGTTGAAGTATGTAAGTTATCAGATGTATGTAATGTATGTATGTTGAAGTGTGTGTAAGTTATCAGATGTATGTAATGCATGTATGTTGAAGTATGTGTAAGTTATCAGATGTATGTAATTTATGTATGTTGAAGTATGTGTAAGTAGTCATATGTATGTAATGTATGTATGTTGAAGTATGTAAGTTATCAGATGTATGTAATGTATGTATGTTGAAGTGTGTTTAAGTTATCAGATGTATGTAATGTATGTATTTTGAAGTCTGTAAGTTATCATATGTATATAATGTATGTATGTTGAAGTATGTGTAAGTTATCAGATGTATGTAATGTATGTATGTTGAAGTGTGTTTAAGTTATCAGATGTATGTAATGTATGTATGTTGAAGTGTGTAAGTTATCAGATGTATGTAATGTATGTATGTTGAAGTATGTGTAAGTTATCAGATGTATGTAATGTATGTATGTTGATGTATGTGTAAGTTATCAGATGTATGTAATGTATGTATGTTGTAGTGTGTGTAAGTTATCAGATGTATGTAATGTATGTATGTTGTAGTATGTGTAAGTTATCAGATGTATGTAATGTATGTATGTTGAAGTATGTGTAAGTTATCAGATGTATGTAAAGTATGTATGTTGAAGTGTGTAAGTTATCAGATATATGTAATGTATGTATGTTGAAGTATGTGCAGTTTATCAGATGTATGTAAAGTATGTATGTTGAAGTGTGTAAGTTATCAGATGTATGTAATGTATGTATGTTGATGTATGTGTAAGTTATCAGATGTATGTAATGTATGT
Source organism: Osedax frankpressi (assembly GCA_964035775.1). NCBI lineage: Eukaryota > Metazoa > Annelida > Polychaeta > Sabellida > Siboglinidae > Osedax > Osedax frankpressi. The sequence goes on from OZ038315.1 coordinate 28,603,320, forward strand.
ATGTTGAAGTGTGTGTAAGTTATCAGATGTATGTAATGTATGTATGTTGTAGTATGTAAGTTATTAGATGTATGTAATGTATGTATGTTGAAGTATGTATGTTATCAGATGTATGTAATGTATGTATGTTGAAGTATGTGTAAGTTATCAGATGTATGTAATGTATGTATGTTGACGTGTGTGTAAGTTATCAGATGTATGTAATGTATGTATGTTGAAGTGTGTGTAAGTTATCAGATGTATGTAATGTATGTATGTTGAAGTATGTGTAAGTTATCAGATGTATGTAATGTATGTATGTTGAAGTATGTGTAAGTTATCAGAAGTATGTAATGTATGTATGTTGAAGTATGTGTAAGTTATTAGATGTATGTAATGTGTGTGTGTGTGTAAGAATTTATTTAGAAAACGCAATAGTTAAAATAATATTACATTTTCGATATTGCGTTGAAGATAAAAATGGTACAATAATAATTATTAGTTTCACGTAAGCAGGAAGCTTTTAAGCTTGCGCTTGAAACTGTTTGGTGAAATAGTTGGAGATAATAGTTGTTTCGGAAGTCGATTCCATTTATAAGAGGCTATTGATGAAAATCTTTTTTTGCCATATTTAGAGTTAGTAGTTGGTAGCGTGAGTATGGTGAGGTCAGATGTTCGTAGTTGTCTGTTGTTTGATTTAATGTTAAGTGATATTCGTAATGCATGCGGTTGTTCGTATGTAAGAGTTTTCTTTAGTATAGTGAGTAATTTGTAGTCGATAGAGTCAGTAGTTGTCATCCAATTCAGTCGTTGTCTTAATTCGGTAACACTAGTTGAGTAGTCATTTCGGTTGAGTCGGTAAATTAGTCGTATGGATCTATTAATAATTTTGTCAAAATGTTTAATTTTATCTTTATTTACTGTTGCTAATAATGAGTTGCAGTATTGGAGTCGTGAAATTATTAAGGAGTGGATTAGTAAAGTAGTAGTTGTGGTATTCATGTATGGTCGTAGTCGTCTTAGATTAAATAGTTGGGCTGTTGTAGTTTGTCTTATAAGGTTAATATGTTTGTCAAGGTTTAATTCATTGTTGAAATGTAATCCTAGATATTTAGCCGAGTTAGTTGGTAATAGTATAATGTTGTTAATGTAAATGTCTGGGAAATATGCAGTAGAGTTAGTCATATTTATGTTAATTAGTTCAGTCTTTTTTATGTTGAGAAGGAGATAATTGTAAGTCAACCAGTTGTTTATATCATTTAAACAGTTTTGTAATTGTATTGAATATTTTGTCGGTGTATGTATTTCTATGTCATCAGCATATAAGTTATATTTTATATTAGGGAATTTGTTGATAATATATTTGATGGGAAGTAGATATATGGCAAATAATATTGGGGATAAAATTGAACCCTGTGGAACACCATGCTTAAGTTTATACGGGATAGATATTGTAGTATTTATTTTAATGGAGAAAGTTCTCTCGTTGATATAGCTTTCAAACCATTTAAATACAGTGTCTTTAATTCCTATTTGATAGAGTATTGTCAGTAAGATGGTGTGATCAAGTGTATCGAAGGCAGAAGATAAATCCAGTAAAGTAATTCGTATTGGATTATTATCGTCAAGGGAGGAGTATATGTCGTCGAATAAGGAAAGTAACGTGGTTTCAGTATTATGTAATTTTCTAAATCCGTTCTGTCTATTGTCAAGTATGTTATGTTCAGTTAAGTATGATAGTAGTTGGACATATACAGTCTTTTCTAGTAACTTAGCTAATAGTGGTAGTTGGGAAATAGGGCGGTAGTTAGATAAGTCGTCTGGTGATAGTTTAGAATTTTTTATGAAGGGACTAATAATTGAGTGTTTGAGATGTTTGGGAATATTTCCTGTTAGTAGAGAAGTATCGATTATATCTTTGAAAAGTGGTGTAAGTACAGTTGATAGTTTTTTTGTAAGGGACAGTGGGAGGGGGTCGTTTGGGGATGAACACTTAGCTGTAAGAATTAAGTTTAGTAATTCATCATTAGTTGGAAGCGTGAAGCTAGATAAAGTTATATGTGGTAATAGTGGTGATTGTGTAGTAATTGCACATATAGGTAGGTTTATTAGTTTTGTGAGTTTATTATGGATATTATCTATTTTGTCGATGAAGTGTTTTGCAAAATTAGTTGTAAGTATTGATTCTGGTAAATTTGGGAGTATTCTATTTTTGGTTTTTCCTAAAAGTTTATTCATTGTTTTGTAGAGTCTTTTGTAGTTATTACTGTTTTGTATTAATTCATTTGATATGTAGTCAGTCTTTGCTTTTTTTAATGAGTTACGGTAGGTAGTACGTATCTGTCTCAGTATTGCTAAGTTCGTAGGTGTAGGGTATTTTATGTACGTTCGGTTAGTTCGTCGGAATTCGCATTTTTTTTTATGTAAATCTGAATTGAACCATGGTGATCGATTATGTTCGGTAAATGAATTTGTTTTTAGAGGGGCATGTTTATTTAGTAAGTCTTTAAGTAAATCAGTTAGGGTTAGAGTTATTTTGTAGTTATGGCTAGTAGCTGTTATGATGTCAGTCATAAACGATTCTAAGTTTATTTTATTTATATTTCGGTAAGTTTTCTCTATTTGCTTTGGCAATTGTAAAGGTAAATTGAGGGGGCAGTTAATTGCATAGTGGTCAGTGAGAAGTATTGTTCTTTCTGGTTTATTTTTTAGAAGTTTGGAATGATGAGATGTTAGAATTAGATCTAACGTATGTCCGTGGGTATGCGTGGGAAAGTCAATATGTTGTTTCAAGTTAAGTTCATTGCAAAGTATTTTAAATTCTAGGTGGTGAGAAGTGTCAGTGTCGTAGTGAAAGTTAAAGTCGCCTAATATTAGTAAATTATTTTGAGAACAGGTATGAATAATATTAGAAAATTCAGTAAAAAATAATGAAGGGCAGTTATTTGGGGGTCTGTATATAAGTAAGATATGAATTATGTTGTTATTAAATTGTAGTTTTGTCAGTAGAATGTCACAGTAAGTTGAGGGAATAGGAGTTTCTGATATAATGTGGATATTGTATTTTACAAGTAACATAATACCACCTCCTCTTCTACCGTCATTTCTAGATTTACTACAGAGTTTGTAATTTAAAGTTTCTAGAGATGCAGTTGTGACTGTATCTTGACTATTCAGCCATGTCTCAGTGATAGCTACTATAGAGAATTTATAGTCTGTGATATATTGGAGTATTATAGGGAGATTAGCAGAGAGCGAGCGTGCATTTAGAAGAGTCAATGTAAGAGTGTCTACGTTGGGGGAAGATAGTCAGTTTTTAGTTGACTTAGCTATCTCTAGTTTCTTAATATAGTTGGCAAATGAGTCTGTCCATTCAGTTAGTAGATTATCCGTAACAGTAAGTGGCTTTAATTTCCAGTTTGTTTTGTTGTTTGCAAGTTTAAGTCTTAGTTCGTATTTGTTATTTTTTAGATTGAGTGAACATTTATAATTTTTTATAAGGCCAGATTTAATAGCATGATAATATATATATTTTAGTTTCTGTTGCTCAGCGGATAGAATGTCATGAATAAATAGTGTATGTAATGTATGTATGTTGAAGTATGTGTAAGTTATCAGATGTATGTAATGTATGTATGTTGAAGTGTATGTAAGTTATCAGATGTATGTAATGTATGTCTGTTGAAGTGTGTGTAAGTTATCAGATGTATGTAATGTATGTATGATGAAGTATGTGTAAGTTATCAGATGTATGTAATGTATGTATGTTGAAGTGTGTGTAAGTTATAAGATGTATGTAATGTATGTATGTTGAAGTATGTGTATGTCATCAGATGTATGTAATGTATGTATGTTGAAGTATGTGTAAGTTATCAGATGTATGTAATGTATGTATGTTGAAGTGTGTGTAAGTTATCAGATGTATGTAATGTATGTATGTTGAAGTCTGTACGTTATCAGATGTATGTAATATATGTATGTTGAAGTATGTGTAAGTTATCAGATGTATGTAATGTATGTATGTTGAAGTGTGTGTAAGTTATCAGATGTATGTAATGTATGTATGTTGAAGTATGTGTAAGTTATCAGATGTATGTAATGTATGTATGTTGAAGTGTGTGTAAGTTATCAGATGTATGTAATGTATGTATGTTGAAGTATGTGTAAGTTGTCAAATGTATGTAATGTATGTATGTTGAAGTGTGTGTAAGTTATCAGATGTATTTAATGTATGTATGTTGAAGTATGTGTAAGTTATAAGATGTATGTATGTTGAAGTATGTGTAAGTTATCAGATGTATGTAATGTATGTATGTTGAAGTATGTAAGTTATCAGATGTATGCAATGTATGTATGTTGAAATATGTATGTTATCAGATGTATGTAATGTATGTATGTTGAAGTATGTGTAAGTTATCAGATGTATGTAATGTATGTATATTGAAGTGTGTGTAAGTTATCAGATGTATGTAATGTATGTATGTTGAAGTATGTGTAAGTTATCAGATGTATGTAATGTATGTATGTTGAAGTATGTATAAGTTATCAGATGTATGTAATGTATGTATGTTGAAGTATGTGTAAGTTATCAGATGTATGTAATGTATGTATGTTGAAGTATGTAAGTTATAAGATGTATGTAATGTATGTATGTTGAAGTATGTGTAAGTTAACAGATGTATGTAATGTATGTATGTTGAAGTGTGTGTAAGTTATAAGATGTATGTAATGTATGTATGTTGAAGTATGTGTAAGTTATAAGATGTATGTAATGTATGTATGTTGAAGTGTGTGTAAGTTATAAGATGTATGTAATGTATGTATGTTGAAGTATGTAAGTTATCATATGTATGTAATGTATGTATGTTGAAGTATGTGTAAGTTATCAGATGTATGTAATGTATGTATGTTGTAGTATGTGTATGTTATCAGATGTATGTAATGTATGTATGTTGAAGTATGTAAGTTATCAGATGTATGTAATGTATGTATGTTGAAGTGTGTGTATGTTATCAGATGTATGTAATGTATGTATGTTGAAGTATGTAAGTTATCAGATGTATGTAATGTATGTATGTTGAAGTGTGTAAGTTATCAGATGTATGTAATGTATGTATGTTGAAGTATGTAAGTTATCAGATGTATGTAATGTATGTATGTTGAAGTATGTGTAAGTTATCAGATGTATGTAATGTATGTATGTTGAAGTGTGTGTAAGTTATCAGATGTATGTAATGTATGTATGTTGAAGTATGTAAGTTATCAGATGTATGTAATGTATGTATGTTGAAGTATGTAAGTTATAAGATGTTTGTAATGTATGTATGTTGAAGTATGTGTAAGTTATCAGATGTATGTAATGTATGTATGTTGAAGTATGTGTAAGTTATAAGATGTATGTAATGTATGTATGTTGTAGTATGTGTAAGTTATAAGATGTATGTAATGTATGTATTTTGAAGTATGTGTAAGTTATCAGATGTATGTAATGTATGTATGTTGAAGTATGTGTAAGTTATCAGATGTATGTAATGTATGTATGTTGAAGTATGTGTATGTTATCAGATGTATGTAATGTATGTATGTTGAAGTCTGTGTAAGTTATCAGATGTATGTAATGTATGTATGTTGAAGTATGTGTATGTTATCAGATGTATGTAATGTATGTATGTTGATGTATGTAAGTTATCAGATGTATGTAATGTATGTATGTTGAAGTATGTGTAAGTTATCAGATGTATGTAATGTATGTATGTTGAAGTATGTAAGTTATCAGATGTATGTAATGTATGTATGTTGAAGTATGTGTAAGTTATCAGATGTATGTAATGTATGTATGTTGAAGTATGTGTATGTTATCAGATGTATGTAATGTATGTATGTTGAAGTCTGTGTAAGTTATCAGATGTATGTAATGTATGTATGTTGTAGTATGTGTAAGTTATCAGATGTATGTAATGTATGTATGTTATAGTATGTGTAAGTTATCAGATTTATGTAATGTATGTATGTTGAAGTCTGTAAGTTATCAGATGTATGTAATGTATGTATGTTGTAGTATGTGTAAGTTATTAGATGTATGTAATGTATGTATGTTGAAGTTTGTGTAAGTTATCAGATGTATGTAATGTATGTATGTTGAAGTATGTGTAAGTTATCAGATGTATGTAATGTATGTATGTTGAAGTATGTGTAAGTTATCAGATGTATGTAATATATGTATGTTGAAGTATGTGTAAGTTATAAGATGTATGTAATGTATGTATGTTTAAGTCTGTTAGTTATAAGATGTATGTAATGTATGTATGTTGAAGTATGTAAATTATAAGATGTATGTAATGTATGTATGTTGAAGTATGTGTAAGTTATCAGATGTATGTAATGTATGTATGTTGAAGTCTGTAAGTTATCAGATGTATGTAATGTATGTATGTTGAAGTATGTAAGTTATCATATGTATGTAATGTATGTATGTTGAAGTGTGTGTAAGTTATCAGATGTATGTAATGTATGTATGTTGTAGTATGTGTATGTTATCAGATGTATGTAATGTATGTATGTTGTAGTATGTGTATGTTATCAGATGTATGTAATGTATGTATGTTGAAGTATGTAAGTTATCAGATGTATGTAATGTATGTATGTTGAAGTGTGTGTATGTTATCAGATGTATGTAATGTATGTATGTTGAAGTATGTAAGTTATCAGATGTATGTAATGTATGTATGTTGAAGTGTGTAAGTTATCAGATGTATGTAATGTATGTATGTTGAAGTATGTAAGTTATCAGATGTATGTAATGTATGTATGTTGAAGTATGTGTAAGTTATCAGATGTATGTAATGTATGTATGTTGAAGTGTGTGTAAGTTATCAGACGTATGTAATGTATGTATGTTGAAGTATGTAAGTTATCAGATGTATGTAATGTATGTATGTTGAAGTATGTAAGTTATCAGATGTATGTAATGTATGTATGTTGAAGTATGTGTAAGTTATCAGATGTATGTAATGTATGTATGTTGTAGTATGTGTAAGTTATAAGATGTATGTAATGTATGTATGTTGTAGTATGTGTAAGTTATCAGATGTATGTAATGTATGTATGTTGTAGTATGTGTAAGTTATAAGATGTATGTAATGTATGTATGTTGTAGTATGTGTAAGTTATAAGATGTATGTAATGTATGTATGTTGTAGTATGTGTAAGTTATAAGATGTATGTAATGTATGTATGTTGAAGTATGTGTAAGTTATCAGATGTATGTAATGTATGTATGTGGTAGTATGTGTAAGTTATAAGATGTATGTAATGTATGTATGTTGAAGTATGTGTAAGTTATCAGATGTATGTAATGTATGTATGTTGTAGTATGTGTAAGTTATAAGATGTATGTAATGTATGTATTTTGAAGTATGTGTAAGTTATCAGATGTATGTAATGTATGTATGTTGAAGTTTGTGTAAGTTATCAGATGTATGTAATGTATGTATGTTGAAGTATGTGTAAGTTATCAGATGTATGTAATGTATGTATGTTGAAGTATGTGTAAGTTATCAGATGTATGTAATATATGTATGTTGAAGTATGTGTAAGTTATAAGATGTATGTAATGTATGTATGTTTAAGTCTGTTAGTTATAAGATGTATGTAATGTATGTATGTTGAAGTATGTAAATTATAAGATGTATGTAATGTATGTATGTTGAAGTATGTGTAAGTTATCAGATGTATGTAATGTATGTATGTTGAAGTCTGTAAGTTATCAGATGTATGTAATGTATGTATGTTGAAGTATGTGTAAGTTATCAGATGTATGTAATGTATGTATGTTGAAGTATGTGTAAGTTATCAGATGTATTTAATGTATATATGTTGAAGTATGTGTAAGTTATCAGATGTATGTAATGTATGTATGTTGTAGTATGTGTAAGTTATCAGATGTATGTAATGTATGTATGTTGAAGTATGTGTAAGTTATCAGATGTATGTAATGTATGTATGTTGAAGTATGTGTAAGTTATCAGATGTATGTAATGTATGTATGTTGAAGTATGTGTAAGTTATCAGATGTATGTAATGTATGTATGTTGAAGTATGTGTAAGTTATCAGATGTATGTAATGTATGTATGTTGAAGTCTGTAAGTTATCAGATGTATGTAATGTATGTATGTTGAAGTGTGTAAGTTATCAGATGTATGTAATGTATGTATGTTGAAGTATGTAAGTTATCAGATGTATGTAATGTATGTATATTGAAGTATGTGTAAGTTATCAGATGTATGTAATGTATGTATGTTGAAGTGTGTGTAAGTTATCAGATGTATGTAATGTATGTATGTTGAAGTATGTAAGTTATCAGATGTATGTAATGTATGTATGTTGAAGTATGTAAGTTATAAGATGTTTGTAATGTATGTATGTTGAAGTATGTGTAAGTTATCAGATGTATGTAATGTATGTATGTTGAAGTATGTGTAAGTTATAAGATGTATGTAATGTATGTATGTTGTAGTATGTGTAAGTTATAAGATGTATGTAATATATGTATTTTGAAGTATGTGTAAGTTATCAGATGTATGTAATGTATGTATGTTGAAGTATGTGTAAGTTATCAGATGTATGTAATATATGTATGTTGAAGTATGTGTAAGTTATAAGATGTATGTAATGTATGTATGTTGAAGTATGTGTAAGTTATCAGATGTATGTAATGTATGTATGTTGAAGTATGTGTAAGTTATCAGATGTATGTAATGTATGTATGTTGAAGTGTGTAAATTATAAGATGTATGTAATGTATGTATGTTGAAGTTTGTGTAAGTTATCAGATGTATGTAATGTATGTATGTTGAAGTATGTGTAAGTTATCAGATGTATGTAATGTATGTATGTTGAAGTATGTGTAAGTTATCAGATGTATGTAATATATGTATGTTGAAGTATGTGTAAGTTATAAGATGTATGTAATGTATGTATGTTTAAGTCTGTTAGTTATAAGATGTATGTAATGTATGTATGTTGAAGTATGTAAATTATAAGATGTATGTAATGTATGTATGTTGAAGTATGTGTAAGTTATCAGATGTATGTAATGTATGTATGTTGAAGTCTGTAAGTTATCAGATGTATGTAATGTATGTATGTTGAAGTATGTAAGTTATCATATGTATGTAATGTATGTATGTTGAAGTGTGTGTAAGTTATCAGATGTATGTAATGTATGTATGTTGTAGTATGTGTATGTTATCAGATGTATGTAATGTATGTATGTTGTAGTATGTGTATGTTATCAGATGTATGTAATGTATGTATGTTGAAGTATGTAAGTTATCAGATGTATGTAATGTATGTATGTTGAAGTGTGTGTATGTTATCAGATGTATGTAATGTATGTATGTTGAAGTATGTAAGTTATCAGATGTATGTAATGTATGTATGTTGAAGTGTGTAAGTTATCAGATGTATGTAATGTATGTATGTTGAAGTATGTAAGTTATCAGATGTATGTAATGTATGTATGTTTAGTGTGTAAGTTATCAGATGTATGTAATGTATGTATGTTGAAGTATGTTTAAGTTATCAGATGTATGTAATGTATGTATGTTGAAGTGTGTGTAAGTTATCAGACGTATGTAATGTATGTATGTTGAAGTATGTAAGTTATCAGATGTATGTAATGTATGTATGTTGAAGTATGTAAGTTATCAGATGTATGTAATGTATGTATGTTGAAGTATGTGTAAGTTATCAGATGTATGTAATGTATGTATGTTGTAGTATGTGTAAGTTATAAGATGTATGTAATGTATGTATGTTGTAGTATGTGTAAGTTATCAGATGTATGTTGTAGTATGTGTAAGTTATAAGATGTATGTAATGTATGTATGTTGTAGTATGTGTAAGTTATAAGATGTATGTAATGTATGTATGTTGTAGTATGTGTAAGTTATAAGATGTATGTAATGTATGTATGTTGAAGTATGTGTAAGTTATCAGATGTATGTAATGTATGTATGTGGTAGTATGTGTAAGTTATAAGATGTATGTAATGTATGTATGTTGAAGTATGTGTAAGTTATCAGATGTATGTAATGTATGTATGTTGTAGTATGTGTAAGTTATAAGATGTATGTAATGTATGTATTTTGAAGTATGTGTAAGTTATCAGATGTATGTAATGTATGTATGTTGAAGTATGTGTAAGTTATCAGATGTATGTAATGTATGTATGTTGAAGTATGTAAGTTATAAGATGTATGTAATGTATGTATGTTAAAGTATGTAAGTTATAAGATGTATGTAATGTATGTATGTTGAAGTATGTGTAAGTTAACAGATGTATGTAATGTATGTATGTTGAAGTGTGTGTAAGTTATAAGATGTATGTAATGTATGTATGTTGAAGTATGTGTAAGTTATAAGATGTATGTAATGTATGTATGTTGAAGTGTGTGTAAGTTATAAGATGTATGTAATGTATGTATGTTGAAGTATGTAAGTTATCATATGTATGTAATGTATGTATGTTGAAGTATGTGTAAGTTATCAGATGTATGTAATGTATGTATGTTGTAGTATGTGTATGTTATCAGATGTATGCAATGTATGTATGTTGAAGTATGTAAGTTATCAGATGTATGTAATGTATGTATGTTGAAGTATGTGTAAGTTATCAGATGTATGTAATGTATGTATGTTGAAGTGTGTGTAAGTTATCAGATGTATGTAATGTATGTATGTTGAAGTATGTAAGTTATCAGATGTATGTAATGTATGTATGTTGAAGTATGTAAGTTATAAGATGTTTGTAATGTATGTATGTTGAAGTGTGTAAATTATAAGATGTATGTAATGTATGTATGTTGAAGTTTGTGTAAGTTATCAGATGTATGTAATGTATGTATGTTGAAGTATGTGTAAGTTATCAGATGTATGTAATGTATGTATGTTGAAGTATGTGTAAGTTATCAGATGTATGTAATATATGTATGTTGAAGTATGTGTAAGTTATAAGATGTATGTAATGTATGTATGTTTAAGTCTGTTAGTTATAAGATGTATGTAATGTATGTATGTTGAAGTATGTAAATTATAAGATGTATGTAATGTATGTATGTTGAAGTATGTGTAAGTTATCAGATGTATGTAATGTATGTATGTTGAAGTCTGTAAGTTATCAGATGTATGTAATGTATGTATGTTGAAGTATGTAAGTTATCATATGTATGTAATGTATGTATGTTGAAGTGTGTGTAAGTTATCAGATGTATGTAATGTATGTATGTTGTAGTATGTGTATGTTATCAGATGTATGTAATGTATGTATGTTGTAGTATGTGTATGTTATCAGATGTATGTAATGTATGTATGTTGAAGTATGTAAGTTATCAGATGTATGTAATGTATGTATGTTGAAGTGTGTGTATGTTATCAGATGTATGTAATGTATGTATGTTGAAGTATGTAAGTTATCAGATGTATGTAATGTATGTATGTTGAAGTGTGTAAGTTATCAGATGTATGTAATTTATGTATGTTGAAGTATGTAAGTTATCAGATGTATGTAATGTATGTATGTTGAAGTATGTGTAAGTTATCAGATGTATGTAATGTATGTATGTTGAAGTGTGTGTAAGTTATCAGACGTATGTAATGTATGTATGTTGAAGTATGTAAGTTATCAGATGTATGTAATGTATGTATGTTGAAGTATGTAAGTTATCAGATGTATGTAATGTATGTATGTTGAAGTATGTGTAAGTTATCAGATGTATGTAATGTATGTATGTTGTAGTATGTGTAAGTTATAAGATGTATGTAATGTATGTATGTTGTAGTATGTGTAAGTTATCAGATGTATGTAATGTATGTATGTTGTAGTATGTGTAAGTTATAAGATGTATGTAATGTATGTATGTTGTAGTATGTGTAAGTTATAAGATGTATATAATGTATGTATGTTGTAGTATGTGTAAGTTATAAGATGTATGTAATGTATGTATGTTGAAGTATGTGTAAGTTATCAGATGTATGTAATGTATGTATGTGGTAGTATGTGTAAGTTATAAGATGTATGTAATGTATGTATGTTGAAGTATGTGTAAGTTATCAGATGTATGTAATGTATGTATGTTGTAGTATGTGTAAGTTATATGATGTATGTAATGTATGTATGTTGAAGTATGTAAGTTATCATATGTATGTAATGTATGTATGTTGAAGTATGTGTTATCAGATGTATGTAATGTATGTATGTTGAAGTGTGTGTAAGTTATCAGATGTATGTAATGTATGTATGTTGAAGTATGTAAGTTATCAGATGTATGTAATGTATGTATGTTGAAGTATGTAAGTTATAAGATGTTTGTAATGTATGTATGTTGAAGTATGTGTAAGTTATCAGATGTATGTAATGTATGTATGTTGAAGTATGTGTAAGTTATAAGATGTATGTAATGTATGTATGTTGTAGTATGTGTAAGTTATAAGATGTATGTAATGTATGTATTTTGAAGTATGTGTAAGTTATCAGATGTATGTAATGTATGTATGTTGAAGTATGTGTAAGTTATCAGATGTATGTAATATATGTATGTTGAAGTATGTGTAAGTTATAAGATGTATGCAATGTATGTATGTTTAAGTCTGTTAGTTATAAGATGTATGTAATGTATGTATGTTGAAGTATGTAAGTTATCAGATGTATGTAATGTATGTATGTTGAAGTGTGTAAATTATAAGATGTATGTAATGTATGTATGTTGTAGTATGTGTATGTTATCAGATGTATGTAATGTATGTATGTTGTAGTATGTGTATGTTATCAGATGTATGTAATGTATGTATGTTGAAGTATGTAAGTTATCAGATGTATGTAATGTATGTATGTTGAAGTGTGTGTATGTTATCAGATGTATGTAATGTATGTATGTTGAAGTATGTAAGTTATCAGATGTATGTAATGTATGTATGTTGAAGTGTGTAAGTTATCAGATGTATGTAATTTATGTATGTTGAAGTATGTAAGTTATCAGATGTATGTAATGTATGTATGTTGAAGTATGTGTAAGTTATCAGATGTATGTAATGTATGTATGTTGAAGTGTGTGTAAGTTATCAGACGTATGTAATGTATGTATGTTGAAGTATGTAAGTTATCAGATGTATGTAATGTATGTATGTTGAAGTATGTAAGTTATCAGATGTATGTAATGTATGTATGTTGAAGTATGTGTAAGTTATCAGATGTATGTAATGTATGTATGTTGTAGTATGTGTAAGTTATAAGATGTATGTAATGTATGTATGTTGTAGTATGTGTAAGTTATCAGATGTATGTAATGTATGTATGTTGTAGTATGTGTAAGTTATAAGATGTATGTAATGTATGTATGTTGTAGTATGTGTAAGTTATAAGATGTATGTAATGTATGTATGTTGTAGTATGTGTAAGTTATAAGATGTATGTAATGTATGTATGTTGAAGTATGTGTAAGTTATCAGATGTATGTAATGTATGTATGTGGTAGTATGTGTAAGTTATAAGATGTATGTAATGTATGTATGTTGAAGTATGTGTAAGTTATCAGATGTATGTAATGTATGTATGTTGTAGTATGTGTAAGTTATAAGATGTATGTAATGTATGTATGTTGAAGTATGTAAGTTATCATATGTATGTAATGTATGTATGTTGAAGTATGTGTTATCAGATGTATGTAATGTATGTATGTTGAAGTGTGTGTAAGTTATCAGATGTATGTAATGTATGTATGTTGAAGTATGTAAGTTATCAGATGTATGTAATGTATGTATGTTGAAGTATGTAAGTTATAAGATGTTTGTAATGTATGTATGTTGAAGTATGTGTAAGTTATCAGATGTATGTAATGTATGTATGTTGAAGTATGTGTAAGTTATAAGATGTATGTAATGTATGTATGTTGTAGTATGTGTAAGTTATAAGATGTATGTAATGTATGTATTTTGAAGTATGTGTAAGTTATCAGATGTATGTAATGTATGTATGTTGAAGTATGTGTAAGTTATCAGATGTATGTAATATATGTATGTTGAAGTATGTGTAAGTTATAAGATGTATGCAATGTATGTATGTTTAAGTCTGTTAGTTATAAGATGTATGTAATGTATGTATGTTGAAGTATGTAAGTTATCAGATGTATGTAATGTATGTATGTTGAAGTGTGTAAATTATAAGATGTATGTAATGTATGTATGTTGAAGTTTGTGTAAGTTATCAGATGTATGTAATGTATGTATGTTGAAGTATGTGTAAGTTATCAGATGTATGTAATGTATGTATGTTGAAGTATGTGTAAGTTATCAGATGTATGTAATATATGTATGTTGAAGTATGTGTAAGTTATAAGATGTATGTAATGTATGTATGTTTAAGTCTGTTAGTTATAAGATGTATGTAATGTATGTATGTTGAAGTATGTAAATTATAAGATGTATGTAATGTATGTATGTTGAAGTATGTGTAAGTTATCAGATGTATGTAATGTATGTATGTTGAAGTCTGTAAGTTATCAGATGTATGTAATGTATGTATGTTGAAGTATGTAAGTTATCATATGTATGTAATGTATGTATGTTGAAGTGTGTGTAAGTTATCAGATGTATGTAATGTATGTATGTTGTAGTATGTGTATGTTATCAGATGTATGTAATGTATGTATGTTGTAGTATGTGTATGTTATCAGATGTATGTAATGTATGTATGTTGAAGTATGTAAGTTATCAGATGTATGTAATGTATGTATGTTGAAGTATGTGTAAGTTATCAGATGTATGTAATGTATGTATGTTGAAGTATGTAAGTTATAAGATGTATGTAATGTATGTATGTTGTAGTATGTGTAAGTTATCAGATGTATGTAATGTATGTATGTTGTAGTATGTGTAAGTTATAAGATGTATGTAATGTATGTATGTTGTAGTATGTGTAAGTTATAAGATGTATGTAATGTATGTATGTTGTAGTATGTGTAAGTTATAAGATGTATGTAATGTATGTATGTTGAAGTATGTGTAAGTTATCAGATGTATGTAATGTATGTATGTGGTAGTATGTGTAAGTTATAAGATGTATGTAATGTATGTATGTTGAAGTATGTGTAAGTTATCAGATGTATGTAATGTATGTATGTTGTAGTATGTGTAAGTTATAAGATGTATGTAATGTATGTATTTTGAAGTATGTGTAAGTTATCAGATGTATGTAATGTATGTATGTTGAAGTTTGTGTAAGTTATCAGATGTATGTAATGTATGTATGTTGAAGTATGTGTAAGTTATCAGATGTATGTAATGTATGTATGTTGAAGTATGTGTAAGTTATCAGATGTATGTAATATATGTATGTTGAAGTATGTGTAAGTTATAAGATGTATGTAATGTATGTATGTTTAAGTCTGTTAGTTATAAGATGTATGTAATGTATGTATGTTGAAGTATGTAAATTATAAGATGTATGTAATGTATGTATGTTGAAGTATGTGTAAGTTATCAGATGTATGTAATGTATGTATGTTGAAGTCTGTAAGTTATCAGATGTATGTAATGTATGTATGTTGAAGTATGTGTAAGTTATCAGATGTATGTAATGTATGTATGTTGAAGTATGTTTAAGTTATCAGATGTATTTAATGTATATATGTTGAAGTATGTGTAAGTTATCAGATGTATGTAATGTATGTATGTTGTAGTATGTGTAAGTTATCAGATGTATGTAATGTATGTATGTTGAAGTATGTGTAAGTTATCAGATGTATGTAATGTATGTATGTTGAAGTATGTGTAAGTTATCAGATGTATGTAATGTATGTATGTTGAAGTATGTGTAAGTTATCAGATGTATGTAATGTATGTATGTTGAAGTATGTGTAAGTTATCAGATGTATGTAATGTATGTATGTTGAAGTCTGTAAGTTATCAGATGTATGTAATGTATGTATGTTGAAGTGTGTAAGTTATCAGATGTATGTAATGTATGTATGTTGAAGTATGTAAGTTATCAGATGTATGTAATGTATGTATATTGAAGTATGTGTAAGTTATCAGATGTATGTAATGTATGTATGTTGAAGTGTGTGTAAGTTATCAGATGTATGTAATGTATGTATGTTGAAGTATGTAAGTTATCAGATGTATGTAATGTATGTATGTTGAAGTATGTAAGTTATAAGATGTTTGTAATGTATGTATGTTGAAGTATGTGTAAGTTATCAGATGTATGTAATGTATGTATGTTGAAGTATGTGTAAGTTATAAGATGTATGTAATGTATGTATGTTGTAGTATGTGTAAGTTATAAGATGTATGTAATGTATGTATTTTTAAGTATGTGTAAGTTATCAGATGTATGTAATGTATGTATGTTGAAGTATGTGTAAGTTATCAGATGTATGTAATATATGTATGTTGAAGTATGTGTAAGTTATCAGATGTATGTAATGTATGTATGTTGAAGTATGTGTAAGTTATCAGATGTATGTAATGTATGTATGTTGAAGTGTGTAAATTATAAGATGTATGTAATGTATGTATGTTGAAGTTTGTGTAAGTTATCAGATGTATGTAATGTATGTATGTTGAAGTATGTGTAAGTTATCAGATGTATGTAATGTATGTATGTTGAAGTATGTGTAAGTTATCAGATGTATGTAATATATGTATGTTGAAGTATGTGTAAGTTATAAGATGTATGTAATGTATGTATGTTTAAGTCTGTTAGTTATAAGATGTATGTAATGTATGTATGTTGAAGTATGTAAATTATAAGATGTATGTAATGTATGTATGTTGAAGTATGTGTAAGTTATCAGATGTATGTAATGTATGTATGTTGAAGTCTGTAAGTTATCAGATGTATGTAATGTATGTATGTTGAAGTATGTGTAAGTTATCAGATGTATGTAATGTATGTATGTTGAAGTATGTTTAAGTTATCAGATGTATTTAATGTATATATGTTGAAGTATGTGTAAGTTATCAGATGTATGTAATGTATGTATGTTGTAGTATGTGTAAGTTATCAGATGTATGTAATGTATGTATGTTGAAGTATGTGTAAGTTATCAGATGTATGTAATGTATGTATGTTGAAGTATGTGTAAGTTATCAGATGTATGTAATGTATGTATGTTGAAGTATGTGTAAGTTATCAGATGTATGTAATGTATGTATGTTGAAGTATGTGTAAGTTATCAGATGTATGTAATGTATGTATGTTGAAGTCTGTAAGTTATCAGATGTATGTAATGTATGTATGTTGAAGTGTGTAAGTTATCAGATGTATGTAATGTATGTATGTTGAAGTATGTAAGTTATCAGATGTATGTAATGTATGTATATTGAAGTATGTGTAAGTTATCAGATGTATGTAATGTATGTATGTTGAAGTGTGTGTAAGTTATCAGATGTATGTAATGTATGTATGTTGAAGTATGTAAGTTATCAGATGTATGTAATGTATGTATGTTGAAGTATGTAAGTTATAAGATGTTTGTAATGTATGTATGTTGAAGTATGTGTAAGTTATCAGATGTATGTAATGTATGTATGTTGAAGTATGTGTAAGTTATAAGATGTATGTAATGTATGTATGTTGTAGTATGTGTAAGTTATAAGATGTATGTAATGTATGTATTTTTAAGTATGTGTAAGTTATCAGATGTATGTAATGTATGTATGTTGAAGTATGTGTAAGTTATCAGATGTATGTAATATATGTATGTTGAAGTATGTGTAAGTTATCAGATGTATGTAATGTATGTATGTTGAAGTATGTGTAAGTTATCAGATGTATGTAATGTATGTATGTTGAAGTGTGTAAATTATAAGATGTATGTAATGTATGTATGTTGAAGTTTGTGTAAGTTATCAGATGTATGTAATGTATGTATGTTGAAGTATGTGTAAGTTATCAGATGTATGTAATGTATGTATGTTGAAGTATGTGTAAGTTATCAGATGTATGTAATATATGTATGTTGAAGTATGTGTAAGTTATAAGATGTATGTAATGTATGTATGTTTAAGTCTGTTAGTTATAAGATGTATGTAATGTATGTATGTTGAAGTATGTAAATTATAAGATGTATGTAATGTATGTATGTTGAAGTATGTGTAAGTTATCAGATGTATGTAATGTATGTATGTTGAAGTCTGTAAGTTATCAGATGTATGTAATGTATGTATGTTGAAGTATGTAAGTTATCATATGTATGTAATGTATGTATGTTGAAGAGTGTGTAAGTTATCAGATGTATGTAATGTATGTATGTTGTAGTATGTGTATGTTATCAGATGTATGTAATGTATGTATGTTGTAGTATGTGTATGTTATCAGATGTATGTAATGTATGTATGTTGAAGTATGTAAGTTATCAGATGTATGTAATGTATGTATGTTGAAGTGTGTGTATGTTATCAGATGTATGTAATGTATGTATGTTGAAGTATGTAAGTTATCAGATGTATGTAATGTATGTATGTTGAAGTGTGTAAGTTATCAGATGTATGTAATGTATGTATGTTGAAGTATGTGTAAGTTATCAGATGTATGTAATGTATGTATGTTGAAGTATGTGTAAGTTATCAGATGTATGTAATGTATGTATGTTGAAGTATGTAAGTTATCAGATGTATGTAATGTATGTATGTTGAAGTATGTAAGTTATCAGATGTATGTAATGTATGTATGTTGAAGTGTGTAAGTTATCAGATGTATGTAATGTATGTATGTTGAAGTATGTGTAAGTTATCAGATGTATGTAATGTATGTATGTTGAAGTGTGTGTAAGTTATCAGACGTATGTAATGTATGTATGTTGAAGTATGTAAGTTATCAGATGTATGTAATGTATGTATGTTGAAGTATGTAAGTTATCAGATGTATGTAATGTATGTATGTTGAAGTATGTGTAAGTTATCAGATGTATGTAATGTATGTATGTTGTAGTATGTGTAAGTTATCAGATGTATGTAATGTATGTATGTTGAAGTGTGTGTAGGCTATCATATGTATGTAATGTATGTATGTCGAAGTATGTGTAAGTTATCAGATGTATGTAATGTATGTATGTTGAAGTATGTGTAAGTTATCAGATGTATGTAATGTATGTATGTTGAAGTATGTATAAGTTATAAGATGTATGTAATGTATGTATGTTGAAGTCTGTGTAAGTTATCAGATGTATGTAATGTATGTATGTGGTAGTATGTGTAAGTTATAAGATGTATGTAATGTATGTATGTTGAAGTATGTGTAAGTTATCAGATGTATGTAATGTATGTATGTTGTAGTATGTGTAAGTTATAAGATGTATGTAATGTATGTATTTTGAAGTATGTGTAAGTTATCAGATGTATGTAATGTATGTATGTTGAAGTATGTGTAAGTTATCAGATGTATGTAATGTATGTATGTTGAAGTATGTAAGTTATAAGATGTATGTAATGTATGTATGTTAAAGTATGTAAGTTATAAGATGTATGTAATGTATGTATGTTGAAGTATGTGTAAGTTAACAGATGTATGTAATGTATGTATGTTGAAGTGTGTGTAAGTTATAAGATGTATGTAATGTATGTATGTTGAAGTATGTGTAAGTTATCAGATGTATGTAATGTATGTATGTTGTAGTATGTGTATGTTATCAGATGTATGCAATGTATGTATGTTGAAGTATGTAAGTTATCAGATGTATGTAATGTATGTATGTTGAAGTATGTGTAAGTTATCAGATGTATGTAATGTATGTATGTTGAAGTGTGTGTAAGTTATCAGATGTATGTAATGTATGTATGTTGAAGTATGTAAGTTATCAGATGTATGTAATGTATGTATGTTGAAGTATGTAAGTTATAAGATGTTTGTAATGTATGTATGTTGAAGTATGTGTAAGTTATCAGATGTATGTAATGTATGTATGTTGAAGTATGTGTAAGTTATAAGATGTATGTAATGTATGTATGTTGTAGTATGTGTAAGTTATAAGATGTATGTAATGTATGTATTTTGAAGTATGTGTAAGTTATCAGATGTATGTAATGTATGTATGTTGAAGTATGTGTAAGTTATCAGATGTATGTAATATATGTATGTTGAAGTATGTGTAAGTTATAAGATGTATGTAATGTATGTATGTTTAAGTCTGTTAGTTATAAGATGTATGTAATGTATGTATGTTGAAGTATGTAAGTTATCAGATGTATGTAATGTATGTATGTTGAAGTGTGTAAATTATAAGATGTATGTAATGTATGTATGTTGAAGTTTGTGTAAGTTATCAGATGTATGTAATGTATGTATGTTGAAGTATGTGTAAGTTATCAGATGTATGTAATGTATGTATGTTGAAGTATGTGTAAGTTATCATATGTATGTAATGTATGTATGTTGAAGTGTGTGTAAGTTATCAGATGTATGTAATGTATGTATGTTGTAGTATGTGTATGTTATCAGATGTATGTAATGTATGTATGTTGTAGTATGTGTATGTTATCAGATGTATGTAATGTATGTATGTTGAAGTATGTAAGTTATCAGATGTATGTAATGTATGTATGTTGAAGTGTGTGTATGTTATCAGATGTATGTAATGTATGTATGTTGAAGTATGTAAGTTATCAGATGTATGTAATGTATGTATGTTGAAGTGTGTAAGTTATCAGATGTATGTAATTTATGTATGTTGAAGTATGTAAGTTATCAGATGTATGTAATGTATGTATGTTGAAGTATGTGTAAGTTATCAGATGTATGTAATGTATGTATGTTGAAGTGTGTGTAAGTTATCAGACGTATGTAATGTATGTATGTTGAAGTATGTAAGTTATCAGATGTATGTAATGTATGTATGTTGAAGTATGTAAGTTATCAGATGTATGTAATGTATGTATGTTGAAGTATGTGTAAGTTATCAGATGTATGTAATGTATGTATGTTGTAGTATGTGTAAGTTATAAGATGTATGTAATGTATGTATGTTGTAGTATGTGTAAGTTATCAGATGTATGTAATGTATGTATGTTGTAGTATGTGTAAGTTATAAGATGTATGTAATGTATGTATGTTGTAGTATGTGTAAGTTATAAGATGTATGTAATGTATGTATGTTGTAGTATGTGTAAGTTATAAGATGTATGTAATGTATGTATGTTGAAGTATGTGTAAGTTATCAGATGTATGTATGTGGTAGTATGTGGTAGTATGTGTAAGTTATAAGATGTATGTAATGTATGTATGTTGAAGTATGTGTAAGTTATCAGATGTATGTAATGTATGTATGTTGTAGTATGTGTAAGTTATAAGATGTATGTAATGTATGTATTTTGAAGTATGTGTAAGTTATCAGATGTATGTAATGTATGTATGTTGAAGTTTGTGTAAGTTATCAGATGTATGTAATGTATGTATGTTGAAGTATGTGTAAGTTATCAGATGTATGTAATGTATGTATGTTGAAGTATGTGTAAGTTATCAGATGTATGTAATATATGTATGTTGAAGTATGTGTAAGTTATAAGATGTATGTAATGTATGTATGTTTAAGTCTGTTAGTTATAAGATGTATGTAATGTATGTATGTTGAAGTATATAAATTATAAGATGTATGTAATGTATGTATGTTGAAGTATGTGTAAGTTATCAGATGTATGTAATGTATGTATGTTGAAGTCTGTAAGTTATCAGATGTATGTAATGTATGTATGTTGAAGTATGTGTAAGTTATCAGATGTATGTAATGTATGTATGTTGTAGTATGTGTAAGTTATCAGATGTATGTAATGTATGTATGTTGAAGTATGTGTAAGTTATCAGATGTATGTAATGTATGTATGTTGAAGTATGTGTAAGTTATCAGATGTATGTAATGTATGTATGTTGAAGTATGTGTAAGTTATCAGATGTATGTAATGTATGTATGTTGAAGTATGTGTAAGTTATCAGATGTATGTAATGTATGTATGTTGAAGTCTGTAAGTTATCAGATGTATGTAATGTATGTATGTTGAAGTGTGTAAGTTATCAGATGTATGTAATGTATGTATGTTGAAGTATGTAAGTTATCAGATGTATGTAATGTATGTATATTGAAGTATGTGTAAGTTATCAGATGTATGTAATGTATGTATGTTGAAGTGTGTGTAAGTTATCAGATGTATGTAATGTATGTATGTTGAAGTATGTAAGTTATCAGATGTATGTAATGTATGTATGTTGAAGTATGTAAGTTATAAGATGTTTGTAATGTATGTATGTTGAAGTATGTGTAAGTTATCAGATGTATGTAATGTATGTATGTTGAAGTATGTGTAAGTTATAAGATGTATGTAATGTATGTATGCTGTAGTATGTGTAAGTTATAAGATGTATGTAATGTATGTATTTTTAAGTATGTGTAAGTTATCAGATGTATGTAATGTATGTATGTTGAAGTATGTGTAAGTTATCAGATGTATGTAATATATGTATGTTGAAGTATGTGTAAGTTATAAGATGTATGTAATGTATGTATGTTGAAGTATGTGTAAGTTATCAGATGTATGTAATGTATGTATGTTGAAGTATGTGTAAGTTATCAGATGTATGTAATGTATGTATGTTGAAGTGTGTAAATTATAAGATGTATGTAATGTATGTATGTTGAAGTTTGTGTAAGTTATCAGATGTATGTAATGTATGTATGTTGAAGTATGTGTAAGTTATCAGATGTATGTAATGTATGTATGTTGAAGTATGTGTAAGTTATCAGATGTATGTAATATATGTATGTTGAAGTATGTGTAAGTTATAAGATGTATGTAATGTATGTATGTTTAAGTCTGTTAGTTATAAGATGTATGTAATGTATGTATGTTGAAGTATGTAAATTATAAGATGTATGTAATGTATGTATGTTGAAGTATGTGTAAGTTATCAGATGTATGTAATGTATGTATGTTGAAGTCTGTAAGTTATCAGATGTATGTAATGTATGTATGTTGAAGTATGTAAGTTATCATATGTATGTAATGTATGTATGTTGAAGAGTGTGTAAGTTATCAGATGTATGTAATGTATGTATGTTGTAGTATGTGTATGTTATCAGATGTATGTAATGTATGTATGTTGTAGTATGTGTATGTTATCAGATGTATGTAATGTATGTATGTTGAAGTATGTAAGTTATCAGATGTATGTAATGTATGTATGTTGAAGTGTGTGTATGTTATCAGATGTATGTAATGTATGTATGTTGAAGTATGTAAGTTATCAGATGTATGTAATGTATGTATGTTGAAGTGTGTAAGTTATCAGATGTATGTAATGTATGTATGTTGAAGTATGTAAGTTATCAGATGTATGTAATGTATGTATGTTGAAGTATGTGTAAGTTATCAGATGTATGTAATGTATGTATGTTGAAGTGTGTGTAAGTTATCAGACGTATGTAATGTATGTATGTTGAAGTATGTAAGTTATCAGATGTATGTAATGTATGTATGTTGAAGTATGTAAGTTATCAGATGTATGTAATGTATGTATGTTGAAGTATGTGTAAGTTATCAGATGTATGTAATGTATGTATGTTGTAGTATGTGTAAGTTATAAGATGTATGTAATGTATGTATGTTGTAGTATGTGTAAGTTATCAGATGTATGTAATGTATGTATGTTGTAGTATGTGTAAGTTATAAGATGTATGTAATGTATGTATGTTGTAGTATGTGTAAGTTATAAGATGTATGTAATGTATGTATGTTGTAGTATGTGTAAGTTATAAGATGTATGTAATGTATGTATTTTGAAGTATGTGTAAGTTATCAGATGTATGTAATGTATGTATGTTGAAGTTTGTGTAAGTTATCAGATGTATGTAATGTATGTATGTTGAAGTATGTGTAAGTTATCAGATGTATGTAATGTATGTATGTTGAAGTATGTGTAAGTTATCAGATGTATGTAATATATGTATGTTGTAGTATGTGTAAGTTATAAGATGTATGTAATGTATGTATGTTTAAGTCTGTTAGTTATAAGATGTATGTAATGTATGTATGTTGAAGTATGTAAATTATAAGATGTATGTAATGTATGTATGTTGAAGTATGTGTAAGTTATCAGATGTATGTAATGTATGTATGTTGAAGTCTGTAAGTTATCAGATGTATGTAATGTATGTATGTTGAAGTATGTGTAAGTTATCAGATGTATGTAATGTATGTATGTTGAAGTATGTGTAAGTTATCAGATGTATTTAATGTATGTATGTTGAAGTATGTGTAAGTTATCAGATGTATGTAATGTATGTATGTTGTAGTATGTGTAAGTTATCAGATGTATGTAATGTATGTATGTTGAAGTATGTGTAAGTTATCAGATGTATGTAATGTATGTATGTTGAAGTATGTGTAAGTTATCAGATGTATGTAATGTATGTATGTTGAAGTATGTGTAAGTTATCAGATGTATGTAATGTATGTATGTTGAAGTATGTGTAAGTTATCAGATGTATGTAATGTATGTATGTTGAAGTCTGTAAGTTATCAGATGTATGTAATGTATGTATGTTGAAGTGTGTAAGTTATCAGATGTATGTAATGTATGTATGTTGAAGTATGTAAGTTATCAGATGTATGTAATGTATGTATATTGAAGTATGTGTAAGTTATCAGATGTATGTAATGTATGTATGTTGAAGTGTATGTAAGTTATCAGATGTATGTAATGTATGTATGTTGAAGTATGTAAGTTATCAGATGTATGTAATGTATGTATGTTGAAGTATGTAAGTTATAAGATGTTTGTAATGTATGTATGTTGAAGTATGTGTAAGTTATCAGATGTATGTAATGTATGTATGTTGAAGTATGTGTAAGTTATAAGATGTATGTAATGTATGTATGTTGTAGTATGTGTAAGTTATAAGATGTATGTAATGTATGTATTTTGAAGTATGTGTAAGTTATCAGATGTATGTAATGTATGTATGTTGAAGTATGTGTAAGTTATCAGATGTATGTAATATATGTATGTTGAAGTATGTGTAAGTTATAAGATGTATGTAATGTATGTATGTTTAAGTCTGTTAGTTATAAGATGTATGTAATGTATGTATGTTGAAGTATGTAAGTTATCAGATGTATGTAATGTATGTATGTTGAAGTGTGTGTAAGTTATCAGATGTATGTAATGTATGTATGTTGAAGTATGTGTAAGTTATCAGATGTATGTAATATATGTATGTTGAAGTATGTGTAAGTTATAAGATGTATGTAATGTATGTATGTTTAAGTCTGTTAGTTATAAGATGTATGTAATGTATGTATGTTGAAGTATGTAAATTATAAGATGTATGTAATGTATGTATGTTGAAGTATGTGTAAGTTATCAGATGTATGTAATGTATGTATGTTGAAGTCTGTAAGTTATCAGATGTATGTAATGTATGTATGTTGAAGTATGTAAGTTATCATATGTATGTAATGTATGTATGTTGAAGTATGTGTAAGTTATCAGATGTATGTAATGTATGTATGTTGTAGTATGTGTATGTTATCAGATGTATGTAATGTATGTATGTTGTAGTATGTGTATGTTATCAGATGTATGTAATGTATGTATGTTGAAGTATGTAAGTTATCAGATGTATGTAATGTATGTATGTTGAAGTGTGTGTATGTTATCAGATGTATGTAATGTATGTATGTTGAAGTATGTAAGTTATCAGATGTATGTAATGTATGTATGTTGAAGTGTGTAAGTTATCAGATGTATGTAATGTATGTATGTTGAAGTATGTAAGTTATCAGATGTATGTAATGTATGTATGTTGAAGTATGTGTAAGTTATAAGATGTATGTAATGTATGTATGTTGAAGTGTGTAAGTTATCAGATGTATGTAATGTATGTATGTTGAAGTATGTGTAAGTTATAAGATGTATGTAATGTATGTATGTTGAAGTCTGTAAGTTAGCAGATGTATGTAATATATGTATGTTGAAGTATGTATGTTATCAGATGTATGTAATGTATGTATGTTGAAGTATGTGTAAGTTATCAGATGTGTGTAATGTATGTATGTTGAAGTATATGTAAGTTATTAGATGTATGTAATGTATGTATGTTGAAGTATGTGTAAGTTATCAGATGTATGTAATGTATGTATGTTGAAGTGTGTAAGTTATCAGATGTATGCAATGTATGTATGTTGAAGTATGTAAGTTAGCAGATGTATGTAATGTATGTATGTTGAAGTATGTATGTTATCAGATGTATGTAATGTATGTATGTTGAAGTATGTGTAAGTTATCAGATGTATGTAATGTATGTATGTTGAAGTCTGTAAGTTAGCAGATGTATGTAATGTATGTATGTTGAAGTATGTGTAAGTTATCAGATGTATGTAATGTATGTATGTTGAAGTATGTATAAGTTATAAGATGTATGTAATGTATGTATGTTGAAGTCTGTAAGTTATCAGATGTATGTAATGTATGCATGTTGAAGTATGTGTAAGTAATCAGATGTATGTAATGTATGTATGTTGTAGTATGTGTAAGTTATTAGATGTATGTAATGTATGTATGTTGAAGTATGTGTAAGTTATCAGATGTATGTAATGTATGTATGTTGAAGTGTGTAAGTTATCAGATGTATGCAATGTATGTATGTTGAAGTATGTGTAAGTTATAAGATGTATGTAATGTATGTATGTTGAAGTATGTAAGTTAGCAGATGTATGTAATGTATGTATGTTGAAGTATGTATGTTATCAGATGTATGTAATGTATGTATGTTGAAGTATGTGTAAGTTATCAGATGTATGTAATGTATGTATGTTGAAGTCTGTAAGTTAGCAGATGTATGTAATGTATGTATGTTGAAGTATGTGTAAGTTATCAGATGTATGTAATGTATGTATGTTGAAGTATGTATAAGTTATAAGATGTATGTAATGTATGTATGTTGAAGTCTGTAAGTTATCAGATGTATGTAATGTATGCATGTTGAAGTATGTGTAAGTAATCAGATGTATGTAATGTATGTATGTTGTAGTATGTGTAAGTTATCAGACGTATGTAATGTATGTATGTTGAAGTATGTAAGTTATCAGATGTATGTAATGTATGTATGTTGAAGTATGTAAGTTATCAGATGTATGTAATGTATGTATGTTGAAGTATGTGTAAGTTATCAGATGTATGTAATGTATGTATGTTGTAGTATGTGTAAGTTATAAGATGTATGTAATGTATGTATGTTGTAGTATGTGTAAGTTATCAGATGTATGTAATGTATGTATGTTGTAGTATGTGTAAGTTATAAGATGTATGTAATGTATGTATGTTGTAGTATGTGTAAGTTATAAGATGTATGTAATGTATGTATGTTGTAGTATGTGTAAGTTATAAGATGTATGTAATGTATGTATGTTGAAGTATGTGTAAGTTATCAGATGTATGTAATGTATGTATGTTGAAGTCTGTAAGTTATCAGATGTATGTAATGTATGTATGTTGAAGTGTGTAAGTTATCAGATGTATGTAATGTATGTATGTTGAAGTATGTAAGTTATCAGATGTATGTAATGTATGTATATTGAAGTATGTGTAAGTTATCAGATGTATGTAATGTATGTATGTTGAAGTGTGTGTAAGTTATCAGATGTATGTAATGTATGTATGTTGAAGTATGTAAGTTATCAGATGTATGTAATGTATGTATGTTGAAGTATGTAAGTTATAAGATGTTTGTAATGTATGTATGTTGAAGTATGTGTAAGTTATCAGATGTATGTAATGTATGTATGTTGAAGTATGTGTAAGTTATAAGATGTATGTAATGTATGTATGTTGTAGTATGTGTAAGTTATAAGATGTATGTAATATATGTATTTTGAAGTATGTGTAAGTTATCAGATGTATGTAATGTATGTATGTTGAAGTATGTGTAAGTTATCAGATGTATGTAATATATGTATGTTGAAGTATGTGTAAGTTATAAGATGTATGTAATGTATGTATGTTGAAGTATGTGTAAGTTATCAGATGTATGTAATGTATGTATGTTGAAGTATGTGTAAGTTATCAGATGTATGTAATGTATGTATGTTGAAGTGTGTAAATTATAAGATGTATGTAATGTATGTATGTTGAAGTTTGTGTAAGTTATCAGATGTATGTAATGTATGTATGTTGAAGTATGTGTAAGTTATCAGATGTATGTAATGTATGTATGTTGAAGTATGTGTAAGTTATCAGATGTATGTAATATATGTATGTTGAAGTATGTGTAAGTTATAAGATGTATGTAATGTATGTATGTTTAAGTCTGTTAGTTATAAGATGTATGTAATGTATGTATGTTGAAGTATGTAAATTATAAGATGTATGTAATGTATGTATGTTGAAGTATGTGTAAGTTATCAGATGTATGTAATGTATGTATGTTGAAGTCTGTAAGTTATCAGATGTATGTAATGTATGTATGTTGAAGTATGTAAGTTATCATATGTATGTAATGTATGTATGTTGAAGTGTGTGTAAGTTATCAGATGTATGTAATGTATGTATGTTGTAGTATGTGTATGTTATCAGATGTATGTAATGTATGTATGTTGTAGTATGTGTATGTTATCAGATGTATGTAATGTATGTATGTTGAAGTATGTAAGTTATCAGATGTATGTAATGTATGTATGTTGAAGTGTGTGTATGTTATCAGATGTATGTAATGTATGTATGTTGAAGTATGTAAGTTATCAGATGTATGTAATGTATGTATGTTGAAGTGTGTAAGTTATCAGATGTATGTAATGTATGTATGTTGAAGTATGTAAGTTATCAGATGTATGTAATGTATGTATGTTTAGTGTGTAAGTTATCAGATGTATGTAATGTATGTATGTTGAAGTATGTTTAAGTTATCAGATGTATGTAATGTATGTATGTTGAAGTGTGTGTAAGTTATCAGACGTATGTAATGTATGTATGTTGAAGTATGTAAGTTATCAGATGTATGTAATGTATGTATGTTGAAGTATGTAAGTTATCAGATGTATGTAATGTATGTATGTTGAAGTATGTGTAAGTTATCAGATGTATGTAATGTATGTATGTTGTAGTATGTGTAAGTTATAAGATGTATGTAATGTATGTATGTTGTAGTATGTGTAAGTTATCAGATGTATGTTGTAGTATGTGTAAGTTATAAGATGTATGTAATGTATGTATGTTGTAGTATGTGTAAGTTATAAGATGTATGTAATGTATGTATGTTGTAGTATGTGTAAGTTATAAGATGTATGTAATGTATGTATGTTGAAGTATGTGTAAGTTATCAGATGTATGTAATGTATGTATGTGGTAGTATGTGTAAGTTATAAGATGTATGTAATGTATGTATGTTGAAGTATGTGTAAGTTATCAGATGTATGTAATGTATGTATGTTGTAGTATGTGTAAGTTATAAGATGTATGTAATGTATGTATTTTGAAGTATGTGTAAGTTATCAGATGTATGTAATGTATGTATGTTGAAGTATGTGTAAGTTATCAGATGTATGTAATGTATGTATGTTGAAGTATGTAAGTTATAAGATGTATGTAATGTATGTATGTTAAAGTATGTAAGTTATAAGATGTATGTAATGTATGTATGTTGAAGTATGTGTAAGTTAACAGATGTATGTAATGTATGTATGTTGAAGTGTGTGTAAGTTATAAGATGTATGTAATGTATGTATGTTGAAGTATGTGTAAGTTATAAGATGTATGTAATGTATGTATGTTGAAGTGTGTGTAAGTTATAAGATGTATGTAATGTATGTATGTTGAAGTATGTAAGTTATCATATGTATGTAATGTATGTATGTTGAAGTATGTGTAAGTTATCAGATGTATGTAATGTATGTATGTTGTAGTATGTGTATGTTATCAGATGTATGCAATGTATGTATGTTGAAGTATGTAAGTTATCAGATGTATGTAATGTATGTATGTTGAAGTATGTGTAAGTTATCAGATGTATGTAATGTATGTATGTTGAAGTGTGTGTAAGTTATCAGATGTATGTAATGTATGTATGTTGAAGTATGTAAGTTATCAGATGTATGTAATGTATGTATGTTGAAGTATGTAAGTTATAAGATGTTTGTAATGTATGTATGTTGAAGTGTGTAAATTATAAGATGTATGTAATGTATGTATGTTGAAGTTTGTGTAAGTTATCAGATGTATGTAATGTATGTATGTTGAAGTATGTGTAAGTTATCAGATGTATGTAATGTATGTATGTTGAAGTATGTGTAAGTTATCAGATGTATGTAATATATGTATGTTGAAGTATGTGTAAGTTATAAGATGTATGTAATGTATGTATGTTTAAGTCTGTTAGTTATAAGATGTATGTAATGTATGTATGTTGAAGTATGTAAATTATAAGATGTATGTAATGTATGTATGTTGAAGTATGTGTAAGTTATCAGATGTATGTAATGTATGTATGTTGAAGTCTGTAAGTTATCAGATGTATGTAATGTATGTATGTTGAAGTATGTAAGTTATCATATGTATGTAATGTATGTATGTTGAAGTGTGTGTAAGTTATCAGATGTATGTAATGTATGTATGTTGTAGTATGTGTATGTTATCAGATGTATGTAATGTATGTATGTTGTAGTATGTGTATGTTATCAGATGTATGTAATGTATGTATGTTGAAGTATGTAAGTTATCAGATGTATGTAATGTATGTATGTTGAAGTGTGTGTATGTTATCAGATGTATGTAATGTATGTATGTTGAAGTATGTAAGTTATCAGATGTATGTAATGTATGTATGTTGAAGTGTGTAAGTTATCAGATGTATGTAATTTATGTATGTTGAAGTATGTAAGTTATCAGATGTATGTAATGTATGTATGTTGAAGTATGTGTAAGTTATCAGATGTATGTAATGTATGTATGTTGAAGTGTGTGTAAGTTATCAGACGTATGTAATGTATGTATGTTGAAGTATGTAAGTTATCAGATGTATGTAATGTATGTATGTTGAAGTATGTAAGTTATCAGATGTATGTAATGTATGTATGTTGAAGTATGTGTAAGTTATCAGATGTATGTAATGTATGTATGTTGTAGTATGTGTAAGTTATAAGATGTATGTAATGTATGTATGTTGTAGTATGTGTAAGTTATCAGATGTATGTAATGTATGTATGTTGTAGTATGTGTAAGTTATAAGATGTATGTAATGTATGTATGTTGTAGTATGTGTAAGTTATAAGATGTATATAATGTATGTATGTTGTAGTATGTGTAAGTTATAAGATGTATGTAATGTATGTATGTTGAAGTATGTGTAAGTTATCAGATGTATGTAATGTATGTATGTGGTAGTATGTGTAAGTTATAAGATGTATGTAATGTATGTATGTTGAAGTATGTGTAAGTTATCAGATGTATGTAATGTATGTATGTTGTAGTATGTGTAAGTTATATGATGTATGTAATGTATGTATGTTGAAGTATGTAAGTTATCATATGTATGTAATGTATGTATGTTGAAGTATGTGTTATCAGATGTATGTAATGTATGTATGTTGAAGTGTGTGTAAGTTATCAGATGTATGTAATGTATGTATGTTGAAGTATGTAAGTTATCAGATGTATGTAATGTATGTATGTTGAAGTATGTAAGTTATAAGATGTTTGTAATGTATGTATGTTGAAGTATGTGTAAGTTATCAGATGTATGTAATGTATGTATGTTGAAGTATGTGTAAGTTATAAGATGTATGTAATGTATGTATGTTGTAGTATGTGTAAGTTATAAGATGTATGTAATGTATGTATTTTGAAGTATGTGTAAGTTATCAGATGTATGTAATGTATGTATGTTGAAGTATGTGTAAGTTATCAGATGTATGTAATATATGTATGTTGAAGTATGTGTAAGTTATAAGATGTATGCAATGTATGTATGTTTAAGTCTGTTAGTTATAAGATGTATGTAATGTATGTATGTTGAAGTATGTAAGTTATCAGATGTATGTAATGTATGTATGTTGAAGTGTGTAAATTATAAGATGTATGTAATGTATGTATGTTGTAGTATGTGTATGTTATCAGATGTATGTAATGTATGTATGTTGTAGTATGTGTATGTTATCAGATGTATGTAATGTATGTATGTTGAAGTATGTAAGTTATCAGATGTATGTAATGTATGTATGTTGAAGTGTGTGTATGTTATCAGATGTATGTAATGTATGTATGTTGAAGTATGTAAGTTATCAGATGTATGTAATGTATGTATGTTGAAGTGTGTAAGTTATCAGATGTATGTAATTTATGTATGTTGAAGTATGTAAGTTATCAGATGTATGTAATGTATGTATGTTGAAGTATGTGTAAGTTATCAGATGTATGTAATGTATGTATGTTGAAGTGTGTGTAAGTTATCAGACGTATGTAATGTATGTATGTTGAAGTATGTAAGTTATCAGATGTATGTAATGTATGTATGTTGAAGTATGTAAGTTATCAGATGTATGTAATGTATGTATGTTGAAGTATGTGTAAGTTATCAGATGTATGTAATGTATGTATGTTGTAGTATGTGTAAGTTATAAGATGTATGTAATGTATGTATGTTGTAGTATGTGTAAGTTATCAGATGTATGTAATGTATGTATGTTGTAGTATGTGTAAGTTATAAGATGTATGTAATGTATGTATGTTGTAGTATGTGTAAGTTATAAGATGTATGTAATGTATGTATGTTGTAGTATGTGTAAGTTATAAGATGTATGTAATGTATGTATGTTGAAGTATGTGTAAGTTATCAGATGTATGTAATGTATGTATGTGGTAGTATGTGTAAGTTATAAGATGTATGTAATGTATGTATGTTGAAGTATGTGTAAGTTATCAGATGTATGTAATGTATGTATGTTGTAGTATGTGTAAGTTATAAGATGTATGTAATGTATGTATGTTGAAGTATGTAAGTTATCATATGTATGTAATGTATGTATGTTGAAGTATGTGTTATCAGATGTATGTAATGTATGTATGTTGAAGTGTGTGTAAGTTATCAGATGTATGTAATGTATGTATGTTGAAGTATGTAAGTTATCAGATGTATGTAATGTATGTATGTTGAAGTATGTAAGTTATAAGATGTTTGTAATGTATGTATGTTGAAGTATGTGTAAGTTATCAGATGTATGTAATGTATGTATGTTGAAGTATGTGTAAGTTATAAGATGTATGTAATGTATGTATGTTGTAGTATGTGTAAGTTATAAGATGTATGTAATGTATGTATTTTGAAGTATGTGTAAGTTATCAGATGTATGTAATGTATGTATGTTGTAGTATGTGTAAGTTATAAGATGTATGCAATGTATGTATGTTTAAGTCTGTTAGTTATAAGATGTATGTAATGTATGTATGTTGAAGTATGTAAGTTATCAGATGTATGTAATGTATGTATGTTGAAGTGTGTAAATTATAAGATGTATGTAATGTATGTATGTTGAAGTTTGTGTAAGTTATCAGATGTATGTAATGTATGTATGTTGAAGTATGTGTAAGTTATCAGATGTATGTAATGTATGTATGTTGAAGTATGTGTAAGTTATCAGATGTATGTAATATATGTATGTTGAAGTATGTGTAAGTTATAAGATGTATGTAATGTATGTATGTTTAAGTCTGTTAGTTATAAGATGTATGTAATGTATGTATGTTGAAGTATGTAAATTATAAGATGTATGTAATGTATGTATGTTGAAGTATGTGTAAGTTATCAGATGTATGTAATGTATGTATGTTGAAGTCTGTAAGTTATCAGATGTATGTAATGTATGTATGTTGAAGTATGTAAGTTATCATATGTATGTAATGTATGTATGTTGAAGTGTGTGTAAGTTATCAGATGTATGTAATGTATGTATGTTGTAGTATGTGTATGTTATCAGATGTATGTAATGTATGTATGTTGTAGTATGTGTATGTTATCAGATGTATGTAATGTATGTATGTTGAAGTATGTAAGTTATCAGATGTATGTAATGTATGTATGTTGAAGTGTGTGTATGTTATCAGATGTATGTAATGTATGTATGTTGAAGTATGTAAGTTATCAGATGTATGTAATGTATGTATGTTGAAGTGTGTAAGTTATCAGATGTATGTAATTTATGTATGTTGAAGTATGTAAGTTATCAGATGTATGTAATGTATGTATGTTGAAGTATGTGTAAGTTATCAGATGTATGTAATGTATGTATGTTGAAGTGTGTGTAAGTTATCAGACGTATGTAATGTATGTATGTTGAAGTATGTAAGTTATCAGATGTATGTAATGTATGTATGTTGAAGTATGTAAGTTATCAGATGTATGTAATGTATGTATGTTGAAGTATGTGTAAGTTATCAGATGTATGTAATGTATGTATGTTGTAGTATGTGTAAGTTATAAGATGTATGTAATGTATGTATGTTGTAGTATGTGTAAGTTATCAGATGTATGTAATGTATGTATGTTGTAGTATGTGTAAGTTATAAGATGTATGTAATGTATGTATGTTGTAGTATGTGTAAGTTATAAGATGTATGTAATGTATGTATGTTGTAGTATGTGTAAGTTATAAGATGTATGTAATGTATGTATGTTGAAGTATGTGTAAGTTATCAGATGTATGTAATGTATGTATGTGGTAGTATGTGTAAGTTATAAGATGTATGTAATGTATGTATGTTGAAGTATGTGTAAGTTATCAGATGTATGTAATGTATGTATGTTGTAGTATGTGTAAGTTATAAGATGTATGTAATGTATGTATTTTGAAGTATGTGTAAGTTATCAGATGTATGTAATGTATGTATGTTGAAGTTTGTGTAAGTTATCAGATGTATGTAATGTATGTATGTTGAAGTATGTGTAAGTTATCAGATGTATGTAATGTATGTATGTTGAAGTATGTGTAAGTTATCAGATGTATGTAATATATGTATGTTGAAGTATGTGTAAGTTATAAGATGTATGTAATGTATGTATGTTTAAGTCTGTTAGTTATAAGATGTATGTAATGTATGTATGTTGAAGTATGTAAATTATAAGATGTATGTAATGTATGTATGTTGAAGTATGTGTAAGTTATCAGATGTATGTAATGTATGTATGTTGAAGTCTGTAAGTTATCAGATGTATGTAATGTATGTATGTTGAAGTATGTGTAAGTTATCAGATGTATGTAATGTATGTATGTTGAAGTATGTTTAAGTTATCAGATGTATTTAATGTATATATGTTGAAGTATGTGTAAGTTATCAGATGTATGTAATGTATGTATGTTGTAGTATGTGTAAGTTATCAGATGTATGTAATGTATGTATGTTGAAGTATGTGTAAGTTATCAGATGTATGTAATGTATGTATGTTGAAGTATGTGTAAGTTATCAGATGTATGTAATGTATGTATGTTGAAGTATGTGTAAGTTATCAGATGTATGTAATGTATGTATGTTGAAGTATGTGTAAGTTATCAGATGTATGTAATGTATGTATGTTGAAGTCTGTAAGTTATCAGATGTATGTAATGTATGTATGTTGAAGTGTGTAAGTTATCAGATGTATGTAATGTATGTATGTTGAAGTATGTAAGTTATCAGATGTATGTAATGTATGTATATTGAAGTATGTGTAAGTTATCAGATGTATGTAATGTATGTATGTTGAAGTGTGTGTAAGTTATCAGATGTATGTAATGTATGTATGTTGAAGTATGTAAGTTATCAGATGTATGTAATGTATGTATGTTGAAGTATGTAAGTTATAAGATGTTTGTAATGTATGTATGTTGAAGTATGTGTAAGTTATCAGATGTATGTAATGTATGTATGTTGAAGTATGTGTAAGTTATAAGATGTATGTAATGTATGTATGTTGTAGTATGTGTAAGTTATAAGATGTATGTAATGTATGTATTTTTAAGTATGTGTAAGTTATCAGATGTATGTAATGTATGTATGTTGAAGTATGTGTAAGTTATCAGATGTATGTAATATATGTATGTTGAAGTATGTGTAAGTTATCAGATGTATGTAATGTATGTATGTTGAAGTATGTGTAAGTTATCAGATGTATGTAATGTATGTATGTTGAAGTGTGTAAATTATAAGATGTATGTAATGTATGTATGTTGAAGTTTGTGTAAGTTATCAGATGTATGTAATGTATGTATGTTGAAGTATGTGTAAGTTATCAGATGTATGTAATGTATGTATGTTGAAGTATGTGTAAGTTATCAGATGTATGTAATATATGTATGTTGAAGTATGTGTAAGTTATAAGATGTATGTAATGTATGTATGTTTAAGTCTGTTAGTTATAAGATGTATGTAATGTATGTATGTTGAAGTATGTAAATTATAAGATGTATGTAATGTATGTATGTTGAAGTATGTGTAAGTTATCAGATGTATGTAATGTATGTATGTTGAAGTCTGTAAGTTATCAGATGTATGTAATGTATGTATGTTGAAGTATGTGTAAGTTATCAGATGTATGTAATGTATGTATGTTGAAGTATGTTTAAGTTATCAGATGTATTTAATGTATATATGTTGAAGTATGTGTAAGTTATCAGATGTATGTAATGTATGTATGTTGTAGTATGTGTAAGTTATCAGATGTATGTAATGTATGTATGTTGAAGTATGTGTAAGTTATCAGATGTATGTAATGTATGTATGTTGAAGTATGTGTAAGTTATCAGATGTATGTAATGTATGTATGTTGAAGTATGTGTAAGTTATCAGATGTATGTAATGTATGTATGTTGAAGTATGTGTAAGTTATCAGATGTATGTAATGTATGTATGTTGAAGTCTGTAAGTTATCAGATGTATGTAATGTATGTATGTTGAAGTGTGTAAGTTATCAGATGTATGTAATGTATGTATGTTGAAGTATGTAAGTTATCAGATGTATGTAATGTATGTATATTGAAGTATGTGTAAGTTATCAGATGTATGTAATGTATGTATGTTGAAGTGTGTGTAAGTTATCAGATGTATGTAATGTATGTATGTTGAAGTATGTAAGTTATCAGATGTATGTAATGTATGTATGTTGAAGTATGTAAGTTATAAGATGTTTGTAATGTATGTATGTTGAAGTATGTGTAAGTTATCAGATGTATGTAATGTATGTATGTTGAAGTATGTGTAAGTTATAAGATGTATGTAATGTATGTATGTTGTAGTATGTGTAAGTTATAAGATGTATGTAATGTATGTATTTTTAAGTATGTGTAAGTTATCAGATGTATGTAATGTATGTATGTTGAAGTATGTGTAAGTTATCAGATGTATGTAATATATGTATGTTGAAGTATGTGTAAGTTATCAGATGTATGTAATGTATGTATGTTGAAGTATGTGTAAGTTATCAGATGTATGTAATGTATGTATGTTGAAGTGTGTAAATTATAAGATGTATGTAATGTATGTATGTTGAAGTTTGTGTAAGTTATCAGATGTATGTAATGTATGTATGTTGAAGTATGTGTAAGTTATCAGATGTATGTAATGTATGTATGTTGAAGTATGTGTAAGTTATCAGATGTATGTAATATATGTATGTTGAAGTATGTGTAAGTTATAAGATGTATGTAATGTATGTATGTTTAAGTCTGTTAGTTATAAGATGTATGTAATGTATGTATGTTGAAGTATGTAAATTATAAGATGTATGTAATGTATGTATGTTGAAGTATGTGTAAGTTATCAGATGTATGTAATGTATGTATGTTGAAGTCTGTAAGTTATCAGATGTATGTAATGTATGTATGTTGAAGTATGTAAGTTATCATATGTATGTAATGTATGTATGTTGAAGAGTGTGTAAGTTATCAGATGTATGTAATGTATGTATGTTGTAGTATGTGTATGTTATCAGATGTATGTAATGTATGTATGTTGTAGTATGTGTATGTTATCAGATGTATGTAATGTATGTAAGTTATCAGATGTATGTAATGTATGTATGTTGAAGTGTGTGTATGTTATCAGATGTATGTAATGTATGTATGTTGAAGTATGTAAGTTATCAGATGTATGTAATGTATGTATGTTGAAGTGTGTAAGTTATCAGATGTATGTAATGTATGTATGTTGAAGTATGTGTAAGTTATCAGATGTATGTAATGTATGTATGTTGAAGTATGTGTAAGTTATCAGATGTATGTAATGTATGTATGTTGAAGTATGTAAGTTATCAGATGTATGTAATGTATGTATGTTGAAGTATGTAAGTTATCAGATGTATGTAATGTATGTATGTTGAAGTGTGTAAGTTATCAGATGTATGTAATGTATGTATGTTGAAGTATGTGTAAGTTATCAGATGTATGTAATGTATGTATGTTGAAGTGTGTGTAAGTTATCAGACGTATGTAATGTATGTATGTTGAAGTATGTAAGTTATCAGATGTATGTAATGTATGTATGTTGAAGTATGTAAGTTATCAGATGTATGTAATGTATGTATGTTGAAGTATGTGTAAGTTATCAGATGTATGTAATGTATGTATGTTGTAGTATGTGTAAGTTATCAGATGTATGTAATGTATGTATGTTGAAGTGTGTGTAGGCTATCATATGTATGTAATGTATGTATGTCGAAGTATGTGTAAGTTATCAGATGTATGTAATGTATGTATGTTGAAGTATGTGTAAGTTATCAGATGTATGTAATGTATGTATGTTGAAGTATGTATAAGTTATAAGATGTATGTAATGTATGTATGTTGAAGTCTGTGTAAGTTATCAGATGTATGTAATGTATGTATGTGGTAGTATGTGTAAGTTATAAGATGTATGTAATGTATGTATGTTGAAGTATGTGTAAGTTATCAGATGTATGTAATGTATGTATGTTGTAGTATGTGTAAGTTATAAGATGTATGTAATGTATGTATTTTGAAGTATGTGTAAGTTATCAGATGTATGTAATGTATGTATGTTGAAGTATGTGTAAGTTATCAGATGTATGTAATGTATGTATGTTGAAGTATGTAAGTTATAAGATGTATGTAATGTATGTATGTTAAAGTATGTAAGTTATAAGATGTATGTAATGTATGTATGTTGAAGTATGTGTAAGTTAACAGATGTATGTAATGTATGTATGTTGAAGTGTGTGTAAGTTATAAGATGTATGTAATGTATGTATGTTGAAGTATGTGTAAGTTATCAGATGTATGTAATGTATGTATGTTGTAGTATGTGTATGTTATCAGATGTATGCAATGTATGTATGTTGAAGTATGTAAGTTATCAGATGTATGTAATGTATGTATGTTGAAGTATGTGTAAGTTATCAGATGTATGTAATGTATGTATGTTGAAGTGTGTGTAAGTTATCAGATGTATGTAATGTATGTATGTTGAAGTATGTAAGTTATCAGATGTATGTAATGTATGTATGTTGAAGTATGTAAGTTATAAGATGTTTGTAATGTATGTATGTTGAAGTATGTGTAAGTTATCAGATGTATGTAATGTATGTATGTTGAAGTATGTGTAAGTTATAAGATGTATGTAATGTATGTATGTTGTAGTATGTGTAAGTTATAAGATGTATGTAATGTATGTATTTTGAAGTATGTGTAAGTTATCAGATGTATGTAATGTATGTATGTTGAAGTATGTGTAAGTTATCAGATGTATGTAATATATGTATGTTGAAGTATGTGTAAGTTATAAGATGTATGTAATGTATGTATGTTTAAGTCTGTTAGTTATAAGATGTATGTAATGTATGTATGTTGAAGTATGTAAGTTATCAGATGTATGTAATGTATGTATGTTGAAGTGTGTAAATTATAAGATGTATGTAATGTATGTATGTTGAAGTTTGTGTAAGTTATCAGATGTATGTAATGTATGTATGTTGAAGTATGTGTAAGTTATCAGATGTATGTAATGTATGTATGTTGAAGTATGTGTAAGTTATCATATGTATGTAATGTATGTATGTTGAAGTGTGTGTAAGTTATCAGATGTATGTAATGTATGTATGTTGTAGTATGTGTATGTTATCAGATGTATGTAATGTATGTATGTTGTAGTATGTGTATGTTATCAGATGTATGTAATGTATGTATGTTGAAGTATGTAAGTTATCAGATGTATGTAATGTATGTATGTTGAAGTGTGTGTATGTTATCAGATGTATGTAATGTATGTATGTTGAAGTATGTAAGTTATCAGATGTATGTAATGTATGTATGTTGAAGTGTGTAAGTTATCAGATGTATGTAATTTATGTATGTTGAAGTATGTAAGTTATCAGATGTATGTAATGTATGTATGTTGAAGTATGTGTAAGTTATCAGATGTATGTAATGTATGTATGTTGAAGTGTGTGTAAGTTATCAGACGTATGTAATGTATGTATGTTGAAGTATGTAAGTTATCAGATGTATGTAATGTATGTATGTTGAAGTATGTAAGTTATCAGATGTATGTAATGTATGTATGTTGAAGTATGTGTAAGTTATCAGATGTATGTAATGTATGTATGTTGTAGTATGTGTAAGTTATAAGATGTATGTAATGTATGTATGTTGTAGTATGTGTAAGTTATCAGATGTATGTAATGTATGTATGTTGTAGTATGTGTAAGTTATAAGATGTATGTAATGTATGTATGTTGTAGTATGTGTAAGTTATAAGATGTATGTAATGTATGTATGTTGTAGTATGTGTAAGTTATAAGATGTATGTAATGTATGTATGTTGAAGTATGTGTAAGTTATCAGATGTATGTAATGTATGTATGTGGTAGTATGTGTAAGTTATAAGATGTATGTAATGTATGTATGTTGAAGTATGTGTAAGTTATCAGATGTATGTAATGTATGTATGTTGTAGTATGTGTAAGTTATAAGATGTATGTAATGTATGTATTTTGAAGTATGTGTAAGTTATCAGATGTATGTAATGTATGTATGTTGAAGTTTGTGTAAGTTATCAGATGTATGTAATGTATGTATGTTGAAGTATGTGTAAGTTATCAGATGTATGTAATGTATGT
Source organism: Osedax frankpressi (assembly GCA_964035775.1). Lineage (NCBI taxonomy): Eukaryota > Metazoa > Annelida > Polychaeta > Sabellida > Siboglinidae > Osedax > Osedax frankpressi. The sequence goes on from OZ038315.1 coordinate 28,644,435, forward strand.
ATGTTGAAGTATGTGTAAGTTATCAGATGTATGTAATATATGTATGTTGAAGTATGTGTAAGTTATAAGATGTATGTAATGTATGTATGTTTAAGTCTGTTAGTTATAAGATGTATGTAATGTATGTATGTTGAAGTATATAAATTATAAGATGTATGTAATGTATGTATGTTGAAGTATGTGTAAGTTATCAGATGTATGTAATGTATGTATGTTGAAGTCTGTAAGTTATCAGATGTATGTAATGTATGTATGTTGAAGTATGTGTAAGTTATCAGATGTATGTAATGTATGTATGTTGTAGTATGTGTAAGTTATCAGATGTATGTAATGTATGTATGTTGAAGTATGTGTAAGTTATCAGATGTATGTAATGTATGTATGTTGAAGTATGTGTAAGTTATCAGATGTATGTAATGTATGTATGTTGAAGTATGTGTAAGTTATCAGATGTATGTAATGTATGTATGTTGAAGTATGTGTAAGTTATCAGATGTATGTAATGTATGTATGTTGAAGTCTGTAAGTTATCAGATGTATGTAATGTATGTATGTTGAAGTGTGTAAGTTATCAGATGTATGTAATGTATGTATGTTGAAGTATGTAAGTTATCAGATGTATGTAATGTATGTATATTGAAGTATGTGTAAGTTATCAGATGTATGTAATGTATGTATGTTGAAGTGTGTGTAAGTTATCAGATGTATGTAATGTATGTATGTTGAAGTATGTAAGTTATCAGATGTATGTAATGTATGTATGTTGAAGTATGTAAGTTATAAGATGTTTGTAATGTATGTATGTTGAAGTATGTGTAAGTTATCAGATGTATGTAATGTATGTATGTTGAAGTATGTGTAAGTTATAAGATGTATGTAATGTATGTATGCTGTAGTATGTGTAAGTTATAAGATGTATGTAATGTATGTATTTTTAAGTATGTGTAAGTTATCAGATGTATGTAATGTATGTATGTTGAAGTATGTGTAAGTTATCAGATGTATGTAATATATGTATGTTGAAGTATGTGTAAGTTATAAGATGTATGTAATGTATGTATGTTGAAGTATGTGTAAGTTATCAGATGTATGTAATGTATGTATGTTGAAGTATGTGTAAGTTATCAGATGTATGTAATGTATGTATGTTGAAGTGTGTAAATTATAAGATGTATGTAATGTATGTATGTTGAAGTTTGTGTAAGTTATCAGATGTATGTAATGTATGTATGTTGAAGTATGTGTAAGTTATCAGATGTATGTAATGTATGTATGTTGAAGTATGTGTAAGTTATCAGATGTATGTAATATATGTATGTTGAAGTATGTGTAAGTTATAAGATGTATGTAATGTATGTATGTTTAAGTCTGTTAGTTATAAGATGTATGTAATGTATGTATGTTGAAGTATGTAAATTATAAGATGTATGTAATGTATGTATGTTGAAGTATGTGTAAGTTATCAGATGTATGTAATGTATGTATGTTGAAGTCTGTAAGTTATCAGATGTATGTAATGTATGTATGTTGAAGTATGTAAGTTATCATATGTATGTAATGTATGTATGTTGAAGAGTGTGTAAGTTATCAGATGTATGTAATGTATGTATGTTGTAGTATGTGTATGTTATCAGATGTATGTAATGTATGTATGTTGTAGTATGTGTATGTTATCAGATGTATGTAATGTATGTATGTTGAAGTATGTAAGTTATCAGATGTATGTAATGTATGTATGTTGAAGTGTGTGTATGTTATCAGATGTATGTAATGTATGTATGTTGAAGTATGTAAGTTATCAGATGTATGTAATGTATGTATGTTGAAGTGTGTAAGTTATCAGATGTATGTAATGTATGTATGTTGAAGTATGTAAGTTATCAGATGTATGTAATGTATGTATGTTGAAGTATGTGTAAGTTATCAGATGTATGTAATGTATGTATGTTGAAGTGTGTGTAAGTTATCAGACGTATGTAATGTATGTATGTTGAAGTATGTAAGTTATCAGATGTATGTAATGTATGTATGTTGAAGTATGTAAGTTATCAGATGTATGTAATGTATGTATGTTGAAGTATGTGTAAGTTATCAGATGTATGTAATGTATGTATGTTGTAGTATGTGTAAGTTATAAGATGTATGTAATGTATGTATGTTGTAGTATGTGTAAGTTATCAGATGTATGTAATGTATGTATGTTGTAGTATGTGTAAGTTATAAGATGTATGTAATGTATGTATGTTGTAGTATGTGTAAGTTATAAGATGTATGTAATGTATGTATGTTGTAGTATGTGTAAGTTATAAGATGTATGTAATGTATGTATTTTGAAGTATGTGTAAGTTATCAGATGTATGTAATGTATGTATGTTGAAGTTTGTGTAAGTTATCAGATGTATGTAATGTATGTATGTTGAAGTATGTGTAAGTTATCAGATGTATGTAATGTATGTATGTTGAAGTATGTGTAAGTTATCAGATGTATGTAATATATGTATGTTGAAGTATGTGTAAGTTATAAGATGTATGTAATGTATGTATGTTTAAGTCTGTTAGTTATAAGATGTATGTAATGTATGTATGTTGAAGTATGTAAATTATAAGATGTATGTAATGTATGTATGTTGAAGTATGTGTAAGTTATCAGATGTATGTAATGTATGTATGTTGAAGTCTGTAAGTTATCAGATGTATGTAATGTATGTATGTTGAAGTATGTGTAAGTTATCAGATGTATGTAATGTATGTATGTTGAAGTATGTGTAAGTTATCAGATGTATTTAATGTATGTATGTTGAAGTATGTGTAAGTTATCAGATGTATGTAATGTATGTATGTTGTAGTATGTGTAAGTTATCAGATGTATGTAATGTATGTATGTTGAAGTATGTGTAAGTTATCAGATGTATGTAATGTATGTATGTTGAAGTATGTGTAAGTTATCAGATGTATGTAATGTATGTATGTTGAAGTATGTGTAAGTTATCAGATGTATGTAATGTATGTATGTTGAAGTATGTGTAAGTTATCAGATGTATGTAATGTATGTATGTTGAAGTCTGTAAGTTATCAGATGTATGTAATGTATGTATGTTGAAGTGTGTAAGTTATCAGATGTATGTAATGTATGTATGTTGAAGTATGTAAGTTATCAGATGTATGTAATGTATGTATATTGAAGTATGTGTAAGTTATCAGATGTATGTAATGTATGTATGTTGAAGTGTATGTAAGTTATCAGATGTATGTAATGTATGTATGTTGAAGTATGTAAGTTATCAGATGTATGTAATGTATGTATGTTGAAGTATGTAAGTTATAAGATGTTTGTAATGTATGTATGTTGAAGTATGTGTAAGTTATCAGATGTATGTAATGTATGTATGTTGAAGTATGTGTAAGTTATAAGATGTATGTAATGTATGTATGTTGTAGTATGTGTAAGTTATAAGATGTATGTAATGTATGTATTTTGAAGTATGTGTAAGTTATCAGATGTATGTAATGTATGTATGTTGAAGTATGTGTAAGTTATCAGATGTATGTAATATATGTATGTTGAAGTATGTGTAAGTTATAAGATGTATGTAATGTATGTATGTTTAAGTCTGTTAGTTATAAGATGTATGTAATGTATGTATGTTGAAGTATGTAAGTTATCAGATGTATGTAATGTATGTATGTTGAAGTGTGTGTAAGTTATCAGATGTATGTAATGTATGTATGTTGAAGTATGTGTAAGTTATCAGATGTATGTAATATATGTATGTTGAAGTATGTGTAAGTTATAAGATGTATGTAATGTATGTATGTTTAAGTCTGTTAGTTATAAGATGTATGTAATGTATGTATGTTGAAGTATGTAAATTATAAGATGTATGTAATGTATGTATGTTGAAGTATGTGTAAGTTATCAGATGTATGTAATGTATGTATGTTGAAGTCTGTAAGTTATCAGATGTATGTAATGTATGTATGTTGAAGTATGTAAGTTATCATATGTATGTAATGTATGTATGTTGAAGTATGTGTAAGTTATCAGATGTATGTAATGTATGTATGTTGTAGTATGTGTATGTTATCAGATGTATGTAATGTATGTATGTTGTAGTATGTGTATGTTATCAGATGTATGTAATGTATGTATGTTGAAGTATGTAAGTTATCAGATGTATGTAATGTATGTATGTTGAAGTGTGTGTATGTTATCAGATGTATGTAATGTATGTATGTTGAAGTATGTAAGTTATCAGATGTATGTAATGTATGTATGTTGAAGTGTGTAAGTTATCAGATGTATGTAATGTATGTATGTTGAAGTATGTAAGTTATCAGATGTATGTAATGTATGTATGTTGAAGTATGTGTAAGTTATAAGATGTATGTAATGTATGTATGTTGAAGTGTGTAAGTTATCAGATGTATGTAATGTATGTATGTTGAAGTATGTGTAAGTTATAAGATGTATGTAATGTATGTATGTTGAAGTCTGTAAGTTAGCAGATGTATGTAATATATGTATGTTGAAGTATGTATGTTATCAGATGTATGTAATGTATGTATGTTGAAGTATGTGTAAGTTATCAGATGTGTGTAATGTATGTATGTTGAAGTATATGTAAGTTATTAGATGTATGTAATGTATGTATGTTGAAGTATGTGTAAGTTATCAGATGTATGTAATGTATGTATGTTGAAGTGTGTAAGTTATCAGATGTATGCAATGTATGTATGTTGAAGTATGTAAGTTAGCAGATGTATGTAATGTATGTATGTTGAAGTATGTATGTTATCAGATGTATGTAATGTATGTATGTTGAAGTATGTGTAAGTTATCAGATGTATGTAATGTATGTATGTTGAAGTCTGTAAGTTAGCAGATGTATGTAATGTATGTATGTTGAAGTATGTGTAAGTTATCAGATGTATGTAATGTATGTATGTTGAAGTATGTATAAGTTATAAGATGTATGTAATGTATGTATGTTGAAGTCTGTAAGTTATCAGATGTATGTAATGTATGCATGTTGAAGTATGTGTAAGTAATCAGATGTATGTAATGTATGTATGTTGTAGTATGTGTAAGTTATTAGATGTATGTAATGTATGTATGTTGAAGTATGTGTAAGTTATCAGATGTATGTAATGTATGTATGTTGAAGTGTGTAAGTTATCAGATGTATGCAATGTATGTATGTTGAAGTATGTGTAAGTTATAAGATGTATGTAATGTATGTATGTTGAAGTATGTAAGTTAGCAGATGTATGTAATGTATGTATGTTGAAGTATGTATGTTATCAGATGTATGTAATGTATGTATGTTGAAGTATGTGTAAGTTATCAGATGTATGTAATGTATGTATGTTGAAGTCTGTAAGTTAGCAGATGTATGTAATGTATGTATGTTGAAGTATGTGTAAGTTATCAGATGTATGTAATGTATGTATGTTGAAGTATGTATAAGTTATAAGATGTATGTAATGTATGTATGTTGAAGTCTGTAAGTTATCAGATGTATGTAATGTATGCATGTTGAAGTATGTGTAAGTAATCAGATGTATGTAATGTATGTATGTTGTAGTATGTGTAAGTTATCAGACGTATGTAATGTATGTATGTTGAAGTATGTAAGTTATCAGATGTATGTAATGTATGTATGTTGAAGTATGTAAGTTATCAGATGTATGTAATGTATGTATGTTGAAGTATGTGTAAGTTATCAGATGTATGTAATGTATGTATGTTGTAGTATGTGTAAGTTATAAGATGTATGTAATGTATGTATGTTGTAGTATGTGTAAGTTATCAGATGTATGTAATGTATGTATGTTGTAGTATGTGTAAGTTATAAGATGTATGTAATGTATGTATGTTGTAGTATGTGTAAGTTATAAGATGTATGTAATGTATGTATGTTGTAGTATGTGTAAGTTATAAGATGTATGTAATGTATGTATGTTGAAGTATGTGTAAGTTATCAGATGTATGTAATGTATGTATGTGGTAGTATGTGTAAGTTATAAGATGTATGTAATGTATGTATGTTGAAGTATGTGTAAGTTATCAGATGTATGTAATGTATGTATGTTGTAGTATGTGTAAGTTATAAGATGTATGTAATGTATGTATTTTGAAGTATGTGTAAGTTATCAGATGTATGTAATGTATGTATGTTGAAGTTTGTGTAAGTTATCAGATGTATGTAATGTATGTATGTTGAAGTATGTGTAAGTTATCAGATGTATGTAATGTATGTATGTTGAAGTATGTGTAAGTTATCAGATGTATGTAATATATGTATGTTGAAGTATGTGTAAGTTATAAGATGTATGTAATGTATGTATGTTTAAGTCTGTTAGTTATAAGATGTATGTAATGTATGTATGTTGAAGTATGTAAATTATAAGATGTATGTAATGTATGTATGTTGAAGTATGTGTAAGTTATCAGATGTATGTAATGTATGTATGTTGAAGTCTGTAAGTTATCAGATGTATGTAATGTATGTATGTTGAAGTATGTGTAAGTTATCAGATGTATGTAATGTATGTATGTTGAAGTATGTGTAAGTTATCAGATGTATTTAATGTATGTATGTTGAAGTATGTGTAAGTTATCAGATGTATGTAATGTATGTATGTTGTAGTATGTGTAAGTTATCAGATGTATGTATGTTGAAGTATGTGTAAGTTATCAGATGTATGTAATGTATGTATGTTGAAGTATGTGTAAGTTATCAGATGTATGTAATGTATGTATGTTGAAGTATGTGTAAGTTATCAGATGTATGTAATGTATGTATGTTGAAGTATGTGTAAGTTATCAGATGTATGTAATGTATGTATGTTGAAGTCTGTAAGTTATCAGATGTATGTAATGTATGTATGTTGAAGTGTGTAAGTTATCAGATGTATGTAATGTATGTATGTTGAAGTATGTAAGTTATCAGATGTATGTAATGTATGTATATTGAAGTATGTGTAAGTTATCAGATGTATGTAATGTATGTATGTTGAAGTGTATGTAAGTTATCAGATGTATGTAATGTATGTATGTTGAAGTATGTAAGTTATCAGATGTATGTAATGTATGTATGTTGAAGTATGTAAGTTATAAGATGTTTGTAATGTATGTATGTTGAAGTATGTGTAAGTTATCAGATGTATGTAATGTATGTATGTTGAAGTATGTGTAAGTTATAAGATGTATGTAATGTATGTATGTTGTAGTATGTGTAAGTTATAAGATGTATGTAATGTATGTATTTTGAAGTATGTGTAAGTTATCAGATGTATGTAATGTATGTATGTTGAAGTATGTGTAAGTTATCAGATGTATGTAATATATGTATGTTGAAGTATGTGTAAGTTATAAGATGTATGTAATGTATGTATGTTTAAGTCTGTTAGTTATAAGATGTATGTAATGTATGTATGTTGAAGTATGTAAGTTATCAGATGTATGTAATGTATGTATGTTGAAGTGTGTAAATTATAAGATGTATGTAATGTATGTATGTTGAAGTTTGTGTAAGTTATCAGATGTATGTAATGTATGTATGTTGAAGTATGTGTAAGTTATCAGATGTATGTAATGTATGTATGTTGAAGTATGTGTAAGTTATCAGATGTATGTAATATATGTATGTTGAAGTATGTGTAAGTTATAAGATGTATGTAATGTATGTATGTTTAAGTCTGTTAGTTATAAGATGTATGTAATGTATGTATGTTGAAGTATGTAAATTATAAGATGTATGTAATGTATGTATGTTGAAGTATGTGTAAGTTATCAGATGTATGTAATGTATGTATGTTGAAGTCTGTAAGTTATCAGATGTATGTAATGTATGTATGTTGAAGTATGTAAGTTATCATATGTATGTAATGTATGTATGTTGAAGTATGTGTAAGTTATCAGATGTATGTAATGTATGTATGTTGTAGTATGTGTATGTTATCAGATGTATGTAATGTATGTATGTTGTAGTATGTGTATGTTATCAGATGTATGTAATGTATGTATGTTGAAGTATGTAAGTTATCAGATGTATGTAATGTATGTATGTTGAAGTGTGTGTATGTTATCAGATGTATGTAATGTATGTATGTTGAAGTATGTAAGTTATCAGATGTATGTAATGTATGTATGTTGAAGTATGTGTAAGTTATCAGATGTATGTAATATATGTATGTTGAAGTATGTGTAAGTTATAAGATGTATGTAATGTATGTATGTTTAAGTCTGTTAGTTATAAGATGTATGTAATGTATGTATGTTGAAGTATGTAAATTATAAGATGTATGTAATGTATGTATGTTGAAGTATGTGTAAGTTATCAGATGTATGTAATGTATGTATGTTGAAGTCTGTAAGTTATCAGATGTATGTAATGTATGTATGTTGAAGTATGTAAGTTATCATATGTATGTAATGTATGTATGTTGAAGTATGTGTAAGTTATCAGATGTATGTAATGTATGTATGTTGTAGTATGTGTATGTTATCAGATGTATGTAATGTATGTATGTTGTAGTATGTGTATGTTATCAGATGTATGTAATGTATGTATGTTGAAGTATGTAAGTTATCAGATGTATGTAATATATGTATGTTGAAGTGTGTGTATGTTATCAGATGTATGTAATGTATGTATGTTGAAGTATGTAAGTTATCAGATGTATGTAATGTATGTATGTTGAAGTGTGTAAGTTATCAGATGTATGTAATGTATGTATGTTGAAGTATGTAAGTTATCAGATGAATGTAATGTATGTATGTTGAAGCATGTGTAAGTTATAAGATGTATGTAATGTATGTATGTTGAAGTGTGTAAGTTATCAGATGTATGTAATGTATGTATGTTGAAGTATGTGTAAGTTATAAGATGTATGTAATGTATGTATGTTGAAGTCTGTAAGTTAGCAGATGTATGTAATATATGTATGTTGAAGTATGTATGTTATCAGATGTATGTAATGTATGTATGTTGAAGTATGTGTAAGTTATCAGATGTATGTAATGTATGTATGTTGAAGTATATGTAAGTTATTAGATGTATGTAATGTATGTATGTTGAAGTATGTGTAAGTTATCAGATGTATGTAATGTATGTATGTTGAAGTGTGTAAGTTATCAGATGTATGCAATGTATGTATGTTGAAGTATGTGTAAGTTATAAGATGTATGTAATGTATGTATGTTGAAGTCTGTAAGTTAGCAGATGTATGTAATGTATGTATGTTGAAGTATGTATGTTATCAGATGTATGTAATGTATGTATGTTGAAGTATGTGTAAGTTATCAGATGTATGTAATGTATGTATGTTGAAGTCTGTAAGTTAGCAGATGTATGTAATGTATGTATGTTGAAGTATGTGTAAGTTATCAGATGTATGTAATGTATGTATGTTGAAGTATGTATAAGTTATAAGATGTATGTAATGTATGTTTGTTGAAGTCTGTAAGTTATCAGATGTATGTAATGTATGTATGTTGAAGTATGTGTAAGTAATCAGATGTATGTAATGTATGTATGTTGTAGTATGTGTAAGTTATCAGATGTATGTAATGTATGTATGTTGAAGTGTGTGTAGGCTATCATATGTATGTAATGTATGTATGTCGAAGTATGTGTAAGTTATCAGATGTATGTAATGTATGTATGTTGAAGTATGTGTAAGTTATCAGATGTATGTAATGTATGTATGTTGAAGTATGTATAAGTTATAAGATGTATGTAATGTATGTATGTTGAAGTCTGTAAGTTATCAGATGTATGTAATGTATGTATGTTGAAGTATGTGTAAGTAATCAGATGTATGTAATGTATGTATGTTGTAGTATGTGTAAGTTATCAGATGTATGTAATGTATGTATGTTGAAGTGTGTGTAGGCTATCATATGTATGTAATGTATGTATGTCGAAGTATGTGTAAGTTATCAGATGTATGTAATGTATGTATGTTGAAGTATATGTAACTTATCAGATGTATGTAATGTATGTATGTTGAAGTATGTGTAAGTTATAAGATGTATGTAATGTATGTATGTTGAAGTCTGTAAGTTATCAGATGTATGTAATGTATGTATGTTGAAGTATGTGTAAGTTATCAGATGTATGTAATGTATGTATGTTGAAGTATGTGTAAGTTATCAGATGTATGTAATGTATGTATGTTGAAGTATGTGTAAGTTATCAGATGTATGTAATGTATGTATGTTGTAGTGTGTGTAAGTTATAAGATGTATGTAATGTATGTATGTTGAAGTATGTGTAAGTTATCAGATGTATGTAATGTATGTATGTTGTAGTATGTGTATGTTATCAGATGTATGTAATGTATGTATGTTGTAGTATGTGTATGTTATCAGATGTATGTAATGTATGTATGTTGAAGTATGTAAGTTATCAGATGTATGTAATGTATGTATGTTGAAGTGTGTGTATGTTATCAGATGTATGTAATGTATGTATGTTGAAGTATGTAAGTTATCAGATGTATGTAATGTATGTATGTTGAAGTATGTGTAAGTTATCAGATGTATGTAATATATGTATGTTGAAGTATGTGTAAGTTATAAGATGTATGTAATGTATGTATGTTTAAGTCTGTTAGTTATAAGATGTATGTAATGTATGTATGTTGAAGTATGTAAATTATAAGATGTATGTAATGTATGTATGTTGAAGTATGTGTAAGTTATCAGATGTATGTAATGTATGTATGTTGAAGTCTGTAAGTTATCAGATGTATGTAATGTATGTATGTTGAAGTATGTAAGTTATCATATGTATGTAATGTATGTATGTTGAAGTATGTGTAAGTTATCAGATGTATGTAATGTATGTATGTTGTAGTATGTGTATGTTATCAGATGTATGTAATGTATGTATGTTGTAGTATGTGTATGTTATCAGATGTATGTAATGTATGTATGTTGAAGTATGTAAGTTATCAGATGTATGTAATATATGTATGTTGAAGTGTGTGTATGTTATCAGATGTATGTAATGTATGTATGTTGAAGTATGTAAGTTATCAGATGTATGTAATGTATGTATGTTGAAGTGTGTAAGTTATCAGATGTATGTAATGTATGTATGTTGAAGTATGTAAGTTATCAGATGTATGTAATGTATGTATGTTGAAGCATGTGTAAGTTATAAGATGTATGTAATGTATGTATGTTGAAGTGTGTAAGTTATCAGATGTATGTAATGTATGTATGTTGAAGTATGTGTAAGTTATAAGATGTATGTAATGTATGTATGTTGAAGTCTGTAAGTTAGCAGATGTATGTAATATATGTATGTTGAAGTATGTATGTTATCAGATGTATGTAATGTATGTATGTTGAAGTATGTGTAAGTTATCAGATGTATGTAATGTATGTATGTTGAAGTATATGTAAGTTATTAGATGTATGTAATGTATGTATGTTGAAGTATGTGTAAGTTATCAGATGTATGTAATGTATGTATGTTGAAGTGTGTAAGTTATCAGATGTATGCAATGTATGTATGTTGAAGTATGTGTAAGTTATAAGATGTATGTAATGTATGTATGTTGAAGTCTGTAAGTTAGCAGATGTATGTAATGTATGTATGTTGAAGTATGTATGTTATCAGATGTATGTAATGTATGTATGTTGAAGTATGTGTAAGTTATCAGATGTATGTAATGTATGTATGTTGAAGTCTGTAAGTTAGCAGATGTATGTAATGTATGTATGTTGAAGTATGTGTAAGTTATCAGATGTATGTAATGTATGTATGTTGAAGTATGTATAAGTTATAAGATGTATGTAATGTATGTTTGTTGAAGTCTGTAAGTTATCAGATGTATGTAATGTATGTATGTTGAAGTATGTGTAAGTAATCAGATGTATGTAATGTATGTATGTTGTAGTATGTGTAAGTTATCAGATGTATGTAATGTATGTATGTTGAAGTGTGTGTAGGCTATCATATGTATGTAATGTATGTATGTCGAAGTATGTGTAAGTTATCAGATGTATGTAATGTATGTATGTTGAAGTATGTGTAAGTTATCAGATGTATGTAATGTATGTATGTTGAAGTATGTATAAGTTATAAGATGTATGTAATGTATGTATGTTGAAGTCTGTAAGTTATCAGATGTATGTAATGTATGTATGTTGAAGTATGTGTAAGTAATCAGATGTATGTAATGTATGTATGTTGTAGTATGTGTAAGTTATCAGATGTATGTAATGTATGTATGTTGAAGTGTGTGTAGGCTATCATATGTATGTAATGTATGTATGTCGAAGTATGTGTAAGTTATCAGATGTATGTAATGTATGTATGTTGAAGTATATGTAACTTATCAGATGTATGTAATGTATGTATGTTGAAGTATGTGTAAGTTATAAGATGTATGTAATGTATGTATGTTGAAGTCTGTAAGTTATCAGATGTATGTAATGTATGTATGTTGAAGTATGTGTAAGTTATCAGATGTATGTAATGTATGTATGTTGAAGTATGTGTAAGTTATCAGATGTATGTAATGTATGTATGTTGAAGTATGTGTAAGTTATCAGATGTATGTAATGTATGTATGTTGTAGTGTGTGTAAGTTATAAGATGTATGTAATGTATGTATGTTGAAGTATGTGTAAGTTATCAGATGTATGTAATGTATGTATGTTGAAGTATGTAAGTTATCAGATGTATGTAATGTATGTATGTTGAAGTATGAGTAAGTTATCAGATGTATGTAATGTATGTATGTTGAAGTATGTGTAAGTTATAAGATGTATGTAATGTATGTATGTTGAAGTATGAGTAAGTTATCAGATGTATGTAATGTATGTATGTTGAAGTATGTGTAAGTTATAATATGTATGTAATGTATGTATGTTGATGTGTGTAAGTTATTAGATGTATGTAATGTATGTATGTTGTAGTATGTGTATGTTATCAGATGTATGTAATGTATGTATGTTGAAGTCTGTAAGTTATCAGATGTATGTAATGTATGTATGTTGAAGTGTGTGTAAGTTATCAGATGTATGTAATGTATGTATGTTGAAGTGTGTAAGACATCAGATGTATGTAATGTATGTATGTCGAAGTGTGTGTAAGTTATCAGATGTATGTAATGTATGTATGTTGTAGTATGTGTATGTTATCAGATGTATGTAATGTATGTATGTTAAAGTCTGTAAGTTATCAGATGTATGTAATGTATGTATGTTAAAGTCTGTTATAAGATGTATGTAATGTATGTATGTTGAAGTATGTGTAAGTTATCAGATGTATGTAATGTATGTATGTTGAAGTATGTGTAAGTTATCAGATGTATGTAATGTATGTATGTTGAAGTATGTGTACGTTATCAGATGTATGTAATGTATGTATGTTGAAGTATGTGTAAGTTATCAGATGTTTGTAATGTATGTATGTTGAAGTGTTTGTAAGTTATAAGATGTATGTAATGTATGTATGTTGAAGTGTGTAAGTTATCAGATGTATGTAATGTATGTATGTTGAAGTATGTGTAAGTTATCAGATGTATGTAATGTATGTATGTTGAAGTATGTGTAAGTTATAAGATGTATGTAATGTATGTATGTTGAAGTATGTGTAAGTTATCAGATGTATGTAATGTATGTATGTTGAAGTATGTAAGTTATCAGATGTATGTAATATATGTATGTTGAAGTATGTGTAAGTTATAAGATGTATGTAATGTATGTATGTTGAAGTATGAGTAAGATATCAGATGTATGTAATGTATGTATGTTGAAGTATGTGTAAGTTATAAGATGTATGTAATGTATGTATTTTGAAGTATGTGTAAGTTATCATATGTATGTAATGTATGTATGTTGAAGTGTTTGTAAGTTATAAGATGTATGTAATGTATGTATGTTGAAGTGTGTAAGTTATCAGATGTATGTAATGTATGTATGTTGAAGTATGTGTAAGTTATCAGATGTATGTAATGTATGTATGTTGAAGTATGTGTAAGTTATAAGATGTATGTAATGTATGTATGTTGAAGTGTGTGTAAGTTATTAGATGTATGTAATGTATGTATGTTGTAGTATGTGTAAGTTATCAGATGTATGTAATGTATGTATGTTGAAGTATGTGTAAGTTATCAGATGTATGTAATGTATGTATGTTGAAGTATGAGTAAGTTATCAGATGTATGTAATGTATGTATGTTGAAGTATGTGTAAGTTATAATATGTATGTAATGTATGTATGTTGAAGTGTGTAAGTTATCAGATGTATGTAATGTATGTATGTTGAAGTATGTAAGTTATCAGATGTATGTAATGTATGTATTTTGAAGTATGTGTAAGTTATCATATGTATGTAATGTATGTATGTTGAAGTATGTGTAAGTTATCAGATGTATGTAATGTATGTATGTTGAAGTATGTGGAAGTTATCAGATGTATGTAATGTATGTATGTTGAAGTATGTGTAAGTTATCAGATGTATGTAATGTATGTATGTTGAAGTCTGTGTAAGTTATCAGATGTATGTAATGTATGTATGTTGAAGTATGTGTAAGTTATCAGATGTATGTAATGTATGTATGTTGATGTGTGTAAGTTATCAGATGTATGTAATGTATGTATGTTGAAGTATGTGTAAGTTATCAGATGTATGTAATGTATGTATGTTGATGTGTGTGTAAGTTATCAGATGTATGTAATGTATGTATGTTGAAGTATGTGTAAGTTATCAGATGTATGTAATGTATGTATGTTGAAGTATGTGTAAGTTATCGGATGTATGTAATGTATGTATGTTGAAGTATGTGTAAGTTATCGGATGTATGTAATGTATGTATGTTGAAGTATGTGTAAGTTATCGGATGTATGTAATGTATGTATGTTGAAGTATGTGTAAGTTATCGGATGTATGTAATGTATGTATGTTGAAGTGTGTGTAAGTTATCAGATGTATGTAATATATGTATGTTGAAGTATGTGTAAGTTATCAGATGTATGTAATGTATGTATGTTGAAGTCTGTACGTTATCAGATGTATGTAATGTATGTATGTTGAAGTGTGTGTAAGTTATCAGATGTATGTAATGTATGTATGTTGAAGTATGTGTAAGTTATCAGATGTATGTAATGTATGTATGTTGAAGTATGTGTAAGATGTCAGATGTATGTAATGTATGTATGTTGAAGTATGTGTATGTTATCATATGTATGTAATGTATGTATGTTGTAGTGTATGTAAGTCATAAGATGTATGTAATGTATGTATGTTGATGTATGTAGTTATCGGATGTATGTAATGTATGTATGTTTAAGTCTGTAAGTTATCAGATGTATGTAATGTATGTATGTTGAAGTATGTGTAAGTTATAAGATGTATGTAATGTATGTATTTTGAAGTGTGTAAGTTATAAGATGTATGTAATGTATGTATGTTGTAGTATGTGTAAGTAGTAATATGTATGTAATGTATGTATGTTGAAGTATGTGTAAGTTATCATATGTATGTAATGTATGTATGTTGAAGTATATGTAAGTTATCAGATGTATGTAATGTATGTATGTTGAAGTATGTGTAAGTTATAAGATGTATGTAATGTATGTATGTTGAAGTCTGTAAGTTATCAGATGTATGTAATGTATGTATGTTGAAGTCTGTAAGTTATCAGATGTATGTAATGTATGTATGTTGAAATGTGTAAGTTTTCAGATGTATGTAATGTATGTATGTTGAAGTATGTGTAAGTTATCATATGTATGTAATGTATGTATGTTGAAGTGTGTAAGTTATCAGATGTATGTAATGTATGTATGTTGAAGTATGTAAGTTATCAGATGTATGTAATGTATGTATTTTGAAGTATGTGTAAGTTATCAGATGTATGTAATGTATGTATGTTGAAGTTTGTGTAAGTTATCAGATGTATGTAATGTATGTATGTTGAAGTATGTGTAAGTTATCAGATGTATGTAATGTATGTATGTTGAAGTATGTGTAAGTTATCAGATGTATGTAATATATGTATGTTGAAGTATGTGTAAGTTATAAGATGTATGTAATGTATGTATGTTTAAGTCTGTTAGTTATAAGATGTATGTAATGTATGTATGTTGAAGTATGTAAATTATAAGATGTATGTAATGAATGTATGTTGAAGTATGTGTAAGTTATCAGATGTATGTAATGTATGTATGTTGAAGTCTGTAAGTTATCAGATGTATGTAATGTATGTATGTTGAAGTATGTGTAAGTTATCAGATGTATGTAATGTATGTATGTTGAAGTATGTGTAAGTTATCAGATGTATTTAATGTATGTATGTTGAAGTATGTGTAAGTTATCAGATGTATGTAATGTATGTATGTTGTAGTATGTGTAAGTTATCAGATGTATGTAATGTATGTATGTTGAAGTATGTATAAGTTATAAGATGTATGTAATGTATGTATGTTGAAGTCTGTAAGTTATCAGATGTATGTAATGTATGTATGTTGAAGTATGTGTAAGTAATCAGATGTATGTAATGTATGTATGTTGTAGTATGTGTAAGTTATCAGATGTATGTAATGTATGTATGTTGAAGTGTGTGTAGGCTATCATATGTATGTAATGTATGTATGTCGAAGTATGTGTAAGTTATCAGATGTATGTAATGTATGTATGCTGAAGTATGTGTAAGTTATCAGATGTATGTAATGTATGTATGTTGAAGTATGTATAAGTTATAAGATGTATGTAATGTATGTATGTTGAAGTCTGTAAGTTATCAGATGTATGTAATGTATGTATGTTGAAGTATGTGTAAGTAATCAGATGTATGTAATGTATGTATGTTGTAGTATGTGTAAGTTATCAGATGTATGTAATGTATGTATGTTGAAGTGTGTGTAAGTTATAATATGTATGTAATGTATGTATGTTGATGTGTGTAAGTTATTAGATGTATGTAATGTATGTATGTTGTAGTATGTGTATGTTATCAGATGTATGTAATGTATGTATGTTGAAGTCTGTAAGTTATCAGATGTATGTAATGTATGTATGTCGAAGTGTGTGTAAGTTATCAGATGTATGTAATGTATGTATGTTGTAGTATGTGTATGTTATCAGATGTATGTAATGTATGTATGTTAAAGTCTGTAAGTTATCAGATGTATGTAATGTATGTATGTTAAAGTCTGTTATAAGATGTATGTAATGTATGTATGTTGAAGTATGTGTAAGTTATCAGATGTATGTAATGTATGTATGTTGAAGTATGTGTAAGTTATCAGATGTATGTAATGTATGTATGTTGAAGTATGTGTACGTTATCAGATGTATGTAATGTATGTATGTTGAAGTATGTGTAAGTTATCAGATGTTTGTAATGTATGTATGTTGAAGTATGTGTAAGTTATCAGATGTATGTAATGTAGTATGTTGAAGTATGTAAGTTATCAGATGTATGTAATGTATGTATGTTGAAGTATGTGTAAGTTATCAGATGTTTGTAATGTATGCATGTTGAAGTCTGTAAGTTATCAGATGTATGTAATGTATGTATGTTGAAGTATGAGTATGTCTTCAGATGTATGTAATGTATGTATGTTGAAGTATGTGTAAGTTATCAGATGTATGTAATGTATGTATGTTGAAGTATGTAAGTTATCAGATGTATGTAATATATGTATGTTGAAGTATGTGTAAGTTATAAGATGTATGTAATGTATGTATGTTGAAGTATGAGTAAGTTATCAGATGTATGTAATGTATGTATGTTGAAGTATGTGTAAGTTATAAGATGTATGTAATGTATGTATTTTGAAGTATGTGTAAGTTATCATATGTATGTAATGTATGTATGTTGAAGTGTTTGTAAGTTATAAGATGTATGTAATGTATGTATGTTGAAGTGTGTAAGTTATCAGATGTATGTAATGTATGTATGTTGAAGTATGTGTAAGTTATCAGATGTATGTAATGTATGTATGTTGAAGTATGTGTAAGTTATAAGATGTATGTAATGTATGTATGTTGAAGTGTGTGTAAGTTATTAGATGTATGTAATGTATGTATGTTGTAGTATGTGTAAGTTATCAGATGTATGTAATGTATGTATGTTGAAGTATGTGTAAGTTATCAGATGTATGTAATGTATGTATGTTGAAGTATGAGTAAGTTATCAGATGTATGTAATGTATGTATGTTGAAGTATGTGTAAGTTATAATATGTATGTAATGTATGTATGTTGAAGTGTGTAAGTTATCAGATGTATGTAATGTATGTATGTTGAAGTATGTAAGTTATCAGATGTATGTAATGTATGTATTTTGAAGTATGTGTAAGTTATCATATGTATGTAATGTATGTATGTTGAAGTATGTGTAAGTTATCAGATGTATGTAATGTATGTATGTTGAAGTATGTGGAAGTTATCAGATGTATGTAATGTATGTATGTTGAAGTCTGTAAGTTATCAGATGTATGTAATGTATGTATTTTGAAGTATGTGTAAGTTATCATATGTATGTAATGTATGTATGTTGAAGTATGTGTAAGTTATCAGATGTATGTAATGTATGTATGTTGAAGTATGTGTAAGTTATCAGATGTATGTAATGTATGTATGTTGAAGTCTGTAAGTTATCAGATGTATGTAATGTATGTATGTTGAAGTATGTGTAAGTTATCAGATGTATGTAATGTATGTATGTTGAAGTCTGTGTAAGTTATCAGATGTATGTAATGTATGTATGTTGAAGTATGTGTAAGTTATCAGATGTATGTAATGTATGTATGTTGATGTGTGTAAGTTATCAGATGTATGTAATGTATGTATGTTGAAGTATGTGTAAGTTATCAGATGTATGTAATGTATGTATGTTGATGTGTGTGTAAGTTATCAGATGTATGTAATGTATGTATGTTGAAGTATGTGTAAGTTATCAGATGTATGTAATGTATGTATGTTGATGTGTGTAAGTAATCAGATGTATGTAATGTATGTATGTTGAAGTATGTGTAAGTTATCAGATGTATGTAATGTATGTATGTTGAAGTATGTGTAAGTTATCATATATATGTAATGTATGTATGTTGTAGTATGTGTAAGTTATCAGATGTATGTAATGTATGTATGTTGAAGTATGTGTATGTCATCAGATGTATGTAATGTATGTATGTTGTAGTATGTGTAAGTTATCAGATGTATGTAATGTATGTATGTTGAAGTATGTGTATGTCATCAGATGTATGTAATGTATGTATGTTGTAGTATGTGTAAGTTATCAAATGTATGTAATGTATGTATGTTATAGTGTGTGTAAGTTATCAGATGTATGTAATGTATGTATGTTGAAGTATGTGTAAGTTATCGGATGTATGTAATGTATGTATGTTGAAGTATGTGTAAGTTATCGGATGTATGTAATGTATGTATGTTGAAGTATGTGTAAGTTATCGGATGTATGTAATGTATGTATGTTGAAGTGTGTGTAAGTTATCAGATGTATGTAATATATGTATGTTGAAGTATGTGTAAGTTATCGTATGTATGTAATGTATGTATGTTGAAGTGTGTGTAAGTTATCAGATGTATGTAATATATGTATGTTGAAGTATGTGTAAGTTATCAGATGTATGTAATGTATGTATGTTGAAGTATGTGTAAGTTATCAGATGTATGTAATGTATGTATGTTGAAGTATGTGTAAGATGTCAGATGTATGTAATGTATGTATGTTGAAGTATGTGTATGTTATCAGATGTATGTAATGTATGTATGTTGTAGTATGTGTATGTTATCAGATGTATGTAATGTATGTATGTTGATGTATGTAGTTATCGGATGTATGTAATGTATGTATGTTTAAGTCTGTAAGTTATCAGATGTATGTAATGTATGTATGTTGAAGTATGTGTAAGTTATAAGATGTATGTAATGTATGTATTTTGAAGTGTGTAAGTTATAAGATGTATGTAATGTATGTATGTTGTAGTATGTGTAAGTAGTAATATGTATGTAATGTATGTATGTTGAAGTATGTGTAAGTTATCAGATGTTTGTAATGTATGTATGTTGAAGTATGTGTAAGTTATCAGATGTATGTAATGTAGTATGTTGAAGTATGTAAGTTATCAGATGTATGTAATGTATGTATGTTGAAGTATGTGTAAGTTATCAGATGTTTGTAATGTATGTATGTTGAAGTCTGTAAGTTATCAGATGTATGTAATGTATGTATGTTGAAGTATGAGTATGTCTTCAGATGTATGTAATGTATGTATGTTGAAGTATGTGTAAGTTATCAGATGTATGTAATGTATGTATGTTGAAGTATGTAAGTTATCAGATGTATGTAATATATGTATGTTGAAGTATGTGTAAGTTATAAGATGTATGTAATGTATGTATGTTGAAGTATGAGTAAGTTATCAGATGTATGTAATGTATGTATGTTGAAGTATGTGTAAGTTATAAGATGTATGTAATGTATGTATTTTGAAGTATGTGTAAGTTATCATATGTATGTAATGTATGTATGTTGAAGTGTTTGTAAGTTATAAGATGTATGTAATGTATGTATGTTGAAGTGTGTAAGTTATCAGATGTATGTAATGTATGTATGTTGAAGTATGTGTAAGTTATCAGATGTATGTAATGTATGTATGTTGAAGTATGTGTAAGTTATAAGATGTATGTAATGTATGTATGTTGAAGTGTGTGTAAGTTATTAGATGTATGTAATGTATGTATGTTGTAGTATGTGTAAGTTATCAGATGTATGTAATGTATGTATGTTGAAGTATGTGTAAGTTATCAGATGTATGTAATGTATGTATGTTGAAGTATGAGTAAGTTATCAGATGTATGTAATGTATGTATGTTGAAGTATGTGTAAGTTATAATATGTATGTAATGTATGTATGTTGAAGTGTGTAAGTTATCAGATGTATGTAATGTATGTATGTTGAAGTATGTAAGTTATCAGATGTATGTAATGTATGTATTTTGAAGTATGTGTAAGTTATCATATGTATGTAATGTATGTATGTTGAAGTATGTGTAAGTTATCAGATGTATGTAATGTATGTATGTTGAAGTATGTGGAAGTTATCAGATGTATGTAATGTATGTATGTTGAAGTCTGTAAGTTATCAGATGTATGTAATGTATGTATTTTGAAGTATGTGTAAGTTATCATATGTATGTAATGTATGTATGTTGAAGTATGTGTAAGTTATCAGATGTATGTAATGTATGTATGTTGAAGTATGTGTAAGTTATCAGATGTATGTAATGTATGTATGTTGAAGTCTGTAAGTTATCAGATGTATGTAATGTATGTATGTTGAAGTATGTGTAAGTTATCAGATGTATGTAATGTATGTATGTTGAAGTCTGTGTAAGTTATCAGATGTATGTAATGTATGTATGTTGAAGTATGTGTAAGTTATCAGATGTATGTAATGTATGTATGTTGATGTGTGTAAGTTATCAGATGTATGTAATGTATGTATGTTGAAGTATGTGTAAGTTATCAGATGTATGTAATGTATGTATGTTGATGTGTGTGTAAGTTATCAGATGTATGTAATGTATGTATGTTGAAGTATGTGTAAGTTATCAGATGTATGTAATGTATGTATGTTGATGTGTGTAAGTTATCAAATGTATGTAATGTATGTATGTTGAAGTATGTGTAAGTTATCAGATGTATGTAATGTATGTATGTTGAAGTATGTGTAAGTTATCATATATATGTAATGTATGTATGTTGTAGTATGTGTAAGTTATCAGATGTATGTAATGTATGTATGTTGAAGTATGTGTATGTCATCAGATGTATGTAATGTATGTATGTTGTAGTATGTGTAAGTTATCAGATGTATGTAATGTATGTATGTTGAAGTATGTGTATGTCATCAGATGTATGTAATGTATGTATGTTGTAGTATGTGTAAGTTATCAAATGTATGTAATGTATGTATGTTATAGTGTGTGTAAGTTATCAGATGTATGTAATGTATGTATGTTGAAGTATGTGTAAGTTATCGGATGTATGTAATGTATGTATGTTGAAGTATGTGTAAGTTATCGGATGTATGTAATGTATGTATGTTGAAGTATGTGTAAGTTATCGGATGTATGTAATGTATGTATGTTGAAGTGTGTGTAAGTTATCAGATGTATGTAATATATGTATGTTGAAGTATGTGTAAGTTATCGGATGTATGTAATGTATGTATGTTGAAGTGTGTGTAAGTTATCAGATGTATGTAATATATGTATGTTGAAGTATGTGTAAGTTATCAGATGTATGTAATGTATGTATGTTGAAGTATGTGTAAGTTATCAGATGTATGTAATGTATGTATGTTGAAGTATGTGTAAGATGTCAGATGTATGTAATGTATGTATGTTGAAGTATGTGTATGTTATCATATGTATGTAATGTATGTATGTTGTAGTGTATGTAAGTCATAAGATGTATGTAATGTATGTATGTTGATGTATGTAGTTATCGGATGTATGTAATGTATGTATGTTTAAGTCTGTAAGTTATCAGATGTATGTAATGTATGTATGTTGAAGTATGTGTAAGTTATAAGATGTATGTAATGTATGTATTTTGAAGTGTGTAAGTTATAAGATGTATGTAATGTATGTATGTTGTAGTATGTGTAAGTAGTAATATGTATGTAATGTATGTATGTTGAAGTATGTGTAAGTTATCATATGTATGTAATGTATGTATGTTGAAGTATGTGTAAGTTATAAGATGTATGTAATGTATGTATGTTGAAGTCTGTAAGTTATCAGATGTATGTAATGTATGTATGTTGAAGTCTGTAAGTTATCAGATGTATGTAATGTATGTATGTTGAAATGTGTAAGTTTTCAGATGTATGTAATGTATGTATGTTGAAGTATGTGTAAGTTATCATATGTATGTAATGTATGTATGTTGAAGTATGTGTAAGTTATCAGATGTATGTAATGTATGTATGTTGAAGTATGAGTAAGTTATCAGATGTATGTAATGTATGTATGTTGAAGTATGTGTAAGTTATAATATGTATGTAATGTATGTATGTTGAAGTGTGTAAGTTATCAGATGTATGTAATGTATGTATGTTGAAGTATGTAAGTTATCAGATGTATGTAATGTATGTATTTTGAAGTATGTGTAAGTTATCATATGTATGTAATGTATGTATGTTGAAGTCTGTGTAAGTTATCAGATGTATGTAATGTATGTATGTTGAAGTATGTGTAAGTTATCAGATGTATGTAATGTATGTATGTTGATGTGTGTAAGTTATCAGATGTATGTAATGTATGTATGTTGAAGTATGTGTAAGTTATCAGATGTATGTAATGTATGTATGTTGATGTGTGTGTAAGTTATCAGATGTATGTAATGTATGTATGTTGAAGTATGTGTAAGTTATCAGATGTATGTAATGTATGTATGTTGATGTGTGTAAGTTATCAGATGTATGTAATGTATGTATGTTGAAGTATGTGTAAGTTATCAGATGTATGTAATGTATGTATGTTGAAGTATGTGTAAGTTATCATATATATGTAATGTATGTATGTTGTAGTATGTGTAAGTTATCAGATGTATGTAATGTAGTATGTTGAAGTATGTAAGTTATCAGATGTATGTAATGTATGTATGTTGAAGTATGTGTAAGTTATCAGATGTTTGTAATGTATGTATGTTGAAGTCTGTAAGTTATCAGATGTATGTAATGTATGTATGTTGAAGTATGAGTATGTCTTCAGATGTATGTAATGTATGTATGTTGAAGTATGTGTAAGTTATCAGATGTATGTAATGTATGTATGTTGAAGTATGTAAGTTATCAGATGTATGTAATATATGTATGTTGAAGTATGTGTAAGTTATAAGATGTATGTAATGTATGTATGTTGAAGTATGAGTAAGTTATCAGATGTATGTAATGTATGTATGTTGAAGTATGTGTAAGTTATAAGATGTATGTAATGTATGTATTTTGAAGTATGTGTTAGTTATCATATGTATGTAATGTATGTATGTTGAAGTGTTTGTAAGTTATAAGATGTATGTAATGTATGTATGTTGAAGTGTGTAAGTTATCAGATGTATGTAATGTATGTATGTTGAAGTATGTGTAAGTTATCAGATGTATGTAATGTATGTATGTTGAAGTATGTGTAAGTTATAAGATGTATGTAATGTATGTATGTTGAAGTGTGTGTAAGTTATTAGATGTATGTAATGTATGTATGTTGTAGTATGTGTAAGTTATCAGATGTATGTAATGTATGTATGTTGAAGTATGTGTAAGTTATCAGATGTATGTAATGTATGTATGTTGAAGTATGAGTAAGTTATCAGATGTATGTAATGTATGTATGTTGAAGTCTGTAAGTTATCAGATGTATGTAATGTATGTATGTTGAAATGTGTAAGTTTTCAGATGTATGTAATGTATGTATGTTGAAGTATGTGTAAGTTATCATATGTATGTAATGTATGTATGTTGAAGTATGTGTAAGTTATCAGATGTATGTAATGTATGTATGTTGAAGTATGAGTAAGTTATCAGATGTATGTAATGTATGTATGTTGAAGTATGTGTAAGTTATAATATGTATGTAATGTATGTATGTTGAAGTGTGTAAGTTATCAGATGTATGTAATGTATGTATGTTGAAGTATGTAAGTTATCAGATGTATGTAATGTATGTATTTTGAAGTATGTGTAAGTTATCATATGTATGTAATGTATGTATGTTGAAGTCTGTGTAAGTTATCAGATGTATGTAATGTATGTATGTTGAAGTATGTGTAAGTTATCAGATGTATGTAATGTATGTATGTTGATGTGTGTAAGTTATCAGATGTATGTAATGTATGTATGTTGAAGTATGTGTAAGTTATCAGATGTATGTAATGTATGTATGTTGATGTGTGTGTAAGTTATCAGATGTATGTAATGTATGTATGTTGAAGTATGTGTAAGTTATCAGATGTATGTAATGTATGTATGTTGATGTGTGTAAGTTATCAGATGTATGTAATGTATGTATGTTGAAGTATGTGTAAGTTATCAGATGTATGTAATGTATGTATGTTGAAGTATGTGTAAGTTATCATATATATGTAATGTATGTATGTTGTAGTATGTGTAAGTTATCAGATGTATGTAATGTAGTATGTTGAAGTATGTAAGTTATCAGATGTATGTAATGTATGTATGTTGAAGTATGTGTAAGTTATCAGATGTTTGTAATGTATGTATGTTGAAGTCTGTAAGTTATCAGATGTATGTAATGTATGTATGTTGAAGTATGAGTATGTCTTCAGATGTATGTAATGTATGTATGTTGAAGTATGTGTAAGTTATCAGATGTATGTAATGTATGTATGTTGAAGTATGTAAGTTATCAGATGTATGTAATATATGTATGTTGAAGTATGTGTAAGTTATAAGATGTATGTAATGTATGTATGTTGAAGTATGAGTAAGTTATCAGATGTATGTAATGTATGTATGTTGAAGTATGTGTAAGTTATAAGATGTATGTAATGTATGTATTTTGAAGTATGTGTTAGTTATCATATGTATGTAATGTATGTATGTTGAAGTGTTTGTAAGTTATAAGATGTATGTAATGTATGTATGTTGAAGTGTGTAAGTTATCAGATGTATGTAATGTATGTATGTTGAAGTATGTGTAAGTTATCAGATGTATGTAATGTATGTATGTTGAAGTATGTGTAAGTTATAAGATGTATGTAATGTATGTATGTTGAAGTGTGTGTAAGTTATTAGATGTATGTAATGTATGTATGTTGTAGTATGTGTAAGTTATCAGATGTATGTAATGTATGTATGTTGAAGTATGTGTAAGTTATCAGATGTATGTAATGTATGTATGTTGAAGTATGAGTAAGTTATCAGATGTATGTAATGTATGTATGTTGAAGTATGTGTAAGTTATAATATGTATGTAATGTATGTATGTTGAAGTGTGTAAGTTATCAGATGTATGTAATGTATGTATGTTGAAGTATGTAAGTTATCAGATGTATGTAATGTATGTATTTTGAAGTATGTGTAAGTTATCATATGTATGTAATGTATGTATGTTGAAGTTTGTGTAAGTTATCAGATGTATGTAATGTATGTATGTTGAAGTATGTGGAAGTTATCAGATGTATGTAATGTATGTATGTTGAAGTCTGTAAGTTATCAGATGTATGTAATGTATGTATTTTGAAGTATGTGTAAGTTATCATATGTATGTAATGTATGTATGTTGAAGTATGTGTAAGTTATCAGATGTATGTAATGTATGTATGTTGAAGTATGTGTAAGTTATCAGATGTATGTAATGTATGTATGTTGAAGTCTGTAAGTTATCAGATGTATGTAATGTATGTATGTTGAAGTATGTGTAAGTTATCAGATGTATGTAATGTATGTATGTTGAAGTCTGTGTAAGTTATCAGATGTATGTAATGTATGTATGTTGAAGTATGTGTAAGTTATCAGATGTATGTAATGTATGTATGTTGATGTGTGTAAGTTATCAGATGTATGTAATGTATGTATGTTGAAGTATGTGTAAGTTATCAGATGTATGTAATGTATGTATGTTGATGTGTGTGTAAGTTATCAGATGTATGTAATGTATGTATGTTGAAGTATGTGTAAGTTATCAGATGTATGTAATGTATGTATGTTGATGTGTGTAAGTTATCAGATGTATGTAATGTATGTATGTTGAAGTATGTGTAAGTTATCAGATGTATGTAATGTATGTATGTTGAAGTATGTGTAAGTTATCATATATATGTAATGTATGTATGTTATAGTATGTGTAAGTTATCAGATGTATGTAATGTATGTATGTTGAAGTATGTGTATGTCATCAGATGTATGTAATGTATGTATGTTGTAGTATGTGTAAGTTATCAGATGTATGTAATGTATGTATGTTGAAGTATGTGTATGTCATCAGATGTATGTAATGTATGTATGTTGTAGTATGTGTAAGTTATCAAATGTATGTAATGTATGTATGTTATAGTGTGTGTAAGTTATCAGATGTATGTAATGTATGTATGTTGAAGTATGTGTAAGTTATCGGATGTATGTAATGTATGTATGTTGAAGTATGTGTAAGTTATCGGATGTATGTAATGTATGTATGTTGAAGTATGTGTAAGTTATCGGATGTATGTAATGTATGTATGTTGAAGTGTGTGTAAGTTATCAGATGTATGTAATATATGTATGTTGAAGTATGTGTAAGTTATCGGATGTATGTAATGTATGTATGTTGAAGTGTGTGTAAGTTATCAGATGTATGTAATATATGTATGTTGAAGTATGTGTAAGTTATCAGATGTATGTAATGTATGTATGTTGAAGTATGTGTAAGTTATCAGATGTATGTAATGTATGTATGTTGAAGTATGTGTAAGATGTCAGATGTATGTAATGTATGTATGTTGAAGTATGTGTATGTTATCATATGTATGTAATGTATGTATGTTGTAGTGTATGTAAGTCATAAGATGTATGTAATGTATGTATGTTGATGTATGTAGTTATCGGATGTATGTAATGTATGTATGTTTAAGTCTGTAAGTTATCAGATGTATGTAATGTATGTATGTTGAAGTATGTGTAAGTTATAAGATGTATGTAATGTATGTATTTTGAAGTGTGTAAGTTATAAGATGTATGTAATGTATGTATGTTGTAGTATGTGTAAGTAGTAATATGTATGTAATGTATGTATGTTGAAGTATGTGTAAGTTATCATATGTATGTAATGTATGTATGTTGAAGTATATGTAAGTTATCAGATGTATGTAATGTATGTATGTTGAAGTATGTGTAAGTTATAAGATGTATGTAATGTATGTATGTTGAAGTCTGTAAGTTATCAGATGTATGTAATGTATGTATGTTGAAGTCTGTAAGTTATCAGATGTATGTAATGTATGTATGTTGAAATGTGTAAGTTTTCAGATGTATGTAATGTATGTATGTTGAAGTATGTGTAAGTTATCATATGTATGTAATGTATGTATGTTGAAGTATGTGTAAGTTATCAGATGTATGTAATGTATGTATGTTGAAGTATGAGTAAGTTATCAGATGTATGTAATGTATGTATGTTGAAGTATGTGTAAGTTATAATATGTATGTAATGTATGTATGTTGAAGTGTGTAAGTTATCAGATGTATGTAATGTATGTATGTTGAAGTATGTAAGTTATCAGATGTATGTAATGTATGTATTTTGAAGTATGTGTAAGTTATCATATGTATGTAATGTATGTATGTTGAAGTCTGTGTAAGTTATCAGATGTATGTAATGTATGTATGTTGAAGTATGTGTAAGTTATCAGATGTATGTAATGTATGTATGTTGATGTGTGTAAGTTATCAGATGTATGTAATGTATGTATGTTGAAGTATGTGTAAGTTATCAGATGTATGTAATGTATGTATGTTGATGTGTGTGTAAGTTATCAGATGTATGTAATGTATGTATGTTGAAGTATGTGTAAGTTATCAGATGTATGTAATGTATGTATGTTGATGTGTGTGTAAGTTATCATATATATGTAATGTATGTATGTTATAGTATGTGTAAGTTATCAGATGTATGTAATGTATGTATGTTGAAGTATGTGTATGTCATCAGATGTATGTAATGTATGTATGTTGTAGTATGTGTAAGTTATCAGATGTATGTAATGTATGTATGTGTATGTCATCAGATGTATGTAATGTATGTATGTTGTAGTATGTGTAAGTTATCAAATGTATGTAATGTATGTATGTTATAGTGTGTGTAAGTTATCAGATGTATGTAATGTATGTATGTTGAAGTATGTGTAAGTTATCAGATGTATGTAATGTATGTATTTTGAAGTATGTGTAAGTTATCATATGTATGTAATGTATGTATGTTGAAGTCTGTGTAAGTTATCAGATGTATGTAATGTATGTATGTTGAAGTATGTGTAAGTTATCAGATGTATGTAATGTATGTATGTTGATGTGTGTAAGTTATCAGATGTATGTAATGTATGTATGTTGAAGTATGTGTAAGTTATCAGATGTATGTAATGTATGTATGTTGATGTGTGTGTAAGTTATCAGATGTATGTAATGTATGTATGTTGAAGTATGTGTAAGTTATCAGATGTATGTAATGTATGTATGTTGATGTGTGTAAGTTATCAGATGTATGTAATGTATGTATGTTGAAGTATGTGTAAGTTATCAGATGTATGTAATGTATGTATGTTGAAGTATGTGTAAGTTATCATATATATGTAATGTATGTATGTTGTAGTATGTGTAAGTTATCAGATGTATGTAATGTAGTATGTTGAAGTATGTAAGTTATCAGATGTATGTAATGTATGTATGTTGAAGTATGTGTAAGTTATCAGATGTTTGTAATGTATGTATGTTGAAGTCTGTAAGTTATCAGATGTATGTAATGTATGTATGTTGAAGTATGAGTATGTCTTCAGATGTATGTAATGTATGTATGTTGAAGTATGTGTAAGTTATCAGATGTATGTAATGTATGTATGTTGAAGTATGTAAGTTATCAGATGTATGTAATATATGTATGTTGAAGTATGTGTAAGTTATAAGATGTATGTAATGTATGTATGTTGAAGTATGAGTAAGTTATCAGATGTATGTAATGTATGTATGTTGAAGTATGTGTAAGTTATAAGATGTATGTAATGTATGTATTTTGAAGTATGTGTAAGTTATCATATGTATGTAATGTATGTATGTTGAAGTGTTTGTAAGTTATAAGATGTATGTAATGTATGTATGTTGAAGTGTGTAAGTTATCAGATGTATGTAATGTATGTATGTTGAAGTATGTGTAAGTTATCAGATGTATGTAATGTATGTATGTTGAAGTATGTGTAAGTTATAAGATGTATGTAATGTATGTATGTTGAAGTGTGTGTAAGTTATTAGATGTATGTAATGTATGTATGTTGTAGTATGTGTAAGTTATCAGATGTATGTAATGTATGTATGTTGAAGTATGTGTAAGTTATCAGATGTATGTAATGTATGTATGTTGAAGTATGAGTAAGTTATCAGATGTATGTAATGTATGTATGTTGAAGTATGTGTAAGTTATAATATGTATGTAATGTATGTATGTTGAAGTGTGTAAGTTATCAGATGTATGTAATGTATGTATGTTGAAGTATGTAAGTTATCAGATGTATGTAATGTATGTATTTTGAAGTATGTGTAAGTTATCATATGTATGTAATGTATGTATGTTGAAGTTTGTGTAAGTTATCAGATGTATGTAATGTATGTATGTTGAAGTATGTGGAAGTTATCAGATGTATGTAATGTATGTATGTTGAAGTCTGTAAGTTATCAGATGTATGTAATGTATGTATTTTGAAGTATGTGTAAGTTATCATATGTATGTAATGTATGTATGTTGAAGTATGTGTAAGTTATCAGATGTATGTAATGTATGTATGTTGAAGTATGTGTAAGTTATCAGATGTATGTAATGTATGTATGTTGAAGTCTGTAAGTTATCAGATGTATGTAATGTATGTATGTTGAAGTATGTGTAAGTTATCAGATGTATGTAATGTATGTATGTTGAAGTCTGTGTAAGTTATCAGATGTATGTAATGTATGTATGTTGAAGTATGTGTAAGTTATCAGATGTATGTAATGTATGTATGTTGATGTGTGTAAGTTATCAGATGTATGTAATGTATGTATGTTGAAGTATGTGTAAGTTATCAGATGTATGTAATGTATGTATGTTGATGTGTGTGTAAGTTATCAGATGTATGTAATGTATGTATGTTGAAGTATGTGTAAGTTATCAGATGTATGTAATGTATGTATGTTGATGTGTGTAAGTTATCAGATGTATGTAATGTATGTATGTTGAAGTATGTGTAAGTTATCAGATGTATGTAATGTATGTATGTTGAAGTATGTGTAAGTTATCATATATATGTAATGTATGTATGTTATAGTATGTGTAAGTTATCAGATGTATGTAATGTATGTATGTTGAAGTATGTGTATGTCATCAGATGTATGTAATGTATGTATGTTGTAGTATGTGTAAGTTATCAGATGTATGTAATGTATGTATGTTGAAGTATGTGTATGTCATCAGATGTATGTAATGTATGTATGTTGTAGTATGTGTAAGTTATCAAATGTATGTAATGTATGTATGTTATAGTGTGTGTAAGTTATCAGATGTATGTAATGTATGTATGTTGAAGTATGTGTAAGTTATCGGATGTATGTAATGTATGTATGTTGAAGTATGTGTAAGTTATCGGATGTATGTAATGTATGTATGTTGAAGTATGTGTAAGTTATCGGATGTATGTAATGTATGTATGTTGAAGTGTGTGTAAGTTATCAGATGTATGTAATATATGTATGTTGAAGTATGTGTAAGTTATCGGATGTATGTAATGTATGTATGTTGAAGTGTGTGTAAGTTATCAGATGTATGTAATATATGTATGTTGAAGTATGTGTAAGTTATCAGATGTATGTAATGTATGTATGTTGAAGTATGTGTAAGTTATCAGATGTATGTAATGTATGTATGTTGAAGTATGTGTAAGATGTCAGATGTATGTAATGTATGTATGTTGAAGTATGTGTATGTTATCATATGTATGTAATGTATGTATGTTGTAGTGTATGTAAGTCATAAGATGTATGTAATGTATGTATGTTGATGTATGTAGTTATCGGATGTATGTAATGTATGTATGTTTAAGTCTGTAAGTTATCAGATGTATGTAATGTATGTATGTTGAAGTATGTGTAAGTTATAAGATGTATGTAATGTATGTATTTTGAAGTGTGTAAGTTATAAGATGTATGTAATGTATGTATGTTGTAGTATGTGTAAGTAGTAATATGTATGTAATGTATGTATGTTGAAGTATGTGTAAGTTATCATATGTATGCAATGTATGTATGTTGAAGTATATGTAAGTTATCAGATGTATGTAATGTATGTATGTTGAAGTATGTGTAAGTTATAAGATGTATGTAATGTATGTATGTTGAAGTCTGTAAGTTATCAGATGTATGTAATGTATGTATGTTGAAGTCTGTAAGTTATCAGATGTATGTAATGTATGTATGTTGAAATGTGTAAGTTTTCAGATGTATGTAATGTATGTATGTTGAAGTATGTGTAAGTTATCATATGTATGTAATGTATGTATGTTGAAGTATGTGTAAGTTATCAGATGTATGTAATGTATGTATGTTGAAGTATGAGTAAGTTATCAGATGTATGTAATGTATGTATGTTGAAGTATGTGTAAGTTATAATATGTATGTAATGTATGTATGTTGAAGTGTGTAAGTTATCAGATGTATGTAATGTATGTATGTTGAAGTATGTAAGTTATCAGATGTATGTAATGTATGTATTTTGAAGTATGTGTAAGTTATCATATGTATGTAATGTATGTATGTTGAAGTCTGTGTAAGTTATCAGATGTATGTAATGTATGTATGTTGAAGTATGTGTAAGTTATCAGATGTATGTAATGTATGTATGTTGATGTGTGTAAGTTATCAGATGTATGTAATGTATGTATGTTGAAGTATGTGTAAGTTATCAGATGTATGTAATGTATGTATGTTGATGTGTGTGTAAGTTATCAGATGTATGTAATGTATGTATGTTGAAGTATGTGTAAGTTATCAGATGTATGTAATGTATGTATGTTGATGTGTGTAAGTTATCAGATGTATGTAATGTATGTATGTTGAAGTATGTGTAAGTTATCAGATGTATGTAATGTATGTATGTTGAAGTATGTGTAAGTTATCATATATATGTAATGTATGTATGTTGTAGTATGTGTAAGTTATCAGATGTATGTAATGTATGTATGTTGAAGTGTGTAAGTTATCAGATATATGTAATGTATGTATGTTGAAGTATGTGTATGTCATCAGATGTATGTAATGTATGTATGTTGTAGTATGTGTAAGTTATCAAATGTATGTAATGTATGTATGTTATAGTGTGTGTAAGTTATCAGATGTATGTAATGTATGTATGTTGAAGTATGTGTAAGTTATCAGATGTATGTAATGTATGTATGTTGAAGTGTGTGTAAGTTATCAGATGTATGTAATATATGTATGTTGAAGTATGTGTAAGTTATCAGATGTATGTAATGTATGTATGTTGAAGTCTGTACGTTATCAGATGTATGTAATGTATGTATGTTGAAGTGTGTGTAAGTTATCAAATGTATGTAATGTATGTATGTTGAAGTATGTGTAAGTTATCAGATGTATGTAATGTATGTATGTTGAAGTATGTGTAAGATGTCAGATGTATGTAATGTATGTATGTTGAAGTATGTGTATGTTATCATATGTATGTAATGTATGTATGTTGTAGTGTATGTAATGTATGTATGTTGATGTATGTAGTTATCGGATGTATGTAATGTATGTATGTTTAAGTCTGTAAGTTATCAGATGTATGTAATGTATGTATGTTGAAGTATGTGTAAGTTATAAGATGTATGTAATGTATGTATTTTGAAGTGTGTAAGTTATAAGATGTATGTAATGTATGTATGTTGTAGTATGTGTAAGTAGTAATATGTATGTAATGTATGTATGTTGAAGTATGTGTAAGTTATCATATGTATGTAATGTATGTATGTTGAAGTATATGTAAGTTATCAGATGTATGTAATGTATGTATGTTGAAGTATGTGTAAGTTATAAGATGTATGTAATGTATGTATGTTGAAGTCTGTAAGTTATCAGATGTATGTAATGTATGTATGTTGAAGTCTGTAAGTTATCAGATGTATGTAATGTATGTATGTTGAAATGTGTAAGTTTTCAGATGTATGTAATGTATGTATGTTGAAGTATGTGTAAGTTATCATATGTATGTAATGTATGTATGTTGAAGTATGTGTAAGTTATCAGATGTATGTAATGTATGTATGTTGAAGTATGAGTAAGTTATCAGATGTATGTAATGTATGTATGTTGAAGTATGTGTAAGTTATAATATGTATGTAATGTATGTATGTTGAAGTGTGTAAGTTATCAGATGTATGTAATGTATGTATGTTGAAGTATGTAAGTTATCAGATGTATGTAATGTATGTATTTTGAAGTATGTGTAAGTTATCATATGTATGTAATGTATGTATGTTGAAGTCTGTGTAAGTTATCAGATGTATGTAATGTATGTATGTTGAAGTATGTGTAAGTTATCAGATGTATGTAATGTATGTATGTTGATGTGTGTAAGTTATCAGATGTATGTAATGTATGTATGTTGAAGTATGTGTAAGTTATCAGATGTATGTAATGTATGTATGTTGATGTGTGTGTAAGTTATCAGATGTATGTAATGTATGTATGTTGAAGTATGTGTAAGTTATCAGATGTATGTAATGTATGTATGTTGATGTGTGTAAGTTATCAGATGTATGTAATGTATGTATGTTGAAGTATGTGTAAGTTATCAGATGTATGTAATGTATGTATGTTGAAGTATGTGTAAGTTATCATATATATGTAATGTATGTATGTTGTAGTATGTGTAAGTTATCAGATGTATGTAATGTATGTATGTTGAAGTGTGTAAGTTATCAGATGTATGTAATGTATGTATGTTGAAGTATGTGTATGTCATCAGATGTATGTAATGTATGTATGTTGTAGTATGTGTAAGTTATCAAATGTATGTAATGTATGTATGTTATAGTGTGTGTAAGTTATCAGATGTATGTAATGTATGTATGTTGAAGTATGTGTAAGTTATCAGATGTATGTAATGTATGTATGTTGAAGTGTGTGTAAGTTATCAGATGTATGTAATATATGTATGTTGAAGTATGTGTAAGTTATCAGATGTATGTAATGTATGTATGTTGAAGTCTGTACGTTATCAGATGTATGTAATGTATGTATGTTGAAGTGTGTGTAAGTTATCAGATGTATGTAATGTATGTATGTTGAAGTCTGTACGTTATCAGATGTATGTAATGTTTGTATGTTGAAGTGTGTGTAAGTTATCAGATGTATGTAATGTATGTATGTTGAAGTATGTGTATGTTATCAGATGTATGTAATGTATGTATGTTGAAGTATGTGTAAGTTATCAGATGTATGTAATGTATGTATGTTGAAGTATGTGTAAGTTATCAGATGTATGTAATGTATGTATGTTGAAGTATGTACGTTATCAGATGTGTGTGTGTGTGTGTGTGTGTAAGAATTTATTTAGAAAACGCAACAGTTAAAATAATATTACATTTTCGATATTGCGTTGAAGATAAAAAAAGGTACAATAATAATTATTAGTTTCACGTAAGCAGGAAGCTTTTAAGCTTGCGCTTGAAACTGTTTGGTGAAATAGTTGGAGATAATAGTTGTTTCGGAAGTCGATTCCATTTATAAGAGGCTATTGATGAAAATCTTTTTTTGCCATATTTAGAGTTAGTAGTTGGTAGCGTGAGTGTGGTGAGGTCAGATGTTCGTAGTTGTCTGTTGTTTGATTTAATGTTAAGTGATAGTCGTAATGCATGCGGTTGTTCGTATGTAAGAGTTTTCTTTAGTATAGTGAGTAATTTGTAGTCGATAGAGTCAGTAGTTGTCATCCAATTCAGTCGTTGTCTTAATTCGGTAACACTAGTTGAGTAGTCATTTCGGTTGAGTCGGTAAATTAGTCGTATGGATCTATTAATAATTTTGTCAAAATGTTTAATTTTATCTTTATTTACTGTTGCTAATAATGAGTTGCAGTATTGGAGTCGTGAAATTATTAAGGAGTGGATTAGTAAAGTAGTAGTTGTGGCATTCATGTATGGTCGTAGTCGTCTTAGATTAAATAGTTGGGCTGTTGTAGTTTGTCTTATAAGGTTAATATGTTTGTCAAGGTTTAATTCATTGTTGAAATGTAATCCTAGATATTTAGCCGAGTTAGTTGGTAATAGTATAATGTTGTTAATGTAAATGTCTGGGAAATATGCAGTAGAGTTAGTCATATTTATGTTAATTAGTTCAGTCTTTTTTATGTTGAGAAGGAGATAATTGTAAGTCAACCAGTTGTTTATATCATTTAAACAGTTTTGTAATTGTATTGAATATTTTGTCGGTGTATGTATTTCTATGTCATCAGCATATAAATTATATTTTATATTAGGGAATTTGTTGATAATATATTTGATGGGAAGTAGATATATGGCAAATAATATTGGGGATAAAATTGAACCATGTGGAACACCATGCTTAAGTTTATACGGGATAGATATTGTAGTATTTATTTTAATGGAGAAAGTTCTCTCGTTGATATAGCTTTCAAACCATTTATGTTGAAGTATGTGTAAGTTATCAGATGTATGTAATGTATGTATGTTGAAGTA
The DNA here is from genome assembly GCA_964035775.1 of Osedax frankpressi. Classification (NCBI taxonomy): domain Eukaryota; kingdom Metazoa; phylum Annelida; class Polychaeta; order Sabellida; family Siboglinidae; genus Osedax; species Osedax frankpressi. Next base: position 28,680,926 of record OZ038315.1, read on the forward strand.
TGTGTAAGTTATCATATATATGTAATGTATGTATGTTGTAGTATGTGTAAGTTATCAGATGTATGTAATGTATGTATGTTGAAGTGTGTAAGTTATCAGATGTATGTAATGTATGTATGTTGAAGTATGTGTATGTCATCAGATGTATGTAATGTATGTATGTTGTAGTATGTGTAAGTTATCAAATGTATGTAATGTATGTATGTTATAGTGTGTGTAAGTTATCAGATGTATGTAATGTATGTATGTTGAAGTATGTGTAAGTTATCAGATGTATGTAATGTATGTATGTTGAAGTGTGTGTAAGTTATCAGATGTATGTAATATATGTATGTTGAAGTATGTGTAAGTTATCAGATGTATGTAATGTATGTATGTTGAAGTCTGTACGTTATCAGATGTATGTAATGTATGTATGTTGAAGTGTGTGTAAGTTATCAGATGTATGTAATGTATGTATGTTGAAGTCTGTACCTTATCAGATGTATGTAATGTTTGTATGTTGAAGTGTGTGTAAGTTATCAGATGTATGTAATGTATGTATGTTGAAGTATGTGTATGTTATCAGATGTATGTAATGTATGTATGTTGAAGTCTGTAAGTTATCAGATGTATGTAATGTATGTATGTTGAAGTCTGTACGTTATCAGATGTATGTAATGTATGTATGTTGAAGTGTGTGTAAGTTATCAGATGTATGTAATGTATGTATGTTGAAGTATGTGTAAGTTATCAGATGTATGTAATGTATGTATGTTGAAGTATGTGTAAGTTATCAGATGTATGTAATGTATGTATGTTGAAGTCTGTACGTTATCAGATGTGTGTGTGTGTGTGTGTGTGTGTAAGAATTTATTTAGAAAACGCAACAGTTAAAATAATATTACATTTTCGATATTGCGTTTAAGATAAAAAAAGGTACAATAATAATTATTAGTTTCACGTAAGCAGGAAGCTTTTAAGCTTGCGCTTGAAACTGTTTGGTGAAATAGTTGGAGATAATAGTTGTTTCGGAAGTCGATTCCATTTATAAGAGGCTATTGATGAAAATCTTTTTTTGCCATATTTAGAGTTAGTAGTTGGTAGCGTGAGTATGGTGAGGTCAGATGTTCGTAGTTGTCTGTTGTTTGATTTAATGTTAAGTGATAGTCGTAATGCATGCGGTTGTTCGTATGTAAGAGTTTTCTTTAGTATAGTGAGTAATTTGTAGTCGATAGAGTCAGTAGTTGTCATCCAATTCAGTCGTTGTCTTAATTCGGTAACACTAGTTGAGTAGTCATTTCGGTTGAGTCGGTAAATTAGTCGTATGGATCTATTAATAATTTTGTCAAAATGTATAATTTTATCTTTATTTACTGTTGCTAATAATGAGTTGCAGTATTGGAGTCGTGAAATTATTAAGGAGTGGATTAGTAAAGTAGTAGTTGTGGTATTCATGTATGGTCGTAGTCGTCTTAGATTAAATAGTTGGGCTGTTGTAGTTTGTCTTATAAGGTTAATATGTTTGTCAAGGTTTAATTCATTGTTGAAATGTAATCCTAGATATTTAGCCGAGTTAGTTGGTAATAGTATAATGTTGTTAATGTAAATGTCTGGGAAATATGCAGTAGAGTTAGTCATATTTATGTTAATTAGTTCAGTCTTTTTTATGTTGAGAAGGAGATAATTGTAAGTCAACCAGTTGTTTATATCATTTAAACAGTTTTGTAATTGTATTGAATATTTTGTCGGTGTATGTATTTCTATGTCATCAGCATATAAATAATATTTTATATTAGGGAATTTGTTGATAATATATTTGATGGGAAGTAGATATATGGCAAATAATATTGGGGATAAAATTGAACCCTGTGGAACACCATGCTTAAGTTTATACGGGATAGATATTGTAGTATTTATTTTAATGGAGAAAGTTCTCTCGTTGATATAGCTTTCAAACCATTTAAATACAGTGTCTTTAATTCCTATTTGATAGAGTATTGTCAGTAAGATGGTGTGATCAAGTGTATCGAAGGCAGAAGATAAATCCAGTAAAGTAATTCGTATTGGATTATTATCGTCAAGGGAGGAGTATATGTCGTCGAATAAGGAAAGTAACGTAGTTTCAGTATTATGTAATTTTCTAAATCCGTTCTGTCTATTGTCAAGTATGTTATGTTCAGTTAAGTATGATAGTAGTTGGACATATACAGTCTTTTCTAGTAACTTAGCTAATAGTGGTAGTTGGGAAATAGGGCGGTAGTTAGATAAGTCGTCTGGTGATAGTTTAGAATTTTTTATGAAGGGACTAATAATTGAGTGTTTGAGATGTTTGGGAATATTTCCTGTTAGTAGAGAAGTATCGATTATATCTTTGAAAAGTGGTGTAAGTACAGTTGATAGTTTTGAAGTATGTGTAAGTTATAAGATGTATGTAATGTATGTATGTTGAAGTATGTGTAAGTTATCAGATGTATGTAATGTATGTATGTTGAAGTATGTGTATGTTAAAAGAGGTATATATGTTGAAGTATGTGTAAGTTATCATATGTATGTAATGTATGTATGTTGAAGTATGTAAGTTATCAGATGTATGTAATGTATGTATGTTGAAGTATGTGTAAGTTATCAGATGTATGTAATGTATGTATGTTGAAGTCTGTAAGTTATCAGATGTATGTAATGTATGTATGTTGAAGTGTGTAAGTTATCAGATGTATGTAATGTATGTATGTTGAAGTATGTGTAAGTTATCAGATGTATGTAATGTATGTATGTTGAAGTATGTGTAAGTTATAAGATGTATGTAATGTATGTATGTTGAAGTATGTGTAAGTTATCAGATGTATGTAATGTATGTATGTTGAAGTATGTGTAAGTTATCAGATGTATGTAATGTATGTATGTTGAAGTATGTGTAAGTTATCAGATGTATGTAATGTATGTATGTTGAAGTATGTGTAAGATGTCAGATGTATGTAATGTATGTATGTTGAAGTATGTGTAAGTTATAATATATATATAATGTATGTATGTTGAAGTATGTGTAAGTTATCAGATGTATGTAATGTATGTATGTTGAAGTATGTGTATGTTATCAGATGTATGTAATGTATGTATGTTGAAGTATGTGTAAGTTATCATATGTAGGTAATGTATGTATGTTGAAGTATGTGTATGTTATAAGATATATATAATGTATGTATGTTGAAGTATGTGTAAGTTATCAGATGTATGTAATGTATGTATGTTGAAGTATGTGTATGATATCAGATGTATGTAATGTATGTATATTGAAGTGTGTAAGTTATCAGATGTATGTAATGTATGTATGTTGAAGTATGTGTAAGTTATCAGATGTATGTTGAAGTATGTGTAAGTTATCAGATGTATGTTGAAGTATGTGTATGTTATCAGATATATGTATGTTGAAGTATGTGTAAGTTATCAGATGTATGTAATATATGTATATTGAAGTCTGTAAGTTGTAAGATGTATGTAATGTATGTATGTTGTAGTATGTGTAAGTTAGCAGATGTATGTAATGTATGTATGTTGAAGTATGTGTATGTTATCATATGTATGTAATGTATGTATGTTGTAGTGTATGTAAGTCATAAGATGTATGTATGTTGATGTATGTAGTTATCGGATGTATGTAATGTATGTAAGTTGATGTCTGTAGTTATTAGATGTATGTAATATATGTATGTTGAAGTATGTGTAAGTTATCAGATGTATGTAATGTATGTATGTTGAAGTATGTGTAAGTTATAAGATATATATAATGTATGTATGTTGAAGTATGTGTAAGTTATCAGATGTATGTAATGTATGTATGTTGAAGTATGTGTATGTTATCAGATGTATGTAATATATGTATATTGAAGTGTGTAAGTTATCAGATGTATGTAATGTATGTATGTTGAAGTCTGCAAGTTATCAGATGTATGTAATGTATGTATGTTGAAGTATGTGTAAGTTATCAGATGTATGTAATGTATGTATGTTGAAGTGTGTGTATGTTATCAGATGTATGTAATGTATGTATATTGAAGTGTGTAAGTTATCAGATGTATGTAATGTATGTATGTTGAAGTATGTGTATGTTATCAGATGTATGTAATGTGTGTATGTTGAAGTCTGTAAGTTATCAGATGTATGTAATGTATGTATGTTGAAGTCTGTAAGTTATCAGATGTATGTAATGTATGTATGTTGAAGTATGTATAAGTTATCAGATGTATGTAATGTATGTATGTTGAAGTGTTTGTAAGTTATCAGATGTATGTAATGTATGTATGTTGAAGTATGTGTAAGTTATCAGATGTATGTAATGTATGTATGTTGAAGTATGTATAAGTTATCAGATGTATGTTTAAGTATATGTAAGTTATCAGATGTATGTAATGTATGTATGTTGAAGTATGTAAGTTATCAGATGTATGTAATGTATGTATGTTGAAGTATGTGTATGTTATCATATGTATGTAATGTATGTATGTTATAGTGTATGTAAGTCATAAGATGTATGTATGTTGATGTATGTAGTTATCGGATGTATGTAATGTATGTATGTTGATGTCTGTAGTTATTAGATGTATGTAATATATGTATGTTGAAGTATGTGTAAGTTATAAGATGTATGTAATGTATGTATGTTGAAGTATGTGTAAGTTATAAGATGTATGTAATGTATGTATGTTGAAGTATGTGTAAGTTATCAGATGTATGTAATGTATGTATGTTGAAGTGTGTGTATGTTATCAGATGTATGTAATGTATGTATATTGAAGTGTGTAAGTTATCAGATGTATGTAATGTATGTATGTTGAAGTATGTGTATGTTATCAGATGTATGTAGTGTATGTATGTTGAAGTATGTGTATGTTATCAGATGTATGTAATGTATGTATGTTGAAGTCTGTAAGTTATCATATGTATGTAATGTATGTATGTTGAAGTATGTGTAAGTTATCAGATGTATGTAATGTATGTATGTTGAAGTATGTGTAAGTTATCAGATGTATGTAATGTATGTATGTTGTAGTATGTGTAAGTTATCAGATGTATGTAATGTATGTTTGTTAAAGTATGTGTAAGTTATAAGATGTATGTAATGTATGTATGTTGAAGTATGTGTAAGTTATCAGATGTATGTAATGTATGTATGTTAAAGTATGTGTAAGTCATAGGATGTATGTAATGTATGTATGTTGAAGTATGTATAAGTTATCATATGTATGTAATGTATGTATGTTGAAGTATGTGTAAGTTATCAGATGTATGTAATGTATGTATGTTGAAGTGTTTGTAAGTTATCAGATGTATGTAATGTATGTATGTTGAAGTATGTGTAATTTATCAGATGTATGTAATGTATGTATGTTTAAGTCCGTAAGTTATCAGATGTATGTAATGTATGTAAGTTGAAGTATGTGTATGTTAAAAGAGGTATGTATGTTGAAGTATGTGTAAGTTATCAGATGTATGTAATGTATGTATGTTGAAGTATGTGTAAGTTATCAGATGTATGTAATGTATGTATGTTGAAGTATGTGTAAGTTATCAGATGTATGTAATGTATGTATGTTAAAGTATGTGTAAGTTATCAGATGTATGTAATGTATGTATGTTGAAGTCTGTGTAAGTCATAAGATATATATAATGTATGTATGTGTAAGTTATCAGATGTATGTAATGTATGTATGTTGTAGTATGTGTAAGTTATCAGATGTGTGTAATGTATGTATGTTGAAGTATGTGTATGTTATCATATGTATGTAATGTATGTATGTTGAAGTATGTGTAAGTTATCAGATGTATGTAATGTATGTATGTTGAAGAATGTGTAAGTTATAATATGTATGTAATGTATGTATGTTGAAGTATGTGTATGTTATCAGATGTATGTAATGTATGTTTGTTAAAGTATGTGTAAGTTATAAGATGTATGTAATGTATGTATGTTGAAGTATGTGTAAGTTATCAGATGTATGTAATGTATGTATGTTAAAGTATGTGTAAGTCATAGGATGTATGTAATGTATGTTTGTTAAAGTATGTGTAAGTTATAAGATGTATGTAATGTATGTATGTTGAAGTATGTGTAAGTTATCAGATGTATGTAATGTATGTATGTTGAAGAATGTGTAAGTTATAATATGTATGTAATGTATGTATGTTGAAGTATGTGTATGTTATCAGATGTATGTAATGTATGTTTGTTAAAGTATGTGTAAGTTATAAGATGTATGTAATGTATGTATGTTGTAGTATGTGTAAGTTATCAGATGTGTGTAATGTATGTTTGTTAAAGTATGTGTAAGTTATAAGATGTATGTAATGTATGTATGTTGAAGTATGTGTAAGTTATCAGATGTATGTAATGTATGTATGTTGTAGTATGTGTAAGTTATCAGATGTATGTAATGTATGTTTGTTAAAGTATGTGTAAGTTATAAGATGTATGTAATGTATGTATGTTGAAGTATGTGTAAGTTATCAGATGTATGTAATGTATGTATGTTGAAGTATGTGTAAGTTATCAGATGTATGTAATGTATGTATGTTGAAGTATGTAAGTTATCAGATGTATGTAATGTATGTATGTTGAAGTATGTGTAAGTTATCAGATGTATGTAATGTATGTATGTTGAAGTATGTGTAAGTTATCAGATGTATGTAATGTATGTATGTTGAAGTCTGTACGTTATCAGATATATGTAATGTATGTATGTTAAGCAGGAAGCTTTTAAGCTTGCGCTTGAAACTGTTTGGTGAAATAGTTGGAGATAATAGTTGTTTCGGAAGTCGATTCCATTTATAAGAGGCTATTGATGAAAATCTTTTTTTGCCATATTTAGAGTTAGTAGTTGGTAGCGTGAGTATGGTGAGGTCAGATGTTCGTAGTTGTCTGTTGTTTGATTTAATGTTAAGTGATAGTCGTAATGCATGCGGTTGTTCGTATGTAAGAGTTTTCTTTAGTATAGTGAGTAATTTGTAGTCGATAGAGTCAGTAGTTGTCATCCAATTCAGTCGTTGTCTTAATTCGGTAACACTAGTTGAGTAGTCATTTCGGTTGAGTCGGTAAATTAGTCGTATGGATCTATTAATAATTCTGTCAAAATGTTTAATTTTATCTTTATTTACTGTTGCTAATAATGAGTTGCAGTATTGGAGTCGTGAAATTATTAAGGAGTGGATTAGTAAAGTAGTAGTTGTGGTATTCATGTATGGTCGTAGTCGTCTTAGATTAAATAGTTGGGCTGTTGTAGTTTGTCTTATAAGGTTAATATGTTTGTCAAGGTTTAATTCATTGTTAAATGTAATCCTAGATATTTAGCCGAGTTAGTTGGTAATAGTATAATGTTGTTAATGTAAATGTCTGGGAAATATGCAGTAGAGTTAGTCATATTTATGTTAATTAGTTCAGTCTTTTTTATGTTGAGAAGGAGATAATTGTAAGTCAACCAGTTGTTTATATCATTTAAACAGTTTTGTAATTGTATTGAATATTTTGTCGGTATATGTATTTCTATGTCATCAGCATATAAGTTATATTTTATATCAGGGAATTTGTTGATAATATATTTGATGGGAAGTAGATATATGGCAAATAATATTGGGGATAAAATTGAACCCTGTGGAACACCATGCTTAAGTTTATACGGGATAGATATTGTAGTATTTATTTTAATGGAGAAAGTTCTCTCGTTGATATAGCTTTCAAACCATTTAAATACAGTGTCTTTAATTCCTATTTGATAGAGTCTTGTCAGTAAGATGGTGTGATCAAGTGTATCGAATGCAGAAGATAAATCCAGTAAAGTAATTCGTATTGGATTATTGTCGTCAAGGGAGGAGTATATGTCGTCGAATAAGGAAAGTAAAGTAGTTTCAGTATTATGTAATTTTCTAAATCCGTTCTGTCTATTGTCAAGTAGGTTATGTTCAGTTAAGTATGATAGTAGTTGGACATATACAGTCTTTTCTAGTAACTTAGCTAATAGTGGTAGTTGGGAAATAGGGCGGTAGTTAGATAAGTCGTCTGGTGATAGTTTAGAATTTTTTATGAAGGGACTAATAATTGAGTGTTTGAGATGTTTGGGAATATTTCCTGTTAGTAGAGAAGTATCGATTATATCTTTGAAAAGTGGTGTAAGTGTAGTTGATAGTTTTGAAGTATGTGTAAGTTATAAGATGTATGTAATGTATGTATGTTGAAGTATGTGTAAGTTATCAGATGTATGTAATGTATGTATGTTGAAGTATGTGTAAGTTATCAGATGTATGTAATGTATGTATTTTGAAGTATGTGTATGTTAAAAGAGGTATGTATGTTGAAGTATGTGTAAGTTATCAGATGTATGTAATGTATGTATGTTGAAGTATGTAAGTTATCAGATGTATGTAATGTATGTATGTTGAAGTATGTGTAAGTTATCAGATGTATGTAATGTATGTATGTTGAAGTATGTGTAAGTTATCAGATGTATGTAATGTATGTATGTTGAAGTCTGTACGTTATCAGATATATGTAATGTATGTATGTTGAAGTGTGTGTAAGTTATCAGATGTATGTAATGTATGTATGTTGAAGTATGTGTAAGTTATCAAATGTATGTAATGTATGTATGTTGAAGTATGTGTAAGTTATCAGATGTATGTAATGTATGTATGTTGAAGTCTGTACGTTATCAGATGTATGTAATGTATGTATGTTGAAGTGTGTAAGTTATAAGATGTATGTAATATATGTATGTTGAAGTATGTGTAAGTTATCAGATGTATGTAATGTATGTATGTTGAAGTATGTGTAAGTTATCAGATGTATGTAATGTATGTATGTTGAAGTCTGTAAGTTATCAGATGTATGTAATGTATGTATGTTGAAGTATGTGTAAGTTATCAGATGTATGTAATGTATGTATGTTGAAGTATGTGTAAGTTATCAGATGTATGTAATGTATGTATGTTGAAGTATGTGTAAGTTATCAGATGTATGTAATATATGTATGTTGAAGTATGTGTAAGTTATCAGATGTATGTAATGTATGTATGTTGAAGTATGTGTAAGTTATCAGATGTATGTAATGTATGTATGTTGAAGTATGTGTAAGTTATCAGATGTATGTAATGTATGTATGTTGAAGTATGTGTAAGTTATCAGATGTATGTAATGTATGTATGTTGAAGTATGTGTAAGTTATCAGATGTATGTAATGTATGTATATTGAAGTGTGTAAGTTATCAGATGTATGTAAAGTATGTATGTTGAAGTATGTGTATGTTATCATATGTATGTAATGTATGTATGTTGAAGTATGTGTAAGTTATCAGATGTATGTAATGTATGTATGTTGAAGAATGTGTAAGTTATAATATGTATGTAATGTATGTATGTTGAAGTATGTGTATGTTATCAGATGTATGTAATGTATGTTTGTTAAAGTATGTGTAAGTTATAAGATGTATGTAATGTATGTATGTTGAAGTATGTGTAAGTTATCAGATGTATGTAATGTATGTATGTTAAAGTATGTGTAAGTCATAGGATGTATGTAATGTATGTTTGTTAAAGTATGTGTAAGTTATAAGATGTATGTAATGTATGTATGTTGAAGTATGTGTAAGTTATCAGATGTATGTAATGTATGTATATTGAAGTGTGTAAGTTATCAGATGTATGTAATGTATGTATGTTGAAGTCTGTAAGTTATCAGATGTATGTAATGTATGTATGTTGAAGTCTGTAAGTTATCAGATGTATGTAATGTATGTATGTTGAAGTCTGTAAGTTATCAGATGTATGTAATGTATGTATGTTGAAGTATGTGTATGTTATCAGATGTATGTAATGTATGTATGTTGAAGTCTGTAAGTTATCAGATGTATGTAATGTATGTATGTTGAAGTCTGTAAGTTATCAGATGTATGTAATGTATGTATGTTGAAGTATGTATAAGTTATCAGATGTATGTAATGTATGTATGTTGAAGTGTTTGTAAGTTATCAGATGTATGTAATGTATGTATGTTGAAGTATGTGTAAGTTATCAGATGTATGTAATGTATGTATGTTGAAGTGTTTGTAAGTTATCAGATGTATGTAATGTATGTATGTTGAAGTATGTGTAATTTATCAGATGTATGTATTGTATGTATGTTTAAGTCTGTAAGTTATCAGATGTATGTAATGTATGTAAGTTGAAGTATGTGTATGTTAAAAGAGGTATGTATGTTGTAGTATGTGTAAGTTATCAGATGTATGTAATGTATGTTTGTTAAAGTATGTGTAAGTTATAAGATGTATGTAATGTATGTATGTTGAAGTATGTGTAAGTTATCAGATGTATGTAATGTATGTATGTTAAAGTATGTGTAAGTCATAGGATGTATGTAATGTATGTTTGTTAAAGTATGTGTAAGTTATAAGATGTATGTAATGTATGTATGTTGAAGTATGTGTAAGTTATCAGATGTATGTAATGTATGTATGTTGAAGTGTGTGTGTGTGTGTGTAAGAATTTATTTAGAAAACGCAACAGTTAAAATAATAGTACATTTTCGATATTGCGTTGAAGATAAAAAAAGGTACAATAATAATTGTGTGTTTCACGTAAGCAGGAAGCTTTTAAGCTTGCGCTTGAAACTGTTTGGTGAAATAGTGGGAGATAATAATTGTTTCGGAAGTCGATTCCATTTATAAGAGGCTATTGATGAAAATCTTTTTTTGCCATATTTAGAGTTAGTAGTTGGTAGCGTGAGTATTGTGAGGTCAGATGTTCGTAGTTGTCTGTTGTTTGATTTAATGTTAAGTAATAGTCGTAATGCATGTGGTTGTTCGTATGTAAGAGTTTTCTTTAGTATAGTGAGTAATTTGTAGTCGATAGAGTCAGTAGTTGTCATCCAATTCAGTCGTTGTCTTAATTCGGTAACACTAGTTGAGTAGTCATTTCGGTTGAGTCGGTAAATTAGTCGTATGGATCTATTAATAATTCTGTCAAAATGTTTAATTTTATCTTTATTTACTGTTGCTAATAATGAGTTGCAGTATTGGAGTCGTGAAATTATTAAGGAGTGGATTAGTAAAGTAGTAGTTGTGGTATTCATGTATGGTCGTAGTCGTCTTAGATTAAATAGTTGGGCTGTTGTAGTTTGTCTTATAAGGTTAATATGTTTGTCAAGGTTTAATTCATTGTTGAAATGTAATCCTAGATATTTAGCCGAGTTAGTTGGTAATAGTATAATGTTGTTAATGTAAATGTCTGGGAAATATGCAGTAGAGTTAGTCATATTTATGTTAATTAGTTCAGTCTTTTTTATGTTGAGAAGGAGATAATTGTAAGTCAACCAGTTGTTTATATCATTTAAACAGTTTTGTAATTGTATTGAATATTTTGTCGGTATATGTATTTCTATGTCATCAGCATATAAGTTATATTTTATATCAGGGAATTTGTTGATAATATATTTGATGGGAAGTAGATATATGGCAAATAATATTGGGGATAAAATTGAACCCTGTGGAACACCATGCTTAAGTTTATACGGGATAGATATTGTAGTATTTATTTTAATGGAGAAAGTTCTCTCGTTGATATAGCTTTCAAACCATTTAAATACATTATCTTTAATTCCTATTTGATAGAGTCTTGTCAGTAAGATGGTGTGATCAAGTGTATCGAATGCAGAATATAAATCCAGTAAAGTAATTCGTATTGGATTATTATCGTCAAGGGAGGAGTATATGTCGTCGAATAAGGAAAGTAAAGTAGTTTCAGTATTATGTAATTTTCTAAATCCGTTCTGTCTATTGTCAAGTAGGTTATGTTCAGTTAAGTATGATAGTAGTTGGACATATACAGTCTTTTCTAGTAACTTAGCTAATAGTGGTAGTTGGGAAATAGGGCGGTAGTTAGATAAGTCGTCTGGTGATAGTTTAGAATTTTTTATGAAGGGACTAATAATTGAGTGTTTGAGATGTTTGGGAATATTTCCTGTTAGTAGAGAAGTATCGATTATATCTTTGAAAAGTGGTGTAAGTGTAGTTGATAGTTTTGAAGTATGTGTAAGTTATAAGATGTATGTAATGTATGTATGTTGAAGTATGTGTAAGTTATCAGATGTATGTAATGTATGTATGTTGAAGTATGTGTAAGTTATCAGATGTATGTAATGTATGTATTTTGAAGTATGTGTATGTTAAAAGAGGTATGTATGTTGAAGTATGTGTAAGTTATCAGATGTATGTAATGTATGTATGTTGAAGTATGTAAGTTATCAGATGTATGTAATGTATGTATGTTGAAGTATGTGTAAGTTATCAGATGTATGTAATGTATGTATGTTGAAGTATGTGTAAGTTATCAGATGTATGTAATGTATGTATGTTGAAGTATGTGTAAGTTATCAGATGTATGTAATGTATGTATGTTGAAGTATGTGTAAGTTATCAGATGTATGTAATGTATGTATATTGAAGTGTGTAAGTTATCAGATGTATGTAAAGTATGTATGTTGAAGTATGTGTATGTTATCATATGTATGTAATGTATGTATGTTGAAGTATGTGTAAGTTATCAGATGTATGTAATGTATGTATGTTGAAGAATGTGTAAGTTATAATATGTATGTAATGTATGTATGTTGAAGTATGTGTAAGTTATCAGATGTATATAATGTATGTATGTTGAAGTATGTGTATGTTATCAGATGTATGTAATGTATGTTTGTTAAAGTATGTGTAAGTTATAAGATGTATGTAATGTATGTATGTTGAAGTATGTGTAAGTTATCAGATGTATGTAATGTATGTATGTTAAAGTATGTGTAAGTCATAGGATGTATGTAATGTATGTTTGTTAAAGTATGTGTAAGTTATAAGATGTATGTAATGTATGTATGTTGAAGTATGTGTAAGTTATCAGATGTATGTAATGTATGTATATTGAAGTGTGTAAGTTATCAGATGTATGTAATGTATGTATGTTGAAGTCTGTAAGTTATCAGATGTATGTAATGTATGTATGTTGAAGTCTGTAAGTTATCAGATGTATGTAATGTATGTATGTTGAAGTCTGTAAGTTATCAGATGTATGTAATGTATGTATGTTGAAGTATGTGTATGTTATCAGATGTATGTAATGCATGTATGTTGAAGTCTGTAAGTTATCAGATGTATGTAATGTATGTATGTTGAAGTCTGTAAGTTATCAGATGTATGTAATGTATGTATGTTGAAGTATGTATAAGTTATCAGATGTATGTAATGTATGTATGTTGAAGTGTTTGTAAGTTATCAGATGTATGTAATGTATGTATGTTGAAGTATGTGTAAGTTATCAGATGTATGTAATGTATGTATGTTGAAGTGTTTGTAAGTTATCAGATGTATGTAATGTATGTATGTTGAAGTATGTGTAATTTATCAGATGTATGTATTGTATGTATGTTTAAGTCTGTAAGTTATCAGATGTATGTAATGTATGTAAGTTGAAGTATGTGTATGTTAAAAGAGGTATGTATGTTGTAGTATGTGTAAGTTATCAGATGTATGTAATGTATGTTTGTTAAAGTATGTGTAAGTTATAAGATGTATGTAATGTATGTATGTTGAAGTATGTGTAAGTTATCAGATGTATGTAATGTATGTATGTTAAAGTATGTGTAAGTCATAGGATGTATGTAATGTATGTTTGTTAAAGTATGTGTAAGTTATAAGATGTATGTAATGTATGTATGTTGAAGTATGTGTAAGTTATCAGATGTATGTAATGTATGTATGTTGAAGTGTGTGTGTGTGTGTGTAAGAATTTATTTAGAAAACGCAACAGTTAAAATAATAGTACATTTTCGATATTGCGTTGAAGATAAAAAAAGGTACAATAATAATTGTGTGTTTCACGTAAGCAGGAAGCTTTTAAGCTTGCGCTTGAAACTGTTTGGTGAAATAGTGGGAGATAATAATTGTTTCGGAAGTCGATTCCATTTATAAGAGGCTATTGATGAAAATCTTTTTTTGCCATATTTAGAGTTAGTAGTTGGTAGCGTGAGTATTGTGAGGTCAGATGTTCGTAGTTGTCTGTTGTTTGATTTAATGTTAAGTAATAGTCGTAATGCATGTGGTTGTTCGTATGTAAGAGTTTTCTTTAGTATAGTGAGTAATTTGTAGTCGATAGAGTCAGTAGTTGTCATCCAATTCAGTCGTTGTCTTAATTCGGTAACACTAGTTGAGTAGTCATTTCGGTTGAGTCGGTAAATTAGTCGTATGGATCTATTAATAATTCTGTCAAAATGTTTAATTTTATCTTTATTTACTGTTGCTAATAATGAGTTGCAGTATTGGAGTCGTGAAATTATTAAGGAGTGGATTAGTAAAGTAGTAGTTGTGGTATTCATGTATGGTCGTAGTCGTCTTAGATTAAATAGTTGGGCTGTTGTAGTTTGTCTTATAAGGTTAATATGTTTGTCAAGGTTTAATTCATTGTTGAAATGTAATCCTAGATATTTAGCCGAGTTAGTTGGTAATAGTATAATGTTGTTAATGTAAATGTCTGGGAAATATGCAGTAGAGTTAGTCATATTTATGTTAATTAGTTCAGTCTTTTTTATGTTGAGAAGGAGATAATTGTAAGTCAACCAGTTGTTTATATCATTTAAACAGTTTTGTAATTGTATTGAATATTTTGTCGGTATATGTATTTCTATGTCATCAGCATATAAGTTATATTTTATATCAGGGAATTTGTTGATAATATATTTGATGGGAAGTAGATATATGGCAAATAATATTGGGGATAAAATTGAACCCTGTGGAACACCATGCTTAAGTTTATACGGGATAGATATTGTAGTATTTATTTTAATGGAGAAAGTTCTCTCGTTGATATAGCTTTCAAACCATTTAAATACATTATCTTTAATTCCTATTTGATAGAGTCTTGTCAGTAAGATGGTGTGATCAAGTGTATCGAATGCAGAATATAAATCCAGTAAAGTAATTCGTATTGGATTATTATCGTCAAGGGAGGAGTATATGTCGTCGAATAAGGAAAGTAAAGTAGTTTCAGTATTATGTAATTTTCTAAATCCGTTCTGTCTATTGTCAAGTAGGTTATGTTCAGTTAAGTATGATAGTAGTTGGACATATACAGTCTTTTCTAGTAACTTAGCTAATAGTGGTAGTTGGGAAATAGGGCGGTAGTTAGATAAGTCGTCTGGTGATAGTTTAGAATTTTTTATGAAGGGACTAATAATTGAGTGTTTGAGATGTTTGGGAATATTTCCTGTTAGTAGAGAAGTATCGATTATATCTTTGAAAAGTGGTGTAAGTGTAGTTGATAGTTTTGAAGTATGTGTAAGTTATAAGATGTATGTAATGTATGTATGTTGAAGTATGTGTAAGTTATCAGATGTATGTAATGTATGTATGTTGAAGTATGTGTATGTTAAAAGAGGTATGTATGTTGAAGTATGTGTAAGTTATCAGATGTATGTAATGTATGTATGTTGAAGTATGTAAGTTATCAGATGTATGTAATGTATGTATGTTGAAGTATGTGTAAGTTATCAGATGTATGTAATGTATGTATGTTGAAGTATGTGTAAGTTATCAGATGTATGTAATGTATGTATGTTGAAGTATGTACGTTATCAGATGTATGTAATGTATGTATGTTGAAGTGTGGGTAAGTTATCAGATGTATGTAATGTATGTATGTTGAAGTCTGTAAGTTATCAGATGTATGTAATGTATGTATGTTGAAGTATGTGTAAGTTATCAGATGTATGTAATGTATGTATGTTGAAGTATGTGTAAGTTATCAGATGTATGTAATGTATGTATGTTGAAGTATGTGTAAGTTATCAGATGTATGTAATATATGTATGTTGAAGTATGTGTAAGTTATCAGATGTATGTAATGTATGTATGTTGAAGTATGTGTAAGTTATCAGATGTATGTAATGTATGTATGTTGAAGTATGTGTAAGTTATCAGATGTATGTAATGTATGTATGTTGAAGTATGTGTAAGTTATCAGATGTATGTAATGTATGAATGTTGAAGTATGTGTAAGTTATCAGATGTATGTAATGTATGTATATTGAAGTGTGTAAGTTATCAGATGTATGTAATGTATGTATGTTGAAGTCTGTAAGTTATCAGATGTATGTAATGTATGTATGTTGAAGTATGTGTAAGTTATCAGATGTATGTAATGTATGTATGTTGAAGTGTGTGTATGTTATCAGATGTATGTAATGTATGTATATTGAAGTGTGTAAGTTATCAGATGTATGTAATGTATGTATGTTGAAGTATGTGTATGTTATCAGATGTATGTAGTGTATGTATGTTGAAGTATGTGTATGTTATCAGATGTATGTAATGTATGTATGTTGAAGTCTGTAAGTTATCAGATGTATGTAATGTATGTATGTTGAAGTCTGTAAGTTATCAGATGTATGTAATGTATGTATGTTGAAGTATGTATAAGTTATCAGATGTATGTAATGTATGTATGTTGAAGTGTTTGTAAGTTATCAGATGTATGTAATGTATGTATGTTGAAGTATGTGTAAGTTATCAGATGTATGTAATGTATGTATGTTGAAGTGTTTGTAAGTTATCAGATGTATGTAATGTATGTATGTTGAAGTATGTGTAATTTATCAGATGTATGTAATGTATGTATGTTTAAGTCTGTAAGTTATCAGATATATGTAATGTATGTAAGTTGAAGTATGTGTATGTTAAAAGAGGTATGTATGTTGAAGTATGTGTAAGTTATCAGATGTATGTAATGTATGTATGTTGAAGTATGTGTAAGTTATCAGATGTATGTAATGTATGTATGTTGAAGTATGTGTAAGTTATCAGATGTTTGTAATGTATGTATGTTAAAGTATGTGTAAGTTATCAGATGTATGTAATGTATGTATGTTGAAGTCTGTGTAAGTCATAAGATATATATAATGTATGTATGTTGAAGTATGTGTAAGTTATCAGATGTATGTAATGTATGTATGTTGAAGTATGTGTAAGTTTTCAGATGTATGTAATGTATGTTTGTTAAAGTATGTGTAAGTTATCAGATGTATGTAATGTATGTATGTTGAAGTATGTACGTTATCAGATGTGTGTGTGTGTGTGTGTGTGTGTAAGAATTTATTTAGAAAACGCAACAGTTAAAATAATAGTACATTTTCGATATTGCGTTGAAGATAAAAAAAGGTACAATAATAATTGTGTGTTTCACGTAAGCAGGAAGCTTTTAAGCTTGCGCTTGAAACTGTTTGGTGAAATAGTGGGAGATAATAATTGTTTCGGAAGTCGATTCCATTTATAAGAGGCTATTGATGAAAATCTTTTTTTGCCATATTTAGAGTTAGTAGTTGGTAGCGTGAGTATTGTGAGGTCAGATGTTCGTAGTTGTCTGTTGTTTGATTTAATGTTAAGTGATAGTCGTAATGCATGTGGTTGTTCGTATGTAAGAGTTTTATTTAGTATAGTGAGTAATTTGTAGTCGATAGAGTCAGTAGTTGTCATCCAATTCAGTCGTTGTCTTAATTCGGTAACACTAGTTGAGTAGTCATTTCGGTTGAGTCGGTAAATTAGTCGTATGGATCTATTAATAATTCTGTCAAAATGTTTAATTTTATCTTTATTTACTGTTGCTAATAATGAGTTGCAGTATTGGAGTCGTGAAATTATTAAGGAGTGGATTAGTAAAGTAGTAGTTGTGGTATTCATGTATGGTCGTAGTCGTCTTAGATTAAATAGTTGGGCTGTTGTAGTTTGTCTTATAAGGTTAATATGTTTGTCAAGGTTTAATTCATTGTTGAAATGTAATCCTAGATATTTAGCCGAGTTAGTTGGTTATAGTATAATGTTGTTAATGTAAATGTCTGGGAAATATGCAGTAGAGTTAGTCATATTTATGTTAATTAGTTCAGTCTTTTTTATGTTGAGAAGGAGATAATTGTAAGTCAACCAGTTGTTTATATCATTTAAACAGTTTTGTAATTGTATTGAATATTTTGTCGGTATATGTATTTCTATGTCATCAGCATATAAGTTATATTTTATATCAGGGAATTTGTTGATAATATATTTGATGGAAAGTAGATATATGGCAAATAATATTGGGGATAAAATTGAACCCTGTGGAACACCATGCTTAAGTTTATACGGGATAGATATTGTAGTATTTATTTTAATGGAGAAAGTTCTCTCGTTGATATAGCTTTCAAACCATTTAAATACAGTGTCTTTAATTCCTATTTGATAGAGTCTTGTCAGTAAGATGGTGTGATCAAGTGTATCGAATGCAGAAGATAAATCCAGTAAAGTAATTCGTATTGGATTATTATCGTCAAGGGAGGAGTATATGTCGTCGAATAAGGAAAGTAAAGTAGTTTCAGTATTATGTAATTTTCTAAATCCGTTCTGTCTATTGTCAAGTAGGTTATGTTCAGTTAAGTATGATAGTAATTGGACATATACAGTCTTTTCTAGTAACTTAGCTAATAGTGGTAGTTGGGAAATAGGGCGGTAGTTAGATAAGTCGTCTGGTGATAGTTTAGAATTTTTTATGAAGGGACTAATAATTGAGTGTTTGAGATGTTTGGGAATATTTCCTGTTAGTAGAGAAGTATCGATTATATCTTTGAAAAGTGGTGTAAGTGTAGTTGATAGTTTTGAAGTATGTGTAAGTTATAAGATGTATGTAATGTATGTATGTTGAAGTATGTGTAAGTTATCAGATGTATGTAATGTATGTATGTTGAAGTATGTGTAAGTTATCAGATGTATTTAATGTATGTATGTTGAAGTATGTGTATGTTAAAAGAGGTATGTATGTTGAAGTATGTGTAAGTTATCAGATGTATGTAATGTATGTATGTTGAAGTATGTAAGTTATCAGATGTATGTAATGTATGTATGTTGAAGTATGTGTAAGTTATCAGATGTATGTAATGTATGTATGTTGAAGTATGTGTAAGTTATCAGATGTATGTAATGTATGTATGTTGAAGTCTGTACGTTATCAGATATATGTAATGTATGTATGTTAAGCAGGAAGCTTTTAAGCTTGCGCTTGAAACTGTTTGGTGAAATAGTTGGAGATAATAGTTGTTTCGGAAGTCGATTCCATTTATAAGAGGCTATTGATGAAAATCTTTTTTTGCCATATTTAGAGTTAGTAGTTGGTAGCGTGAGTATGGTGAGGTCAGATGTTCGTAGTTGTCTGTTGTTTGATTTAATGTTAAGTGATAGTCGTAATGCATGCGGTTGTTCGTATGTAAGAGTTTTCTTTAGTATAGTGAGTAATTTGTAGTCGATAGAGTCAGTAGTTGTCATCCAATTCAGTCGTTGTCTTAATTCGGTAACACTAGTTGAGTAGTCATTTCGGTTGAGTCGGTAAATTAGTCGTATGGATCTATTAATAATTTTGTCAAAATGTTTAATTTTATCTTTATTTACTGTTGCTAATAATGAGTTGCAGTATTGGAGTCGTGAAATTATTAAGGAGTGGATTAGTAAAGTAGTAGTTGTGGTATTCATGTATGGTCGTAGTCGTCTTAGATTAAATAGTTGGGCTGTTGTAGTTTGTCTTATAAGGTTAATATGTTTGTCAAGGTTTAATTCATTGTTGAAATGTAATCCTAGATATTTAGCCGAGTTAGTTGGTAATAGTATAATGTTGTTAATGTAAATATCTGGGAAATATGCAGTAGAGTTAGTCATATTTATGTTAATTAGTTCAGTCTTTTTTATGTTGAGAAGGAGATAATTGTAAGTCAACCAGTTGTTTATATCATTTAAACAGTTTTGTAATTGTATTGAATATTTTGTCGGTGTATGTATTTCTATGTCATCAGCATATAAATAATATTTTATATTAGGGAATTTGTTGATAATATATTTGATGGGAAGTAGATATATGGCAAATAATATTGGGGATAAAATTGAACCCTGTGGAACACCATGCTTAAGTTTATACGGGATAGATATTGTAGTATTTATTTTAATGGAGAAAGTTCTCTCGTTGATATAGCTTTCAAACCATTTAAATACAGTGTCTTTAATTCCTATTTGATAGAGTCTTGTCAGTAAGATGGTGTGATCAAGTGTATCGAAGGCAGAAGATAAATCCAGTAAAGTAATTCGTATTGGATTATTATCGTCAAGGGAGGAGTATATGTCGTCGAATAAGGAAAGTAACGTAGTTTCAGTATTATGTAATTTTCTAAATCCGTTCTGTCTATTGTCAAGTATGTTATGTTCAGTTAAGTATGATAGTAGTTGGACATATACAGTCTTTTCTAGTAACTTAGCTAATAGTGGTAGTTGGGAAATAGGGCGGTAGTTAGATAAGTCGTCTGGTGATAGTGTAGAATTTTTTATGAAGGGACTAATAATTGAGTGTTTGAGATGTTTGGGAATATTTCCTGTTAGTAGAGAAGTATCGATTATATCTTTGAAAAGTGGTGTAAGTACAGTTGATAGTTTTGAAGTATGTGTAAGTTATAAGATGTATGTAATGTATGTATGTTGAAGTATGTGTAAGTTATCAGATGTATGTAATGTATGTATGTTGAAGTATGTGTATGTTAAAAGAGGTATATATGTTGAAGTATGTGTAAGTTATCATATGTATGTAATGTATGTATGTTGAAGTATGTAAGTTATCAGATGTATGTAATGTATGTATGTTGAAGTATGTGTAAGTTATCAGATGTATGTAATGTATGTATGTTGAAGTCTGTAAGTTATCAGATGTATGTAATGTATGTATGTTGAAGTGTGTAAGTTATCAGATGTATGTAATGTATGTATGTTGAAGTATGTGTAAGTTATCAGATGTATGTAATGTATGTATGTTGAAGTATGTGTAAGTTATAAGATGTATGTAATGTATGTATGTTGAAGTATGTGTAAGTTATCAGATGTATGTAATGTATGTATGTTGAAGTATGTGTAAGTTATCAGATGTATGTAATGTATGTATGTTGAAGTATGTGTAAGTTATCAGATGTATGTAATGTATGTATGTTGAAGTATGTGTAAGATGTCAGATGTATGTAATGTATGTATGTTGAAGTATGTGTAAGTTATAATATATATATAATGTATGTATGTTGAAGTATGTGTAAGTTATCAGATGTATGTAATGTATGTATGTTGAAGTATGTGTATGTTATCAGATGTATGTAATGTATGTATGTTGAAGTATGTGTAAGTTATCATATGTAGGTAATGTATGTATGTTGAAGTATGTGTATGTTATAAGATATATATAATGTATGTATGTTGAAGTATGTGTAAGTTATCAGATGTATGTAATGTATGTATGTTGAAGTATGTGTATGATATCAGATGTATGTAATGTATGTATATTGAAGTGTGTAAGTTATCAGATGTATGTAATGTATGTATGTTGAAGTATGTGTAAGTTATCAGATGTATGTTGAAGTATGTGTAAGTTATCAGATGTATGTTGAAGTATGTGTATGTTATCAGATATATGTATGTTGAAGTATGTGTAAGTTATCAGATGTATGTAATATATGTATATTGAAGTCTGTAAGTTGTAAGATGTATGTAATGTATGTATGTTGTAGTATGTGTAAGTTAGCAGATGTATGTAATGTATGTATGTTGAAGTATGTGTATGTTATCATATGTATGTAATGTATGTATGTTGTAGTGTATGTAAGTCATAAGATGTATGTATGTTGATGTATGTAGTTATCGGATGTATGTAATGTATGTAAGTTGATGTCTGTAGTTATTAGATGTATGTAATATATGTATGTTGAAGTATGTGTAAGTTATCAGATGTATGTAATGTATGTATGTTGAAGTATGTGTAAGTTATAAGATATATATAATGTATGTATGTTGAAGTATGTGTAAGTTATCAGATGTATGTAATGTATGTATGTTGAAGTATGTGTATGTTATCAGATGTATGTAATATATGTATATTGAAGTGTGTAAGTTATCAGATGTATGTAATGTATGTATGTTGAAGTCTGCAAGTTATCAGATGTATGTAATGTATGTATGTTGAAGTATGTGTAAGTTATCAGATGTATGTAATGTATGTATGTTGAAGTGTGTGTATGTTATCAGATGTATGTAATGTATGTATATTGAAGTGTGTAAGTTATCAGATGTATGTAATGTATGTATGTTGAAGTATGTGTATGTTATCAGATGTATGTAATGTGTGTATGTTGAAGTCTGTAAGTTATCAGATGTATGTAATGTATGTATGTTGAAGTCTGTAAGTTATCAGATGTATGTAATGTATGTATGTTGAAGTATGTATAAGTTATCAGATGTATGTAATGTATGTATGTTGAAGTGTTTGTAAGTTATCAGATGTATGTAATGTATGTATGTTGAAGTATGTGTAAGTTACCAGATGTATGTAATGTATGTATGTTGAAGTATGTATAAGTTATCAGATGTATGTTTAAGTATATGTAAGTTATCAGATGTATGTAATGTATGTATGTTGAAGTATGTAAGTTATCAGATGTATGTAATGTATGTATGTTGAATTATGTGTATGTTATCATATGTATGTAATGTATGTATGTTATAGTGTATGTAAGTCATAAGATGTATGTATGTTGATGTATGTAGTTATCGGATGTATGTAATGTATGTATGTTGATGTCTGTAGTTATTAGATGTATGTAATATATGTATGTTGAAGTATGTGTAAGTTATAAGATGTATGTAATGTATGTATGTTGAAGTATGTGTAAGTTATAAGATGTATGTAATGTATGTATGTTGAAGTATGTGTAAGTTATCAGATGTATGTAATGTATGTATGTTGAAGTGTGTGTATGTTATCAGATGTATGTAATGTATGTATATTGAAGTGTGTAAGTTATCAGATGTATGTAATGTATGTATGTTGAAGTATGTGTATGTTATCAGATGTATGTAGTGTATGTATGTTGAAGTATGTGTATGTTATCAGATGTATGTAATGTATGTATGTTGAAGTCTGTAAGTTATCAGATGTATGTAATGTATGTATGTTGAAGTCTGTAAGTTATCAGATGTATGTAATGTATGTATGTTGTAGTATGTGTAAGTTATCAGATGTATGTAATGTATGTTTGTTAAAGTATGTGTAAGTTATAAGATGTATGTAATGTATGTATGTTGAAGTATGTGTAAGTTATCAGATGTATGTAATGTATGTATGTTAAAGTATGTGTAAGTCATAGGATGTATGTAATGTATGTATGTTGAAGTATGTATAAGTTATCATATGTATGTAATGTATGTATGTTGAAGTATGTGTAAGTTATCAGATGTATGTAATGTATGTATGTTGAAGTGTTTGTAAGTTATCAGATGTATGTAATGTATGTATGTTGAAGTATGTGTAATTTATCAGATGTATGTAATGTATGTATGTTTAAGTCCGTAAGTTATCAGATGTATGTAATGTATGTAAGTTGAAGTATGTGTATGTTAAAAGAGGTATGTATGTTGAAGTATGTGTAAGTTATCAGATGTATGTAATGTATGTATGTTGAAGTATGTGTAAGTTATCAGATGTATGTAATGTATGTATGTTGAAGTATGTGTAAGTTATCAGATGTATGTAATGTATGTATGTTAAAGTATGTGTAAGTTATCAGATGTATGTAATGTATGTATGTTGAAGTCTGTGTAAGTCATAAGATATATATAATGTATGTATGTTGAAGTATGTGTAAGTTATCAGATGTATGTAATGTATGTATGTTGTAGTATGTGTAAGTTATCAGATGTGTGTAATGTATGTATGTTGAAGTATGTGTATGTTATCATATGTATGTAATGTATGTATGTTGAAGTATGTGTAAGTTATCAGATGTATGTAATGTATGTATGTTGAAGAATGTGTAAGTTATAATATGTATGTAATGTATGTATGTTGAAGTATGTGTATGTTATCAGATGTATGTAATGTATGTTTGTTAAAGTATGTGTAAGTTATAAGATGTATGTAATGTATGTATGTTGAAGTATGTGTAAGTTATCAGATGTATGTAATGTATGTATGTTAAAGTATGTGTAAGTCATAGGATGTATGTAATGTATGTTTGTTAAAGTATGTGTAAGTTATAAGATGTATGTAATGTATGTATGTTGAAGTATGTGTAAGTTATCAGATGTATGTAATGTATGTATGTTGAAGTGTGTGTGTGTGTGTGTGTAAGAATTTATTTAGAAAACGCAACAGTTAAAATAATAGTACATTTTCGATATTGCGTTGAAGATAAAAAAAGGTACAATAATAATTGTGTGTTTCACGTAAGCAGGAAGCTTTTAAGCTTGCGCTTGAAACTGTTTGGTGAAATAGTGGGAGATAATAATTGTTTCGGAAGTCGATTCCATTTATAAGAGGCTATTGATGAAAATCTTTTTTTGCCATATTTAGAGTTAGTAGTTGGTAGCGTGAGTATGGTGAGGTCAGATGTTCGTAGTGGTTTGTTGTTTGATTTAATGTTAAGTGATAGTCGTAATGCATGTGGTTGTTCGTATGTAAGAGTTTTCTTTAGTATAGTGAGTAATTTGTAGTCGATAGAGTCAGTAGTTGTCATCCAATTCAGTCGTTGTCTTAATTCGGTAACACTAGTTGAGTAGTCATTTCGGTTGAGTCGGTAAATTAGTCGTATGGATCTATTAATAATTCTGTCAAAATGTTTAATTTTATCTTTATTTACTGTTGCTAATAATGAGTTGCAGTATTGGAGTCGTGAAATTATTAAGGAGTGGATTAGTAAAGTAGTAGTTGTGGTATTCATGTATGGTCGTAGTCGTCTTAGATTAAATAGTTGGGCTGTTGTAGTTTGTCTTATAAGGTTAATATGTTTGTCAAGGTTTAATTCATTGTTAAATGTAATCCTAGATATTTAGCCGAGTTAGTTGGTAATAGTATAATGTTGTTAATGTAAATGTCTGGGAAATATGCAGTAGAGTTAGTCATATTTATGTTAATTAGTTCAGTCTTTTTTATGTTGAGAAGGAGATAATTGTAAGTCAACCAGTTGTTTATATCATTTAAACAGTTTTGTAATTGTATTGAATATTTTGTCGGTATATGTATTTCTATGTCATCAGCATATAAGTTATATTTTATATCAGGGAATTTGTTGATAATATATTTGATGGGAAGTAGATATATGGCAAATAATATTGGGGATAAAATTGAACCCTGTGGAACACCATGCTTAAGTTTATACGGGATAGATATTGTAGTATTTATTTTAATGGAGAAAGTTCTCTCGTTGATATAGCTTTCAAACCATTTAAATACAGTGTCTTTAATTCCTATTTGATAGAGTCTTGTCAGTAAGATGGTGTGATCAAGTGTATCGAATGCAGAAGATAAATCCAGTAAAGTAATTCGTATTGGATTATTGTCGTCAAGGGAGGAGTATATGTCGTCGAATAAGGAAAGTAAAGTAGTTTCAGTATTATGTAATTTTCTAAATCCGTTCTGTCTATTGTCAAGTAGGTTATGTTCAGTTAAGTATGATAGTAGTTGGACATATACAGTCTTTTCTAGTAACTTAGCTAATAGTGGTAGTTGGGAAATAGGGCGGTAGTTAGATAAGTCGTCTGGTGATAGTTTAGAATTTTTTATGAAGGGACTAATAATTGAGTGTTTGAGATGTTTGGGAATATTTCCTGTTAGTAGAGAAGTATCGATTATATCTTTGAAAAGTGGTGTAAGTGTAGTTGATAGTTTTGAAGTATGTGTAAGTTATAAGATGTATGTAATGTATGTATGTTGAAGTATGTGTAAGTTATCAGATGTATGTAATGTATGTATGTTGAAGTATGTGTAAGTTATCAGATGTATGTAATGTATGTATGTTGAAGTATGTGTATGTTAAAAGAGGTATGTATGTTGAAGTATGTGTAAGTTATCAGATGTATGTAATGTATGTATGTTGAAGTATGTAAGTTATCAGATGTATGTAATGTATGTATGTTGAAGTATGTGTAAGTTATCAGATGTATGTAATGTATGTATGTTGAAGTATGTGTAAGTTATCAGATGTATGTAATGTATGTATGTTGAAGTCTGTACGTTATCAGATATATGTAATGTATGTATGTTGAAGTGTGTGTAAGTTATCAGATGTATGTAATGTATGTATGTTGAAGTATGTGTAAGTTATCAAATGTATGTAATGTATGTATGTTGAAGTATGTGTAAGTTATCAGATGTATGTAATGTATGTATGTTGAAGTCTGTACGTTATCAGATGTATGTAATGTATGTATGTTGAAGTGTGTAAGTTATAAGATGTATGTAATATATGTATGTTGAAGTATGTGTAAGTTATCAGATGTATGTAATGTATGTATGTTGAAGTATGTGTAAGTTATCAGATGTATGTAATGTATGTATGTTGAAGTCTGTAAGTTATCAGATGTATGTAATGTATGTATGTTGAAGTATGTGTAAGTTATCAGATGTATGTAATGTATGTATGTTGAAGTATGTGTAAGTTATCAGATGTATGTAATGTATGTATGTTGAAGTATGTGTAAGTTATCAGATGTATGTAATATATGTATGTTGAAGTATGTGTAAGTTATCAGATGTATGTAATGTATGTATGTTGAAGTATGTGTAAGTTATCAGATGTATGTAATGTATGTATGTTGAAGTATGTGTAAGTTATCAGATGTATGTAATGTATGTATGTTGAAGTATGTGTAAGTTATCAGATGTATGTAATGTATGTATGTTGAAGTATGTGTAAGTTATCAGATGTATGTAATGTATGTATATTGAAGTGTGTAAGTTATCAGATGTATGTAATGTATGTATGTTGAAGTCTGTAAGTTATCAGATGTATGTAATGTATGTATGTTGAAGTATGTGTAAGTTATCAGATGTATGTAATGTATGTATGTTGAAGTGTGTGTATGTTATCAGATGTATGTAATGTATGTATATTGAAGTGTGTAAGTTATCAGATGTATGTAATGTATGTATGTTGAAGTATGTGCATGTTATCAGATGTATGTAGTGTATGTATGTTGAAGTATGTGTATGTTATCAGATGTATGTAATGTATGTATGTTGAAGTCTGTAAGTTATCAGATGTATGTAATGTATGTATGTTGAAGTCTGTAAGTTATCAGATGTATGTAATGTATGTATGTTGAAGTATGTATAAGTTATCAGATGTATGTAATGTATGTATGTTGAAGTGTTTGTAAGTTATCAGATGTATGTAATGTATGTATGTTGAAGTATGTGTAAGTTATCAGATGTATGTAATGTATGTATGTTGAAGTGTTTGTAAGTTATCAGATGTATGTAATGTATGTATGTTGAAGTATGTGTAATTTATCAGATGTATGTATTGTATGTATGTTTAAGTCTGTAAGTTATCAGATGTATGTAATGTATGTAAGTTGAAGTATGTGTATGTTAAAAGAGGTATGTATGTTGAAGTATGTGTAAGTTATCAGATGTATGTAATGTATGTATGTTGAAGTATGTGTAAGTTATCAGATGTATGTAATGTATATATGTTGAAGTATGTGTAAGTTATCAGATGTATGTAATGTATGTATGTTAAAGTATGTGTAAGTTATCAGATGTATGTAATGTATGTATGTTGAAGTCTGTGTAAGTCATAAGATATATATAATGTATGTATGTTGAAGTATGTGTAAGTTATCAGATGTATGTAATGTATGTATGTTGAAGTATGTGTAAGTTATCAGATGTATGTAATGTATGTATGTTGTAGTATGTGTAAGTTATCAGATGTATGTAATGTATGTTTGTTAAAGTATGTGTAAGTTATAAGATGTATGTAATGTATGTATGTTGAAGTATGTGTAAGTTATCAGATGTATGTAATGTATGTATGTTAAAGTATGTGTAAGTCATAGGATGTATGTAATGTATGTTTGTTAAAGTATGTGTAAGTTATAAGATGTATGTAATGTATGTATGTTGAAGTATGTGTAAGTTATCAGATGTATGTAATGTATGTATGTTGAAGTGTGTGTGTGTGTGTGTAAGAATTTATTTAGAAAACGCAACAGTTAAAATAATAGTACATTTTCGATATTGCGTTGAAGATAAAAAAAGGTACAATAATAATTGTGTGTTTCACGTAAGCAGGAAGCTTTTAAGCTTGCGCTTGAAACTGTTTGGTGAAATAGTGGGAGATAATAATTGTTTCGGAAGTCGATTCCATTTATAAGAGGCTATTGATGAAAATCTTTTTTTGCCATATTTAGAGTTAGTAGTTGGTAGCGTGAGTATTGTGAGGTCAGATGTTCGTAGTTGTCTGTTGTTTGATTTAATGTTAAGTAATAGTCGTAATGCATGTGGTTGTTCGTATGTAAGAGTTTTCTTTAGTATAGTGAGTAATTTGTAGTCGATAGAGTCAGTAGTTGTCATCCAATTCAGTCGTTGTCTTAATTCGGTAACACTAGTTGAGTAGTCATTTCGGTTGAGTCGGTAAATTAGTCGTATGGATCTATTAATAATTCTGTCAAAATGTTTAATTTTATCTTTATTTACTGTTGCTAATAATGAGTTGCAGTATTGGAGTCGTGAAATTATTAAGGAGTGGATTAGTAAAGTAGTAGTTGTGGTATTCATGTATGGTCGTAGTCGTCTTAGATTAAATAGTTGGGCTGTTGTAGTTTGTCTTATAAGGTTAATATGTTTGTCAAGGTTTAATTCATTGTTGAAATGTAATCCTAGATATTTAGCCGAGTTAGTTGGTAATAGTATAATGTTGTTAATGTAAATGTCTGGGAAATATGCAGTAGAGTTAGTCATATTTATGTTAATTAGTTCAGTCTTTTTTATGTTGAGAAGGAGATAATTGTAAGTCAACCAGTTGTTTATATCATTTAAACAGTTTTGTAATTGTATTGAATATTTTGTCGGTATATGTATTTCTATGTCATCAGCATATAAGTTATATTTTATATCAGGGAATTTGTTGATAATATATTTGATGGGAAGTAGATATATGGCAAATAATATTGGGGATAAAATTGAACCCTGTGGAACACCATGCTTAAGTTTATACGGGATAGATATTGTAGTATTTATTTTAATGGAGAAAGTTCTCTCGTTGATATAGCTTTCAAACCATTTAAATACATTATCTTTAATTCCTATTTGATAGAGTCTTGTCAGTAAGATGGTGTGATCAAGTGTATCGAATGCAGAATATAAATCCAGTAAAGTAATTCGTATTGGATTATTATCGTCAAGGGAGGAGTATATGTCGTCGAATAAGGAAAGTAAAGTAGTTTCAGTATTATGTAATTTTCTAAATCCGTTCTGTCTATTGTCAAGTAGGTTATGTTCAGTTAAGTATGATAGTAGTTGGACATATACAGTCTTTTCTAGTAACTTAGCTAATAGTGGTAGTTGGGAAATAGGGCGGTAGTTAGATAAGTCGTCTGGTGATAGTTTAGAATTTTTTATGAAGGGACTAATAATTGAGTGTTTGAGATGTTTGGGAATATTTCCTGTTAGTAGAGAAGTATCGATTATATCTTTGAAAAGTGGTGTAAGTGTAGTTGATAGTTTTGAAGTATGTGTAAGTTATAAGATGTATGTAATGTATGTATGTTGAAGTATGTGTAAGTTATCAGATGTATGTAATGTATGTATGTTGAAGTATGTGTATGTTAAAAGAGGTATGTATGTTGAAGTATGTGTAAGTTATCAGATGTATGTAATGTATGTATGTTGAAGTATGTAAGTTATCAGATGTATGTAATGTATGTATGTTGAAGTATGTGTAAGTTATCAGATGTATGTAATGTATGTATGTTGAAGTATGTGTAAGTTATCAGATGTATGTAATGTATGTATGTTGAAGTATGTACGTTATCAGATGTATGTAATGTATGTATGTTGAAGTGTGGGTAAGTTATCAGATGTATGTAATGTATGTATGTTGAAGTCTGTAAGTTATCAGATGTATGTAATGTATGTATGTTGAAGTATGTGTAAGTTATCAGATGTATGTAATGTATGTATGTTGAAGTATGTGTAAGTTATCAGATGTATGTAATGTATGTATGTTGAAGTATGTGTAAGTTATCAGATGTATGTAATATATGTATGTTGAAGTATGTGTAAGTTATCAGATGTATGTAATGTATGTATGTTGAAGTATGTGTAAGTTATCAGATGTATGTAATGTATGTATGTTGAAGTATGTGTAAGTTATCAGATGTATGTAATGTATGTATGTTGAAGTATGTGTAAGTTATCAGATGTATGTAATGTATGAATGTTGAAGTATGTGTAAGTTATCAGATGTATGTAATGTATGTATATTGAAGTGTGTAAGTTATCAGATGTATGTAATGTATGTATGTTGAAGTCTGTAAGTTATCAGATGTATGTAATGTATGTATGTTGAAGTATGTGTAAGTTATCAGATGTATGTAATGTATGTATGTTGAAGTGTGTGTATGTTATCAGATGTATGTAATGTATGTATATTGAAGTGTGTAAGTTATCAGATGTATGTAATGTATGTATGTTGAAGTATGTGTATGTTATCAGATGTATGTAGTGTATGTATGTTGAAGTATGTGTATGTTATCAGATGTATGTAATGTATGTATGTTGAAGTCTGTAAGTTATCAGATGTATGTAATGTATGTATGTTGAAGTCTGTAAGTTATCAGATGTATGTAATGTATGTATGTTGAAGTATGTATAAGTTATCAGATGTATGTAATGTATGTATGTTGAAGTGTTTGTAAGTTATCAGATGTATGTAATGTATGTATGTTGAAGTATGTGTAAGTTATCAGATGTATGTAATGTATGTATGTTGAAGTGTTTGTAAGTTATCAGATGTATGTAATGTATGTATGTTGAAGTATGTGTAATTTATCAGATGTATGTAATGTATGTATGTTTAAGTCTGTAAGTTATCAGATATATGTAATGTATGTAAGTTGAAGTATGTGTATGTTAAAAGAGGTATGTATGTTGAAGTATGTGTAAGTTATCAGATGTATGTAATGTATGTATGTTGAAGTATGTGTAAGTTATCAGATGTATGTAATGTATGTATGTTGAAGTATGTGTAAGTTATCAGATGTTTGTAATGTATGTATGTTAAAGTATGTGTAAGTTATCAGATGTATGTAATGTATGTATGTTGAAGTCTGTGTAAGTCATAAGATATATATAATGTATGTATGTTGAAGTATGTGTAAGTTATCAGATGTATGTAATGTATGTATGTTGAAGTATGTGTAAGTTTTCAGATGTATGTAATGTATGTTTGTTAAAGTATGTGTAAGTTATCAGATGTATGTAATGTATGTATGTTGAAGTATGTACGTTATCAGATGTGTGTGTGTGTGTGTGTGTGTAAGAATTTATTTAGAAAACGCAACAGTTAAAATAATAGTACATTTTCGATATTGCGTTGAAGATAAAAAAAGGTACAATAATAATTGTGTGTTTCACGTAAGCAGGAAGCTTTTAAGCTTGCGCTTGAAACTGTTTGGTGAAATAGTGGGAGATAATAATTGTTTCGGAAGTCGATTCCATTTATAAGAGGCTATTGATGAAAATCTTTTTTTGCAATATTTAGAGTTAGTAGTTGGTAGCGTGAGTATTGTGAGGTCAGATGTTCGTAGTTGTCTGTTGTTTGATTTAATGTTAAGTGATAGTCGTAATGCATGTGGTTGTTCGTATGTGAGAGTTTTATTTAGTATAGTGAGTAATTTGTAGTCGATAGAGTCAGTAGTTGTCATCCAATTCAGTCGTTGTCTTAATTCGGTAACACTAGTTGAGTAGTCATTTCGGTTGAGTCGGTAAATTAGTCGTATGGATCTATTAATAATTCTGTCAAAATGTTTAATTTTATCTTTATTTACTGTTGCTAATAATGAGTTGCAGTATTGGAGTCGTGAAATTATTAAGGAGTGGATTAGTAAAGTAGTAGTTGTGGTATTCATGTATGGTCGTAGTCGTCTTAGATTAAATAGTTGGGCTGTTGTAGTTTGTCTTATAAGGTTAATATGTTTGTCAAGGTTTAATTCATTGTTGAAATGTAATCCTAGATATTTAGCCGAGTTAGTTGGTTATAGTATAATGTTGTTAATGTAAATGTCTGGGAAATATGCAGTAGAGTTAGTCATATTTATGTTAATTAGTTCAGTCTTTTTTATGTTGAGAAGGAGATAATTGTAAGTCAACCAGTTGTTTATATCATTTAAACAGTTTTGTAATTGTATTGAATATTTTGTCGGTATATGTATTTCTATGTCATCAGCATATAAGTTATATTTTATATCAGGGAATTTGTTGATAATATATTTGATGGGAAGTAGATATATGGCAAATAATATTGGGGATAAAATTGAACCCTGTGGAACACCATGCTTAAGTTTATACGGGATAGATATTGTAGTATTTATTTTAATGGAGAAAGTTCTCTCGTTGATATAGCTTTCAAACCATTTAAATACATTATCTTTAATTCCTATTTGATAGAGTCTTGTCAGTAAGATGGTGTGATCAAGTGTATCGAATGCAGAATATAAATCCAGTAAAGTAATTCGTATTGGATTATTATCGTCAAGGGAGGAGTATATGTCGTCGAATAAGGAAAGTAAAGTAGTTTCAGTATTATGTAATTTTCTAAATCCGTTCTGTCTATTGTCAAGTAGGTTATGTTCAGTTAAGTATGATAGTAGTTGGACATATACAGTCTTTTCTAGTAACTTAGCTAATAGTGGTAGTTGGGAAATAGGGCGGTAGTTAGATAAGTCGTCTGGTGATAGTTTAGAATTTTTTATGAAGGGACTAATAATTGAGTGTTTGAGATGTTTGGAAATATTTCCTGTTAGTAGAGAAGTATCGATTATATCTTTGAAAAGTGGTGTAAGTGTAGTTGATAGTTTTGAAGTATGTGTAAGTTATAAGATGTATGTAATGTATGTATGTTGAAGTATGTGTAAGTTATCAGATGTATGTAATGTATGTATGTTGAAGTATGTGTAAGTTATCAGATGTATGTAATGTATGTATGTTGAAGTATGTGTATGTTAAAAGAGGTATGTATGTTGAAGTATGTGTAAGTTATCAGATGTATGTAATGTATGTATGTTGAAGTATGTAAGTTATCAGATGTATGTAATGTATGTATGTTGAAGTATGTGTAAGTTATCAGATGTATGTAATGTATGTATGTTGAAGTATGTGTAAGTTATCAGATGTATGTAATGTATGTATGTTGAAGTCTGTACGTTATCAGATATATGTAATGTATGTATGTTAAGCAGGAAGCTTTTAAGCTTGCGCTTGAAACTGTTTGGTGAAATAGTTGGAGATAATAGTTGTTTCGGAAGTCGATTCCATTTATAAGAGGCTATTGATGAAAATCTTTTTTTGCCATATTTAGAGTTAGTAGTTGGTAGCGTGAGTATGGTGAGGTCAGATGTTCGTAGTTGTCTGTTGTTTGATTTAATGTTAAGTGATAGTCGTAATGCATGCGGTTGTTCGTATGTAAGAGTTTTCTTTAGTATAGTGAGTAATTTGTAGTCGATAGAGTCAGTAGTTGTCATCCAATTCAGTCGTTGTCTTAATTCGGTAACACTAGTTGAGTAGTCATTTCGGTTGAGTCGGTAAATTAGTCGTATGGATCTATTAATAATTTTGTCAAAATGTTTAATTTTATCTTTATTTACTGTTGCTAATAATGAGTTGCAGTATTGGAGTCGTGAAATTATTAAGGAGTGGATTAGTAAAGTAGTAGTTGTGGCATTCATGTATGGTCGTAGTCGTCTTAGATTAAATAGTTGGGCTGTTGTAGTTTGTCTTATAAGGTTAATATGTTTGTCAAGGTTTAATTCATTGTTGAAATGTAATCCTAGATATTTAGCCGAGTTAGTTGGTAATAGTATAATGTTGTTAATGTAAATGTCTGGGAAATATGCAGTAGAGTTAGTCATATTTATGTTAATTAGTTCAGTCTTTTTTATGTTGAGAAGGAGATAATTGTAAGTCAACCAGTTGTTTATATCATTTAAACAGTTTTGTAATTGTATTGAATATTTTGTCGGTGTATGTATTTCTATGTCATCAGCATATAAATTATATTTTATATTAGGGAATTTGTTGATAATATATTTGATGGGAAGTAGATATATGGCAAATAATATTGGGGATAAAATTGAACCATGTGGAACACCATGCTTAAGTTTATACGGGATAGATATTGTAGTATTTATTTTAATGGAGAAAGTTCTCTCGTTGATATAGCTTTCAAACCATTTATGTTGAAGTATGTGTAAGTTATCAGATGTATGTAATGTATGTATGTTGAAGTATGTGTAAGTTATCATATATATGTAATGTATGTATGTTGAAGTATGTGTAAGTTATCAGATGTATGTAATGTATGTATGTTGAAGTATGTGTAAGTTATCAGATGTATGTAATGTATGTATGTTGAAGTATGTGTAAGTTATCAGATGTATGTAATGTATATATGTTGAAGTATGTGTAAGTTATCAGATGTATGTAATGTATGTATGTTGAAGTATGTGTAAGTTATCAGATGTATGTAATGTATGTATGTTGAAGTATGTGTAAGTTATCAGATGGATGTAATGTATGTATGTTGAAGTATGTGTAAGTTATCAGATGTATGTAATGTATGTATGTTGAAGTATGTGTAAGTTATCAGATGTATGTAATGTATGTATGTTGAAGTGTGTAAGTTATCAGATGTATGTAATGTATGTATGTTGAAGTATGTGTAAGTTATCAGATGTATGTAATGTATGTATGTTGAAGTGTGTAAGTTATCAGATGTATGTAATGTATGTATGTTGAAGTATGTAAGTTATCAGATGTATGTAATGTATGTATGTTGATGTGTATGTAAGTTATCAGATGTATGTAATGTATGTTTGTTAAAGTAAGTGTAAGTTATCAGATGTATGTAATGTATGTATGTTGAAGTGTGTGTAAGTTATCAGATGTATGTAATGTATGTATGTTGAAGTATGTGTAAGTTATCAGATGTATGTAATGTATGTATGTTGAAGTATGTGTAAGTTATCAGATGTATGTAATGTATGTATGTTGAAGTATGTGTAAGTTATCAGATGTATGTAATGTATGTATGTTGAAGTATGTGTAAGTTATAAGATGTATGTAATGTATGTAAGTTGAAGTACGTGTATGTTAAAAGAGGTATGTATGTTGAAGTATGTGTAAGTTATCAGATGTATGTAATGTATGTATGTTGAAGTATGTGTAAGTTATCAGATGTGTGTAATGTATGTATGTTGAAGTATGTGTAAGTTATAAGATGTATGTAATGTATGTAAGTTGAAGTACGTGTATGTTAAAAGAGGTATGTATGTTGAAGTATGTGTAAGTTATCAGATGTATGTAATGTATGTATGTTGAAGTATGTGTAAGTTATCAGATGTATGTAATGTATGTATGTTGAAGTATGTGTAAGTTATCAGATGTATGTAATGTATGTATGTTAAAGTATATGTAAGTTATCAGATGTATGTAATGTATGTATGTTGAAGTCTGTGTAAGTCATAAGATATATATAATGTATGTATGTTGAAGTATGTGTAAGTTATCAGATGTATGTAATGTATGTATGTTGTAGTATGTGTAAGTTATCAGATGTGTGTAATGTATGTATGTTGAAGTATGTGTATGTTATCATATGTATGTAATGTATGTTTGTTGAAGTATGTGTAAGTTATAAGATGTATGTAATGTATGTATGTTGAAGTATGTGTAAGTTATCAGATGTATGTAATGTATGTATGTTAAAGTATGTGTAAGTCATAGGATGTATGTAATGTATGTTTGTTAAAGTATGTGTAAGTTATAAGATGTATGTAATGTATGTATGTTGAAGTATGTGTAAGTTATCAGATGTATGTAATGTATGTATGTTGTAGTATGTGTAAGTTATCAGATGTATGTAATGTATGTTTGTTAAAGTATGTGTAAGTTATAAGATGTATGTAATGTATGTATGTTGAAGTATGTGTAAGTTATCAGATGTATGTAATGTATGTATGTTAAAGTATGTGTAAGTCATAGGATGTATGTAATGTATGTTTGTTAAAGTATGTGTAAGTTATAAGATGTATGTAATGTATGTATGTTGAAGTATGTGTAAGTTATCAGATGTATGTAATGTATGTATGTTGAAGTGTGTGTGTGTGTGTGTAAGAATTTATTTAGAAAACGCAACAGTTAAAATAATAGTACATTTTCGATATTGCGTTGAAGATAAAAAAAGGTACAATAATAATTGTGTGTTTCACGTAAACAGGAAGCTTTTAAGCTTGCGCTTGAAACTGTTTGGTGAAATAGTGGGAGATAATAATTGTTTCGGAAGTCGATTCCATTTATAAGAGGCTATTGATGAAAATCTTTTTTTGCCATATTTAGAGTTAGTAGTTGGTAGCGTGAGTATGGTGAGGTCAGATGTTCGTAGTTGTCTGTTGTTTGATTTAATGTTAAGTGATAGTCGTAATGCATGCGGTTGTTCGTATGTAAGAGTTTTCTTTAGTATAGTGAGTAATTTGTAGTCGATAGAGTCAGTAGTTGTCATCCAATTCAGTCGTTGTCTTAATTCGGTAACACTAGTTGAGTAGTCATTTCGGTTGAGTCGGTAAATTAGTCGTATGTATCTATTAATAATTCTGTCAAAATGTTTAATTTTATCTTTATTTACTGTTGCTAATAATGAGTTGCAGTATTGGAGTCGTGAAATTATTAAGGAGTGGATTAGTAAAGTAGTAGTTGTGGTATTCATGTATGGTCGTAGTCGTCTTAGATTAAATAGTTGGGCTGTTGTAGTTTGTCTTATAAGGTTAATATGTTTATCAAGGTTTAATTCATTGTTGAAATGTAATCCTAGATATTTAGCCGAGTTAGTTGGTAATAGTATAATGTTGTTAATGTAAATGTCTGGGAAATATGCAGTAGAGTTAGTCATATTTATGTTAATTAGTTCAGTCTTTTTTATGTTGAGAAGGAGATAATTGTAAGTCAACCAGTTGTTTATATCATTTAAACAGTTTTGTAATTGTATTGAATATTTTGTCGGTATATGTATTTCTATGTCATCAGCATATAAGTTATATTTTATATCAGGGAATTTGTTGATAATATATTTGATGGGAAGTAGATATATGGCAAATAATATTGGGGATAAAATTGAACCCTGTGGAACACCATGCTTAAGTTTATACGGGATAGATATTGTAGTATTTATTTTAATGGAGAAAGTTCTCTCGTTGATATAGCTTTCAAACCATTTAAATACAGTGTCTTTAATTCCTATTTGATAGAGTCTTGTCAGTAAGATGGTGTGATCAAGTGTATCGAATGCAGAAGATAAATCCAGTAAAGTAATTCGTATTGGATTATTATCGTCAAGGGAGGAGTATATGTCGTCGAATAAGGAAAGTAAAGTAGTTTCAGTATTATTTAATTTTCTAAATCCGTTCTGTCTATTGTCAAGTAGGTTATGTTCAGTTAAGTATGATAGTAGTTGGACATATACAGTCTTTTCTAGTAACTTAGCTAATAGTGGTAGTTGGGAAATAGGGCGGTAGTTAGATAAGTCGTCTGGTGATAGTTTAGAATTTTTTATGAAGGGACTAATAATTGAGTGTTTGAGATGTTTGGGAATATTTCCTGTTAGTAGAGAAGTATCGATTATATCTTTGAAAAGTGGTGTAAGTGTAGTTGATAGTTTTGAAGTATGTGTAAGTTATAAGATGTATGTAATGTATGTATGTTGAAGTATGTGTAAGTTATCAGATGTATGTAATGTATGTATGTTGAATTATGTGTAAGTTATAAGATGTATGTAATGTATGTATGTTGAAGTATGTGTAAGTTATCAGATGTATGTAATGTATGTATGTTGAAGTATGTGTATGTTAAAAGAGGTATGTACGTTGAAGTATGTATAAGTTATCATATGTATGTAATGTATGTATGTTGAAGTATGTAAGTTATCAGATGTATGTAATGTATGTATGTTGAAGTATGTGTAAGTTATCAGATGTATGTAATGTATGTATGTTGAAGTATGTGTAAGTTATCAGATGTATGTAATGTATGTATGTTGAAGTCTGTACGTTATCAGATGTATGTAATGTATGTATGTTGAAGTGTGTGTAAGTTATCAGATGTATGTAATGTATGTATGTTGAAGTATGTGTAAGTTATCAAATGTATGTAATGTATGTATGTTGAAGTATGTGTAAGTTATCAGATGTATGTAATGTATGTATGTTGAAGTCTGTACGTTATCAGATATATGTAATGTATGTATGTTGAAGTGTGTAAGTTATAAGATGTATGTAATATATGTATGTTGAAGTATGTGTAAGTTATCAGATGTATGTAATATATGTATGTTGAAGTATGTGTAAGTTATCAGATGTATGTAATGTATGTATGTTGAAGTCTGTAAGTTATCAGATGTATGTAATGTATGTATGTTGAAGTATGTGTAAGTTATCAGATGTATGTAATGTATGTATGTTGAAGTATGTGTAAGTTATCAGATGTATGTAATGTATGTATGTTGAAGTATGTGTAAGTTATCAGATGTATGTAATATATGTATGTTGAAGTATGTGTAAGTTATCAGATGTATGTAATGTATGTATGTTGAAGTATGTGTAAGTTATCAGATGTATGTAATGTATGTATGTTGAAGTATGTGTAAGTTATCAGATGTATGTAATGTATGTATGTTGAAGTATGTGTAAGTTATCAGATGTATGTAATGTATGTATGTTGAAGTATGTGTAAGTTATAAGATGTATGTAATGTATGTATGTTGAAGTATGTATGTTATCAATGTAATTATCACAAGTATTAAATAAGTACGTTATGTGCGTTTTGTATTAATTCAATAATAAATAAATCAACATATTAAACATAATTAACGTTTATTACTTTAAAGCGTGTCCTCCGGACTATGACAATAGGTAATACTATTCTTTTATTATATCAATATTCAATTATATCAATATATAAATACAATGAATATATATATATATATATATATATATATATATATATATATATATATCCGATATATAATACCTGATTATTAACAACTATTATAAAATATGTATATTTCAATCTCCGGGACTTTAATATGTTAATTATTTATGTACATCTCTAATACGTAATAGTTTATTATGAAATCGATAACAAATAAAATGCAATGATAATTATAAAAGATAAATATCATATTATATGAATATAATGAATATTTATATGAATATTCAGATTTACAGATGTATAAAAAGAGTGTTATAGTAAAAGAATATTCAAAAAAATTGTAAAATGGTCAACTATAAATCTAATATGTTTATAATGGAATGTATCTAGTATCTACAATTTATTGTCAATGCATTATTGGTGATTTACGACATAAATAAATGGTAATTTTATTAATATATTAATATATCTATGTTACTTATCTTCCAAATAAAATTAACATTGCAGTTAAATAATACAACAAAATAATAGTACAAGTATACTAGTATACTAAGTATACTAGTATATATATATATATATATATATATATAGGTAGGATTTAATATTTTAAAATAGATGGTGACAATTTTTATGTAAATTATCACATGAGAATATATTATTATAATAAACATAATATAATATAAATATAAATGCATATAACAAATAATTAGTACCATATCTATAGATAAGTATAAGTATACTTACTATGCAATATAGTTTGGATTTGAATTAGCTTTCGCTAAGAGAAGGTATTTATATAATGAGATCATTTTTATCTGGAATTAATCTATAAATCTAATTCTATAAAAATCTAACTTAAATTCAAATAATACACTATTTTTAAAATTAGATAATATCTTATTATATATATACTCTTTTTTTTAGTTCTTATTTGATATATTGATATACATAATTCCTGTATATTTTAAAATGATTCTATTGCATTTGCATAATCAATAATATGCAACGGTACAATGCAAGAACTAGTTATAGCATAACTGTTTACGACCGTAGAATTGTCATATCGTTTCAATTACCCGTTAATAGTCTAAGGGAGATGGTCTCGAAGCGGAATTCGTTAGCGAGGCCCAAACCGAGATTCATAAAAACAAAGTCGCCGCGTCCCTATCGCGTCCGGATTTACCGGAGACGGCCAACGACGCCAGGGACGATGCCAAGAATCTCCAACAACGCGCCGACGAAACTCGAGATACGGTCGAAACGTCGCTGCTGGAATCCGTTGTCGAGATAAACAGGCTGAAGTACGATCTGCTCAGCATGTCGGAGCTACGCAACGAATCCCTGAAGATTACCAGCAGCGTGGCGTTGCAACGAAAGCTCTACGATACGGTCAGAGAAATGATGCGAAGCCGTTCCAATCGGGTCGGAGAGGCGGTCAGCGGCGAGGTCCTCGAGAACTCGGGGACGAAGGTCGTCGGAGCCGATTGCGTAGGTAGAGATGATAATGCAGGCGTGAAAAAGAAGGCGGATAATAATGATTGCGATAAAGAAAAAGAAATCGAAATCGAAAAGGATCAGCAAATTTCAAATTGTAATTCAAATATTCTTCCGGTAATTAAAACTAACATTAATGTAGATGGTAAAAATAATACCGAATCAATTGGAAATTCCAATATTAAAGAAACAAATGATGTTAGTTTATATATAAATTATAGATTTTATAATATATTTTATCTTTTACAAATGTAATTAAATGTTTTAAATGCTAATCATTCAACACTCAGAAAGAAATTCCTTTCAAAGAAATGGAAGAAAAAGAAATTTCTCCTCAGTTGAATCATAAATTCTTGAAAAAGTCTAAATTCGTAGTTAAGAAGATAGATGATTCAGAAAATAATGTGTTCAAATTGAATAACGGTGAGATCATAAACCTCGGAGACGATTTATCGGTTTGTTAAACTCTATGATACATATTTTTAAAATAAATATGATCTTATTCACATAATTCTACGAAAAAAAATGTATTGACAGAAATATAAATTTCTATACATTTTAAATTGAATAATGTAAAATAGCGTTATATCGTTATGATGTTAGTCGTGTAGTTATTGTTTATAGTTGAAGATAATATTAATGTGCGTGCGCGCGCGCGTGTGTGTGTGTGTATGTGTGTGTATGTGTGTGTGTGTATGTGTGTATGTGTGTGTGTATGTGTGTATGTGTGCGTGCGTGTGTGTGTGTATATGTGTGCGTGCGTGTGTGTGTATGTGTGTGTGTGCGTGTGTGCGTGCGTGTGTGTAACTGTTCATCCCACTGCGTACGTAATCACTGATTAAAACATATTCACGAAGTTGAACCGGTGTGAGATGGAGAATGGTTCCCAGGCTGACAAACTTACGTACACCATCGAGACAAGATCGGTGTCCGCTTCGTCGAAGGCAGTTCCTGATTTGAACATTCGTAACGAAGATATTACGGACAATCCAGCTTCAACTAAACGCCCAAAGACGAAACATTCTATTTCCAAATTTTGCGTTCTTCTTTAAATAGAAGAAGAAACATTAACTCTATTATATAACTTTATTAATTATTATACTTAGTAAATAAATTTACAAATAATAATCGATTACTTTATATAAGAATTTGATCATTTTTTATTTATATTAAAATTTAAACAATAAGATAATCTCACTCATTCACGGGAATTGGCAAGTAGATAAATTTAGACCAGTCGTAGAAGATTAAGATAAAGCATACATATTTCAATAACTGGATATGTAATTAGAAATGAATTGATTTATTGTAAGAAAGAGTAATATTATATCAATATTAATAACAATGAAAAAATAACGTGTTATATATAATATCAGTTTTCATAGTATCTAACTTCCTGTATAACATTTAAATAAGGTATTCCTGGTTGATTATTAAATAGAACATTTAGATTTGTTACGTAGATTGATTTATGACGACGTGTCAATGTAATTTAAATGAATACACGTTTATAGATAAACAATCGAAATATATTCGTAGATGGTACATATGAGTTTATTAAATTACTATTTGAAACTTATACAGAAGTACTCGATTAATTTGTAGTTCATAACGTAAGTTATATTTATTGCCATTCGTATTCTATATACCGTAACGGTCTAACATTATCCGAATAGAATGTATTGTGTCTTGTATCTCCAAATTAAACATACACTTTCATGATATTCTAAACAATGGTCTGCTAACGGATCTATTGTTTGCGTGCAATTCTTTAGTAGAGATCACGCAACCTGTCCGTTACTTGAATTTCAAATAAAATCCACCACATTTCTAATAGCTAACCTTATATGTGTATATTATGTATAACATATAGACTATATTAGAATGGGTATATGTTTTATACAATACATATTTAAACTGTGTTACATGCGAATACCTATGATTAATTAAAGGTGAATTATTGTGATATTTTTATTCACCCAATTGTTTAATCAAATATATTATATACATATATTTAATTAATAATAGGTGGAATATAATCTAACCTCTATTTTATATTACAATATACTTATATTTAATATAGGATTAGGTTTTAATAAATTAAATTTTATCACAGACAATTAAAATTATTTTAACAGATTTAACATAGATGTTTAAATATAGGTAAAATGTTATATAATATAATAATTAATTGTTATTTCGATCTATAGATCATATATATAATTAAGGTTCTCTGATCTAATATGCATATCTAATATTGTTTATTTAGTACTTACTTGGTTATCCGATAATAACTCCACTATATCGTCTGATATGAGTAAATATAATTCATGTAAACATTAAAGTATTCTATATTGTACAGTGTACACTACTTTAGATATAATAACAGTAGCAGTTCATTATTAATTTTACTATTGTTAACACATTTGTTATTGAGGTCATTTTCTTGTTATCTGTTTTTAATTCATTTGTGTCGGAAATATGGATGACAGTAACCCTGCCATCACTATTGTCCGTATGAAATAAGAAGTGGTTAATTTTCACTAAAAAACTGATATATAATTATTTACAGATATAAATCATAATATTTGTTTTCCATATAAATATTAAATCTTTACTATAGCTATGTCAATATAGTACACGTTTTTATCATATAGTTTATATTATAATACAGTTTATGTCAATATCCAAGAAACCATCAAAGTCATTTTAGTTTTTCGTTATTTAATAACAACAAATTATATTTTATTTGCATTATAAATACTACTTATTGTTTTTAATAATTATATATAAAGTATAATAGTTACATCATCTGATTTATTTGGTATAACTTATCAATGTAATAATTAATGTATTGTTAATAAGAAATAGAACAATATCGGATCATTTCAAAATGAATCTTTTGACATTATATGTTAGCGATATGCATTAAATATGCATTAAATTCTAATATATTATTTAAATATAAGATGACCATATAATATATAGATAACTATATATGTTTATAATTTTAATATATTCTCAGCAAACACAGCGATGTAATATTTTATAAAATGCATTGTTTGTTCACGAATAATGATATAAAATAAATTATGCAATACAAAAAATGAAACTACCTGGATTATTTGTTGGTTAGAAATAACAAATTAAGTAATACTTCAAATAAGTATTGATAAAAATAAACACATGTGAAAATAAGAATAAATATATTCTTATTTTTATTAATAGTACAATTGAGCAGTTAAATAATTTTTTTTAAATTAGTAATTTACATTGACAATAAATTAAACTAATAATATCATATTGTTTATACAAAATATCACAATAACTTAATATTTTAGGAAAAATTATCTAAATTAATTATTAAATTATAATACATTATGAAATTTATATTATAAAAGCTTTTTAATTTATATTAAATATTATATTTGTAAGTAGAAATAAACTGGGAAACCAGATGGTGTAACTATTAAACAATATTATATTAATTAAATAAACATAATATTTTTGTAATGAAA
This sequence comes from Osedax frankpressi, assembly GCA_964035775.1. Lineage (NCBI taxonomy): Eukaryota > Metazoa > Annelida > Polychaeta > Sabellida > Siboglinidae > Osedax > Osedax frankpressi. The sequence continues at coordinate 28,725,014 of OZ038315.1, forward strand.
ATAAAATATATTTTCATTTTTCGACAAAAAATATATACAAAAATAATTAAATTACCTGAATGGTTTTCTGGGAAAGGACAATCACATATAATTAATATAAATTACCTAATAAGTATAGATTAGTGATAATAATTTATGAATACAAAAATATAATATAAAAAATTCTAAAATAAAAAAAAACTACAAATTTAAATATTTATAAATAATTTTACTATTAAACTATAAAATATCAAAACTCAATAATTTATAATATAGTTTAAATATATAATAAATATATAAATTTCAATAATGAGTCATGTAGCCATAAATGTTTAGAGATAATTATTAATCTTAATGCATAACATGGCATGATGTAGCTAAAGGAAATCTCTAATTTAATCAAATATTAATATTTGACAATAACCTTATAAGTAGTGACATTATAAGAAGTGTTACCCTTTTTTAACGAAATTAAATGTTAATCTTATATTCATGTTTATATACAGCTATTTATCATTACTAATTTATATATAATTGATAGTAGTTTATTTATTAATTTTAAGGATACAAATAATAATTATATTTTGTTATGATTATATATATATATATGTGTGTGTGTGTATGTGTGTGTATGTATGCGTGTGCGTGCGAATATGTGTATAAATTACGCGTAGTAAATGTTTGATTAAACTATATTTTTTCACATAATTAAATTAATAATTTGTAATGAATTTTCAGTTAAATATACGATTGATTATTCACTCATATATGAGTATTCTATAAATAAATATTATTATTTATACATGCATTTCAACTAATATATTACTGCATATATACAACCATGGTTATGATCTTAATTAAGGTTCGTATGGCGATATCTCCAGTACATTTCAAGTGGATTTACCCCCCCCCCCACATATATATATATATATATATATATATATATATATATATATCTAAGAATATGAATATATGTTTATAATGATGTAAACATAATACTTAGACATATTCGGCAATCATCGTAACATGAATTACCTAGAAACGCAACAACTATTTCTATTATCGACAGTAGTCATGGATGGCGTTGCCATGGATACGTCGCTGTGATAGTAACGCCCGCAGCGTGCGCTCGCGCACAAATCACTGAAACGTAATTGGCGACGAATTCAAGAAATCTTAATCCAACCGCAAAGTACCTACGTTTAATCACTTTCGGTTCTGCTAGAAGCACTTGTTCGTACTGAAACCGAAATATAATATTGCGTAACGCCGTTTATCCCCGGATGTACGATGCCGTAACTAGGATATCCAGCAAGACATCGGTAGCGACAATGAACACGCGGTAGCGTCGAAATAAAGGATTACGCAATATAAGACGAACCCCTAACTACGCGCAGTGCAGAGCACGGTTAGTAAGCTTAATTAATTAAACAAATTTCAAAATTCAAATTCACTTTTCGCATGTTATTATTTCAATTTCAAAGGAAATTATCATGAATATTTCATGTTTTTATACGCATATTATTCATAATCGTATACATTTTTAATATAAAAATATTCTATTGATATTGTAAAATAAATTAAATTAAAAAGAAATTTCGAAATAAATTATTGTTTGAAAAATATTTTCGGATGATTCAAATAAAATTCTTATAAAATATAAAATATTAACGTCAAAATAACTCCAAATAATGAATAAATAATATATATTAATATTAATTTACAATCGTATTACATGTATTGTATTATCGATTATCGCATGTGATATAATGGGCATTACATAATGTAAGCGTATATAACAAACGATTGTGAATAAACGGTTCATAAAAAGTCGGCATAGTTTTCATATTCGCCTAATTCGAGTGTGGTCTATAGAGGATTGAATTCGGTGTACCCCGCCATAGTGGTAACATTGTACCGGTACCGACATGAACCCAGCATCTCCCACTATCTTAATCTAATTAGCTCGGTTTCTAACTGGCCTAGGCCCTCTGGTAAGGTATGCGAATATATTTCGAATGGCGTTCCACTACAATAGATTTTGAACGGTTAATACTCCGCGTTTCCTCCGTAGCTTGGCGTCGGTTTGCTGGTATTTAAGTCGCCCGTTGAATTCCCGAGATAATAGATTTTTTATTTACTATGAGTTTCCACATCGATATCAATATTTTAAAGGAATCATAAATCTAATATAATTTATATACAAATGTTGGAATTTGCTAGCCAAAAAGATAATATCGCCCCATTCTTCAAAACGGTCAATATATCTTTCCTTTGTTGGTTCAATGGCAATATCAACTGCACGAAAAGCATTTTATAGCTCTAATGATAAATTATGCCGCATAGCAAATAATTCGATTACACTGTTAGATATATCTAGAATAAATGTGATGACATTTGACCATTTATGAGGCAAAGACAATATAAGATCCAAGGTTTATTATGCAATTGCATTTCTAATACCAAATTATTATACCAACTATTAACGATATTATTTTCGTTGTTGTACCAACTATTAACGATATTATTCTCGTTGTTGTACCAACTATTAACGATATTATTTTCGTTGTGGTACCAACTATTAACGATATTATTTTCGTTGTTGTACCAACTATTAACGATATTATTCTCGTTGTTGTACCAATTATTAACGATATTATTCTCGTTGATGTACCAACTATTAACGATATTATTTTCGTTGTTGTAATAACTATTAACGATATTATTCTCGTTGTTGTACCAACTATTAACGATATTATTCTCGTTGTTCTACCAACTATTAACGATATTATTCTCGTTGTTGTACCAATTATTAACAATATTATTCTCGTTGTTGTACCAACTATTAACGATATTATTCTCGTTGTTGTACCAACTATTAACGATAATATTCTCGTTGTTGTACCAACTATTAACGATATTATTCTCGTTGTTGTACCAACTATTAACGATATTATTCTCGTTGTTGTACCAACTATTAACGATATTATTCTCGTTGTTGTACCAACTATTAACGATATTATTCTCGTTGTTGTACCATCTATTAACGATATTATTATCGTTGTTGTACCAACTATTGATGATATTATTCTCGTTATTGTACCAACTATTAATAATCTTTTCCCGCCTATCGTTATTGATAATGGAGTTTCAAAGTTAATCATTGGAAACTATAGGTATTTAAAAATATAAACTGGTTTGGAAAGTAAGAACAGCTAATACAAAGACTTGGTGAGCCTCCTTCCATCGTAGGCTCACTTGGAGTGATAATCTCTAATGATAAATATAAAGAATCCCTACATATGTCCGCTAGGGATTTAATCAAATAGATGATACAGCAATAATTGAAAATTGCCTTTTATTTCACTATTTTAGGATTTAATTGTTTTTATTTCATTTATTTCATTATTTCATCAAGTTATTATTCTATTTTACATCTGCCTGCAATTATAATGTTATACATCCTACATTATGTGCTGACGACTTTATTTCTACAGATTTTATTGTAGTATTATTCCGTAATGCTATGTTGACAAGTTCCCGTAACTTTTAACATAATTATTTAATTTTTCATCAAAAAAAATCACTACTATATATATATATATATATATATAGATATATATATATATATATATATATATATATATATATATATTTGAGAAATATGCCAAATTCTTTAAATACGTTAAATAAAATAATGAATATAAGAATAATGCATCATATGAGGAAAATATATAATTGACTATATTATATAATAGTTGAAATTAAAGTAAAATATACAAAGTAATATTTCATATAAAGAGGAAGAATTAAGGCAGAAAATGACCAGAACATCAAATCACTTATTCAGACTTATTGGTGATTAATCCAAGTGAGGCCTGGATTTCCTAATGTTCTCACTTTAGTATAATATTATCGGCATGTTCTGAATCATCACACCAATGACAATAGTAACAATAGTAATTACATAACTAAGTTAGAATAAGTTCATATTTTCATATTTCGAGTACTATTATTATTGTTCGTGGTTTCAATATTATAACTACAGTACTATCGAGTATATACTTTATAGCAGAGGTAACCTGTAGAGTAGACAACAATCCTATACTTATAGAACATGCGTGTAACTGGTATTACTTTATTTCTACGGCTGAAGAGGTGATTTAGTGTAGTTGTCGTTACATTAAGTTACTTTCTGAATTATAGCAGAATACCGTTTCAGTACATCGATAATATTTTCTTTCTGAAGGAAATATTTCCAGAATATCATTAGCTTTGAATAATAATTTGATATAGCATAACTCGTAATCAAATCTAGAAATAGTAACTCTACGTGTATTGGATATTCATTTATAGAACCATTTTAAATCATAATATCAAACACCATTATTCGTATTTGAGGAGTTATACATTATTATTTTAACTATACTATAGCTATCGTAGCAAAAATATCGGTAAAGGATAATAGATCTTTTATGTTATCTATATATCTAAATGTCAGATTTCGACAAAAATCCAATTCCACGATTACTCGATTATTATGAAAATAAATGTTAGTTTTATTTATAAATAAACATATATGTTTATTTACCACTATAGAGGTTAATTTATCTAACAATTATCAAATATTAGAATTTCAGGAATCTTCATGAAGAAATATTACTTGAAAGTTCTAAAATTTCTATTTTTTAATATCGGACAAAATATATCATGGATCCCAAATATTATACTTAATGTGCTGAAAGGGATTGAATTACATTGAAGATCAATTGTTGTTAATCAATTATATATATTTCAATGGAAAGATATTACATTTC